>JBBBVM010000696.1:1241899-1862848 GCA_037355625.1 Petunia x hybrida | reverse complement strand
AATCAATCAAAAATCAAAATAAGTAATCACATAGTATGTAGGCAAAAACAGCATATGCAAATGTTGAAGTATAGTTTCATTCTTTTTGCACAAATTCTGTTGCAGATTTTAGTTTTCGATGCTGATTTGTCGTGATCACTCCAATGTCTATCAAAAGAATAGATTATCATGAAACCAAGGAAAACTGGAGGGGCATAAGGCATTCATACAGAAGTTGCACCAGAGTTTAGACATGGATATTGAAAGCAGAAAGTGCATGTTTGCAGTGCAAGATAAATCACATACACATGAGAGCAAACAAGACACAGTACAAAGCTCCAATGATTGGCAGAGGTATGGAAGCAACAACAGCTCCAAATTTTCCTGCTCAGAGACAAAGTGGTGCTACCATTAGTCGCGAAGATAAATGTTAAAATTGCTACAAAGAGAGACTAATACTCCCAACTAGGACTTTATACTAGAGTATCTCACCTAAAACTGAAAAGAAAAGCATAAATAATGCAGAGATTTGAATCACTCTTCTGCTTCCAACTCGCGTCAACGCCAAAAGACCTACATTTTCACTACATAGATCACAAAATAAAACTATTAGCTCATGTAGTCAAGAAGGGGTAAATTCTTCTCATGAATTTCCCAGTGGTGATATGTCTATAGATTCTTCGTTCTTTTTTTTTTATAGAGACAGTAAGCATGAAGGTATATAGAGATTATAACATGACCGGAACATTTAGTATATAAGACTTGTGATCTTTCCTGACCAAGAATTTGCTCTTGAGTAGAACAGTAGTATGATACTTAGGAAATGATCGATTTTAAGCAACTTCTAGAATGATATTTGAAACTAGATGATGCAGAGTTGATGTATTACACTGATACAGTAGATCCACTTGCAGTTCCCCATAGACCATCCAGCAAAATGGCTAAACCCTGGATGCCACAAAAAGCAAATTGAGATCAGCAGGCAAATTTTACAATGGAAGAAAGATTCGACAGAAAGTGTGAACATCATCCTGGAACATCTACCAACCAGCCAACCAGCACCACGGCTAAGTACTGAATTCGGTGTATGTGTTACACTGCCATATCTTGCAGCTGCAATAAATGCTCCAGTAGACTGTAAAAACAACAAAATTAATATAGGAAACTTGAAAATTTAGTGGAAACTTGTTCTTCAGAAAGTTAATTGACTTCTTCCCAAGATTCAGTAAATTTAATAAGCTTCATTTATCTGTCCAAAGATAAAACTGTTTTTGCTTCAAAGAAAATAATTTTTGTCATGATAGTTTCTACTACCAAGGGAGTAACCTGAAACAAGTTAGAAGTATATATAGACCTCGACAAGAGAAACCAAAGCTGCAGCCATCATCACAAAGGCTTCTCCAGCATCAACTTTGGGAACACCCCATTGCCATGGGTAAGGAAACCTTATCCTGCATTTTCAAAAGTCAGTGTGATAGCAGAAGCGAATCAACGCCAATCTTAAATTGGACCTCAGATCTGCAAATCCTTTAGAGAGGAGATCAGATGAGCCAAGAAGTTAATACACAACATTAAATCTTAGTGGACTTATAAGTATAAATCCTTGAAACAAAGCTTCTATCGTTATCTATGATCTTGCACTTCACATATCTACAGGTGAAACAACATGAATTGACAAAGAATTTTGAGAACACTTTTCGTTATCTATACTGCTATTGTTAAGCAGAAAAGTTATCAGATGGCCTATGATAAGTGAAAATAAAACTAACTAGACTGCTCCAGCATGATCACTACTGCCTCAAGACACTAAACAGCAGCAACTTTATAAATAAGTTTTGGTATCATTAAAGTGGGAAGTGGTTCGTAAAAATGCATCATTTAAGTTTGAAACATGCTAATACTAAATCAAATTTGGAGCTGATAGTTGCTAAGCTAATCTACCACTGCAAGGTAATATTTTGTCCAAAATAATAAGGATATGAATTGATTGAAAAACTGATGTTATATAGCATACCATGAAGCTCCACTAGTGAGCCCAGAGCGATCAACACGGCAACTGAACTGAGTCTTTGAGGATCTATTGTTGTACGCACCTGTCACAGTGAGAAGAGCTGCATATGCCCACACTATCCCAACTGATAATATGACAGCAAAACGCTCAAATACCGGACGCTTTAATTTCCACATATGAGGAATGTACTGCACAAACATTTATTTACCACACATAAAAACACTGGTATAACCATTAGAATCCATTCAAATGAGTACAATATTAACCTTATATAGCTTGAAAAATTGTTATCTAAGTTAAAACAAGCCAATTTCACTACAAATGCTCTTCACCCTAAAACCATCTCCAAGTAGAGAACCACAAGTTATCCTGCAAACCCTTCGATTAACTTTTCATAACTAATAGCATTCTCTTGATTTTACATAAACAGTTTTGTTTGTGCTGCTTTTCTCAAAGACAGCATATAGTAGAACAAGGCCCCGTCGTCATCTTTTTTGCACATTCAAAACATAAAAACCATTTATATATGCATCATTGTAGAAGGAAATAAGTGCAATATGAGATTGGCATATTAACTGAACCTGGTAATAATTTTTGTTATAAGGCTTACTTGTGACAAGAATATAAGAAGGATTAACTCTGGAAGTCCAATTTCAACACATTCTGCCAGCTGCCAGCATTAACAGGAACAAAGGAGAATACAGTAAATCCAATGATGAAAAAGGGAAAACATAGAGATACTGCTTCATGGAAGTAGATTTATGTAACAAACTAACTTCAGGGCTTTTGCATGTAGCTCATTCAGAAAAGCGACTAAATGGACTTATTTTAGTTACTCCTAAGAAAAATCAGTCCTAGGTTAACAGAGTTAGGATGATAGTTTCTCAAACCATTTCGAAGCTGAAAAAAGATAGGAGTCGATAGTTAGAGCTCTTACAAGCGGAAAACCTTGCTCATATAGGCCAAGGCCAACGAGCAACACTAGTGGAGCTGCAGAGAGAGGGGATAGGAACCTACATTGTTAAACAACTGGAATTAGACATTTCTCTTTAAAAACAAATACTAATAAGATGGCAACGAAGGACGCAATCTTGAAATATGACCACCTTACAACAACTCTCCAGAGTCCTAGAAACCCAACTAGTATGGGAAGTATCGATGAAATCATCAGAGCACCTTGCATTCCTCTCATCGAGTGTTTAAACCTCTTAAGAAATCACCCAACAAAGGTGTTAGAACCACTGCTCTTTGGAGATCAGAATCCAACTTGAGCATAAAAATGCAAAAAAAGATGCAAAATATGGAATATGCCAACCTCATGAGGGTCTAGAAATGCATTGTATTTATTAGATAATGCAACAAAAACAGTTGGTACTATGAATCTGAATGATCCACCAATCACCACAGGAAGCCGGGTTCCAAACCAGGATTGCAAAAGAGTGTTCACCCCAGAAACAAAGAGCAAAGTTTGAATTACTTGAGCTTTCTCCTCCTGGAATACATAAGTTTGAAACGACCATCGTAAGTGCATAGTACTACCTATACCCCAGCTTATAAACCGAGAATTGCTCTCAACAGTCAAACAGAACAGGGAAGGGATTACACTTCAAGTTATAGATACTTACATTGCCACCACCCATCTGAGGAACAATGATAGTAGGGATAAGAACAGTAGTCCCAAGCATAACTAAGTAGTGCTGAAAACCAAGAATTATGGCCTCGGCTGCATTTTTCAGAGAAGTAGGCAGTCAGCAGCTAGCATTCTATCTTCAGGTCACACGAAGACGACAAATAAAACTTTGTATTGGTTTTCCATTTAAGTTTGTAAGATATGCTTGAGAATTTAAACAAAGAAAGGACCCACGGCTTAATGCAGGTGAAGAGAGACAAATAGGCTGAACTGAATCCAGTGTTTCCACATGGAAATATATATACTCTAAAATTTCTGATAAAATCCGGCACCGGGCGACCACACACCCGGGCACAACAAACAAACTTGGGCGCCTATCACACGGGCACCCCATACATACGGGCGCCCATATAAGTTTGGACCTAACTCACACCCCAAAAGCTAGCTCAAAGGGCGGAGGATTGTCCAAAGCTTATATGGGCATCTTGCCCTCTCTTCTCCACCAATGTGGGACACATTCCCACACTACAACACACTTCAACAATTTCAAAACTACAGTGAATTCATACAAAGAATCTCAAAGGAGAAACTCATCAAGTTTAACTCATGGATGCGCTTCAAGACGAAAAATGGAAACAAAGTCACATTCTCGCAAGATTAAATGATTGAAAGTTAAGGAATACAGGACTCTGAAAGCTCTACTAGCTCAATAAGGAAAGTTGGAGGCTGATCACTTATCACAAACAAGCCACACAAACTATGAACAAATGAAGTAGTACTGAATGATAGGTTCAGCAATGAAATCAAGAACCAGACAAAGAAAAAAAAGAAGAACTAAATACATGTAATCAATCTACTAAGCTAGTTGAGAACAATTAAATGTAATGTGTTAAATGTAAATTACGTGCCCCATGAAGGGTTGCTGTTGACACAATAATCAACTCCAGGTAATTGATCCTTCACTTGGTGTGGCACCAATTCATCAGATTTCACAGCTGGTGCCATCACTCTCTCTTTATCTTAGCTCTCTCTATGTAACCTGAGTTAGCTAAATTACACAGCACAATTTAACAACTTCAAGCTCCCCAGCTCTTCTTTCTTGCTATGCATATATGCTACTAAAATACTTGCATGTTTACCAACCATGCAAGAGTTAATTATCATCCACTATGTACAGTGGGAAGCAAGTATGCTTTCCCTTTCGAGTGACGGAACCAGAAATTTATATAAGGGATGCAAAAAATATTAGAGTGTCATACTTGAGATTTAATACGTAATCCAAGCAAATTTGAACCGTATACTACTACATTAGAATATTTTCTTATATCAAAGGGAACTCAACCATTTATATTATCAAATGAATTCGTTATTGCTCAAATTTACATGATATAATAAATATATCCACAAGAGGGGGTGAATTGTAGTCTTTCTTAAATTTATATTTAATAACGTGTGAAAGTACATTAAATGTTTTCAACTCAAACTATGTACACATAAAGAGCGAGAATTGAGAACTTTTATCTATTTATACAAAATAATCATTATGAAAAGTATACTACACAGGGCCGGCCCTCCCCTAAAGCCACCGCTTTAGGCCCTGCGTTTGTGAGGACCCCATATTTTATTAGACATAGTAATAAGTTGTATTACCTCTGTTCCTGAATAAGTGTTAATTATCAAAATAAGTGTCGCTTTAAAAAATCAATGCAAATTTAATTATTCGTTTTCTAATCTTAACCATGCAATTAAAGATGTAAGAAATTAATAGTTGTTTTTAAGTTTGGTATTCGAGATTAGTAAATCAGTACAATATGATAAAAATAAAATATATATTCCATCTGTTTCGACTTATATAAATTGTTTGACATGACGCAATAATGTTTAATAAAGAAATGAAGACTTTTAAAACTTGTGGTATTAACTAAGTCATTAGTATTTGTGTGGATATAAATCATTTTGTTAAGACCTCAGTGGTAAATTTGGGGTTAAGTTGTTTCCAAGTTTAGAAATAGGTCATTCTTCTTGTTACTGACTAAAAAGAAAATTTGACGTTTTTTTTAATGGACGTGGAAAAAAAGAGTAAAATGAATACTTATAATGGGACTGAGGTAGTATGTAAGTTCAAGAAGATGTCATCTAAAGTGAAAAAATAAAGTTACATAGTCTAATATCATACAATATCTCAAGAGGGATTAAATAGATTGGCTATATTATCAATTGAGAAAGACTTGCTAGAAGAAATTGATTATAAAAAATTTATTAATAACACTTGCATCTCAAAAAGTTAAAAAATAGACTTCAACTTTATATATATTATTTTTTTCTTAAAAAAGGTGAAGGCCCCTCGTTAAAGTTTGGCTTTAGGCCACAAAATTCGTCGGACCGTCCCGATACTACATTACCACAAACATACGAACTAATTGAAAATTTAGAGTGAGAGGAAAATAGACATGTTGCATGCATTAAAAAGTAAGATATGGTAAGGCAATGACGTTAAGACTATAAACTAGCCAACGAACTTTTGTCTTGCTCTCTACAGTGTCCACTACTCATCTCCATTTTCATTTCTTGGTTACATTGTTTACGAGCAGAGGCGAAACCAGAATTTGAGCACCGTAAGGATACCATGAAATTTAACGTAAATATATCAATTACTCAAGATGCCAAATAAAATATATATCCAATTTTTGTTGTATTTATACCTACATATATAAAACATTTGCCGACGTTAACGAGTGCCAGTGCACCCAAATAATGTACATAGGTTCGCCTCTGTTTACAAGGATGTATAGGTTCAAATTCTATTACTAGTACATGCTTAAAGACTGTTACAGGCATTTTTTAACAACAAATTTCATTAGGGCAATGCAACTTGTAATCGTCCCTCCGGTCCATTTTAGTTGTAAGGTTTCACTTTTCGAGAGTCAAATTGACAAATCTTCGGAGTTAAATTGAACTAGATCTATTCAATATTTTAAAATTATAACTTAGGTATTAAAAAACTACTCGAAAATTACTACAAGTTGCAATTCTTTTTAGGCAGAAGGCCCAAATAGACACTCGTACTTGTCCGGTTTAACCATAATCACGCTTATACTTTGCAAAGTGTCAATCAGCCCCTTCTACTCGTCCAAAATATGACTTTTAAACCCTCCCGTCTAAGTGTGGTGCACAAACGCGACCACGTGGCTTCCACGTCAGATTGGTGGCCCATATCACATGCCACCTATTTTTTTTTACCCTAAAAAACAAAAAGAAAAATCCAAACCACTTTTTTTACCCTAAAAAGCAAAAAAAAAAAAAAAAAAAAAAATCCAAACGACTACACGGTAAACAAAACTAAAAATTACTTTAACTCAAACAATACGTACCTAAATCCAAACTTACCCCAACGATTAACCCAAAAAAACCCGTCGATTAACAACAAAAAAATGATCCTTGTTTGATTAACAATATTTAACTAATTTGATTAACAACATTTGAAGGTTTCCCCATATTTGAGGTAAGGGTTTAAACCCGTTTCCTTTCTAATTTTTTTTAATGATTTGTTAGTTGCGATTTGTTATAAAAATTAGGGCTTTAATTAAAAAATTTAACTAATTAGGATCGTTAAAGGATTAGTTCTCTAACTAATTAGGGCTTTAATTAATTAGAAATTTAACTAATTAGGGCTTTAATTAATTAAAAATTTAACTAATTAGGACCTTCATTCCATGTCTTCCAACATTAAATCTGAATTTCGTAAAAAAACAAGACTAAGAAAATAATAAGAGATAAAGGAGAAGGAAAGAAACTAAGGGAAAAGAAAAGCAAAAGACAAAGGAAAAATGAAGGTGAAGGATTTGATATTGAAAGGCCTTAAAAAGACCAAAAAATAGTTGTTGGTAGTGCTTTTTTACTGATCCACGCACTGAAAATTCGTGTGGCTCACACTCATTTGCCACATAAGCAACTTACTAGACACATCAGCGCAGGAGGGTTTAAAAGTCATGTTTTGGACGAGTAGAAGGGGCTGGTTGACACTTTGCAAAGTATAAGCGTAATTATAATTAAACCGAACAAGACGAGTGTCTATTTGGCCTTCTGCCTTCTTTTTATATCAACTAGTTTTAGTGTACGTGCGTTGCACGTGTCATTAATCGCAACATCCAATGAAAAATAAAAATAGTTCATTAATAGAAGATACCCTAAAGAAATATGAAAAGAAAAATATTTATATAAGTAGGTTGCTAGAGAAATCAACCGCTAAACGACAATAGTCTAACTGGACATTATTTAGAGAGCCATCATTTAGGTGGTAAACATTTCCTACACAAAATCAACTATGTTCAGTTGGTCCAGAGGGATTTAAACTTGTTAAGAGTGTAAGTTCAAATTGTTCCTATGTGAACATAGTTCATATAAAACCCTAGCTAACTTAAAAATTAAAGAAAAATATAGGCTCTTACGAATCATGAATATCGATTCTATTTGGCTAGATCAATGAACAACGAACTCCTATTCAATAGAATGACTAATCGATTGTAGCCTTGTACATGAATACATGAATCTTTTGGAAACTGACATGCTAGGTCTGCAAACAATGTCAATTTAGTTCCAAGCAACTGAAATACGATATGAATGTAACAACTTTAATGTTCTTAATTCTTAATGCTAAAAGATATTATTAAACAAATGACAGCTTTCTGATTTCTGTAAAATAGTAAGGCAATTAAAGAAAAATAATAATTGGAAAAATAATATCATGTAGAAAATAGTTATTAGAAATAATTTAATCTCAAATCTGATTCCTATAAGCCAATGTTTCCCTCACATGTCCTTTAAGGCTTTCTTTGATTCATGCATAGGAGTATTGGAAAAGATCATAATAACATATAGTATACGTATCGTAGTTTTGATTTGTTAGATTAAATAATACTTGCAGAAATTCAAAACAAATATACTTCCTACTCTACAAAAAGATGGCTTCTGAAGTCCACACAGTAAAACTATATAAAAATTCAATTTTGTACGATAGATAACGTGTATCCATAAAATAATAACCAAAATTTTTAAAGAAATTATAGGATCAACATGCATAAATACTTCGAGATAGTGCTTTTGTATCATAAATACTTATATCACAAACTTTTCTTTGTTTAACATTATTGAGGAACTCTTGATAAGCATAATGAATAAGTGGTCCGATCAAATACATCTTGCATTCGATGTTCTACATAGAGATGGAAGCATGCAACAAAAACCACAGTAATTGATCGACCAATGATGTTGTAATAAAAAACAAAATCAAGTGATATGGTAGGAACATCTTGTGACACACACACAACATTCTTGGTGCATTTGCTTGTTCAGCATATCTTTCATTGAGCTCAATCTGCATACCTTCTACTTCTAGTTATGTCACAGCTCGCTCGAGAATTTCAGGAATAATAACAGATCTCACAAATCCAAGGGGTAAAAAAGAATGTAAAGAAGATCACAAAGGAGAGAAAATAAGAATGAAAAGCTAATGGAAGGTAAAAAAAAGTTGTATCTATACCTTATTAGATTGGCTTTGGTGAAGTAAGAAGTATCAGTTTAATTTGTGAGGGTCAAAAAGCAGGCGACCATCCGCCTATCAAAATTTGATTTTTAGAGAATTTTATATGGAACATAAAAGATTCGAGTAACCCAAAAAATTATATTTTTGATGTTATTACCAACAACAAAATATAGCTTCTTTAAATATTGACTCAAATCGAAACGTCTAATATATATACCGTGCACTACCACAACTTCAAAATATACAAAGTTAGTGTTGAAGGAAAAATAATCTACTAAATAATTTTTTTCAAAAAACTACTCCACATAAAACCTTCTACAATATTGATGCTAAATCCTTATATGTAGAGTTTCTACATGAACAACATAGCCGGTAAATAGCATTAACTGAGCTCAGGTCTAAATAGCTCCACTATACCTTCTGCAATGTTGGATGATAAATCATTATATGTAGAGTTTTAATTTCTCCTTGACCAGTCTAGCCAGTAAATAGCATTACCTTATAAGGTCATGTCTAAATAGCTCCACCGTCAACAATCCTTTCTATTTCCATCCATGATGCAAGCTTCCATAATTTATTCTTTGTAGATCTATGCTTTCACCACATAAAACCAATATAGATCGGTTACTCAACTTTAATAGTAAGACTTAATATTGAAAGAAACATATCATATCATCACATAAATTCATCCCAACAAAAAATATTAAAAATAATAGTAGAAAAAACAGATCACAAATTTCAAAGAAGAAGATTATAAACACAATGTGTGGCTTTATCATACCAGATGTATGTATTTATGTATATGCCATAGTTCGAGAATGGCCAAAGGGGTGTGAATCAAATTAAGTGATCTATTTGGTTTAAAAGTCCCAAATTTTAGAGTAGAATCCTAAATATTTGAGTAAGATTCATAGTTGATGTGTAACTCCGTGTTTTACCGGAGTTAACCTATTAATTAAGCTAAAAATAAGAATATTTAGTAGCCAAAATTTTAGCTAATTTTAGAAGTCCTAAATATTAGAAAATTGATTAAATTACATTTTTGTTCAATGTGAAACATAATTTTAGAGGGTAAAAAAGTCGGATGACATTTCACTAAGGCCTTCGTGCTTTTATAATAGTATAGATATGATGAAGAAATATATCTCAAAATGTTGGTCAAAGTTTATATTGTTTGACTTTTAAAAAAAAAAAAGTGGACAAATAATATGGAACGGAGGGAGTATTTATGTGGGAAACTCATGGTCAAAGAGATTTAAAGACGGTTCTTAAATGAAGTCCATCTTATACAATTCGAAAAGAGTCGTTATCAAAGGGCAGCCACGTGCACAAAATATCCCATATTATATTCATGTAGGGTTCGAAAAAAGACCGTGCATCTTAAGGGGTGTGGTGTTCGCACAGTTAACCGTGTTCATATAAACTTAAGGCAGTATTGGCGGAGAATCAATTAATTTGCTTACTTTTTAGGTGACGTACATAAGGGTGAAAGCAAATTATTGGTATTTGGAGAAGCTTTACACTTATAAAGAAGTGGGATAGAAGGAAAAAACAAAAGTTCAAAGAGGTAGAGCAATGGATATTTCACTAATGCGGTTTTGAAGTACTAAAAGGAAAGAAAATTTAGGATGTACTCTCTCCGTTTCAATTTATGTGGCAGTATTTTTTTATTAATCTGTTTCAAACAGAATAACGGCATTCTAAATTTGATAACAATTTAACTTTAAAATTACAGTTTTGTCATTACTGAAATGATTTACAACAAACATCTATGTCTTGTTTTAGACCACAAATTTCAAAAGTATTTCTTTATTTCTTGAACTCCATAACGAGTCAAACTATGACACATAAATTGGAACGGAGGGAGTATGACTATCGGAAATTTGTACACCAATTGTATTGAAGTAGGAAAATAAAAAGGCCATCCCTTTTGTTTTCTGGTGATATTTGTTACTTTCAATCATTATATTTAGAGTTGCAAAATTTTATTCTCAAATGAAAATACTTGTAGAATTTCAAGATTATGGATTTATGAAGGTATTTGTCGTTAGACTAGGGGCCAAACGAATGAAGGTGTGGTACTAGGGGAAGATGCACCTAGCTATGACCTATCAAGTAGCATAAAAAATTTATAAGTGGCAAAAAATATATATATCAAATTAAAAGAAGAGAAAAAAAAAATAAAATAAAGAAGAGGTAGTTCACCTATACCCTATTATAATTTCGATATGAACCAAGATTTCTTTAAATTCAGTAAATGGATAGGGTTCAAATCTTTGAGAGTAGTTGAAACTTACAAACTGATATGGATTGATTGATTATCCTCTATCACAACTAATGTTAATTAAATAATTAGAATTATTTAGTTATATATAGGATTAAATCCAAGAGAAATATCTAAATTATTCCATCATTAATTTTCCTATTCGTTTGGTATTGATAACTATCCTTTCATGGAGTAACCAGTTTGCTTTTCTTTTTTTGTAGAGTATTATGTATACCATTTTTCAATATATTCAATATTGGCATATATAGTACTACCAACGTTCCAAAATGGTTGTCATAGTTTGACGTGGAGCGGAGTTTAAAAAATATAGTAAGACTTTTGAAACTTGTGATCCGGAGGCTATAAAATATTTCATTAAGAATAAAGTAGTAGTTTCAACTCAAAAATATTTCCAAATTTAGCATTGTGTCATTCTTTTTGGAACGGACTAATAAGAAAATAGTGTCAATCTATTTTGGAACGCAGGAAGTATATTTTAGAGTTGGAGATGACACGAAGCTCTTCTCATGTGGTCTTCATGCAGGGTGTTAGACTGTTAGCGTCATGTAACCTAACGAAGATGCAAATGGTGTGAATATTCTGAGTCTTGTGATCACATCTTCCCCATAGACTAGACAAATCAGATTGGAGATTAGTCTCTTTGTCGTTTTCAATCCTTCAAGCAATAAGAATGAAAACCGAAATCCAAAACCAATTACTCCCTCTGTTCCACTTTATGTGTCATAGTTTGACTCGGCACAAAATTTAAGAAATAAAGGAAGACTTTTGAAACTTGTGGTGTAAAACGAAGCAAAGATGTTTGTGTGGTTGTAAATCATTTCAGTAATGACAAAATTATAATTATGAAGTTAAATTGTTACCAAATTTAGAATGTTGTTATTCTTTTTTGAACAGACGATAAGGAAATGCTGCCACATAAATTGGAACGGAGGGAGTACCTAATAATCTTATTCTTCTAGCTAGTTTCAAAAGGAATAACACAATCTCCTTATAATTAGTCCGTTTAAAAAAATATCACAATTTTGTTGCATTTTTTAGTTGACAAGTTTAAAAAAATTTCATTTTTTCTTAAACTCTGATCAAGTCAAAACAACAAATTAATTATAATTTAAAACGGAGGGAGTAGTATTTCTGGCACAAATTAGTTGAAAATGGAAAGAGGGCCAATTTGTGGATTTTTTTTTTTCTGGGTCAAAGGCAAAGTGCACCAATTAAGCTTGTTAAATAGATTGGTCTTATGAGGTGTGAGCAGTGAGTTGGTGTTTCATTTTCGTGAAAGCGTGCTTCCTACCGCAGATGAAGTTTCCAACAAATTTCCATTGTGTAGCGTACGATCAAAATAGACATGTTGCCATGCTTTGTCGGAAACAAAGTATGGTGTGGAGACATTAGGCCTATGAATAACTAAAATGTACTCCGTTATACTCCGTCCGTTTCAAAAATGATGAACCTATTTCTTTTTTAGTCCGTTTAGAAAAGAATGACCTCTTTCTAAATTTGAAAATAAACTCACTTTTATCTTTAATGAGATGATTTGTAGCCACACAAACATCTATTACTTATTTTAGACCACAAGTTTCGAAAGTCTTCCTTCTTTATTAAACTCTGTGCAAAGTCAAATGGGTTCATCTTTTATGAAATGGAAGGAGTAATAATTAATTCGGAAAAGGGCCAAAACTGCTCTTAGCATTTGGGAAAAGGATCAAAATTGCCCCCACCGTTATTTTTTTGGGTTTTTTGCCCCACCGTTATCTGAGCGGCTCAACCCTGCCCTCCCCACTAACGGACCAAATTTTATTTTTTATTTCTTTCCATTTTAATTGCATGGCCCGCTTATATTTGGTCACGTCACCTAAACTAACTCACCCCTAACTCCCCTTAGTTAACCCACCCCTAACCAAACATAACCCGACATATATCCAAAAATTACCCTTTCTTCTACATAAAATATTTCTTCCCCATTCAATACCTTACACCCCACCTCTTATTATTGGTTCTATCAAATATCTTCTAATATTTTCTTCAATTTCATTTAATTTTTGGAAGAATGTCTCAATCTTCAGTTCATCGTGTGACCAAGCTCAATCACGTAAATTTCATTGCGGGTTAAATGCTAACCAATACACGCCGTGGACTCCTATGAATGCTGGAAGATGATTCTACAAATGTCCTAGATCTGCTGTTAGTACTCTCTTTTATTCTGTTGATTTTTATGTCTTATGTATTTGTTGACTGAAAATATATGTTTCTTATATATATTAGGTATCTTCATGTAGTTTTTGGGTATGGCGTGATGAAGAATATCCACCTCTTGCAATAATGGTGATCAATAATCTTAAGAAATCGTTGGATGAAGTTCTTCAAGAAAGGAAGAATTTGCAAAACACGGTTGCTGAATTACAAGGTAGTAATACTACTAATGTGAACAATGTTCCAAGGTTGGAGAAAAAAGTGGGTGAATTGGAGTTGCAACTGCTTAGATCGAAGATGTTTAGTCTAGTTTCTTGGGCAATTTTTATTGGTTACATAGCTGCCAAATATGTGTAGGACTTAGTTATGGTGGCTGAAATTTGGTTTATCTTGATGTTCTTATGTTTTGTTGATCAATGGAAACAAGGTATTTTGGATCTAATATTTTCATCAAATTGCTTGAATATAATGTTGTCATTTGTTATTTGTATTGTAAAGGTTCTAAAGGTTATGAACTATGCTTATACATAAGGCATATGACTTAAACATAAGGTATATGACAAACTTAAACAAACACACATACAAAAAGCTCGACTGCATTTCATGTGCAGCAAACAAGAGAGTGATCACAATAACAAAATAGACATTGCTTAACATAAACGAAGTCCAAACATCATTGCCATAAATAATTAGTGAAGGTGCTATTACATAGCAAATTCAACATTACCAAAAGGCATCCTACTTAAAATTTTGCTATGTAGCTATTACATAGCAACTTCAACATTACAATAGGACTAGCAAAACATGCATAGTACATGGTGCTATTACGTAGCAAATTCAGCATGCTCAAAAGGCATCATACTTGCAGTTTTGCTATTACATAGCAACTTCAAAAATAGCCATATACCTAAATTTAACAAGTCTTAACAAAAGTGATCACAACACCCCACAGTAAAATTCCCTACTTCTTAGCCCTCTTACACTTCAACTTGCCAATTCTTTGTTCCTTTTCAGCTACCAATTGGTTAGTGCTCATTATTTTTTTGCCTTTCCATGTCATCTTCTTAGCTTCAAAGGGCGGATCATTTGGCATAGTCACCCCACCATTTCTATTTCCCACAAAGGGAATCTTCCTTGTTCCAGTAGGCTTCTGTTGCAGCTTTTTTTGTTGCAGCCTAGTCTTGGCCTCAGAAATGACCATAAGCCTTAACTTAGGTTCAGAATATTCACTTGCATCATCAAATGGGGGTGGTGGTACCTATTTGCTAGAAGAAGGTTGAGTGGACATTCTTTTAAAACTTGAAGATTGTTGACTTGACAGTTGTGTAGTAGAAACTCTCTTTGTAACTGCATCTGTTTGTGAACATAAATCTGCAGCAACTTCTTTGCTTATTCCAGGAGTGAGCATGAACACAAACTCTAATTGCAGGCTATCATTAGGTGCTGAAACATTTGGAGAACTTTCTGGTTCTTGGAAAAAGTGTTTGTGCCTTCATGAACCTATAAGACAATATATTCCAAATTAAAATTGATAAACATACTTGACTATACATTAACTAGGCAGATTTAAAGAACTTACCAAAGGACACTTTCTCATATTATGTCCAAGTGCTGAACAGTATCCACATGTCTGAAGCACTCATTTTATATTGTATTTCCATAGCCCTTCTCTCAACTTAGCCTCATTTTTTCCCTCTTTCTCTTAACCCTAGGTCTTCCAACATTGTTGGTAACCAGTGGTGGGTCCATAGTATGCTGAGGCTCACTTTCCAAAATTTATCACCTTTGACAGGTTTCAACTTGTGCTGATGGCAGCACTCCATGGAATACCACCAGTTCACCTCACTCAATGGATCAACCTTACTATGGAGCAATGCTTTGATGGCATGAGGGCATGGAATACCAGTCAAGTCACATGCCCTACATATGCAGCTCTTCATGTCAAGGTTGACAGTGTGTCTATCCTCTCCCTCTGTTACTTCATAGCCATCATCTCCATTAAAGTCCACATAACACCCTTGAGCTATTTCTCTGATATCATTGTACAGAGATGAAGCATAAGGGTTGAACTCCCCCTTCCATCCTCTACATTCTACTTCATGAGTGTGCAACATTTTCATAACCTAGCAAGACAAGAAAAACAAAAGAACTGAAAAACTGAAAACTGAAAACTGAAAAACTGAAAAACTGAAAAAACTGCAAAAAACTGAAGACATACCTTCACTCTAATCTCTTCAAGCATCCTGATTATTGGTTTGAACCTTGCTTCTAGAATCCATGCATTGAAGGATACTGTAAAGTTGTTGTCCACCATGTTGTTCTTGCAAGTGGTGTCAAAGTATGCCCTACACCAACACTGAGGTGGATATACCAGTAGCTCTTCAACAGCTTCTTTGGATACAACCCCCATGTTCTTCAGCTGATCCTTGAATTCTTCCTCATATGTAGACCAAGCAGACCACCACATTAATTTCTTCAGTTCCTTACCTCTCCATCTCTTTCCCAATTAGCTTCTACATGCCTTGCACAAAATCTTTGGTTTGCACTTGGAAAGATAGTTGAAACAGCATCCAGTAAACCCTACATACATGTAAGTTAATAGTTATATTTTAAATTAAAGAAAACAATAACAGAAAGTGACAAAAAATAGGATAAGTCATACCTTTTGCATGTCTGACATAATGGTCAGACCTTGACCTTATACAAGCTCCAAGGAACTTCTCAAAAGTTCCAGGAACCATTTCCAGGTCCTACCTGTCTCCTTGTCCACAACAGCCCATACAAGGGGATAAAAATGATTGCTTGAATCTTGGGCCATAGCAACCAGTAACTGCCCCTTGCACTTTCCTTTAAGAAAAGTGCCATCCAGACCTTTTAATGGTCTCAAACCTGCCTTCCATCCTTGCTTCAATGCATTAAAACACAAATACATTCTGAGGAATCTTCTTTTGCCTTCTGTTGCAGCATCCTTTGAGATGTTAATCACAATATCAGACCCAGGGTTGCTTTCCCTCAGCTCTTGAGCATAAGCCTCTAATCTGTGGAAGTCATCTATATAACTACCCTCCAACTTTTCAAGAATCTGCTTCTTCACCCTCTTCATCTTTGAATAACTTTCATTAAGCTTAAACTGCTGCTCCATGTCCACTCTCATCTCTTTCACCTTATATTTAGGACAACCTTGTACCTTGTTCTTGAAATAATATGCTAAAGTGTTGGGGGTAGCTCTCCTAGTACTGTACACTAAATCACAGTTGTGATTACTGTTTAGTGTCTTGATCATAAACCCTTGGTTGTTGTTGCATTTTGATATGTAACACCTAAATGGACAGCCTGCTTGACATTTGTAACTTACTCTACCCTTATCACTTTTGTGTATCCAAAGTCCCCTCCTATTAGCTACATCATACTCCCTCTGTTTCAAAATGATTGTCACAGTTCGGATTTCGAGAGTCAAACGAGTTCATTTTGACCGTGAATTTAAACATATAATCTTTAAGTTTTTTGTAACGATGTTTATATATTTAGAAACTACATAAAAAGTACTATAAGTCACAATAATTAATAATTCAAAATATTTAAAAGATATATAAAAATATTACGGTCAAAGCTAAACTCGTTTGACTCTCGAAATCCGAACTGTGACAATCATTTTGGAACGGAGGGAGTAATAACCAACAATCCTTAGCTTCATTCAAATCTGTAAAAGACATACCAGGTTTTAACTCCAAGAAGTGTCCAGTTTTGCAGTAACTTCTCTGCTCCTCTCCTTCCTAAACTGCTCTAATTCCTCATTGTCATAGTCACTAGGTAACTCTTCAATTACCTCTTCATCAGCTGAATCACAATCAGTCCCCACATCTACTATATGTTTCTTAACAGATGGGGTATCAAGATATAGGGTATCATTGAATTGATTTATACTTGGAGCATGCAGTAATACATCACCATCATCTAAAGCAAATAATTGCAGTACTTTAAACTTCTCACACAATAAGGATTGGAGTTTTTTTATATCTTCATCATCCACCATTGTGTAATACCTACCATCAGGCCCTAAAACCAGTACTTGTTTCACCATCTTAAACCCTATTCTTTCAGTAAATTCAGAACATATTACAATTTATGAAAGGAAATCTACTTCATATTCATGCCACACTTCAGTCTTAATTTAAGGTAAGACAGTTTTGGTTTCAATACCTACCGACCCCCATAGTTAAATACCAATTCGACTTGTTCAACCGTCCTTTGGAAATCAATAACATGCAAGCCACAAAAAGGAACACATCAGATAATTAAAAATAAAAAAATAGTAAATTAACATCTAACCAGTCCAAAAAATCCTAACTCACATGCAGAACACAAAAAAGAAAAAAAACAGGGCAAGCATGGACCACATATATTATTAAAGAAGTAAATAAACTACACAACGATGAATAAAGTCAGCAAACATGGGACCGAACCTCAATAAATACCCGGACCACCATCACTTAAATAACCATAAATCGAAGACAACAAAAAATAGACGGGACCACATGCTTCAAGATATTACTAATCAAACACATAAAAAGGCATCGCATACCAAATAAAAACAACAAATCAAAGAAAAAGTTCAGATTCCACTAAATACTAAACCCTAGAATGAAAAATAATTCTTTAGAAAGTGAGAGCACTTACTTGAATAAATAGTGTAATCTTTACACATGCACAGATAAATATGAGGAAATCATCAAAGAAATCGTTTGTTCAGTAAATAGTTTTTAGGGTTATTTGAAATATGTTAAATGAACCATCTGATTTATTTTTAGGGATTTAAGAGGGGAAATGAAAGGGTGGGAAATGAAAGGGTGGGTCGGGTTAATTAAGTTGGGGTGGGGTTAACTAAGGGCAGTGGTTATTTAGTTAGGGGTGAGTTAGTTTAGGTGACGTGGCCAAATATAAGCGGGCCACGTAATTAAAATGAAAAGAAACGAAAAATGAAATTTGGTCCGTTAGTGGGGAGGGCAGGGTTGAGCCACTCAGATAACGGTGGGGACAAAAAACCCAAAAAAAATAACGGTCGGGGCAATTTTGATCCTTTTCCCAAACGCTAAGGGCAGTTTTGGTCCTTTTTCGTAATTAATTTGATGATGTATACGTACTGGCATGGCATGATATGTACTTAAGAAAGAAAAATACTAACCTTTATATGACTTGTTATCATAATATATTTATCATAATATTTTTTTGCATTGAATATAAGGAAAAAGTATTATTCTTCTTAAACAAACTAATAAAAAGATAGTATGTTATACAGGGCCAAGTGACCTTGTAAGAACCATCAATTCTAGTCCTATAATTTCTGAGCTAGGGAAACTCAGAACCACTAATATTTTCCTTTCTCAATTCCAAGACTGAAGGGTTTCTTGCACTCGTCTTCTACGCGCAAAACTTTAAACCTCATCTAATGCTCTACCATTACGTATAAAAAGATAACAATTTGGAAACACCATTTATCTTGGTCTCTTGCCTTGGTCCTTATATCTCCTTGTTTTCATTTTTTTGACAAACCCTATTAAAAGTTCAAAATTCCCTCACTTTTTAGAAGATTTAAAGAAATAAATCATCTTTCACAACACAACACAAACCTCTGACACCAACACTAGTAGTTTCATTTCAATAAAAAAGGAAAAAAAGACAGCTCGGTACACAAAACCTCTCGACAAGTTTCATTTCAATATATAGACAATTAAATCATGAGTCAACAACCTCCTGTTAGTCTCCCTCCCCCTCAAGGTAATTATAATTTGAATCTTTTGTTTATCCTTTAATCGTTTGCTTTACTTCTTTGGATAACCTAATGGAATGTGGGTTTTCATTTCTTGGCTTTGCATGTTTATATTATAGGTTACCCTCCACAAGGTTATCCAAATGGCATATATCCTGCGCCACCTCCGTCAGTATACCCTCCCCAGCAGGGATACCCACAAGGTTACCCTCCCCAAGGATATTACCCTCCTCAACCTCAAGGTTACCCTCCCATGCAGGGGTACCCACAAGGTTACCCTCCTCAGGGTTGCCCCCCACCACCTCAGTATGCTGCACCCCCACATCCTCATCAGAAACAAAACCAAAACCAAGCAACTAATGGTCTCTTGGGAGGATGGTACGTATAGTCTGAACTCATAATTTTAAAAGTACAATGTTTAAGTGGAAATTATTAGACCATGTAAGAATATCGAACCCATCAATTTAATTAAATCCTGAATCCGTCTCGTCTCTGAGACACTGCATGAACAATGCTAGATCAATTTAACAAAAGATAGTCATTTTTTTTTTTGTATAATTGATGTATATTTTATGCATAATGTTGCATGCTATGTACATAATTTATGCATACTGTGTAGAACGGCTATTTATGTAAAATTTCCTTTTAATTTTATGCTTTTTCATTAGTAAAGAAAGGACTAATGGTTCTTATTTTATATGTACGTAGTTTGGCTGCTATGTGTTGTTGCTGCCTCTTAGATGCATGCTTTTGAGTGATGGGTGAAGTTCAACGTAACAAAGGAAATGATTTGCGTAAATGGCCAGCAACCTGCATGCATGCAACAAAAGGTGATAGCCCAGTTTTAGGGTTGTGCTGGATCATCGATCAGAGAATCTAGTTTTCCTTTTTGTGCATGTATCGTAATTGAAAGAAAATTATTGAATTGAACCTTGATCGATTTGAGAAACCACCTTGATGGTAAATTAAAATGCAATGCTTTCAAGTGTCTATTTTGCTATCTAGGCTATGTACATTATAAGAGACACTATATTGTTAATGTGGATTATATGAATTTTGAGTTCAATTTATCTATAGTGCACTTTCGTTTAATTAGCCATTTTTTCCGGTGTCATAAAACAATTGGGAATGTGAATCATGAGAAATGTGATACAAATAGTTTACGAGATTTTGATCATAGATTTGCTCATGTTGTGTAGTTTTAAGTACTCTTTACTAATGATAGTTTGTCTTGAAAAAATAAAAAACAATTTTACTTCTAATAAGAGGTGATCGATCACTTTTTTCAACTTCTTCTTTCAGCAAAACAAAAAAAAAAAAAAAAAAAAAAAAAAAAGGAAGAAGAAGATGAAAGAATTAAGCTACTACTCAAAATTTGTTCTTTAACTTTTTTGTGTGATACTCCCTCCGTTCCATTTTGTTTGTCGTAGTTTAACTTGGCACAAAATTTAATAAAAATTGAGATTTTTGAAATTTGTGGTCTAAAATGAGCCATTGATATTTGTTAGAAGTATGACAGTCTTTTTGGGACAGACTAATAAGGAATGTATGACAAATAAAGTGGGATGGAGGGAGTATATGTTAGTACCCGGAATTAGGGATTTTTACATGGGCTGCCCACAAAAGTAAAAAATTTACGTTTTTATGCCCATTTAAAGTTGATTTACACCCAATACCCATCCAACCTTTTTTATTTACATTGTATGCCCATCATAGAAATGAAAGGAAAAATAAGAGCCCAATCCTTAAACTGACACGTTCAAGCCCAGAATATAAAGTTCCCCAACCCTTCATTTTTCCCTATTCACTCCCAAGTTATCAGAGAAATAAATCTGTTCAATTTTTCCTCCGTCTGAAGTCGTCGTCGGCCACCAGCCCACGGTGGTCGACCACCGCCAGCCACCAATATATACACCCTTACAGAGCCGTCTTGAGATCCTCTCTCCATATACAAAAATTTCACCAAATTCCCTCTCCTCCGCCGTAGATTGAGAGTGTAATGATCAACGGAGCCCTAATTCCGGCCAACCCCCCATTTTCTCCAGTCAATATGTATATCTGTGGTTTCCTCTCACTCCCCCTCTACACGCTTCTGCGCCTGATTGCTCCTGAAAAGCACCTCAATTTATTCCTATTTTTCCACTGCTACGGTACCTAGTTTGTGACAGTGGTGATGCGAACATGGCAACGCGATGGCGTGATGATTTTGTTGTCATTTCGGTATGATGGCAGTGTGAATATTGCTCCATGGTGTTGGTGAAATATTGGTTTTCTAGTGATGTTTTCTTGACGTTTCTGTGTCGACGCAACTGTGGTGCCAAGGCTGTCCCGATGGTGCAGAGGCGGTGTAAACTTATAGCGATGACGGGTTAGAAGCCAAATCCTAATAGTTTCTATATTTCTTTTAGTTCTCATGTTATAGTAGTATTATGTGTAGTAGACCCATCATTGCTTAAAAATGTATCAGTAGAGTCTAAAGCATGATTCTTTATGTACCTATACCGATGTGAGACTTGCCTAGGGTGTCACAAGATAAGCACATGTTTTGCTTACCTATTGCTTTGTATTCAAGACGAATCCTTTTCATATTTCAGGTGATTTTGTTGTGCATCTTCCTATCCTGCATTCTAGTGGCTCTTTTAACTGACTTTATGGTATTGGATAGTCATTTGAAGAGTATGAACATAGGATGAGTAGTTGAACTTTTACTAGTGATTTCTTTTTAGTAGAGAACTAACTTATTTCAGTGGAAGTAGATCATTTCTAAAGTGATATTACAAGTCTCAGTGCATTTTAGGCCTCAAATGTTCCCTGAATATTTATTATTAGTTCATATTGGTATTGGGAAGTGGTTCTTATCTATGCCACAATCTTGTGTACATCTTTCTGGTTAAACCTTAACTGATACTCGTGGTCCCTTGGTGATTACTGGATTGATTGTTCCTTTCCCATTCACCTTAGCATCACTGCCCTTAGTACGCATTGTAGAATGTACTTAATTATTGGTTCAAAATTCTGGGAGCATAGATTCACCCTGTTTCCCTCACTAAGATAGTAATTTAGATAGAAGAAATGAGGGGGAGGTGATAGATTTACTCTTTTCATGCCAATGTTGCTGGCATAGAACCTTAATTGACGTGTTTCGTGTTTGGCAGTCGGTTTGAAATGGGTAAAGCTCACATCTTTTTATTTTTATGCGCTTGGACATTCCAAAAAATAAATGGCGAAGACTAAATCTGTCTTTAAGTTTTCTTATATAATATCTTAGGCAAGAAATATGAACAAGTAAGATCAAGTAAATAAAACAAGCTGGATAGAATTGTAACCTCAAATGTTTGGCTGGGACCCAACAATGATTACAATGTTTGCTAGGTACAGTATGTAGGCATCTCGTTAGCAATCTTTCTTATGGTGGTAATCATTCATTTACCTTAATTAAGAAAAATGGTGGTAATCATTCGTGAGTGTTTGCTTGTAATATTTTATAGTGAGTAAAAACTTTCGTGTAATTTCTGCTAATGGTGTTTATTTTTTTTATTTTCTTAGTTTGGTATTTGGTAGATATATTTGATATAACGTTGTGATATGTTGCTTTACGAGGCGTGATATGTTGCTTTACGAGGCATGATATGTTGTTGGTACTATTTGTTGGTGCGTTGTGACTTATTATGTTATTCTCTTTCAATCAGGGATAATCTCGAAACTTATGCGGAAATCCACCAAACAATATTCATTCTCGGTTACTGCTCAATATACATACTCAAGCAGACATTATGATTTCTGGGATAGTTTTCATATTTTTACTTGCTGGAGCACATTTTGGCACTTTCAGAGAGCTTTTCTTGGTTGTATTTAATAAAGCTTCTGGTGCATCATCCATGCTTTTAACTATCTAAATTGATTTTCCCTATAGTTAACTGTATGTGGCCTGAAAAGTTGAGAGTTTTCCAGGCAGAGGTTTGTGATCTTTTGGATGTGATTACTTGTGATTACTAGTGATAACTTTCTTAATGGTTCACACTTATATGAAACGTTGTGGTTTCAGATTGCCAAGCGCCAGGATGTTGCAGGCACTAAAGGAGCTCAAGACTAAGGCTCAGAAGGATTCCGTTGGCGGTGCTTGCCTGTAAAAGAGTGGAAAGAAATGAGAATCTTATATTATCCGTAATATTAAAGAATTATTCCTCTAGTAGTGCAAAGCTCTTTTTTTTTGCACATGGCTAGATTTGGTGTTCTAAGCCCTTTCTGCTAAATTTTTGTAACTTTGGGATATTTCCATGGTTACTGAATGATTTGGTACGGTGCATTTGCACCTTTCCAATATAATGACATGAATTATGATACCTTTTCTTATGAATAATTCAGATTGACATCTTTGTGTGATATGCCAACTCGCTCTAGTAGCCTTAATGTAATTTTTACATCCCTTAGGAACTATATTCTTGTGGTACTTGCTCTCTTTTTCTTTCTTTTTTTGGCTCTCAAATGATTTAATATCTCTTTATGAATGATTAGTGGGAGCAAAGGTGGATTATATATGCATATAGGTGTTCTAGAATCTAGTAATCATTATGACGCAGGTCATGTTATGTGCGAGTATTGTTAACTTTATTTTTGTACTTTGATATAATAAGGTGATTTGTACACCAACAAATGTTACAGATAACTTGCTTGGATTAGTTTCAAAGATCTGCACTTCGCTCATCATCCTCCAACCGCCTTAATTGTTATGATGTTCATAAAGCACTTTCTTTTGTATACCTTTCTCTTATACAATATGCCTTAATAGTATTCTCCTTTATCAGAGATTATTTTATTCTAGTATACCATTCTGGTGAATAGTATACCCAATAGTGTAATACTTTCTTTTGTCCTATAAGATAACATCAATTATCTACTTCTATATACCTTTCTATTATGCAGTATAGCCTGATGCTAATTAAGTTATAGAATAAATTAAAGAAGTATACCATTGAGGTATACTATATACTAAAAGGTATGCAAAATAAAAACTTTTATTTCAATTTTTGATTCTGTTAGTCATATCATTTTCTTTGTATATGCATAGTACAATTGAATTTTGGTTTGAATTTTAAGGATGCAATACATATATTAACTTATAGAACAAGTTAAATAAGTATGCCATTGGGGTATACTGTATACTAAAAAAGTATACATAAAAAAATCTGAATCGAAAATTTAAAGGAAAGATTTTATTTTGTATACCTTTCTAGTATTTAGTATATCCGATGGTATGCTTCTTTAGATTGTCCCACTAGCCTTGGCTGCTCTCACTTAACAGAGTGCTAACAATGTAATGAGTAAGTAAGTCAACACTACTCAAATATCAAGAAATTTGTGATTGAAAACAATTCTAGAAAAAATCAAAGTGTTTGTATCTTTTTCTAGCATGCAAGCCTAGTGGCACAAGTTAAATAAGTATACTATTAGGGTATACTATATACTAGAAAGGTATACATAAAAAAAAAATATGTCCAGTATATCCCAATGGTATACTCCTTTAATTTGTCTCACTAGACTTGGTTGCTAACACTGAACATAATATTGAAAGGCTAACATAGGTCGTCAATGTAATGAATAAGCTAGTCAACACTACTCAAATATCAAGAAATGTATAATTGAAACCAATTTTAGAAACAACTCAAAGTGTTTGTATACCTTTCTAGCATGCAAGCCTAGTGGTACAAGTTAAATAAGTATACCATTGGGGTATACTGTATACTAGGACGGTATACAGAAGAAAATCTGAATAAAAAATTTAAAGAAAAGAATTTTATATTGTATACCTTTCTAGTATCTAGTATACCCCAATAGTATACTCTTTTAATTTGGCCCACTAGCCTTGGCTGCTCTCACTTAACATAATATTGAAAGACTAACATCAACAATGTAATGAATAAGCAAGTCAACACTACTCAAATATCAAGGTATTTGTGATTGAAAATAATTCTAGAAAAAGCTCAAAGTGTTTGTATACTTACCTAGCAGACAAGCCTAGTTACACAAGTTAAATAAGTATACTATTCAGGTATACTGTATACTAGAAAGGTATACAGAAGAAAATCCAAATAAAAAATTTAAAGAAAAGATTTTATTTTGTATACCCTTATAGTATCCAGTATACCCCGATGGTATACTCTTTTAATTTGTCCCACTCGCCTTGGCTACCCTCACTTAACAAAATATTGAAAGACTAGCATATGTCAACAATGTAATGAATAAGCGAGTCAACACCACTCAAATATCAAGAAATGTGTGATTGAAAATATTTCTAGAAAAAGCTCAAAGCGTTTGTATATAACTCATAAAAATGGAACACAACAAAAAATTGAAAACATAAATACTTACTGTTACACAATTAAGGTGGTATACCATTGTTGTATACTGTATACAAAAAGGGTATACAATTAAAAAAAGCACATGGATAAACTAGCTTTATCTAGACTCTAAAATTTTCCCTAATCCTCTCCCATCGTTGCTCTCATTTGAATTCTTGAATTCACTGTTATGTATGCACCACCAGTAGATATTAAAGAGAGACACACACAGAGACCACTTGTGACAAAAAAGGGCAATGATCCACGAATAACACCATCAAACAAGAAACAAATCCAAACACACACACAACCCCCCCCCCCACTACAAAAGGCAGAAACATAGCACCACACAGATCAAATGTGACCTACAATTTGAAAAAAGAGGATTTGATATAGTGAATTAGCACGTTCAGTTTTTAAAATAATTGATACGAATTGAAAATAATGAAGAATTCTTGGCAATTTCAGTAATAGATTGAAAAATAATAAACAAATCACATAAAATTAGGAGAAAGAGCTGAAGAATAGCGTTGTGGGAAAGAAACAAGGCAAAAATGATGGTAACAGGGGAGAGAGAAGGTGTTTTAAGTGGAATGGGCATACAATGTAAATAAGTAGTGGGCAAAAATGTAATGAATAATGTGATGTAAATAATTAGGGTTCATTGGGTATTTTTGTAAATGCCCCCCGGAATTATTCACTTTGAAAAAGGCCTCAGTGAGTGTAACTAATGTACTTAATTTCTATTAGTTACCATATTTTGCATGTGTAGATTAGCTTGTCAATTTTTTTATTCTTCCAAATTCAATTTTTTTTGTCTCTCTAGGTTTACTTTTAAAAAAAAAAAAAGCCAAAAAAGCTATTTTTTATTTTATTTTATATAGCGGTGTTTGATTTGACACGATATTTAAAAAATAAATAAGACGTTTTAAATTTGTGATCTAAAATAAGTCTTGAAAATTTGTGTGACCGAAAAGGTAAATTATTACTAATTTTAAAAAGACAGACATTTTTTTTGGACAAATCAAAAAAAAATAAAAATAGTGCCACATAAATTGAGATAAAAGAATACTACTTAAAGCAATCATTTTATATGGCGGTGTTTGATTAATATTTAAGAAAGAAAAAATGCTTTTAAAATTTACAGTTTAAATAAGATAAGAAAATTTATATGATCGGAAATCATTTCATAAAGGTAAATTATTTCTGCTTTTAGAAAGGCGACATCCAACTTGACCAAACACTAGAAATAGGAGTAATACTTGAAATAATAGAGAAATACATAGTATTGTACACTGGTAATCCTTGATCTTTACACTGATACGTAGGATTTTACCCGTTGCTCCAACACTCTCCTTCGAGCAAATTTTCGTTAGAATTTGGTTAAAATTTCATTTATTAAACGAAACGAAACTAGGTTTTCTATTTCTGGTTTTGTTGAATTCTATTCGAATTTTTGCCCTTGTGGTTAGTAGTTCATGTGCCGTTTGGATTTGATTTAGGTTTAGTATAATTAAACTATTATAGCGAATATTTTGTGTGTTTGCGAAGAAAACTGTGATTGTGTGCGTCAAGGATGTGACCTAGCGGTCAGTGAAGTAGACGAGAATCATGAGGTCTCGAGTTCAAATTTTAGCAGAGTAAAAAACAAGATATTTTCTTCCCATTTGCCTAAGCATTGGTAGACAGAGTTACCCGATACGGCGATACCTGTGCTGGTGGGAGGTAAATGGAATAGTCGAGCCGTCGAGGTTCGTGACGAGTTGTCCCGGACACCATCGTCTTTAAAAAATAAAAGAATGGAGAAATGTGTTACTTTTTAATAAAATTATAACTTGGTTTATCAAAAATATTTAGATTGCAAATTTAGAAAGCCTTTGCACAATTTGCTTCTGATTTAATTAAGCTACTCAGAGTCAATTTGGTCTGATTGTATAAAACTCTGTTGTCTTTCAATTTGAACTGAATATTCCTTGGTTTGATGTGTAATCAGAATATGTTGTTTTAAAACCATATGTTCTGTTTTTTATTTCTGGACTTGTAATTTTGTTACATGCTTGTCTCGGAAAAAGCCTCTCCACCTTGGTGGGAGTAAGGTCTGCGTACATCTCACCCTCTCAGACCCCACTTGTTTAATTACACTGGGTATGTTCTCGTTGTTGTTGTTGTTGTTGTTGCTTTTCATGTGTCTAGCCTGTTTGAAACTTGAGGAAAATAGCAGAACTCGTATTGTGAAAAGGCATGATGGCTAGCTCAAATTTATATCTTGAAACCATTTTGTCTTGCTTTCTAAAAACATATGTTGGAATTAGATTGAGATGCTTAGAGAAATGTAATAACCGACACTGAAAGATAAACGTTGACAAATTATCGGGACATGATTTAGAAGACAGATAATTGTTGTATGGAGTTCTTTTTGCATTTGCATATCTGCATTTCCTTCTGCGTTAGTTAGTACTGCTTATGGCTCGTGGATGATTGCTTTGTACATGAATTCAGGAAATCCTTCATATTTGTTTAGCAGATATGAACGAATGTACTATGCGTTTTTTCTAAAACTAATTCGTGTAGTTTAATGGTCGTTTTCTAGTTTTGTTCTGTGTTTCAGTGAAAAATGCACTTCTTATCATAATATGATGTTTATAAGGTTAATATTAATTTCATATTTCTGTGCTGTTTCTTCAACGAAACCATTTTGTAATTACTTGGTGTTGATGATGCAAGTGTCTGTAACTTTCCAGATGTTTAATACCCATCGTTTTATATGTCGTCCCATTGCTTCTTTGGATGTTCGTTTGACACACATTTTTTGGTTTTCTGATAAGGTTGTTTAGAAACTTTTTTTCCTTCAACCGTTTGATGGGTGCACCTAAGCAGAAGTGGACTTCCGAAGAAGAAGCTGCTCTTAAAGCTGGGATAATTAAATACGGGCCTGGCAAATGGCTCACAATTCTTAAGGATCCAGAATTTAGTGGAGTGTTGTATCAGCGTTCAAATATAGATCTCAAGGTAGATTTCCTCTTTATTTTTTTTTTCCTTTTTTATAATTTAATTTTAGTCAGTGGAAAGGAAGCTTAGATTCTTCAGTTGAGATGATAGTTGTCCTGTGATATTCATTTCCGTGTAGCTTCTTATTGAAGCTGAAGTCTTAATACATTATGTCTCTTTGAGATGATTTACAGGACAAATGGAGAAACTTGACTGTGATGGCAAATGGCTGGGGTTCTCGAGAGAACAAAAGGATGGCTCTCAAAAGTATGATTCTGGCCCCTCAGCAGGATGAGAGTCCTGTGGCTGTTACCCCGATAGCTGTAAGTGATAACGAAATTGCTGAAGTAAGGCCAGCCACAACTTCTAGTGGCTATTGGCAGAATGGTGGTTCAAGAAGATCTATCAGAAGGTTATACCTTTCCAGTGATTCTTAGTTGTTACAGCACCACTGTCATGCTGTATTCTTGTGCACTTCCTTGTGCTTATGGACATCATTAGCAGTATGACATCTATAGACTAGCCTTGGTGACATTACCAATTTATTCTTATTTTTGCATATATACTTTGGGAGAATGATCTTCTCTAAGCCCTACTGATTTGTTATTCTTATAGGTTGGATAATCTTATAATGGAGGCTATAAACAACTTGAAGGAGCCAGGTGGTTCCAACAAGACTACCATTGCTACATACATGGAGGTACTTGTCTTCTAATTTGAGCTTCATTTGGGAGAAGTAAAGATACAAAAGTTAGAGGAGTATTTCATTAATTACCATGCGCCGCATTTACTGATTTTCAAGGACCTGTAACATGTTCTTTGATTCTGGAGTTTTGCTTCTTATTTTGCCATTTGTTACATTCTGAATGGTATTGGGAATTGATGACTTGCATATTTGCTTGAGTTCAATCTTGGAGTCAGTTAAGCATAACCTTAGTGTGTCGTTATTCATTAGTGTGGTCGAGATAAACTTTTACATCTCTCTTGGAGGTTATCACAACAAAAGTGTCAACTTCATTTGAAAGTGTACTGGCAAAATTATGCACTGATGGAGTCCTGGAATATATATCCACATCAACATATAGTGAATGGTACATTGCCCACCTTGTCCCATAAATCTTATAGTACTTAATATGCTCTGGTTACTTTTTTGGTATGATCTTGATTTCCTACATCACGAGATAGCCCAAATCCCCAAAGTAAGAGGCTTCTAATCAAGTTTCCCATGATAATTGTTGGCTTGTCCACCCTTACCATAATATAGAATTTCTGGTAAATTTGCTTATTAACAATAATAAGGCAGATGCTGGATCTGTCAGTTCATTTACCCAATACTTGGCTCTTTGTGCCTTTTTGTAGGACCAACATTGGGCACCTCCAAACTTTAAAAGGCTACTGTTGGCAAGACTAAAGTATTTAACTGCAAGTGGAAAGCTCATAAAGGTGATTCTCAGTTGTGTTTGTCGCGTTTTCTAGTTATTGCTTGTTATGTCCAAGCTTAGACTGTGAAGCCAGTGAGATATAGCTATTGGAGCCAAGTTTTTGAATGATCAGAAGTTACTTGCTCTCTTCATGGTCGATGATCATAATACTTGCAAAATAACCTTTCTTCAGGTGAAGCGGAAGTATAGAATGGCTCCTAAATTGACGTTCTCCAACACAAGAAGAAACCTGTCCATTTCCCTCATGGATGACAATCAGATGATCAGTTGTAAAGTTGATCCGGATGACATAAATGTGCTCAGTAGATCTCAGATAGATTTACAGTTAACAACGATGAGTATGTCACCTCAAGAGGCAGCTACTGATGAACAAGCAGTTGCAGAAGCAGACACAGCTATAGCAGGAACAGAGGAGCTTGCTGATGCTGATGCTGAAGCTGCACAAGCATTTACAGATGCTGCAGTGAAGACACTACAAGGGCTGGTAACAACGATGAGTACGTCACCTCAAGAGGCAGCTGCTGCTGCACAAGCAGTTGCAGAAGCAGACACAGAAGCGGAGGAGGCTCCTGAGGCTGATGCCGAAGCTGCACAAGCATTTTCAGAAGCTGCAGTGAAGCCACTACAAGGGAGAAGCATCCCAAGGATGGTAAGACATCATTAATGTCAGTTACCTGGTCTTTTCTAATTGCATCTACTCCTTCAACCGCCTCTCTTTTTATTTATTTTCCTTTTCCCTTGTACGTGGAGTCATTTTGGCTCAATGTCTAGAAATCATCATTTGGGACAACCCGAATGTATGATTTTCAATTCCTCTTCAACTTTACTTAACATGGGATTTAACTAATTTGAAGATAGGCATCGCTACTTAAGTTCGTTTTCCAAGTAGTGCTAAATACACCTGAGCATAAGGAATAGAGTTAGGGAACTATTTTATCACCAGGAATAATCTTCCAAGAGTTCAAGACCATGTTAATTTCTATTTCAATCCCACTATACTGTTATCATGTACCATCTGTTTAAATTTATGTAAACACTGCACCTAGCTCTGAGAGATGCAGTCTCAACAACATAACCTGTATCCTGGTGAAAATTGGAAGCTATAGGCATCAGATACTTTAGCATTCTACCTTCCTACTTATTTTGGCACATGAGATTTCTCTCCCTTTCCAGACATCCGATAAAATTGGAACGGTGCAGAGTAGATAAGCATGGCCCCTACGCAAGAACGACACATACCAACGACACGCACCAGCTCGAGAACTCTCACTCTTTTGATACTGAAACCCTCTTTTGTATTTTTTGGGGGGAGGGGGTTGGATGTTGATGAGAGAATGCAAAGTCAGGCATAAGGTGTGAGTAGTCTGCTGAAGCATATCTTCCAGCATTAGTGGGTAATTTTGGCGGTTTCAACAGGTTTTGGTAGAGGTGTATCGGCTGAATAGTTGGAATGCTGTGATTCTGGTTTTCATAGTTCAATGCATTATCATACGTATCTGTACACATGCACGCATTGTTTAATGATTTGTTTATTTTTCTCTTTAGATGTGTGTACTTGCCGGTTTATAATGTAGACAGACTTTTAAGTTGATTAGGATGGTTATGCTACCTACCTATTTTCTAATTCTGTCATTTGTTGATAGCATTTCAGCTATGTAGCATACTGTGTGCATCAACGGATCAAATGCTTTATCCTCACTGGTTTGTTGTACCAAAGCCTAGTCACTACTTGTTTCTTGTTCCCACTTTCAGTTGTTACTCTACCTGAAAATGTGTAGAATGTAGATGATCCGGGCTTGATTGAACTTTTAGAGGTCGTGCATATGGGAGTGGGAGTATTGCTGGATTTTCTTCCAGTTTGATATTTTTATTTGCTAAGCTAACTCACTTGTTATTGTTAGCTTGTAGATATGGTAAAAAAGTTCGTGGGAATGTAAATCCAGCGCATATCAGAACGTATAATCCAGCTTTTTGTCAGCAGTGAGGTCTTTCTGATGGTAACAAATTTTTGTGTCTCCTTTTCACCTGGACAAGACTGGATTATTCAGCATATTGATGGTTTTGTAATAAGACTGGTGAGCAGTTTCTGGTAGCTGGTAGAGTTCTTGATGCTCCATTTTGATGCAGATTCGGATACATTCAGTGAACATATTGAAGAGATAGAGACAATATTGGTTGATATATTGGTGAAAAGTAGATTTTGTATCGATTGCTTTGTTCGAGTTGGTAGTGCCTTTTGTTATTCTGTATTTATCTTTTAGTCACGCGGTTGTTTTCTACGTGGATAATCAGTAACTGTACATAACAATATCATTGGAAGTTATCGAGAGTGTTAAATCTGGTGATCTTTCCTCATTATTCAAATATTGTCTTTGGCTATGTAATGTGCTAACTGGACTTAGCTTTGCCAACTGCTTTGCTTCATCTTCCTCCTTAAAGATTTACATGATTCACTATTTAAGTGTTAACAAAGACTTGAAGAGAAACCCAAATATTTATGTGTAAAGCTGGCTCTACATTATATTATGAAATTTCGACCGAAAATTTGAACCTTCGACCCAGAAGAATCCGTACAACCAAAAATGAAAAAGGATAAGATGCTCCAAAAACCTTTGAATTTTTTGTTGTGGATCCATCATGACCCTGACCCTGTGTCCATTTTATTGTTGATTTCTCTGTTCTCGTTTTCTTCTTCAACTACTTTAGTTAAAATTGCTAACAGATGCAAAAAAGAATAATTGAGGGCATTTGGTCTAGTGGTATGATTCTCGCTTTGGGTGCGAGAGGTCCGGAGTTCGATTCTCCGAATGCCCCTATACCTTTTTTTTTTAAGGGAATTTACACTCCATGCCCACAAAAATAAATTATTTACGTGTTTGTGCCCTAAAAAAATTAGTTTACATGGAATACCCATGCACCTTATTTTATTTACAAAAATGCCCATCTAGCATGTTTTATTTACACTATGTGCCCACCCTCCCAATTTTAAATGTATATCATTGCATTATATTGGTATACCAAATTAAGTATACTTCTTTTATGGATTTGGGAGTATAGTGTAACAAGTATACCATGGGAATATATTGTATACTACATAGGTATACAGAAGGATTTGAAAGTATAGTGTAACAAGTATACTATGAGAGTATACTGTATACTAGATAGGTATACAGAAGGATGGGTATACATTGTAAATAAGTTTGTGGGTAAAAATGTAATGTGTATGGAGATGTAAATAAGTAGGGTTTGATGGGCATTTTTGTAAATCTCCTTTTTTTTACCACCATAATTTTTGCTTGTGAAATTTACTGATAGCCACTTTTCGGAGGGGCTATTAGCCAGAGTTAGCAAGTTTCTAGAGAAGAGTGACAACTCAAAAATGTTGAAAATACCGGAATTTAGAAGTTGAGTTAACAAGTTTTTAGAGGAGCGACAATTTAAAAACGAGAAAATTCCGGAATTTGAGTTGAACTTCAGGATCTTTTCGCAACTCCATGGTTTTATTGCATTGAGCTCTATTTTGATAGCTATTTCTCAAAAACTTTATTCATGGCTATTGGTCAACAATTATAAAAGCTTTTGCTGGGGTTGATTATCACTCTAGAAAGTAGCAATTCATCAAAATTTCCCATTGAAATATCACTCTATTTAGCTGAACAACATAGTGGTCTCGTCAAGCAAATTAACAAGAATGGCCCAACAGATCTACTTTTTAGGTGATTACAGATGAACAACATTTTTTTCCTTAATCTTGATTATGTCCCCTTAATTCATTTAAATTGATAGTACTTTGTTCATACTGAGTTTCATTAATTTTCATTTAGATTGATAGCACTTTGTTCACTTTGGGTAAAACTAATCATACACGTCTCGAGTAACAATCTTGCATTTTCTGCATAAGTAAAATTGGATTGTCCGTGAGACATTCTAGTAGCAAAATATTGTCATTTCACCCTGTTCCAAAGTCAAGACTCAAAAAACCGATTAGAACACAAACTTAGCTGAGGATAGTCTTGTTTAATGGTTTGCCAAGACTCCACATTGAGATTGCTGTTCTAAAACTACACTAAGTTCATCAGACATTGTGTCTGTGACATTAATCTTAGGGCCTAAAAATCATGTGCAGATAATTAAATTTAACAGAACCAAGATCCATTTACTGAATGCTTGACTTTAAAGAGTTTTTTATTACACCCTTGCAGTAGCCAGTAGGCCTTCTGAACTTTAGTCAAATGAGGTCTCAGTCGACTGCCTTCTTTAATGATATAATAACATGTTGCAGGCCAAGATTCTTCCTGTTCAAATTAGAAAAAGCAAATGTCAGCATCACATGAAGTTGGTTTACATTTGCCCAGGAAAAAGAAAAAGAAGTTACTGACAATGATCTCATGTGCCAAAAATAATAGTAAATCATGAATGCTTCGACGTCGCAGATCATGCATAACCTCTCAAGTTTACTACTACACAAATTTGATATACAACTATTCATGTAGAAGTTCCATGACAGCTCTCAAAATGAAAGTCAACCACATGAGAACTTGCATAACAACTATGAACCAATAAGAGAACCATATGTTGCATAACTGATGGGTTACTCGCAAAACAGTGCAGTGTTCTTTTACTAGCTTCAACTTAAAAGATAGTGCTAAACATGAAACATTAAGCCAGCTTATGACCTGGTCAAGTCTTCCAACAGTTCTCATCACTGGTCAGATTTCATTATTCAGACACATTTGACTGTAGAAAATTTCAAAAACATGCATCAGTAACACCCAAAGCTGATAGCTGCCAGTGCCAGCAAAAGTATGACGCAATGCTGAAGAAAGTAAATGAAGATGAACTGGAGTGAAATAAGAGGTGTAGAAACTATAGTGTGCAGCTAAGATATGACATGGACGATCAGAAATTGCTCAATGATCAAAACTCAAAGATGTCATTATTAACAAATCTGCTCTGGCATGGCGGTGTCATCCTTGCCTTGGGTTTCAGAGATCCAGAGCTTGATTATCAGAGTGTCCTGAGATTTTGATAAAACAATCGGTTCGCTCTTAAATGATTTTAACTCCAAGTGCACCTTCACATCTAATTGGTTTACTCTCAGATATAATGGGCAAATTTCGTCGATATCAACTACAACTAAAACACATTCAACAGCATATTAATTTCCTTCTACCTTGCCTATTGCAAAGAGGGGACGTCTTGGGACATTAGACTATGATCACCACTAACTGAAGGAAAGCCATTTTGAAAGGAAAAAGATGACTAGCTAGAATTCCAACCAATGCCAAGTGATTTTAAAAAGTCATTCAGCACGCAAACTGCTTTTTAGGAAAAAGAGTAGTACTTCTCTGTTCACCTGTTGCCAAGTCAAAGGAAGTGGAGATGAACTGCAACGAGTACACAACCAGGCTTGGGACAATTCAATGACCTTTCTCATGACTAGTTTCTTTAGCTGTGGGTAGCTCAGCTTCTCGCTCGAGTTTTAGTAACTACTGTTATTTTTATTGCTCTCTATAACAATATGTGATGATTCATATTTCCTTCTGAAAGAATTCAGTTGATTCTTTCGGGAACAAAAAAGTGAAACTTTAAGCAATCATTAAGATTGTTTTTGAGGGACCACCAACAGCTGGGCATTTGGTCTAGTGGTATGATTCTCGCTTTGGGTGCGAGAGGTCCCGAGTTCGATTCTCGGAATGCCCCCCTATTTTTTGAGTAATTCTTTCTAACTTAAGAATCTGACATTATTCCAAGGAGAAGATAGGACTCTTATTATATAGTTTGCTAGGCAATCAACATTAAATTGGTATTCAGATAGCTGCAGTAAGCTCATCAGGCATTTATGGCCAGGACAGAATCACCCTAGGGTCTTGTATTTTTTTTTTTTAATGTTGAGATAGGTAACAGACACTCTAAGAGTCTTATATATAGAATTCATAAACTAAATCGATTTTCTTTACTTTAGGAACAATAAACAAATATGCAACTTTTACAAGAACCTGCAATATATATTTTTAATCCAAATTGCCAAGACGGACAGACTAGAACTAATCTTTGTATATACATACAGCTCACTTTCAGAGCTTTTTTATTTCCTTTCAGAATGCATGCTATTGTACATCAACTAAGGTTTTCAGCCAAATTTCATTTTTGATATCTCAACATCTAAGATGAGATTCATCCTGATCTCAAGGAACAATAGTAAACTCATCTGGATCTAAAAGCTAAAAATAAATATAACATGACGATGCTTACTAGGGTAAACTCATGTTGATCTAAAAGAACCAAAAATAAAAAGAAAACATGATTCAGCAAGCCAGCTGATTTGTTCTCACATGCCAGTTTACCAGATTTGAAAGTCCAATACCCCATATAGAACTTCCAAGTAATCCCTAAGATAAAAAGGAACTGATTTACACAAGGTGTTTCTCAACTATGACAAGTAAAAGTCTTGAGAGAAAACTCTTTTGCATTTACTTTCAATTTCAGAGAGCAAATAAAAAATGAAAAGTGAAAATCAGCAAATCTGTCGTTGCAGCCTTTACCTTTGTTTACAATTACAGGAAGTAGGCAAAAGTGAGTAACTGACTATAAGCAAATACATTTGTGTTTCATCAAAGAATCATAAACAAGGTCATTTTTATGGATCATCAAAAATGGAAGCCGGAATTATCAAACAGTCGCAGAAAAGTGTTACCAAAAAGCAAAGATTGCTCTACTGGTATGTTGTCTGTTTGGCGTAAGAGCTCACTGAATTTCCAGCTCAGATTAATAACTCCAGTTGAGGAGTCGTTTCATTCATGTTTGCTTAAGCAATAAAGCATGAACATCACAAGGTTCATGCTGTTTTGTGGCCCAATTTAATTATAATGACCTGCAGAACAAACACAAAACAATAATAACACACTGGATTAATCAAGGCGGTAATATATGAATGATCTAGAAATCAGAGTAAACCAAAAGCAAAGCCAGTGTTTCTTTTTTGAGAAAGGTAACAGTATATTCATCAGCATTAAGGAAATGCTGGATACCATATTTACACTGTACAAAAGCTGAGCAAAAACTTGTTTACAAAGATTCTAAAGGATCTAGCAAAACATCAGGTTCTTCTACAAAACATTCTTTGCACCAAAAATAAAATGACATTATACCATTCATCTTATTCCTAAAAAAAATTCCAATAAGCAACGCCAGTGTTTTCCTCTTTATCATTCCTAAAATTAGTGTGTTCTACTTGAGTTGACCTCAACTCAAATTACAGGGTTAAAACATGGTAACCCATTAAAACCATCAAATGCCATAAATCGAGTTTCATCACTAATTACATTCTTTGTGACATGTCAGGATTCGCACAAAGGATTCGATATGATTAAAAAAGACGATAACCGGCCTGAGCTCAGTAGGAATCGGAGAATTGTGAAAGTTAGAGGAAAGGGTGCAAAAGCAGAAGTGTTTAGAACACTCTCTGTTTACTGTTTATCTAGGGTCAATATCCTAATTTGTAGAGTTCCCAAAAAAAACTTCCGAAAAGAAAATGCAGATCAAAGACAAGAAATAAGGAGTCTATAGATTCTACATTTGCAAGGATAATATGATATAATAAGGTTATTGCTGACACGGAGAATAGTGTCTTCTCTTAGGTTTCTTCCTCCCATGCCCATCGCCGCCCAGCCCGCATTAGAGGGGAAGATTAGCACATTGATCATGAATCAAATAACATTCTTCAACAACTGGGCATTTGGTCTAGTGGTATGATTCTCGCTTTGGGTGCGAGAGGTCCCGAGTTCGATTCTCGGAATGCCCCATTTTATTATAAGAAATTTAACCTTAAAATATGACACAAATTGCCGCCATTGTTTTTTCAATAGACTCAAATACACAATTAATCAATTATTCTTTGTCTCTTTTAATAGAAATTTAGATTTACATCTGACACCACTTATGAAGCAAAGAGCAGATACAAGGTAAGACAATATTAGTCGAAAAATCCCTATTTAATGCATTACACTTCTACAGCTCCAGCAGTATTATAAATGTGGTAAATTTGAGCAAAGATGTAACTTCACAGATGGTTAACAGTTATAGATGTGCTCAATGGAAATACCTGACTGGATAGCAGTAGAAAATTGGTCAGAAGTTAACTAGACAGTTTTAGTTATCCTTTGTATTACCATTTGCTTTTATTCCTTTTCAATTCACATGCAAAGTTCAGGAAAAAGTTAAGAGTCTGACATAACTAATGTAAGGATCTAATTCAAATTCAGAGACAACTAATTCCTATAACTAGCATATATCAGCATAGTCAGTACCCACTCAAGTTAGGCTAGGAATTTCACGGCCACAAAGAAAAATATGAAATAAATATATTCATGACACAAAGCAATACCGAACCTATTCTGACAGTTATGATAACAAAGATCTACAGAGTTTTAGGACCCGTTTGTCCATCGAAATTTTTTTGCTTTTTTCCAAAAAATTTTTGAAAAACATGTTTGTCCATGAAATTTTGTGATTTTTTCAACTTTTTTTGGAAAACAGTTTTTGAAAAACCAAAAAGTGGTTTAGAGCACTTTTTCAAGTTTTTTCAAAAAAAGTTTCTTCTCCTCTCACAAAACTCTACCTTTTTTTCAAGTGAAATATATGTCCAAACACAACTTCAACTTCCAATACCATTTTTCAACCCAACTTCAAAAACTCTTTTTCCAAATATTTTTTCAAATCTATGGCCAAACGGCCAGTTAATGTGACTATCATGATGCAAAGAAATTATTCAGCAAGCTAGAGATGAAACCTAAGGCAAAGACAGATTAATTGGCGAAGAAAATAAATACAACAGCAGGGCATTTGGTCTAGTGGTATGATTCTCGCTTAGGGTGCGAGAGGTCCCGAGTTCAATTCTCGGAATGCCCCACTTTTCAAAACTTGACTGTTTAACAGTAAACTTTGTGTTGCTCAGTTTTATCATCTGTGAGCAAAAGTAAAGAGCACTACTTTTTTCTAATAACAGCGGTGTCTGGGTCAAATTACTCTTACCTTGACTACTCTACCAGGTACTTGCTAGGCTACAACCCCCACCAACACCGGTACTGGCTTACTCTAACTAACAAGGTTTAGGCAGATGTGACAAAATAACTAGAAGACGTACTTTGGCTGTGGGATTTAAACTCTGGTCTCCAAGAGTTTTCAACCACTTGGGTACAGCTTAGGAGCACTAACTAACGGTTAAAACTAAAAGACGGCCAATCTGTTAAGAGCACTTTAACAAAAAACACACCCAAGATTCAAATTAGTTTTACTAATGAATGTAATAAATATGAACCATATTTTATCAGTTACGCATCAAATACACAAGAGAAAGGATTAACAAAACAAGATTCAAACAAATATAGTCCATGCATAAAAAATACAAAGGTGGTGGGAAACTATTTTAGCTCATAACGGAAGAAAAGAATGCTAGCTCAGAACTAACAACACTAGAGTCAATATAATACCAACTGCTTCATAAAAAGAAGAGTGAAAACCTTATTATTCAACCATTGCAAGTCAAGTAGGGAAGTGCAAACGAACTGCAAGAAGTACAAAACCAGCCCACTGAAAGACCACCTATAGGTTCTTCTGGCAAGTTCCTTTTTTAGCAATTTCAATTTGTAACATAGTTTGATGATTATGACTTGGTAACTACTGTAAATTTGTATCCTCGGATTTGTATAATAATCTCTGATTCGTTCCAAAAGTATTAAGTTATTTCTTCCAGACAACAGAATGTGAAACTTCCAGCTATCATTAAGATTTACATTGTGGGACCATCAGCTGGGCATTTGGTCTAGTGGTATGATTCTCGCTTTGGGTGCGAGAGGTCCCGAGTTCGATTCTCGGAATGCCCCAACTTTTTGAGTAACCTACTTAAGCTGGATAAGATTTCCATACTTTATAATTGGCAACTTTTACAAGCAAATTGCAATATATCTTTCTAATCTTCTGTTAACGCAAACAGCCTCCTAATTGTCCTCGTATATTCATAATCCTAGACATTCAGAGCTTTCTTTGTTTCTTCCAGTATGCATTTTGATTGTAAGTCAACTAAGACTCAGGCTCTCAGCCAACTAACATTATAGTTATCACATGTAAATCGTATCTTCCTAATCTCGAAGAAATGACTTAAGGTAAACTCATCTGGATCTAAAAGATAAAAATAATAAATCATCATTCTGCCAAGCATGCCGATTTGTTCTCACTTCCCAGTTTACTACTTAGCAGATCTGAAAGTCGAAAATACAACACAGAACTCCCAAGTGATCCCCAAATATTATGTTAACAGATCAGCACAAGGAGCATCTCAATATGATAAGTAAATGTTATAAAAGGTTTTTGTTTTACAGCTTTGCCTTGTTTCATATGACAGAGGGAAGATAAGAAGTGACATCATCAAATGTTTTTCTCTTTACAATTTTCCTATGTTTTCAATTAGAAAAAGTAGGAAAAAACTGAGAAGTGACAATAAGCTGATATATTTGTCCTCCACCAAAGATAAATCAACAAGGTTCATTGGCATGGATCGTGCATGTCAACAACCATTGATCTATGACAGGCTTTACCAAAAATATAGCACTTCTCTAGTGAAATGTAGTCTATTTCAGGCAAGAGTTCTCAATTTCCTAATTAAACCAAAGAGTGAGATTGATATCCCTAGTTGATATATCATTTAATTTCTGTTTACAGGAGCAAGGAAGAACGAATATCACATGGTTCATGTTGTTTAGAGACCCAACTAGAATGGCTTGTTAAAACATAAACAAGAAGGTAATACACTAGCTTAATCAAGACGGATCTAAATGATCAGCAAATAAGAGAAAACTAAAAGGAAAACCAGAGTTTTCCTCTATATCATTCCTAAACTTGCGAGCCTACTCAAGCTATGACTTTCAACAAAAATTATGCGGCTAAAACATGAAGGATTAGACCATCTCCAACAGATTTCCTTGTGACATGCCCCAAAGGATTGAGTATGATAAAAAAAAATAAAAAGGACTGCAAATATTATGCATCAGAAAACATTAAAGCTGATAGCTCTTTAGGAATCAGAGAAAAGTGAACATCAGAGGAAAGGCTGCAAAAGAAGAAGAGTCTGACAACTCCTCTGTTTCTTTACTAACATTATTCCAATGGGTATCAGCAGGTGTTACATAAGAAGTCTAAACGTTCCGTATTTGCAAATTAGACGGGTTGATCGTGAATCACATCATCAGTGAAAATGGCATTATTCAACAACTGGGCATTTGGTCTAGTGGTATGATTCTCGCTTTGGGTGCGAGAGGTCCCGAGTTCGATTCTCGGAATGCCCCATTTTGTTTTTGAATAAACAAAAATCACTTTATCCTTGCTTCTAAAAACAAATTAACCTTAAAATGTGATAAGCAAACTGCTCCATCTTGTTTTGATTGAATGGACAGTTAATCAAATATACTTGTTTCTTAGATCTGACTCCCAGTATGATAAAAGATCAGACACAAGGTAACAGAGTTTTATCTGGAAGAATTCCTACCAAATACTCTATCTAGTGCATTAACTAACTTATGCAAGGATGTATTATCTATTCAGAGAAAAGAGAGAACTAATCCCGAACTTGCATATGTCAGTATATTCAGCACCTCTTTATGTTAAACTAAAAAATTTAATAGCCAAAGAGAAAACTATGAAACACAGGTATTGATTAGTTATACAAGCCAGAGACACGATTGCTTTATTTAGCTATGCATAATAAATATAAAATATAAGAAAGCCAAAGAAGGAACCATACGCAAAGAGAATTACATAAGGAAGAGAATGAAAAACAACAAGGCATTTGGTCTAGCGGTATGATTCTCGCTTAAGGTGCGAGAGGTCCCCAGTTCAATTCTCGGAACGCCACGCTTTTCAAAACTTGACCTTTTAGTGCTAAATTTGTCTTTCTCAGTTAAAGCATTGTGAGAAAACATCATGAGCATTTAGCAACTAAATGTAAGAAACCACTACCAAATTTACGATATTTTAACACGGCCAAGACTCAAATTTGTAAAACCAGCGACAATCCTCATGCTGGATCATATTTTATCAGTTATGCATCAGATACACAAGAGGAAGGACCTATCATTCCAAAATTCAGGCAAAAGGAGGTCCATGCATAAAACTTAGTATGGCGCAGAAAACAGTTTTAGTTCATACAGCAGGAAAAAGATTTTTGCTCAGAACCAAAAATAGTAGATATCATAGCTGGAGGAGCATTATCAGAAAATCTAAAGATTTCAGGCTAGGTAATTAAGTGCTTGAGGCAGATGCTGTTAGCAAAGCATAACAGTATATTTAGTCTTTACCCCGCCTATTTGCAAGGAGGTGTGTTGAGACATTAAAATACGTCATAAGTCACAACGGAAAAGTCATTTTAAGAGAAAAACAGCCTGCCTAGAATCATCATATCAGCTATCATTAAGATTGTCTAGGAGCGACCATCATTCAGCGTCATCTACAACAACAACACACTCAGTGGTCCCGTAGGTGGGGTGTGCGCAGACCTTACCCCTACCTTGTGTGAGGTATAGAGGTTGTTTCCGATGGACCCTCGGCTCAAGATCATCACCATCTAATGCAAAATCTTATTCCACCACCAATTACAGCTTTCTGACAAGTCCAAAATCGAATATCCGAATGATTCAATATGATAAAAAAGGACTGCTAATAAAATCACCAGAATGATAGCTTTGTAGAAATCAGAGAGAAGTGAACTCCAGAGGAAAGGCTGCAAATGCATAAGAGCTAAGAACTCTTTCTGTTTATCTAGTGACAGTATCCTCTTGAGAGTAAACAGAATTCCTCAAAAAATCTTTCAGTAAGACCAGAATGAACAGCCTAAATATCCTATATTGGCAAGGAATGATATGATATAATCAGGTTAGTGCTGACACAGAGAATAACACATTAATAATGAATCACATAACATTCTTCAACAACTGGGCATTTGGTCTAGTGGTATGATTCTCGCTTTGGGTGCGAGAGGTCCCGAGTTCGATTCTCGGAATGCCCCATTTTATTAAAAGAAATTTAACCTTAAAATCTGGCACACCAAAATGCCTCTGTTCTTTTTTAAAATGGTTATTTAATACACATGTAATCGAATATCTGACTTCCCTTAATGAAGCAAGTGAAGATACAAGGTAAAACAGTATTAATAAGAAATTCCTATTCCATGCCCTAATTTATGCATTACACTTCTACAGGTACAGGAATAATATATGAGCAAACATGTAAGTTTACATATAGCTAGCAGTTCTAGAGGTGCTCAGTTACCTGACCATATAGTATGAGAGACATGGTGAGAAGTCAACTATGATAATAAAATTAGAAAATTTGATGGATGAATTGGTCGAGTTTAGTCATCCCTTCTTTCACTATTTTCCTTTCTTTCTTTTTAGTTCAAATGCAAAATCTTCAGGAAGAAGTCAGAGCATATCTGACTTTTAAGTAAGGATGTATTTAAAATTCAGAGACAGCTAATTCCTGTACCTAGCATATATCAGTACAGTCAGAACCTATCCAAGTTAAGCTAGGAATTTCATGGTCAAGTAGAAAACTACGAGATGATGATATTGAGGACACAGACAATATTGAATCTGTTCTGACGGTAATGACAACTCACAGATGTACACAGTTTTAATGTGATTATCATGATGCAAGGAAAAATAAGTAAGATAGAGATGGAACTCAAAGCAAAGACAAATTACATGGGGAAGAAACAAATTCAACGACAGGGCATTTGGTCTAGTGGTATGATTCTCGCTTAGGGTGCGAGAGGTCCCGAGTTCAATTCTCGGAATGCCCCATAATTTGATCTTTTGACACTCAACTTTGTCTCATCTGCGACCAACAGTTAAGAGCACTGTATACATGAGTGTGTGTATCTTTTTTCCTTTTCTTTTTTTTTTTTTTGGGGGGGGGAGGGGGGGGGGGGATAACGGCGGTGTTCGAGTCAATTTGTGGGAAAATGTCATTTTAAAAGGAAAAAACAACCTAGCTAGAATCAATATACCAGCTGCTCTATAAAAAGAAAAGTACAACTTTCTTATTCACCCCCGTTCAAGTTAAGAAGAGAAGTGGAAATGAATTACAAGAAATAAACCATGAGCCCATTCGAAGACCGTCTATAGGTTCTTAAGACAAGTTCTTTTTAGCAATTTGTTAGGTCAGTTTTGTTGGTTATGTCTGTGTAACTACTGTTATCTTGTATCCTCAGCTTTGTATAATAATTTATGATGATGCCTCCCCAGAAAACTTAGTTATTTCTAACAGAAAAAACAGAATGTGAAACTTCCAGCTATCACTAAGAATGTCTATGAGGAAGCATCAACATCTGGGCATTTGGTCTAGTGGTATGATTCTCGCTTTGGGTGCGAGAGGTCCCGAGTTCGATTCTCGGAATGCCCCTAATTTTTTGAGCAACTCTTTTCAAATCTGAAATTCTGTCAGCAGTAAGTATACCAAGGATTAGGTAGAATTCTTAATTAATAATAGTTACTTAAAACAATTAACATTTGAGATTGATCTTCGGGAAACTACCGAAAGCTCATCAGGCATTTATGTTATTAGGGTAAAATTCACCTCAGAGTCATGCATATACAATTCACTTAAACTGGATAAATTTCTTTTATGAAATAATAGGCAATACACATTTTTTATCCAAACTGTCAATGCAGAAAACCCCTTATTCGTCCCGGTATATACGTGTTTGACTTTTAGAGTTTTAATTATTTTCTGTTTAGTATGTATTTCGTTTGACTGTAAACTAAGACTTTCAGCTAACTAACTTTTTTATTATCACAACATGTAAACTCAGGTCTTCCTAATCCCAAAGAGAAGACTTAAGAAACTCATCTGGATCTAAAAGATCAAAATAGTGAATCATCGTTCTGCCGAGCATGCTGATTTGTTCTCACCTGGCAGTTTACTAGTTAGCAGATCTGAAAGTCGAAAAACAACACAGAACTCAAGTGATCCGCAAATACTATGTTAACAGATCAACATAAGGAGCATTTCATATGACAAGAAAATGTTTTAAAGTTTTCTCCTCTACAGCTTTGTCTTGATTTATTTGACAGAGCAGGGCATTTAGGTAAACTGGTGTGATTCTCACTTACGGTGCAGGAGGTCCCGAGTTTAATTCTCGGGATGCCCTGCTATTCAAACCTTGACCTTTTAACGCAAAAAATTTATGTTGCTCGGCAACACCATTAGTGAGCAAAAATCAACAGAACTTAACAGTTAAAAACTAAAAAACCACAAATAAAGATGTATTACACACCCAAGACTCAAATTAGTAAAACCATGACAGTAACCTTTCAAAATCATTAATAAATTATGCATCAAATACACAAGAGATAGGATCTATCAAACCAAAATCAGACCAATAAACGTCATGTAAAAACTAGTGTAGAATGGGAGACATTTTTAGTTCATAAAGCAGGAATCATAGTCTTCATTTATTATGCAGCACCCGTGTCGACACAACACCGACGCTAGTAGAATACATTGGTCACTCAGACCAGAAACTAAGGAGAAATTACAATGACCGCAGACATATAATGTAATTGCACATGAACTTTATCGTGAACTTTATCTTGATAGAACATTTGTTTCTTCCTTTATGTAAATATTTTGACTATCAAAATATTCGAAATGTAATTATACATTTGGCTGAATCTATCAAACAGTGGTAGTGCTATATATTTTTAGCCAAATCCCTGGTCCGTATCCGTGCCTGGATCTGTATCCCTGAATCTTAAAATTTAGATCATGAAGGGCCTGACCTCTAGATTAGTGCCCGTTTCAGATACCCGCACACAGCTTGGGAACTAAAAACAGTAGAAACCATAGCTGGAGGACCATTATGCGAAAATCCAAAGACTTCAGCTAGGTAATTAAGGATGCTCGAGGCAGAAGCTGAAGCGAGTGTAACAGTATATTTAGTCTCTACCTCGCCTATTTTCAAGGAGGTGGGTTGGGACATGAAAATACAGTTACCGATCACTAATAGAAAGTCATTTAAGATTAAAAGAACAGCCTAACTAGAATCAACATACCAACTGCCTCATGAAAAGAGTAGTAAAATTTTATCATCACCACGTAGCAAGTCAAGAAGGGAAGTGGAAATGAACACAAATGATTAGACAATCTGCTAATAGACAGTTCAAAGACCGTTTGCGATTACACCAAGTTCATTTTAGCAATTTCTAGCTCAGTTTGTTTGCTTATGTCTTAGTCACTACTATAAATTTGTAATCTCAGCTTATAAAATAATCTCTGATGATTCCTCCCATAAAAAGGAGTTGTCTTCTAGACAACAGAATGTGAAACTTCCACCCATCTTGAAGATTTTTGGAGAGACCAATAACAGTTGGGCATTTGGTCTAGTGGTATGATTCTCGCTTTGGGTGCGAGAGGTCCCGAGTTCGATTCTCGGAATGCCCCTAATTTTTTGAGTAACTCTTTCCACACCTGAAATTCTGACTGCAATAAGGTATTCCGAGGATAATATAGGATTATTCTTTCTTCTAACCATCCAGTATTCAGTACCCGCTGGCCAGACTAAACTTAGATTTGTGCCGCCTTGGGACCATCAAAGGGGAAACGCTCCCTAGCACGAACTTTTCTATTCCCGGGGCTTGAACCTGATACCTCTGGTTAAGGGTGGAGCCTGGAGGTAAGATTCTTATTTATTAGTTTCCTAGAAAAAACAACATTTTAAAGATTGATGTTCTGGAAACTGCAGAAAGCTCATCGGGCATTCATGGTATTAGGGTAGAATTCACCTTAAAGTCATGTATATACAGTTCAGTCACCTATAAAAAATAAGCGACTTCTACAAGCGAACTGCAATATATACTTTTACTGTCATTGCAAACAGCCTAACCTTATTTTCCTTGCATATACATAATCCTCAACTTTCGTGTTTTCTTATTATCTGTTACTATATGATCTTGCTTGTAAGTCAACCAAGACTTCAGCTAACTTTCATTATTATTATCGGCTTACTGCGACATGTAAGCTGACCTCTTCCTAATCCCAAAGAGCACATCTAAGGTAAACTTATCTGGATCTAAACAATAAAATAATAGATCATGATTTTGCGAAGCATGCTAACTTGCTCACCTGCAAGTACAGCACTTAACAGAGTTGAAAGTCGAAACTACAACACAGAACTTTCAACTGATCCCTGGAGACTATGTTAAAGGAACAGCACAAGAAGCATCTCAACTATACTAGTGAAAGTATTAAAGGTTTTTCCTTTACAGCTTTGCCTTGGTTTAGTTAACAAAACAGGCAAAACAAGATACGGCGGAGAGATATTGTTTTGGTCTTTGTAGTTTGGCTTTGTTTCAATTAGAGAAAAAAGGAAAAACTGATAATTGACAATTAACTAATATATTAGTCCTTCTGCAAAGATTCATCAAGAAGGTTCATTTTCATGGGATCACAGATGTCAACGATGTTAGATGAAATATTGATCAATAGCAGGCCTTACCAAACCTCAAGCATTTCTCTAGTGCTATGTTGTCTGTTACAGGCAAGAGCTCCTTGAATTTCCAACTCAAATCAGGAGTACAGTTGCTATCCCTAGTTGAAGAATCACTAATCTCTGTTTACTTGTGCAAAGAAGCATTAAAACCACAAGGTTGAGTTGCTTTGTGAACCAACTTACATACAATGACCTGCAGAATAATACACCAACAAAAACGTGCACTAGATCAAGAAGAAATCTAAATGAATTGAGAAATTCCAGAACTAAAAGTAAAGTTAAAGTTTTCCTCTTTATCATTCCTAAACTTGGGCGTCTAAACAAGCTGTAATTTCAACACATATTATGGAGCTAAAACATGACGCATTAAACCATCTCCACTTACAGTTCCTTGTGACATGTCACAAATGCATTGAGTATGATAAAAAAAGGACTGTAGACTTAGAGATCAAAGATAACTGAAATCAGAGGAAAGGCTACAAATTAAGAAGATTCAAATAACTCTCTCTATTATCTACTAACATTATTCTAACAAGAGTCAGCAGAAACCCTGAACAAATTACCCAGTAGCAAATGCAGATAAATAGGTGTGAATAATAAGTCTAAAGGTTCTATATTGCAACTAAGCAATGACATTTATGATTGAGTTATTGCTGACCATTGTGAAAACACATTGGCCATGTATCCTTCATACTGACATTCATTCTCGCTTTAGGTGCGACAAGTCCAAGTTCGATTCTCTGAACGCCCCATTCTTTTTTTTCATTGAATAAACAACATCTAAATTACTCCTTGTTTCTTTTAAAATAAAATAAACCTTAAAATCTGATAATCAAAATGCCCCATAGAAAATTTAACCTTAAATCTGACTCCCCCTGATAAACTGTTAAGAAGATAGACATTGGGTCTAACTTAACTCTAGAAGCCAGCTCATAAGGTAAGAATTGACTAGGACCTTATGAGGAGACAACAACTCATATCCTCAACAAACGTATGACATTCTAATAACTCGGACAACTGAACATTTTGACCGTGGATATTATAACGTGTGTGCCCTACATTGGGTAAACCAAAAATAGGGATGGTTCTTGCCAACATGTTTAAAAGGATGCATTTTGAGCCTAACGCAACCCCCAAAATATAGCTCAGATGAGGGTTGCCTAAGACCATATAAGGAGACAACAACCAATTTAGGCTTCAATAAGGAGACAACAACTCATATCCTCAACCAACGTATGACATTCTAATAACTCGGACAACTGAACATTTTGACCGTGGATATTATAACATGTGGGCCCTACATTGGGTAAACCAAAAATAGGGATGGTTCTTGCTCTAACAACATGTTTAAAAGAATGCATTTTAAGCCCAACGAAACCCCCAAAAAATAGCTTATGAGATGAGGGTTGCCTAAGACCATATAACGACGAATGCTCATCCTGACTTCAATGACTTGTTAAAACTATAATCTTTACAACATTCTCCCTAGGACTCAACCAAATTTGGTGACTCAAACCAATTAATTCTAAATTAAACTAACGAAGACGACTCAGAATCTAAATACTACAAGTCTCCTTTTCCTAACATTTTATAACTAGTAGTATAATTCTCACTTATTTCCTCTGTTCCCCCATAACTCAAAATTCAGTCACCTAGCCCTAACATTTTCAAGCTACACTCACGAAACTTCAATTTTTTTCTCAAGTGAAATGCATGTCCAAACACAACTTCAACTTTCAAATTCTAATTTCAACTGCACTCACGAAATTTCAATTTTTCTCAAGTGAAATGCATGTTCGAGCACAACTTCAACTTTCAGAGCAATAAAACTAGATATTCACCAAATAAAAGGTAATTTCTTAAGATTCCTATCTAAGTCTTGGTAAATAGAGTTACCGTGTACTAGTAGAAAGTAGACGTTATCGTAAATTAGTAAAGGTGCACGCAAACTAGCTCGAGCACGCAAAAAAATACAGAAGGTTTAGTACTAACCAAAAGGCGGCAGAAGCAAAGTAGAGAATGTTTGTTGCAGAGAAAGAATGTTTTATTGGGATTTAAAATTAGTATATTTTCCCTCGGAATTGTAAGTTAATAATATAATTTTTTAATTATTAAGGAGGAAAAAAGATGAAATTTACTGAAAATAAAATTAAAAAGATATAAATGCGTCTGCGGGAGTCGAACCCGGGTCTATTGCTTGGAAGGCAATTATCCTAACCGTTGGACTACAAACGCACTTGTTGATGACTTATGGATCACTTATTTTCTTTGTTCTAAAAGGGTGGCAAAAGGATGGGTTGGATTGTGTTGAATTTAATACTGTTGTCGTACTAATATTTTATTGATAGAAAAAATTAATATTAATAACGAACCAATATGTAAATATATCAATACCGTTATATTTGTCGGTATTAGTATAGGTTCAGATATCGGTGATGATTCGATCTTGCATACCTTTAGTGAAAGCTAGGTAAGAATCTAGAACAATTTAACATTTAACACAATCTATAGTTTATACATTAGATTCCTTAAGTTGAATTGTGTAGATTGTAGGATTAGCACCAATGATGTGACTTCTTGGGAAGCCCTTCTTACTTTTTCTTTGAACAAGGCCCCACGTCTCTTTCAGCCGTTTGCCTCCGTCTGCGGTCGCCGGCTACTAGAAAAGTCATTGGAACTTCGACAATTTTTTAAGATACAAATAAATACACTAAGAAACACAAAATTATATTTATGGTAAATGTTGGGATATACATGCTGATACACTAGAGATACAATCGAGATACACACCATATACAATAGAGATACAAAGTTGATAGAAAAAATAATGTAGAAGTAGCAATACATTCAATGTAGATTCATGTTCGATGCAAGAAACAATGAAGATACTCTGAGATACAATAGAAATACAACAAAAACAGAAGTGAAAAGAAAAGGACAACACCAAAGTATCACGAGACCTGGAATATTGAAGCACAAAAGAATGTGACATAAAATTGTGTGTATGTGATAAAATCGGGCACCGAGCGCTCATACACCCGGGCACAACAAACTCGGGGGCCCATATCACACGGACACCCACAGACACGGGCACTCACATAAGTCTGGACCCAACTCACACTCCAAAAGCTAGCTCAAAGGGTGGAAGATTGTCCAAAACTTATATGGGCATCTTGCCCTCTCTTTTCCACCGTTATGGGACACATTCCCGAATAAAATTTACTATTATCACGAATAAAGTTGAGTGACCATATCATAAAGCCTTACATATAGATGACCCAAAAAAATCTTATAATATTCTAACCGTTTTTAACTACCTTTCTAGTTCCCGCTATCCAAGCCATCTCTTTCATTCATTTCATAATATTCATTCATATTTTTCCACAACCATTCCCTTCTTTGGGGTCTTGCTGACACAAATTCTTCACAAACTTTATCCAAGAACACAAGGTTCTTCAAAATTTTCAAAGTAGTCAGCACAAAGACCCCCCAAAAATTGGATTTATTGGTACCTGAATTTGACTTTAAACTCTTCTTGTTTCAATATATAGGCCTATCCTTAATCTCTTTGTCATGTTATCCTTTTGGTGTTTCAATATCTGAATGGTTTTTCGAAACCTTTCTTTATCTTTATGTAGATATATCATTACATACATTCAATTTTGTTTAGTTATCTTGATAGTTTTGTATCAATCTTTATCGATGAAAATTATGGCGTCGTTGAAATCTGGGGTTCTTGTAAAGTTTCTTGAAGATATGAAGATGGGAGGTAATGCATTGGATGATGATAGAAAGCCTATATTGTTACAAATAAGAAGTATAATTCCTGTTCTTGAAGAAGGTGATCTTTGGCCTAATAGAGGATTTTACCTTAAAGTTTCAGATGTTTCACATGCAATGTATGTTTCTTTAGGTGAAGAGCAAAATGAGATGATTCTTGCTAATAAATTGAAACTAGGACAATTCATTTATGTGCAGAAATTAGAGGATGCTCACCCTTTTCCTATGATAAAAGGCGTAACGCCTCTCCCTGGTAGACGTCCATGTGATGGAACACCTGAAGATATTGTTTCGGTTAAAAGTTTGATGAAGGTTCTTGAGACATCTAATTCTGATTGCATTGTTGAAAAGGGTGTAATAATTGAAATTCCATCGAAACCAAGAAAATTGTCTCGTGGATTATCTGATCCTGAGGTGTTAAGGAAGAGAAATGTTGATTTGGAGAAAAAATGTAGAAAGTTTCGGTCTTTGAGTGCTTCAAAGATCCATCCAGGTGAGAGGATGATGGCCGTGGATTGTACTGCTAAAAGATCAGATATTGAGAGGAAAAGTTCTGATCTTTTAGGGGAACTACGAAAGAGTAGGAAAAGATCTGCTGATCTTGATAGTGATACAGAGAGCATATTGTCATCGCTCTCGTTTTCCTCTACTAACTCGAAGAGAAAAAGTTGGAACGAGTCAGAGATTTTGGGAGTTAAAGAAATCTTCGATTCTTCAGTTGTTAAACACGATATCAGACCACCTCGTAGTCGTAGTCCAACTGTGAGTGCTGTCTCAATGTCAATTTACTTTCCTCCATGTTCATTTATTCATGTTGTTGAGATAATATGAAGTGAAAGTCTATGATTAGATTCTAACAGAATCGCTGGTTAGTACAAAAGATTTGTACTGTCAATGCATTTTCTTAACTTGGCAAAAAGTAGCATTGTTTGCTAGACTTTTGTTTTCGAACTTATAGAAATTAGCTATCCAAAGCCTGGCTAAGCTTATATTACAATCAATCTTGTCACATAACATGTTAGTTTAAGGTATTATCAATTGTCATAGAGATTAAGTTTAAGCAAATTCCTTTTGGTTTATTGAGTGAACACTTAGCATCAGAATTTTCACTTGCATGATTTGTAAGTGAGGTTTGTTGATGTCTGCAACTATCGGAGTAGTATCCAAAGAGTCCAACATGCATCGTATACTGATACTAGGTATCACATTGTCATGCCACAGATTGATTATATTATTCATAGTGACTAGACTTATGTTCTCTTTGTATTGTGAAGTGTTAGCATGCTGTTTTTGGTTGTTTGTCCTTCAAGTTCTTTCTTATTCATTTCATATAGACAGGTTTCACCAGTTCGTTCTGTGAGGTATGATGGCTCCGATGACAATTCAAGTTCAAAACCGAAAAGAAGAGAAGTTGGTTCTGCAAAGAAAATCAAGAGTTCCACTAAAAGCAAAAATTCTTTCCCCAAGATAAATTGCGAGCAAGCCTCGTATCCAATCGAAAGCTTAGTTAATGACAGACGAGGGGCAGAAACTGGTATATCATGGGACTCCCTCCCCTCGAGCTTGGTGAAGCTTGGAAAGGTAGTAGTTCAAGTGAAAGTTACTTCAAAAGTTTTGATTGCATAAATAGTTGAGTGTTATGTAATGATAGTGACATTTGTGATTTTTCCTTGTACTTTCAGGAGGTCATAAAGCAACGAGACATTGCGTTGGTTGCAGCTACTGATGCTTTGCAAGAAGCTTGTGCAGCTGAAAGATTGCTCAATTCCTTAAGGTGCATTTTCTGATATATATCTTACTTTATGCAAGATGAGTTTTGTTGCTGCAGATAGGTCCCTGTCATGGAATAGATTCATGTCCCTTTGATATTACACAGGATTCTGCATTGGTCATAATAACCCTTGAATCTGCTACACCAATGAACTCTAAGAAAAATGGAGTCGAGTAATTGTCAGACTTTTGGTTGGACTAAGTTGACTCACAATCATAATTCTGATTATTCTATCTTCTGTTTCTTGTGATTTAAGGCCTCAGGTCTCTAGGGTGAAGTGTGAACACTTGTCATGTTTCTTGAATTTCGGCTTCTCCTCGTTGCTCCATATAAATAAGGCATGTATTAGGCCTGGTTTTTAGTAACTGAAATAATAGGATGAGCTTTAGATTAAATGCAATGTTGCTATTGTCTATGAACTCTCAAAGAGTCAAACCACTTTTTTCAAGTTATAGTCTTGATTGTTTACTCATTATCATTCCACAAAGATATTCAGCTCCAGGAGTTTGTCTTTTCAGGAACCATAGCGCAATCTTCACTAGTAAAATGGCATGTACAAATGCATCAATTTTATGTTGAAATGATAACATTTTCAGTCGTAGATCGACTTCATTGTCAAGTGATTATAATCATTATTAGCAGAAGAGCAGAATCTGGGTGACCTCAAAATACAGACTGCACCAATAGAGATCCCAAACATGGCATCGTTTGCCTGCAAGGGTCACAAATGTACCATTTTCTGAATAAGGAAAGCCAAAGGTAACACTAAGGAGATGACTGTTAAGTGAGGAGCTTCCTGAAATGCAGAAGTTATGACTGACTACCCAAAAATAATTTAGGGACTTTACTAGCAGTTGCCATGCTAGTGATCAAAAATGTTTTGAGGTGGTCCAATTGTAGCGAGAACGTTAGTGTAATAATGTCTATCAAATAGGAAGGGAAGAAACAAAGGTTGTATTTTGAACAGTTGGCTTTCCTGTTAATGAACTGAAATATAGCTCAAGTGCATTGCCAGCAGTCTACAGAAGCCCGTTTCATTACAAGAGATTCTGTTGTTTAACCATCATAAATTTTAAAAAAGTGTACTCCATCTATTCTTACTGTTTTTTGTGCATTTCCAGTGTTACTTTCTTTTGCTTTTTGCTTTTGTACCATTCCGATGCCAAATGTATCCCGAGTTGTGGTTGTCGACTAACAGATCTTCCTTTCTCCAGCAAATTCTCAGAGTTCCATTTAGCTGAAGAAAATGATCTGCAACCTCATGTTGATAAATTTTTTGACCTTCAAGATGACATGGCTCAGACAAGATCGATATTACAGTCGCTTACAAACATAAGTCCTCTTAGAACTTCAGAAGCTGATTCAATTTGCACCAGTTCAGTTAAGGAAGCATTAGCCACTGCAGTACAGAGAAAGAAAAATGCATCTATGTGGATTAAATCTGCTGTGGCTCTTGATCTTTCACCATGCTCCAGTGCTGCCCTCAATCCAATCCATAATACTATGTCTGTCCACAATACGATGAAAAAGTCAAGCACATCAACCCGAAGTACCAAACCAAAAGGGGCATATATCGTTAAATCACATAGGAACACCGATGATATTCCTTTCTTATTGTCATCGGACAAGGATGAGTTACCTGAATGGACTAGAGGAAGCACAATGCCTGCTGCCAATGTCCTAGCTTCTTCATTGCAGGGCGAGTGTAGAAAATTGTTTTTGGGTCACGTAGAGAAATATCTAGATGAGGTTGAAAGAAAAGCCACTTCAATGGTATTAGATAGCCAAATAGCAGGAATGATGTATAAGGTGAAGAGAGTCAACGATTGGTTAGATGTGATTATCAATAAGGAATCGAGTGCTCGAAAGGATAACGGGCACTTGGATGATTCAGAAATTGAAGTTTGTCATAGGGTGAGGAACAAAATATATGGGATCTTACTGAAGCATGTGGAGAGGACAGCAATGGCTTTTGGAAGGAGCAATTCACCCATACATACTTGACAACTGAGACATCAAATGCCTAGTGATATCAACTTGAAGACAGTGTATTGAAGCCACAAGAATCAGATACAAGTGCAGTGCTTGCTAAATATGTATACATGTATCGATCCTCTCCACACAAGATTAGTGCATCACGCGTTCAATTTCAACTCTCCCCATTCCCCAATCCTTGATACTTTCTAACTGTATCTCAACACTGTTTGCACACAGATCCTGTAAATATAACTCCAAGTGAATGTGCAGTACAGAAGATTATGATCTCCTTTTATTAGTACTGTATCATTTTTTCAACTTGTGAAGAGTAGCTTCAGAAGATATCATAGAGTAACGATAACTACCTCGTTTGCAAGAGAGTACATATGCTAAAGATAACTAGATAAAGGGCACAGTGTGTCTACCAACATACATAAATATGTGTTCAGGCCTCTGAGTAAAATTTGTGAATTACTGAATATGCATGGCCTATAAAGTTGGTCTAAAATTTACATCTCCATATTGCGAGTTCCCAATGACAGAGGCGCTTTAAGAGAAAATACCATCTAAACTTCTAGCTTGATAATCTCATAATCAACAAAAATAATCAAAACCAACTTTAACTTTAACTATGTTTTTGGTTTTATTGTTGTTGTTGTTGTTGTTGCTGTTCTTTTATTACAATTATTATTGTTATTACTACTACTACAACTTGTCAAATTTATGGATGTATTATCAAGACTGTTATTCAATCCTTTTTTGTTTTTTGACTTTCAATACATTATCATTTTATTGGAGTCAAATGTGACTGAAGTTTGAGAAGTTACTCTTAAAGCACAGGTTGAAGTCTTTTAATTTAAACCAACCCTTAGACCTTAATTAATGTTTGTCAGCTTTCTGGATTTTAAATATAAGTATCAAGAGATTGCAGATAACCACATTAAAAACCAAAAAATGATTACAGATGATCTCTTCTAGACTGCCATTATTCATCTTCTCCATAATTAACACCTCATGACACCATGAGAAATGCTACAAACACTTAAAACTTCCTTCATCATGTTGAGGTGGCCAGAGAGGTATCGGTTAGTTTAATTTATTTTGGATAATCAATCAGAAGAATGATTAGCTCCATGGATAAGATAATAGGTGTAACAAGTTAATTGAGTTTTTGATTAATGACCATTACAAAATGGCAATAATTCTTTAATTATTTCAGCACAATAATGTCTTAATCTTCTCAACATTATGACTTTGGAATGCCAAGTTTCATATCAAGCCCAATGTCCATTCCATTGTATGCAATGGGAGAATACATCCATAGATCATCAGAGCTCAAGAGCTGCAAACAACACAACAAAAAGCATAACATTAAGATCCATATTTTCAGCTCCCAAACTAGGAAGTAAGGCTCTTGGTGTATCGTTGGTGCAGCCATGACATATGATGATATATTATCAAGCTGTAGATTCTGGTCTGTCTCTATCTTTTGCACGGTGTACGTGTATACGATGAGACTATCAAGCTAGATCATCCTCATCTTGTTAAGATCCTAATTCATTGAAACACTTTGTGAAAGGAAGATAAATATTACCTTGATTTGAAGTTGCAAAAATTTGACATATTGGACTGCCTCTTCAAGCATGGTGCTAATATCAACCTGTCATCAAATATTTGTTACTTTCACATTCTCTCAGCAGATAACATGATCACTAATGAAGTTTCAGTGACCTTAACTTACCTTTGTGCCATTGGGGACTAGACTCTGCAAGATCCTCAATCTCTCATTAATTCTTTCTCTTCTTTTCTGCAAGAAGAAAAAAAAGGAAACACTTTAAGACATATACTACTTTAATTTACACCATCAGATCAACTGATGCATGACATTTTGTCGTTTAATTAAGATTTCATCGCTAACCATGATTACAACAATATGGAATTTCATTTTAGTTTGTCTCTTGAGGTTAAGTTTCTTGATTTGGTACAAACATCGGATGTGACTTATTAAGTTTTTTATGAAAAGATGCAACATACACTAGGTGAATTTCATACTACATAACAGGCATTAAATACATACCCTGGCATACAAGCTCTGGGGATCAGTTGCTGAACCCCTGCTGGCTCTGGTTTTTCCATTTAACTCATGAGAAACATTAGATTCATCTTCTGAACAGCAACTGATCATAGAGTTCTTTCTCTGAAGCACGGTCTTCTTTTCGCTATCCATCTCATCAGTACTCTCAATGTTCTTCCTCAGCTTGACAGTTCTTTTGTTCTTTGCAACCTATATTAATTAGATAAATGTAATAAGGAACTAGAAATGAACCCCTATCTATAACACTGACAATATAAGCAAAATGTCAAAAGAAAAAATTTTCGAAGTTCATATGAAAATACTCACATCTCCAGGCAACCTGGATCTTTTCTTAGAGCTCTCTGGTGAACTATACACTTTATCTTGTGAAAATTTCTCATCTCTTTCTAGCTGCAATACATCTTTAGGCAAGTTTTCACCAGATTCAATGCTATCATTGCTCACATCTTGGTTAAAGAAATCATTCACTTCAATTAGATTGTTAACAAGCACCTTATTAGAGGGTGAACTTAATATTTCACCTTCAACCATATTGCTATATTCCATTGTTAATGAACTATCATTACTCATCAAGAATGATGAAAAATGACTTGGATGGGAAAATGGATAACTTCTACAATCATTGTAACTACTTTCTTGAGAAGAAAAGTACATACTATTGTTAGTGTTCATAGTTGATTCAAAGTTGGAAGAACTAATAACTGGTAGCTCATTTGAAAGTGAAGAGTTATGAAGCAACTGTGTCATGAAATCAGCCTCCTCATCAGTAGAATACATTCCACTAAAGGAGCTCCATTCCCCTCTAGACATGGCTGTCACAGGCTCCATACTTGTTAGTATATAATTAGAGCCTGAAGGAAATGGAGTTTTGTTATATTAACTGTATTAGAGAACTGAATATGATTTGATGCTTGGAAATAATGGGAGATAGAGGCACATATTTATACCAACTTAAATGTAAGGAATGTCAGATCAATGGATTGACTTTGTCTGGTACATCAATATTTTGGGACTGAACTAATAAGCAGAATATATATGCACCAACTCTTGTTTAATTCATTTTATATGACGGTGTTTGATAGACACAAAGTTTAAGAAAGAAACGACTCTCAACACGTACTAAAGTTATCCCTAAATTTGTAGTATTAAAGTTGCTATATTATTTCTATGTATGTAAGAACATTCCATTAATTAAGGATAAAACGAGAAAGTTAAAGTTAAAGAGTTTTCAAATATAGAAATATGTTATCCGTTTTTCGAAAGAAAGGGTATTATATAAAATGGAATAATTATTATATTTGCCCACAATGGGCCAACTACACCTCAGAAAGACTTGGTTCAACAAATTATGGACAAAATGATGCAACCCTTCAGAAGCTTTAAAATGACACTAAACATCCCATTAATAAATAACAATAAGAATGAGTACAACATATATAACAATCATTGGGAAAAGGATTAACTCTTATCTGTTACTATCAACTATTGAACTAATCATTTAATTAGGAAAATTAAAGTTGGAAGTGAGATTAGGGAAAAGAATATCTAGAGAACGTGACGTTTTTGTTTTAATACATAAAATAATAATAGAATGATACTATGAAATAACATTGACAGGAAATTTATTGATCGTGTGACATTCTTAAACTCTCTGGAAAAAGACATACCCCTTCGTTCTAATTTAGCTAATTAGCTTTATTTCATGAAAGCAAACAGTTGTTAATTCCCTTTTTTTGCATTAACAAAATTAGAATGGACTTTAGAGAGTAGTCCATTAGTTAATTCTTCACCTAAACCCTAGTATATGTCCATAAATATACTACAATAGGTGTGACAACAAGCTTAATTGATTGAGCAAAGAACAACTATAGAGTTAGGAGTATTTCATTGTGTTGGAATGTGTTGAGGTGGATGTTGGCGGACAAGGTTGTCCCACATCGGTAAGAGAGAAGGCAAGATATATGCACAGATAAGCTTTAGATAATCCGCCTCCCTTTTGAGCTAGTTTTTGAATGGAGTTAGGTCTAATGCTTATGTGGGCGCCCAAGTGTATTGGTCCCGTGTCTATGGGAGCTCAGATTTATCAAAGACAAAGAGGATCTTGTAATAGCTTGTTTGGGATCGCTGCAAAAAACTGCTTACTCATTGGAGAAATACTTTTGATAAATAATTTGTGTTTGGTTAATCATTACGAAAATTACTTTTCAGTATCAAATTACGAAAAGGACATCCAAGTTCATTTTACATTTGGATTACTAAAAAAAATTGAATATTTATCATAAAAGACTTTAATTAGAAATTTATTTAGTTAAATGTAAAATATAACGTAAAAGATATAAATTTAAGCTATTGAACAACATAAAATATAGTTAAATCAAAGTGATAACGGAATTAGGAATTTCTAGTAATCACTTAATTTTAAAAGATGATTTAAAGAGTAGTACATCTTATATACGCTTGATAGTATTACCTAAAAATAAAAATTAGTCCTAGAGGAAGAAGATTTGTAAAAGTACGTAGTAGAAAAAAATAGAAAAAATAAAAATATAATTGTATTTTGAGAGAGATATGGTTAATTTATAAGGAATAATATGGTAAATATGAATTTTTGATAAGGATATATATTTTAGTCTTGAAAAAATTAATAAACTGCTTCTGCTTCTGCTTCTGCTTCTTGGAAGAAGCAATATTTTTTCTGCTTCTACCTAAAAGTAATTTTTTTTAGTTGCCAAACACCTCAAAATTTCAAAAAAAGTACTTTTGTTGGAAAAAAAAAACATTTTTGGCTTTGGAAAAGTAATGCCAAACATGCTATAAGTCTCGTTAACTAGTATTTATGTTGAAAACCCTAAACTAATATTTAGTTGATACACTACAGAGAGAACTCCACATCATTCTTTCCATGTCAAGTTTTCAACTCAGCGCTCAAGTAACAGCCATAAATAAGAAAAAGTTAAAATGATATCAAATAATTCCTTCTCGGACTATAATTGGAATTATTCTTCTATTTGTATACTATGGAACACTAGCACAGTAGCTGCGTGCTTTTTATCATATTATTTTCTTAATTTTTTGTTGGGACAAACACACAATTTACGGCATAAAACATAGAAAAGATAAATTAGGAGGACCACGAGATGTGACAAGTTTGGCTATAGGTTTCAAGGTTAATTAATCACTAGTATAGAAGTAGTACAAATAACAAGAAACGTACATAAAAAAACACAATAGACATTGGAGATTAACAGATTGTTTGGATGGTTGTAACTCATGGTATGGTATTGTACTGTTACCATGGTTACGATGTTTATTTTTCTAATTAATATTGTGTGGTATCGTTAAATTCATGGTTATGTAACCATGAAAATTGTCACTTTATGTAACGACTTATTTGGTAATATTGCGTCGTTACCTATTTTTCTTACCCATCATGCATGCCCTCGCTTATTATTTAATATTCCTATTTTACCCTTTACCTTATTTTCAGTTATTAAACCACGGTAAACAATATAGTCTATCCAAATATTGTACATCACAATACAATACGATACAGTACCATATAATACAATACAATACAATACAACACATTATGAAACGATGGGTAACAACCATCCACACATAGTGTAACTCTAAAAGTGAGGTAATAGTGTGTAGCGGAGAGAAAGTTTGTTGATAATTTAGGCCAATGATCTTTGCAGGGGCGGATTTATCGGGATGGTTCATGTGAACCCATGGTCCGTCAAATAAACTTAAATTATCATATACATATTTTTAAACTTGAGTCAAATATTACTTATGTGCATCATACTCTATAATGCTTAATTGGTTCACTAACTAGATGATTGTTTTTTTACCTTGAGCACAAGAGTTCGAATTCCAAAAAATAATAATTTTTTTTTGTCTTTAAAAATTTATATCATGATGACCCCATAGTATTGAAATCCTAATCCGCCTCTCATCTCTGAATAAGTTACAAGAACTCATGGGTTGGTCAAGGTTTACAATATTTACGAAAGACCAGGTAGTGATGTAGTTGTGTTACGGGTGCAACTGTATCATGTATGGGTAAGTTTTTATTATAGATTTTATTGTAATCCATCTTTTTTAACTTTCACATATTTGATGCGTAGATCTTCTAAATTCGAATAAATAAATCATAGTTCTATTCTTTTATCAAGTAAAACTGAGATATCACACATGTCACATCCAAAAATCTCCTATATGTGCGGGCAAGTTGGCATAATTTGCTAATTAAGGAAGACGCCGAAAGATTATGTTAAAAAGAGATGGCTATGAGACTAGTGCAAACAATATTCTACTCGCTACCGTTTTTGGGTCTTACTAATCTAAAAAATAGAAAAGAAAATCACTGCCGCTGTCAGCTATAGACCCAGAGTAGGATCTAAACTGGGCTCCATTCTGGCAGAGGTGGATTCAGGATTTGAACCTTATGGGTTCTAAATTTTTGGAAATTAATATCAAGGACAAGTAACTGGGTTCTCGACTTAATTTTTGTACATAATTAAAGATATTTTTAACATAAATACACTGTCCGCGCAAAATTTACTGGGTTCCGCCGAACCCGCGGAATACACTCTACATCCGCCACTGCATTCTGGTGTGAATTCTTTTCTACTTCCATTCGTTGCTATCTCCACTATAGAAAGAAAAAAAAAGGAAAGAACAACATTTTCAGCACATTTATACGAAAATTTAGTTTTGAGAAGGAGTATTTATTTTAAGAACTCTAACATCTACTTGGATATATGATCCTTAACCTTGAACCTTTTTTTTTTTTTTGCTAGTAATTGCTTCATACATTAATAGGATTAAGTAGCATAGTCAATACATACAGTAGAGCTTCTCTTCCTCAGCTTGGAAGAGGCATCAAAAGCTAGTTCCAACCTTGAACATTATTTTTGTGTACATATACATACACTATTTATTTAAGCAAAGTCATTTTATTATTCAGATACATCATAGATTTAAGATAATCATTATTATATATTAACTTTATGAATGTAATATGTGGATGCATGTTTACATTTCTTTATATGAATACATGTATAGATTGTATTGAGGCGAAATTATTCATGAGCAATTTACTGAAAAATGAAACTTTCACAATTCATAAATATGAAAGACGAGAGGACTAAAACCTCGACTAATCTTGCTTTGTTTTCATTAATCTCTCTTATTGCCCAAGATCATGTAAAAAGATCAAATTTTACCCAAAAGCAGAAAGAGTCCAAATTCCCATTTTTCCACCACAAACCTTGAAGTTTTGACCGTACTAAGCTATTTTTTACACTAATTGACCAAAATAATATAGTTTTTTAAAAGTTTACAAAACTAGTATAAACGCATTCCTGAATAACGTTTTATGCAATATTTTATTCAAAAAGCAGAACACATGAAATTTAACGGGAGAAGAAGTTAACGGAAGCTAAAACGTAACTGTGAATAACGTTTTATGTTTAAAACGTTATTCACAGTTACGTCACTTAATCTTCAAAAAAAAAAAACTAAATATAAGTCGTTACTCTCAGTAACGTTTTAGTGTTTATACTTTCTTTGGAGTCTTTTTCCCCCAACAACTACGTATCCTTAAAACATCTGAACTCCAAACATAGCCCTAAAATTAGAACTCCTCCATCCTAAATCACCACTCCTTCCTCCATCAACACTCCTACGTCCTAAATCAGCAACAAAGTACTCCAAGTACAAAGCTTTCATCACAACTCCTTCGTCAAGTATTGTTTCATTCAAGTACCCGCTGATTTTGCACAAGGATATTTTAAACTTTTTGAGGTTAATTTTCGTTTTTAAAATTTCTTGTTTGGTTTTAAAATTAAAAAAGACCCATATTTGAAGCTTTGATGATGGTGGGTTTATAATTGTGGGTTTGTAATTTCTTGTTTGGTTATATCTTTCCGTTTTTGTTACTGTGTAAATAGAAAAAAAGAAAAATTGTACTAGCCTTTGATTTTAAATTAAATTTTTATATTTATATGTGGAACTCATTCTTTCCAATTGATAAATGAGTGCAGGAGTCATGGCTTGTAGTAGCTCTTATCAGCTTGACCCTGGTCCATTAGATAGATCCGTACTAATCGCACAACACACCCATAGGTCACGAGACATATGGGATGGGAAACCTGACATGATCTTAAACACGAGAAAGTGCGATGGTAATTTTTGGAAGCTTGTTAAAGAATATCCTATCCACCAAAGAGTTTTAGATGTTATTATATGTGCTGGATTTTATGGTGTGTATAGGTCGTGTCGGCCTTCTATTGATCGCAGTTTGATCACATCACTCGTCGAGAGATGGCGTCCAGAGACTCATACATTCCATTTTAGGAGCGGTGAAGCAACAGTGACCTTGCAAGATGTAGAGGTGTTGTATGGTTTACCTGTAGATGGTGATGCTGTTATTGGATATGAGCCTACTAGGTCCATTGAGCAGTGGCAAGAAATATGTACCAGATTGTTAGGATTCACCCCAAGTATTCAGGATTTCAAATGTAGCGTGCTTAAGGTCTCCGCGCTGAATGAGCACATGAAAGCCCAACCAAACTTGCCTGATGGAGCAACCGAAGAGATGGTACATCAGAAGGCAAGATGTTACATTTTTTGGATGATTGCTGGTATGTTAATGGCAGATACATCTGGTAATTATTTAAAGCTAATGTACCTACCTATCCTTGAGGATGTGGATAGGATAGGAGCTTACAGTTGGGGTAGCGCGACACTAGCATGTTTATATCGAAACCTTTGTAGAGCCTCCCAAAGTAATGCTAATGAGATAGCTGGATTCCTCCCATTGCTCCAGGTATATACTTAATAATAGTACAAATTTGTTATTTGTATAATGTCTTTAGTAATAGTTTATTTAATAGTTGTCAATGTATATTTTTTTCAGATTTGGGCCTGGGAGAGAATTACTGTCCTCAGTCCCCAGCTAGTCGCACAAAAGGATACAAAAGAGTTCTTTCCAGATTATTTCCCTACTGGTCCGCTTGCTGTTAAATGGTATGCCCGTTTTAGCTGGACAGACACAACACAATATGTGTTATCAGTTAATAGGGACACACTTGATTCGATGACGGAGGACCATGTAAGATGTCGTACAATTTAATTTTTATTTCCATGTTATTTTAATTACAAATACATATGTAAACTAATGTTTAATTGTAGTTTATTTGGGAGCCATACTCCAATGTAATTGAGAGCCTTCCTGAGTTTTGCCGTGCTGGACGACACATATGGCGTGCACGAGTCCCTATTTTATGTTGGGATATGGTTGAGCTTCACTTGCCTGATCGGGTCATGCGACAGTTTGGGCTATCGCAACATATACCACAAAATTATGTCCTCGATGCTAAACACTTTAATCAAGGTCGCCGTGGAAGACAGAATACCCATTGGGACGAGGTGCATGCAGAATTTGAGTGGCTGTAGCAATAACAACTGACTTTTAGCGTTCTTAATATGTTTCTTGCAGCAATAGTAAATGAATTGCTGAATTTGACATAACATCTTTAGTTGGTAAAGAAACTAATAGCAATGATTGTCCTAGGGACCAGGGGCCATTGATATTCCTCTTTAGATGCTGCTAGTATTCATAGCATAGCAAGGGCCTTAATACAACCTAATACATTGTATATTATGGTTACTCAAAACGACTCATAAGGATACTGATACGTTAAAACTTAAACTTTGACTATATAAAACCTATCCTACTTAATCGTAGAGTTACAAATTTATATGAAACCTATGGTTTTAGGTAAAAGTAGTTAAAATTCAATTTGGTTAGATTGGTTATCAAACCCCATTAATACGCCTAGGTGTCAGGAGTGGTAGATACTATCTAAGCACCTTGGCAGCTTAGTTAACTGCAGTGGCAGGCAGTTTATACTCCTGTTTGCCGGAGCCATTATATTGGTGTATCATCTATGGTTGCCATAAAAACAATTGAATACAAAGTGGAAGTACTGTGGATGGAGCTGATTTCTTCTGCTTCTTACGTTGTCTTTCAAGCAGCTATAAAGGATGACATTCAAATCTCTTAATACATTGCTGAAACGACGATCAACACTCAAACATAATAGTTTACCTGGGATTGCAATACTTGAGAAAAGACAACCTATTACACTTAAACATAAAAAAAATTAATACTTGGAAAGAAAGACAATCTGGTACAATAAAGTACGACATCAAACATAACCCACTTATTTTAATGACTACTACCTTGACTACCAACACGATGTTGATTTGGACATCGGCGCCTGTCGTGCCCGGTTTGTCTGCATATTGTGCAAGCACGACCATATACTGAAGGACCACGATCCATCTCATTTGGAATTCTAGTTGTTCTTTGTCTTCCGCGTCGATTGGGACGACGATAGAATTCATTACTTCTCATTTGAAAACTTGGAGGTGGCCAATACGCCTCATGCCCAACTGGTGAGAATGACCCAGAATATGTTGCAACATAGCTCTCAACGGTGAAATACTCGCTCACAAAACTCCTACCTCGTTGACCCATTCTGTTAGTAACATTCAAGACATGTGAACACGGGTAGTGTAAATTAGTCCACTTACCACAGTCACATTTTTTCTCATTCAAGTTGACACAATGGAGATTACCACCTGTTTCATCCACTATCATTGATGTAACCGTGTATTCCCCTGTGATTAAATTAAAATCAGAAACAAAATGCCTTTTTGAACTTTTAATCTCCTTGTCCCAATTTGTTTGGAACCTCTCGGTCCAAAATTTTCCTTGCTCCTGAAGAAGTAGCGATGTCTGTGACCTGCGGGTGTACCTTTCAACACTTTGCTCTAATGAAAGCCTAACCATCGCTGTGACTGGCAACCCACGGGCTTTCTTCAACAGCCCATTAAATGATTCTGAAAGATTTGTTGTCAAAACACCCCATCTTTTCCCGTTATCATAACAAAGGGTCCATTTCTCTAAAGGAACTGCAACGAGGTATTCAAACGCGTCTCTATTATTATTTAGAATTTTCTCCATTTCAGCTTCAAACTTCCTTAATTGGTGTGATGTAGCTGCGCTCCACATCAAATTACTTAGGTCCTTATTAGGAAAATGAGATTGAAAGTTGCTCTTCAGATGGCGCATGCAAAATCGATGAAAGGCTCGTGGCTCTTGCCATTGCCTCAATTCCTGCAAACTAGTCAAGATTCCTTTTGCCCTATCAGATATCAAACATATATCTCTTCTACCCCTTACCACATAAATGCTCAATTTTTCAAGAAACCACTTCCATGCCTCTTTCGATTCCTTGTCAACAATGGCGAATGCTAGAGGAAGAATATTATCATTTCCATCAATTCCAACAGCAATTAGTAATTTTATGTCATATCTACCATACATATGTGTTCCATCTATTGAAATAACAGGGCGACACGTAATGAATCCATCAATGCATGGTTTGAATGCCCAAAAAACATACTTGAAAGTTTTTACCTCCATTGAACTCATAGACTCTTCGTGTTTCCATTCCACAACTGTGCCAGGATTAGACTGCTGAAATGCTGCAAAATAACGAGGAAGATCACTAAATGATTTTTTAAAGTCGCCATACACCAATTCAAATGCGCGTTTACGCCCAAGCCAAGCTTTCCTGTATGAAACTTGATGACCAAACTTTTCATGAACTTTAGAAATAACATCGGTTACCAATAATTTAGGATTTTTTCTCATTTGGTTCACCAAAATAGATGCAATCAAATTTGTATCTAAGTTGGCGTGACCTTGAGAAAGACCTTCAATTTCACATCTATGCTCGCCAACATACTTTCCGATCTTCCAAATATTTTCATCACGCTTCCGACCTCGAAGAAACCACATACAACCTGAAGAATCATGCAACCTACATCTCACGACCCATAGTGACTTGGTTGACGTCACCACCTTGTATTCTCTATTCTTGCGCAAACTCCAAATCTTGACAGCCCTTTTCAATTTTGCTTTAGTGCTAAAATACATTCCTTTTTCTAGGTCTTTTTTGGCATCCTCATGCCAAACTGAACCACATTCCATCTCGGATTCACGAGTTGACATAAAAATATCATCAGCATTCTCTAGTGTCCTAAAGTATGTTATTTCTTCCACAGGATCAACCAACCCTCGGCCAAATTGATTCCGAGAACTAGCACCAAAATCATTTTGAGCAAAATCACCAATATCGCCAATATCTTCATCAGGTTCACTGTCCATATTTTCATCCTCTGCAATATCTTCTGGAGGCTCGTCTTCCTCCGAACTTTCATCACTAAGTTGAGCATTTGTATCATTGAAAATATCACCATTTTCCTCATGAAATGATTGACTACTACCAATGTGCCTCTGCCTGGTTGGACCTTCATCGAATGGTTGTTGACTATGCCTACTCGGGCCTTCATCAAATGATTGATTGTTACGCCTTCTCGGAACTTCATCAAATGACTGTTCATAACTAGATGATGCACTATGTGATGCCGCATTCGTGTGAGATTGATAATACCCAAAATTAGTGTTGTCATACATCGGCTGTTGTTGGAATGATGGTTGAATTGGTGGACCTGTAAAATAAGGCTGACCAACCATTGAAAATCCACAATTTTGAGATAATAAGTTCATGTGATAGCCATGTTGACCACTCGATTGGAAAATATTATTTCGATTTGTAGGCACAGTTTTTACATACATCTCCAAAATACTAATATCAATCTTATCAGCAAATTGTTGAGGCATGGAAAAAAACTGTAACAAAGATGAGTCATTATCAATTTTAAACTCAATGAACCTTGCATTGTTGCCCTGAAATGAACATGGATATTTTCCAGAAACAATGATGTTAATATCATCACTATTTGTACCCATTTTCTCGTGCAACATTCCAACCAATTCAACGTAATTGGTTGTAATAGGAACATTAACAATTAACTTGGCACATTCTGTGTACCTAAATCCATCCATTTCAGTAACTATTTCTCCACCCCAATACAAAGCAACCATGACATTATGACCAAAGTTGGCCATTTTTCCTAAAAAAAAAAAAGCAATTATAATGATTAGTATAACAAGATATATAAGATGAAGCTTTTCTAATTTGTACTAGCTACAACACAATGTATGATTTAATCAAGTTCATACCTTTAATGAATGATCTCAAATCAATAGTAGAACATAGAAAAAATTGAGATGTGCTGAATTTACGACCTGAATTTTAAAGATAAGCTTCTGAAATGAAATATTGGAGTAGTCATTTCAGTAGGTCAAAAAAACTACCTTTAAGGTAAAAACGTTACTGTTAAGAACGTTTTAAAGCATTGACGTTATTTCTAGTAACGTCATTAAGCTGAGCTACTGCAACACTCAATTAGACTTGCAGCAGGATTCTCTTTTGGCAGGGTGACGTCATTGACGTAACTGTGAATAACGTTTTAAACATAAAACGTTATTCACAGTTACGTTTTAGCTTCCGTTAACTTCTTCTCCCGTTAAATTTCATGTGTTCTGCTTTTTGAATAAAATATTGCATAAAACGTTATTCAGGAATGCGTTTATACTAGTTTTGTAAACTTTTAAAAAACTATATTATTTTGGTCAATTAGTGTAAAAAATAGCTTAGTACGGTCAAAACTTCCACAAACCTTTAACACTATCTGATTATAACAAAGAGAAAATTAACAACAATAGATAAGTTTTGGTTGATGAGAGGATCGTGTGCAACTGTTAGTATATGTAAGGAGTAAATTATTTAAGTTTATTACTCCCTCCGGTCCATTTTATTTGATCACTTTTCTTTTTTAAAAGTCAAACAATATAAACTTTGACCAATATTTTGAGATATATTTCTTTACCATATTAATATAACAAGAATTGCAACTTGTAGTACTTTTCGTGTAGTTTTTTAATATCTAAATTATAATTTTAAATATTGACTAAATCTAGTTCAATTTAAATTCAAAAATTGGTCAACTTGACTCTCGAAAAGTGAAACAGATCAAATAAAATGGACCGGAGGGAGCAATAGAAACCTATACAAAATTCAACCTAGCCAAAACCGCGTAATTCTAGAACTTAGACTCCATTTTTCTTTTCAAGTTTCATTTTAGTAATTTGGATTATGCTTAGTTACATATTTATTCCTATTTATACTATATCTATAATCAGTTGTTCCTACACTTCGCCGCATATTTTTACATCACACGCCTGTCTTAACTTTGCTTCCCAATCCACTCAAAGAACGAAAGATAAGAAGCATTATTGACCATATATATATTTTTCAAAAACTCCAAACTTCCTTTGAAAATCAAATAATGATATGTAAAGAGTAATTGACAGTTGTAAGTTGGAAGTTGGCACCTTCTCAAAAGATAAAAGGGCCAAGGTGACTCAAGAAAGAATTGTTGGAATCAAATTATGTGAATTTTCTAGTGGATATGTCCTTTATTACTCGACCTTAAAAGCTATGGAAGAACTCAAGATATATGATTATTTTTAGTAAATTAATTCCTTTTGCATAAACAAGATCAGGATAATGGTTCTTTGCCTCTTTTATATTACTCTCTCCCTTTCATTTTATGTTTTATAATTTGACTGGACATTAATTATTTAAGAAAGGATATAAAGGAGAATAATTAAATCTTGTGATCTCTTAAGTTAAAAGTGTACATCACATACCAAATCTGTTGGAAAAATAAAGAAGTTCTTGTAGTTTGAGCCTTTGAGGTGTGTCAAGTACATACTTCGCTTATGCATATGAGATTTTTTTTTTTTTTATTTCATTCTCCAACTCTGGATGAGTTTGAGGCCTCCGGCACCCTTTTTGAATACTTTCTGTAGTCGTGATTTTACATTTTTCAGTTAGGGTGGTTGTTCACGTAAAAACTACTCCTTCTGTCCCAAATTAGTTAGACGCTTTAGCTAGATTCATTTGTCCCAAATTAGTTGACGCTTTAGGATTTCAAGACTATTTTTGTCAATTCTTTCCAACTACACTTAATAATTAAAAGAATTCTCAAGAAACTTTAATAGTCAAATATTAAATAGGGGTAACATAGTAAAATATACATTCTAATTAATGATTTTTTTAATGGACGTGAAAAAGCTAAAAGCGACAATTAATTTGGGACGGAGGAAGTACATGTTATTTACTTTTAAATGCTCCTTACCTTCCGCAGGTAAGTTGCAGATAAACTCACAGAACATTGTCCATATAGTAGTAGTTCTTGAAGTTAGAGTTAATTTTGATTAAAATCTAATAGAGTGCAGAAATTTATAACGAGCCAATTACTCTCCCCCCTCTTGTATTGCTTGGGTGTCTAATCATGCACAACAATTTATACTATTGATTCTCAAACTTCTAACATCTTTAGCAGGCCTTGGACATTTATTTGGTGAAACTTGAAAAAAATAACTTTTGAAGTTGAGTTGAAAATAACTTTTTAAAGTTGAAATTGTGTTTGAATCATTTTTTATTTTTTGACTAGTTTAAGAAACCTAATTTTCCAAAGTTGCCCAAAAAATCATTAAGTTGAATAAACTAAATAATGTCTTGCATTTTTTTTTTTTTTTTTTTTTTTGAGGAACAAGAACAAATTTTTTTATGACCATATGGCTCACAAATAATTCTTGCCTTCAACCAAGTGGCTGCTTAGCTTAATCAAGGTGAGTATCTCTATCTTATATGTAAGGATAAAATTATAACTTTTAAAATTTTAGTGAATAATTAAACAACAGGAGATCACTTGATTAGGGTTTTGGACAAGAAGATGATACCCTCGGGCCTCGGTTATCCCAAAGTGTACTTACTTTAAATAGAAAATAATTCTTCCTGTAAACAACAGGAAAAATATATTCTTCGTGTATATAAAATAACAAGTTAACATATACAAAAAATTAGATTCCATTTATTAAGCTGAACACAATAACAAATTACAAGAATCTGCATATAATAATAATGATGTCGACATACATACATACCATGTCGCCATCACGTAAAATATTGAAGTAGTATTGTGATTAACGAAGTGATAAGGGTCTAAGGGAGATTAAGTCAAAGAATATTAAAACCACAATAGATTTTGAGGGGTTATAAAGATTAGGTTAATAGCATTAGCAGTTTCTGTTTTCGAGTAAACTATTAGGTTTGTCACAGTGGCACTTATTTATTCGTATTTAAATAGTGTTAATTAATTATCTATAAGATATATGCGGCTCGCCGCATATTAACTATCATTGCAACTGGTTAAGTAATTAATTAAAGATAAGTCTCTTGATAAATATTACTATAATTGATAATGTGGTAAAAATGAGAAACAACCAGATACCACTAGTTAATATTTAGTAATAGTAAAATAACTTTACGCTATTAGTACAAATTAAAGAACTTAAATCTATTTATCAAATGACTCTGACCTTCTTTGCTCCCCAACCCACTTAAAGAAGATAAATTGTTGACGATATATATGTAGAGAATTTAAATTTTGTACACGTACTATTAGTGTATACATATACACTATCAGATCCCAAAATGTATGTATAGGTAACCTTACATAAAATATGAAATTTTAGATTTTGTAAATAAGATATAGTCACCTACCACACCAAGTAGGTAAGATTATATAGATTTTCAATGCACAAATTTAAATTAATTCATGAATATTGATATGTTCTTCACCATCTCCAGTTTCCTTTCGATATCAAATATTGGTATTTCACGATCTTGGCAGTTGACACCTGTCAAAAGATAAAATAGCATAGACAGCATATTTATACAATTGTTTTTACTTCAATCGTTTCTTGGGAATTACTTGTTTTTTTTTTTTTCCATTTGAGTTGTTTCTTCTTCTTTATTTATTTTTAATTGTATAAGGATTAGATGTTCACTTACTCCAGTTGAAATGCATATGCCTAGTCCCAGGTTGGACTTAAAACAAATTTCAATCTTCTTTTTTGTAATAGTAGGAAAATGTAGTTTTCTTTTTGGTTGAGACGGTCTATCAATCTGACCAATATAAATAAAGAGAAGTGGCTGTAAACTCTTTATTGCTTCAAGTGTGCGATAATTTTTTATCCTTTCATTTGCATAGGAATTAAGGAAAGGAAAAAGACATATAATAAATGAAAATTGAACTTTCCTTCCCGTATAAGAAACTCTTGACAATAGTACAACCCCACAACCTAGGTGATTTGGTAGTGTTACATTAGCTTTAGCTTCCAAGTTTATTTAGTTAATATTTGTGGATGTATTGAGATAAGCTCTAGTTTTAGTAGTTTTTTTTTTTTTTTTTTTTTTTGCTAAGGAAGGCATACAATACATATATCATGACTGGACAATATTACAATAATTTCCTTTTCTCTCCCTGAGTAGAGAAGAGGAATCATAATCCAGTTCTACCATAACAAAAGATGGAACATAATTAAAATAAGTAAGAGTGTCTTGAGAAGCATTACAACCATATTTGGATAGCAAATCAGCAACAAAATTCGCTTCTCTATAAATATGCTTGACTTCTTTGCATCCTAAGTCAGATAGTAAGGACCTGCAATCACATAAAATATTAGAGTATGTCTCATTTGTTCCATTTAACATGAGTGTAAGAATGTGAGAATCAACTTCAACTTGGAGTGGTAATAGGTTATATGACTTTGCCATTATTAGGCCTTGGTATAGAGCATTAATTTCTGCATGAATTACTGAAGATTGGTGAAGATGCTGTGTGAATCCCATTTTCCAAGCTTCTTGAGCATCTCTAATTACTCCTCCCAAGCCTCCAACTCACGTAGTGTTGTTGAAAGCTCCGTCTGTGTTCAGTTTATAATATCCTTCATCCGGGGGATTCCATTTAATATAGGTAATATTTGATGTAGCCTTCCCCTTAGTAGGTGTTTTGATGTAGTAATACTCCGCTGCTTGGGATGCAATTAGGTTACAATTTACAGGAAGAGAGCTATTTTCAAAGACATTCTTGTTCCTGTTTTTCCAAATATTCCAAAGAGCAAATGGAATATATGTTTCATAGGGAATTCCTTTGAAACTCCAAGCAGCCCCTTTTTTCCTACATAATTCTCGTATCCAAAGAGGGAGATCTAATGGAGGAGAGAGATGAAGTAAGTCCCATACATCCTTTCCCGCTTTTGGGCATTCAACAAAGATATGATAAATTGACTCTGGTATATCTGGACAGTGTTTACATGACTCGTTCTGAATAATATTTCTTTGGCTAAGGTTTTGTGCGGTTGGTAGTTTGCTAAGGCTAAAAGACCAAAAGAAGAATTTTATTTTATCAGGGATGTTTAATTTCCAAATCCATGAGGTTGGATTGTCTAGTAATTGCTGGGTTGGAAGGTTTACAGTTGCCCATAAAGAATAGGTTGATTTGGTAGTAAAGTGTCCATCATGAGATAAGTTCCAAAAAAACCTATCTACCTGGTTACAAGAATGACCACGATGAGTGTTATGAATTTTATTTTGAATTTCGGTTGGGAGCTCAAAGGATAAATTATCTAAGTCCCAAGCAGAAGGAGTGAGGATAGATTGAACTGTAGTATTGAGTAATGATCTGGGAAGTGGCCCCTGGATTAATGATCTTAAAGAATTATTAGGGTATATCCACTTGTCATTCCAAAGATCTATTTTCTCTCCATTACCCACAGTCCAAGAAGTAGCTTGAATGCAATGTTCATTTGCCTTTGCAATACTCTTCCAAATGTATGAGTCTGAAGGCTTTGAGATGTGATTCCGAGCCATGTTGCAGTTCCTACCATACTTATTAGATTGGACTTGCACCCATGGTTTATCTTGATTCTTTTTAAGCCTCCATGCCAAACCCGTCATTAAGGCTCCATTTTTCTGCTTAGCGTTGTGAAGCCCCAAGCCACCCTTTGATTTTTGGGTAGTGATCATATTCCAATTAGCATGATGAATTTTCTTCTTTTCTGTAGTCGAGCCCCATAGAAAATTCCTTTGAATCTGATCTATGCTTTTTAGAGTCTTAGCTGGAAGTAAGTTAACCTGCATGGAATAAGTTGGGATAGCTGCTAGAACAGAGTTAATAAGGGTGGCTCGACCTGCAATACTTAAGCAAGTTGTTTTCCAACCATGGAGCTTTGTATTCATTTTATCAAGAATCGTTTGATAGTCAGAGCTCTTGGGATTTTTATTGGTAATAGAGAAACCTAAATATTTACCAATATGAGTTGCAGTAGCAATATTAAGAATAATAGAAATTTCATTACAAAGACTAATAGCAGTATTCTTAGAAAAAATCATTTTGGATTTTGCAAAGTTAATTTTATGGCCAGAGAGGCTGCTAAACTCTGAGAGGACTCCTTGGATAGTGGAAGCATTTTCCCTGGTAGCGGTACCAAACAAGATGAGATCATCTGCAAAAAGAAGACGTGACAACTTAGGACCAGCTCTAGATAACTTAATAGGCTCCCAATTAGAATCCTTAACGGCCTTGGTAAACTCTAAACTTCTAGTTTAGCTATAGTATTAGTGTTCTATTAGCACTAGTATTTAGATTTGGTCTTATCTTATTCCTAGCTTTTCTATCAAGTCACATACACATGTATTTATAGAAGCTCTCTTGGCTAATAATATTATCATTCAATTGCTCCTTCTATTGAACTCTTTATGGTAACAGAGCCTTTGTAAACTCTCACGAGTCATATCAGGAATTTTTTTTCCTCTCTCTCATTCCCTATTATTCATTCCTTCATGGCTCTAGCCCCTACTAGTGGTGGTACTCTAGCTGCAGTTTCACCTACCACTCACATGGTACAGTTCAATCTGGTTGCCCAGTTACCTATCAAACTCCAAGGTAACCTAAACTTTGCAACATGGAAAGCCCAATTGGTGATGCTACTGAATGGTCACAAGCTCATAGGCCACCTTGATGGTACAAAATCTGCTCCACCGCAAACTATCACTGACAAAGATAGCATTGTCTCTAATCTTGAATATGAGACCTGGTTCTGTCAAGATCAGTTTATCCAACAGGAAATGATGGCGTCTGTTGATCCTACCATCGCTCCAACTGTTGCCACTACTTCCTCGGCAAAGATGGCTTGGGAACTACTCCATACGGCTTGCGCCAATAAAAGTCACACTCGCATATTTAGCCTGCGGGATCGGTTGCTAAATCTTAAAAAATCCTCCAAGACAGTTGATGTGTACATGTAGGACATTAGATCTATTGTTGATACCCTCAATATAGTCAGTTCCCCAGTTACTAATGATGAAGTTGCGGTTAAGATATTGAGTGGAATAGGCCCGGAGTATCGTGAAATCTCGGCTGCTATACGAGCACGCGACTCTCCTCTATCCTTTGAGGAACTATTTCACAAATTTACGGATCACAAACTTTTTCTTACACATCAGGATCTTGACAAAGCAACTATTGTGATCACAGCTGCTGCACAGAAGACAAACTCTCAAAAACAATCTTACAGAAATAATCGTGGCAATCAAAACTCCCAATGGCGGCCATCCTCTTAACATCAACAATACTCGGGCAATCAACAATACTCTGGCAATCAGCAATGATAACCTAGACAGGCTGTAAAGTGTCAGTTATGCCAAAAAATGGGAAACATTGCAGATGTGTGTCGCTCGAGGTCCCACAATCATTATGAAGCCAAGGCTAACTTTGCAGCTAGCACTTGCTCTAGTGATAATTCATGAATTGTTGACTCTGGTGCCACTCATCATGTCACTGCAGATCCCACCAACCTTCCAGCATACTCAGGCACTGAGTCAATTTCCATGGGTAACGGTAAAACTATTCCTATTTCCCATGTTGGGTAACTCATATAAAAGCATCTAATGCCGCATTCAAGCTTTCTGACACTCTTTGTGGTTCCATTAAACAAAACTTAATTTTTGTCCCAAAGTTTTGTCGTGATAATCTAACATCTATTGAATTTTTTCCATCAAATTTTATTGTGAAGGATTTGCGCACCTAGAAATTGCTGGTACAAGGTCAGAATAAGAATGGACTCTATGAGTGGCCACCTGCACCGCCTTCTGTCAATTTCACCTCTACCAAAGTCTTTCGTCAGTTGTGGCACAGTCGTCTGGGTCATCCTTATCTTAAAAAGATCTTATTTTAAATAAGTTTTCCCTTCCTGTTTCTACAAGAGAAAAGTTTGAATTATGTAATTCTTGTTGCTCCAATAAGTCACATCGGTTTCCATTTCAAAGACTCACTTTATTTAGTCATACTCCTCTTCAAACTTTGTTCAGTGATTTATGGGGACCGTCCGCCGTACTATCTATTGACAAAAAATTATACTACTGTATTTTTGTTGATCAGTACACTAAATATACTTGGTTGTACACAATTAAACATAAAAGTGAAGTCACATCCATTTTTGAAAAATTTTGTCATCTCGTAAAAAATTATTTTAAAACAAAAGTATCTTACGTCTATACAGATGGAGGGGGTGAATACACTGGACTTAGGCACCACTTAAATAAAAAATGGCATTGAGTACTTAGTTTCTCCGCCGTATACACCTCAAAGAGTTGCTATGGCTGAACGCCGACATCGGCACATTATTGAAACGGCCAAAACACTCTTACATGAGGCGTCTTTACCGGCAGAACTATGGTCTTATGCTTGTCACTATGCTATTTATTTAACAAATAGACTTCCTAGCCCTGTTTACATGGTGCCTCCCCATTTGAAAAATTATTTGATTATTCCCCTAAATATTCCTCTGTTAAAATTTTTGGTTGCCTTTGTTATCCCTGGCTCAAGCCATATGCCCAAAATAAACTACAACCAAAATCCGCTCCATGTGTCTACATAGGAATTTCACAAATGCATCATGCCCACATTTGTTATGACCCAGTGTCATCCAAAATATTTATCAGCCGTGATGTTCAACTTTTTTGAACATATTTTTCCTTTTAAAACAATGTTTTGTGATTTAACAAAAAATTATTCCACAACATTGGGAAATAATTGCACCTAATTCCAGTTCGGATGTCACAGTGAATCACGACAAGTTGGACTCTAATATTATTTTCATTGGTCCACAAGTCGTAGTTTTTCCTAAGGAGGGTTCTAATTCATCCAAGTCTTCTAGCAATGGTACAATACTTAGAGAGTCCATACTTTATGACAGTGTATCAACAACTTCCGCTCCAGGTAAGCAACGTTCTTCTTATTCTACTACTTATTCATATGCTAATACCACTCCTAATCCAACTCAACACCGAAATTCACAACAATTAAATCCCTCCTTATCCACTTTTCTCTTATCCCTACCGCCCACTAAGACTCCATCCTCATTACAATTTTCCAATCCTAATTTAACTAATCCACCTGCCCATTCTACACATCAATTGCACTCTAACTCAAATACTACTCCCACATCCCCACTCCCTCATACTACGTACCAGCAACCCTCTATATAATACCATACCCCGATCCACTATACAATTCACTTACTCATCTCCAAAGTCGCAGCTACCTCCCTCCTCTGAAACAATGGTTTCCCACGCTAACAAACCTGTGTCATTCTCTCAACCACAACGCAGCACCTCTGCTGCTTCTTCACCACCATATTCTGTTGTCCCTACCCTCGTACCAGACCCCAATAATGTCTACAACACCAGTCCACCACCTCACACGCAGCAGCTGAACCCTGACCAACAACTTGCCTCATTACCGGCTGCTAACTCCAGCAGAGAACACGACCAATATGTTCCCTCTTCGAACCAAGCTGCTGCTATCCCTCCCCCCTCCATTGTTACTCGCACGCAATATGGAATCTTTAAACCAAATCCAAAGTTCTTTATGTCCCAACTCTCCACTACACCATCGACATTCAAACAAGATAACAAACACAAAGAGTGGCGTGCTGAATATGATGCTTTGCTGAGAAATAACACTTGGGAATTAGTTCCACGTGACCCTGCTACTAATGTTGTTGATTGTAGGTGGTTATATCGCATCAAACGAAAGGTCGATGGTTCTATTGATCGGTACAAGACGCGTTTGGTGGCGAAGGGATTCACTCAACATCCGGGGTTGGACTTTCATGAAACTTTCAGTTCGGTTGTCAAGCCAACAACTGTGTGTCTTGTATTGTCTATTGCAGTTCAGAATGGTTGGGATGTTCATCAACTTGATGTGAACAATGCTTTTCTTCAAGGGGATTTGAAAGAGCAAGTCTTCATGGCTCAACCGGTTGGTTTTGTTATCACTGAATTCCCTTCGCATATTTGTCGTTTCGAAAGGCTATCTATGGACTTAAGCAAGCTCCCCGTGCTTGGTATAAAGCCCTTCTCTCATACTTGAATTCGATTTGCTTCATTAAGTCGGAATCAGATGCTTCCTTGTTTATCTGCAAAAGCTTGGCCGTCACGGTATATCTTATGATGTATGTTGATGACATTCTCATTACTGGGAATCACCCCGGCCTAGTCTCACATATTATCAATTCCCTGTTAAGTTGTTTTTTGCTAAATGATCTTGGAAAACTTAGCTATTTTTTTTGGAGTTGAAGTTAAGTATGTTCCAGATGGCATGGTTTTGTCGCACTCCAAATACATCTTGGACATTCTTTCAGAGTTAGATATGGTTGAGTGCAATGGGACTTCGACTCCAATATGTTCGAGTAAGCCTCCAAGGCATTTGATGGCTCACTGCCTGCGGATGTTACTTTGTATCGTCGCACTCTTGGTAAATTGCAATATTTGTCATTTACTCGTCCAAACATTGCTTTTGCTGTGAATAAGTTGTCGCAATTTATGCATGCCCCAAGTATGGACCACTGGAAGGCCGTGAAGCGGGTTCTTCGGTATCTCAAGTCGAATTTAGTCTCTGGGTTGCACATCATTCGGCATTCTGATTAGAATTTATATATGTATGCTGATGTTGACTGGGGTGGTGATCCTGATGATCGAATTTCTACTTATGGATATATGCTTTTCTTGGAAAAGAATCCCATCTGTTGGTCTTCCAAGAAACAAACTGTTGTTGCTCAGTCGTCTACAGAGGCTGAATATCGATCCGTGGCCAATGCCCTAGCCGAGGTTACATGGGTTTAGAATTTGGTGATACGCCCACAATTTTTTGTGATAATATTGGTGTTGCGTATTTGAGCAAGAAGCCTGTTCTTCATAGCAAAATGAACTACATTGCTATAGATTTTCATTATCATCGCAACACTGTGCGATCTGGTCGGGTTATTGTCAAACATTTATCTACATGTGAACAAGTTGCAGACACTCTTACAAAGCCGCTACCTAAACCAGCTTTTATGGAGTGTTTGGACAAGCTGTATGTTGCTGCTCCGAACTCTCGCCTCAAATATGCTTTTTTTTGTTGTTTGCACAAGTTGTGTTTGTCTGCGGCTCACTCAACTTGAGGGAGCGTATTGAGATAAGCTCTAGTTTTAGTAGTTGATTATGTCTAGACTTCTTGTTTAGTTATAGTATTAGTGTTCTATTAGTACTAGTATTTAGATTTGGTCTTATCTTATTCTTTGCTTTTCTATCAAGTCATATACACATGTATTTATAGGAGCTCTCTTGGCTAATAATATTATCGTTCAATTGCTCCTTCTATTGAACTCTTTAGGATGGAGTTAAAAAAAGAAAATTGCCGAATTGATTTCTATTACTGTATTTAAAAATCCAATTTATCTCGCCAAAGGCAAAGAGAAATAAAAGTTATATTTATCATATGCTATCCATATGATATTAAAATTAGAATTCTATTATATGGATATCGATTTTAAAGCATATAGCCATATATATTTGTTTCATTTAAATTACAAATATTAACAGCTTGATATTTCACTCTCTCAAATATTTTACATGTATAATTGATCCTCAAACTTTTGACATATTTAGATTGATTGGCCCATAATGCGGTTATATATTCCTCCAACCACCCCCTCCCCCACCCTCGAAAAATGGTAGTCCGTGGCATTCACCAACAATTGCCACAATATATGATATAGGTTAAATTTTGACATAATAGGAACTCTCAAGATCAATAGTGTTGCCATACTTCACTATTATTACAATCCAAAATAGAAATTGTTCTAGGCTGCGACATCCCTTCTAAGTCATTCGAAAAGCCTATTAAGACAAGAACTTGGAGGCCTAGTCATAGCAAAAACTTTATCTTTTGAGTAAAAGAAAATGGATCTCATCTTACATTAGGATCGAGTTTAACAAGAATTAACATTCTTGTTCCCCAAAAAAAAAAAGTTGCAAAAGACGGGAAAGAGAGGATATATACCATCGGATATTCCGAGATTGTTCTTTCCACAAATAGAAAAATATACTAATTCCAAATTCTGTAATTAAAAGAATAAAATATAAACAAAGTTAGTTGCATAAGCCTTTGCTAATAACAGTTGGATATCTGACATATTCAAAATGGTAAGCTGAAAATCAGAACCCCTAATAAAACAAATATGAATTTACAAAAAAATATTGCTGCTAGTAATGATAATGATGTAGAGACACACGACACGCAGGTCCATTTATTTAGAAGTGAACTAGAAGTATTATATGTTAAATTGTATGATCAATTCCTTTATTTATTTACATTGTTTAATAAAACATATTTTTAATTATTTAATTATATTTCAACGTGTTCTGTACGCTTAATTTTTCATGAGCCAAATACATGAAAATTCTTTTTTTTTATAATGAGTGGCAGTGACCGATTACTCCAAGAGCACCCAGCCTCGAACCCTGAACATGTGTCTGTTCTGATTCCATGAGAAATATATCGACATTATGCTAACTGAACCATAGAAGTTTGCTCATGATTGTTCAAGATTGTATAATGATTTACAATAAACCCATAAAGTATGATTTCTCTAACAGCTTATATTTTCTAAATAAGTTGGTCTCACGCTTTAACATGATATTAGAGTCGGACTCATTCCAATTATATTCTGTTTTCGAATTCCCAATATTAGGCCCCCAATTATATGTTATTCACACTCCAATTGGTAGGCCTGGACGTCCAAGAGTATGTTAGTTTTTCCTACATATATGTTGGAGACAATGGTCTTGAATAATGTTCAAATCATAAACTAATTTTTGAAATTGAGTTAGGCTTGAGTTTTATTCTCTCTTATTATCATGGACAATTAACTATTTATATTTCTTTCTTTTCATTTCACTTTCATTATAAGCTGCTCTTTTTTGGTTACTTAGCAAAATCATAGCTAAGTAATTAACATCTAATGGTCAAGAGACATTAGGTAAAGCCTATATGCCCGGTTAACAGATGACATAAAATACATAGAATCAACTTAAACTAATTGTATTGATCAAGAAGATTCTAATTGTATCTAAATATACTCAACAGAAGTAAACCAGTTAGTGTTGATCATGATTAGCACTATGTGATTCTTCTAAGGCTTCTCTTTACTTGAAGTCTTAAACTACTCTTTGAAGCTTTTAAATAAGTTTGATGTCCTCGTGTGGAAATTTTAAAACCAGGCCAAACTACACTATTATGAATCTAAAGTAGTACGTGGGGTGTAAATAATTATATATTATCTATCATTGATTAACTACTTCATTTGTCTTTTCTCAGTGCAAATTTGCTCCCCAACAACCAATCACCATCTTTTAATAATATTACTTGTATTCTTATTCATTTATTTATTTACTTATTTTTATTTTTTGTATTTTGCCCGGTTTCCTTTTTTTTTTATTGTTTCTTTACATATAAATATTTTACAGTGGAATATTTGATTCTTTTTCTCCCATGAGACATATGGACGAGGCTTTTGGATAAAAGACACAAAATCTTTTTGTTGTACATAAGTACATAACATATACTCCCTCCGTTCCAAAATAGTTGTCATAGTACGAATTTCGAGAGTCAATTCATTTTGACCGTGAATTTAAACAAATCATTTTTAAGTTTTTTGTAATGATGTTTATATATTTAGAAACTACATAAAAAGTATTATAAGTCACAATAATTAATAATTCAAAATATTTAAAAAACATATGAAAATATTACAGCCAAAATTAAACTCGTTTGACTCTCGAAATCCAAACTATGGCAACCATTTTGAAACGGATGAAGTATACTACTAGCATGTTCGATAGCAAATTTGGGCAAAAAATAAACAGACTAAGGTGTGAGGGAAAAAAAAAAGGAGTAGCTACTTCTCTTTGTCAAAAAATTCTTTTGATATTTGGAAGGGCAAATGTCCCTTCGACTGTTCAGAACTAAAGTTGAAGAATTAGTACTAGGAAGTAAAGCAAAATAGTAGGCACATTTTGCGCAGAGATCACCATCAATACCCTTAAAAATTTTGCATGTTCTAGTGGTATAAGAAGTATAATAGAGGTAGCTGGTATTAAAACCTCCACCAAGGGGAAACCCTTTCTTGGGTAGACATTGGTTTGCACACACCGCATTTTGTTTTAGAGTTATATACTCTATTTATTGTAAATAAAATATAAAATAGCACTAACAATATAAGGGAGTATAGCAATGATATGGAGAGAGATAGAAGTTTTATTGCTCTTTCAATTTCTGTGTCATTTACAAGATGAAAGTGCATCCGATTATATAGGATGAAGAGCTCACTATAGAGTTACAATAAGTAATGCTTCATTTAATAAAGATACATTGATTAATGAGTTAGCTCATTGAATGAAGCATAAATAATCCGTTCATGAATAGAAGACATCCACATTCTCTAGATTTGTAACACTCCCCTTGGATGTCCATTACACAAAGAGCATGCCTCGTTAAAACCTTACTAGGAAAAATCCTGTGGGAAAAAAGCCTAGTGAAGGAAAAAGAGTACACACATCTTGTAATACGTATTTAGAGCTGCCTCATTAAAAACCTTACGAGGAAAACCCAATGGGACAAAACCTTGGTTAAAGGAAAATAGTGCATCCCGTATCTTACTCCCCCTGATGAAGACATTGCTTTATATTACGGAGACTACGCATTCCGATCTTGTATATTAACTTCTCAAATGTTGAGGTTGGCAATGCTTTAGTAAACAAATCCGCCAAATTATCACTTGAACGTATTTGTCGAACGTCTATTTCACCACTATTCTGAATATCATGAGTGAAAAAGAATTTTGGTGAAATTTATTTTATTCTGTCTCCTTTGATATATCCTTCTTTTAGCTGAGCTATGCATGCAGTATTATCTTCATATAATATAGTTGGAATTCCCATTTGCAAAGAAAACCCACACATTTTCTGAATATGTTGAGTCATCAGTCTTAACCAAATGCATTCGCGACTTGCTTCATGAATTGCCAATATCTCTGCATGATTTGAAGAAGTAGCTGCAATAGTTTGTTTTACTGAACGCCATGATATAGCTGTGTCTCCACATGTAAATAGATAGCCTGTTTGAGAGCGTCCTCTATGTGGATCAGACAAATATCCAGCATCCGCATAGCTAGTTAATTGTGACTTGCATTCATTTGAATAAAACAATCCCTTATCGATAGTCCCTTGGAGGTATCTGAATATATGCTTAATACCGTTCCAATGTCTTCGTGTTGGGGAAGAACTAAACCTTGCCAATAAGCTTACAGCAAAAGATATATCTGGTCGAGTATTATTGACAAGATACATCAGTGCACCAATTGCACTAAGATATGGTACTTCAGCGCCAAGAAACTCTTCATCATTTTCACAAGGTCGAAATGGATCTTTATTTACATCAAGCGACCTCACAACCATTGGGGTGCTCAGAGGATGTGATTTATCAATGTAAAACCTGTTAAGAATCTTTTCTGTATATGTTGATTGATGGAGAAATATTCCTTTTGTCAAATGTTCAATTTGTAGACCAAGACAAAAATTAGTCTTTCCAAGGTCTTTCATTTCAAACACTCCATAGTATTTGCGAGTGCTTCATGAGTTCCGATAATATTCAAGTCATCAACATACACAACTATTATGACAATTTCAGATCCAGACCTTTTTATAAAAACACAAGGACAAATTGGATCATTTTTATATCCTTTTTTTCAATAGGTATTCGCTAAGGCGATTATACCACATACGGCCTGATTGTTTTAATCCGTATAAGGATTTCTGAAGCTTTATTGAACAAGCTTCTCGGGAACCTTTAAATGCTTCAGGGATTTTCATAAAATTTTCATTGTCTAATGAGCCATATAAATAGGCTGTGACAACATCCATTAAATGCATCTCAAGTTTTTCTTGTACTTCCAGACATACAAGGTATCTGAAGGTGATTGCATCCACCACAGGAGAATATGTCTCCATATAATCAATGCCAGGTCGTTGTGAAAATCCTTGTGCTACAAGTCGTGCTTTATCTCTAACGACTTCATTTTTCTCATTTCATTTTCGCACAAATACCCATTTGTACCCCACTGGCTTTACACCTTCAGGTGTTCGAACGATTGGTCCGAAAACTTCACGTTTATCAAGTGAAGACAATTCTGCTTGAATTGTATCTTTCCATTTTGGCCAGTCATTTCTCTGTCTACATTCATAGACAGATTTTGGTTCAAGATCCTCGTTTTGTTGCATTATCTCAACAGCAACATTATATGCAAAACTGTTGTCGACAACAATATTATTCCGGTTCCATAATTTTCCCGTAGAGACATAACTTATTGAGATCTCTTCAATTTTATTATTTTCAGGTACCCGAGCCTCTCCTGAAGAGGTCTTATTAGTTGTTATGTCTTTATGCTCGTTTTGAGCAATTACCTCCGTAGTATGATCGTTTTGATCATTTGCTCCTTTTCTTTTTCGAGGATTTTTATCTTTAGAACCGGGTGGTCTACCACGCTTTAGGCGTACCTTAGACTCACTTGCACAAATAGGTTGCCCTACCGGGATATCAACTCGAATTGGAGCATTTGCAGCTGGAATATGGGATTTAGTTACCCTTGGTAGGTCAGTGAATGCATCTGGCAGTTGATTTGCAATATCTTGCAAATACACTATCTTTTGAACTTCAAGTTCACATTGATTTGTACGAGGATCTAAATAAGATAGTGTTAATGCATTCCAGTCTATTTCTTTTTCCAGCTGCTTATTCTCTCCCCCTAATGTTGGGAAAAGTGATTCATCAAAATGACAGTCAGCAAATCTTGCTGTAAATAAATCTCCCGTCATGGGCTCAAGATATTTAATAATAGACGGAGATTCATACCCAATATATATCCCCAACCTTCTTTGGGGTCCCATCTTTGTGCGGTGTGGTGGAGCAATTGGCACATATACCGCACATCCGAATATTCTAAGATGGAAAATATTTGGCTCCTGACCAAAAGCCAATTGTAATGGGGAGAATTTATGATAACTTGTCGGCCTGATCCGAACAAGGGCTGCTGCATGCAAAATAGCATGTCCCCATACTGAAATAGGTAATTTTGTTCTCATAAGCATTGGTCTAGCTATTAATTGGAGGCTTTTGATAAATGATTCTGCTAGACCATTTTGAGTATGAACATGAGCAACAGGATGTTCAACTGTAATCCCAGTTGACATACAATAATCATTAAATGCTTGAGAAGTAAACTCAGCAGCATTATCAAGACGAATTGTCTTAATAGCATAATCTGGAAATTGTGCTCTCAATCTTATTATTTGAGCAAGCAATCTCGCAAATGCCATATTGCGGGTTGATAATAAGCACACATGTGACCATCTTGTAGATGCATCTATTAAAACCATAAAATATCTGAATGGTCCACATGGAGGGTGTATGGGCCCACATATATCACCCTGTATACGTTCCACAAATGCAGGGATCCTGATCCCAACTTTAGATGCTCTAGTAATAAGCTTTCCTTGAGAACAGGCAGCACAAGAGAATTCTTTAAATTGGAGAATCTTTTGGTTCTTCAATGTATGCCCATTTGAATTCTCAATTATATTGCGCATCATATTATAACCGGGATGGCCCAACCGGTCATGCCAAATAATAAAATCATTTGATTCAGTAAACCTTTTGTTTACTATGGCATGTGATTCAATTGTACCAATGTTTGTGTAGTACAAACCGGAGGAAAGAGCGGGGAGCTTTTCAAGAACATATTTCTCATCTGACTTTATTGTAGTAGTATAAAGATATTCAATCTTTCCATCAGTTTTAGTCTCAATATGATAGCCATTTTGGCGAATATCCTTGAAACTTAACAAGTTTCTTTGAGACTTACTACAATACATAGCTTCATCAATAGCCAAACTTGTTCCTCCAGGTAATAATAAATTGGCTTTGCCATAACCTTCAACCAACTTTGTACTACCACATATTGTACTAACATTGGACTCTTTATTAATCAAATAAGAAAAATATTTCTTATCCTTTAAAATTGTGTGCGTTGTAGCACTATCCAAGAGACATATATCTTTGTTATTGAGCTTGAATCCAACTGAAGACTGGGGAATTTCCATTTTCTTCATAAAAAGATAAAAATTTCATAGTAAGAAATACTAAAAATAAAGTACAAGAAAAGTACTTTTAAACATTGAAACATAAATAAAGATGACATTTTTTTTCTTAACTTTAAAACATAAAATAAAAACAACGTTATTCTTTATTATTTTTATTCCCCAGTTACAACATCAGTTCTTCAGTTACGATTCTCAAAGAAGTCTCCAGCTTCTAAATGGGTAATATTTGGTAGCCCTTCAAAAAGATCATCATCTTTTACGGCAAGATACGCCTCCGTCTCATCATGCTTGTCAGCAAGATGTGTCAGATGTGTCCCATTGTTATTATTCTGAAAGGTCAAATGTGCCTCCACATTTATTTCATTTCTTTTGAGCGAAGCTTGATAAAGCTTGACAAGATGTTCCGGTCGTACGGCAAATTTTCGCCCAATGACCTTTCCCACCACATCGATGGCAAATATTATTATTCTTGCCTTTTGAAGGATTAGCTTGAGAACCCTTATTGTTCTCATATTTATTTCCACCGTGACGATGATTATTATTTCGTCCCTTGTTCCGCCCACGACCATGACTTTTACCACGGTAATTATTTTGCCTTCTTTCAGGCATATTATTTATTGCTACCACATTCGCCTCAGGGAATGGAGCATGTGCTCCCACATTCACCTTAGGGAACGGAGCAGATCCAGTGGGGCGGGCTTCATGATTTTTTATCAACAGGGAATTATGTTGCTCAGCTACCAGAAGGAATGAGATCAACTCAGAATATTTTTTGAATCCCTTTTCATGGTATTGCTGCTGTAACACCATATTTGATGCATGAAATGTGGAAAGTGTTTTTTCCAATAAGGCATCATCATCAATAGGTTCTACACATAATTTCAATTGAGAACTTATTCTAAAGACAACAGAATTATATTCTGCTACGGTTTTAAAATCTTGTAACCGTAAATGAATCCATTCATCACGAGCCTTTGGTAGTACCATGGCTTTCAAGTGATCATACCGTTCTTTCAAATTAATCCACAGTTCTAGTGGATCTTTCATGGCGAAGGAAAATCATGGCTTTCGCCTTATCTTGGCTCGATCTCTCATTTCTTCTTTAATAGTATCGCCAAGACCTTTGGCGTCCAGATGTATCTCGGCATCAAGCACCCATGATAAATAGTTCTTGCCGGATATGTCAAGTGCCACAAATTCAAGCTTTGATAAATTTGACATAGTAAAAGCTATCAAAGATAATAAATTAATTAGGAATTTATATAAATAATAATTAATAAATTATAACAGTGACATGAAGGAAAACACTAATCTTTTCTCTTTCCCTTTTTCTAATTAATGCCATCCATCATTATAGATAATTATATTTTTTCTTATCATATCCAAAAGCTAGATTAATGAGATTTAATAAATTTAATAACAGTACTTTTAAATTTGTGACGCATCTTTTCAAAACTAAAATAATAGCTCATTAATGCATTATGAAAACTTGTTTATCTAAACATATGCTGTTGTTGTAAAAATCATTTTAGTATATGTGTAATTAATATAGTACATTTATCTGTAAATGAGATATATTACGATAAATAAATTATATATAGTTATACCTCACAGATGGAAGAAATTGGTACTTAATTTGGAGAAGATTAGAGCTTCGTACTGATAACGTATTGTAAATAAAATATAAAATAGCAGTAACAATTTAAGGGAGTATAGCAATGATATGGAGAGAGATAGAAGTTTTATTGCTCTTTCAATTTCTGTGTCATTTACAAGATGAAAGTGCATCCGATTATATAGGATGAAGAGCTCACTATAGAGTTACAATAAGTAATGCTTCATTTAATAAAGATACATTGATTAATGAGTTAGCTCATTGAATGAAGCATAAATAATCCGTTCATGAATAGAAGACATCCACATTCTCTGGATTTGTAACACTATTAGTATAAAGAATTTTACCTTTACTTGTTATTGTAGGTATTTTGAAGAGGGTTTAACTAATTATATTCATGATAATGATTAGGTCAATCTTTACCTCATGTAATAGGTAATTTGCCTTATTTTCAATCTTAAATCCCACTTTTTATGGAGGTTATTAGTAGATACTATATGGGTAGCCTGATAATGTAAAAGTTTCTTATATCGCCAGTGCATATTAGTTGAACTCGAAAATTAGTCCGCCATTATGATTTAAGCCATTGTGGGTGAACTTTTGCAGAGTTAGCCACTTTGCCTATCTTCAGACCGTTGAGATTGAAGTTCAAGCCGGATTAACCTAACTTCAACCCCTTTTGGTCTGAAGTTGAAATATGCTATATTTTTTTAAGCTTAACTTCAAACCAAAGATTTCAATTTGATTTGTAGGTGAGTCAAACTTCACGCTTTTGGTCTTAATGTGGCTATTTTCATACCAAAAAATTTAAGTTGAGTTAATATCAAACTATGGGCTCATTACTTGAATGGGAAAGGTGAAAGTGGCCCCTAGCAAAACTTTTACCCTTTTATATGAGTTGATAGTGTTAAAAGTTATTTATAGTTACGGTATATATAACTTAAACTCTTTATTTTATACTTACCTTGATTTAGAATTGCAAAAACTTAGACATACTGGACAGCCTCTTCAAGCATGGTTCTAAAACCAATCTATCATCAAATTATAAAATTGTCGCCTGTTATATACGGATTCACTCTTCCGCAGATAGCATGATCATCAATAGTGTAGTTCCAGAGACTCTGCAAGATCCTTAGCTAGTGTTTGGACATAGTTTTTGGGCAGTTTTTGGAGCCATTTTTTTGAATTTCCCAAAAATTCTCAAAAACTGGTTTTTTTTAGGAAATTCCCTCACAAACTTCAAATTTTGTTCCAAATAAAATGTATGTTCAAACAAAATTTTAATTTCCCAAATTCCAAATCTCAAATCCCCAATCATGTCCAAACGGGAGCTTAATCTCTCGTTAATTCTCTCTTCTTTTCTGTAACAAGGGAAACAAAAGATTCTTCTAGCTGATAAAAAAGCACACGCAATAGACACAACATGAATCTGATATAAAATACTCGCTCCATTTCATTTATGCGAACTTATTTGACTCGACAGCAGATCAAAAAAGAAATGAAGATAAAACTTGTGATCTTTATATATAACATCTGGGTGACAATATGGCTTTTGAAATTCGTGTGTTGTTAAAAAGTAAAATGTTAAGTTTAAATTAAATTATTTTTAAACTTAGAAAAGTGCTATATTTTTTTAACATACTATCAGAAATAACCTCTTCACCCTGATGGAAGTAAGGTCTGCATATATCTCACCTTCTCCAGATCCTACTTTGATGGGATATCACTGTGAATGTTAGTTTGGTTTTGGTTTGATTTGATTTAGACTAAAAAAAATATATATGTTCACGTAAACTAAAACAAAGCGAACCCCAGCTGGCTCTGGTTTTTTTTTTTTTTTTTTTTCATTTGGCTCGTGACAAACATTTGATTCATCTTCTGATCAGCAACTCATCATAGAATTAATTCTGCCTTTGTTTTTTCTATCCATCTCATCACTCTTCAGGTTCTTCTGCAGCTTTGCACTTTCTTGTTCTTCGAGACCTTCATTAAGAAAAATTAGATTTGGAACTACATGAATCACCATATATTATTGTTGGAGAATCACATTTTTGCATATATTACGCACAATATATGAGTTCAAATATACGGTACCAAACTGATTACTAGCTCATTAAAAGATGATCTTTGCAAAGTAAAAGATTGTCTTTAACAATGAGGACTCTTCCCTTTTAAGATATACTATTATTCACATTTATTTCTGACAATTAACATTCTGAATAGATAAGAACAACTAAAATACGTAAAATTGCTCAATTTTTTCTAAAATCAATTTTTCATGTTATATATTTTACCTCTGTATAACAGTATTCTAGCTATAACAGCAATGCCGTTCATTATAGCAGTACACTTTTATAAAATTACCTCTCTACGGTCATATACAATAACATTTTGTAAGAAATATACTATGTATAAAAATAAAATTTAAAATATTTGTGATAATCAGCCATACCATAAATATATTGCCTTTATGATGAATATGAGTGAGACGGAAACCACCCATTATCTAATGACAGCAAATTCAACTTACGATAAGCAGTCAACACCCCAAAAGTATGAAATGATGCCAAGATCTCTACAACTCTCCATTGAAGAAAAATACCAATGTTCTACCTACATATGACAACCCCAATGTTAATAACAAAAATTTAGAACTTCTTTATGATGTTTGTAGTGTGTCATCACGTATAGATAAAATCTCATCTCATAACACCAATCATTCAATGGGTGCTACTACTTATATGGAGTTTGACGCATCTCTTCCAATTCTTGAAACTGACGCTGAGGAAGAGATTATTGCACAAGTCAATGAAGTGGAAGAACAATGCAATGAAAGTATTGATGAAGAGTCGCAACCTATTGTTACTTGAGTTGAGATAGAAGAGACTACTGTGAAGCTCTTAGGCAACCTTCAAAGAAAAGCTATTGAATAGCATTTTCTTGAAAGTATGGACCAATATCTTCACCAATTCAAGTGTTATATTATTACTACAATGGGATTTAAAACAACTTAAAGTTGTAAAACTCTTACGTCAAATTTGATTTTTTTTTAAAAACAATTAATTATAAAGCATACGTTCCTTACATTTAAATTTTTTGTCGGTACGGTACAACTAATTATGAATTTATTAGTAATGTATTAGTCTTTTTAATTTTTAATTAATTATGAAAATCTATTGAGATTTTAAATTTATCATGTCTTTTGTTTTCATGTATAACATAAAAAGTACAATTTTTTACATACATGAATGGGATCTAAACATCAAATATATAACATCATTTCATTATAGCCGATATGAAAGTTCCAGACAAATACTGTCATTATATAACGAAGTTTGACGGTATATGAAATCTTATTCACAAGACACTCACATCCCCAGGAAACTATTATCTTTTCTTCAAGCTATGTGGTGGACTACTATCAATTCCTTGAAACAAGCCTTTTTCAAGAAGATCAACTTTAGGCAAGTTTTCACCAGAATCCACGTTGTCATTGCTCACTTCTATTAGATTGTTAGTAGGCACCTGAGAGGGTGATATTGCATTTTCACCTTCCACTATATACCATGCTCCATTATTATTGAACTATCATTTCTCATCAGGATTGGTCGAAAATCGCTTAGATGAGAGTACGTGCTATTATTAGTGTCATTTGAAGAATACAATGGAACATCTTTGGCTCCTCCCAAGTTCATAGATGCTTCATAACCGATCAAAAGAGTGGGGGAGACTCCAGGTAAAGATTTGCATACTCCCAGGGGCGGATCCAGAATATAGAGATACTGGGTGCCAAAATTAATAAGAGCATTATACGGTGGCTGCGTGATGTTGGGCATATTTGATGTATTTTAGATATATATTTCCCCTATCTTTTACTTAAATTCAATGCTAAAGAGTGCCCAACATTGCTTATTTTAGATATTCTACTAACTTGGTGTGTTTGAATGACTTAGGTATGAATTGGTGAAATTTTGGAGCAAGATGGCTATACTTTTTGGAGAAGTCCGAAGTCAAAAATTGAAGTAGAAAAATGAAGAATGCTAGTGTAAAAATCAGCGGACTATGAGCTTTGTAAGCTCATTGTATGACCCTTACAACAGTCGTACATTGTAAGAGATGCTGTGAGACCTGAGAGTAAAGCATACAAAAGGTCTTACATTGTAAGAGTGGCTGTACGACCTGAAAGTTTTCCATCCGAAATTGGATTAGGTTAAAACGTTTTGTACTCATTGTAATCCATATATAAGCAGCCTTAAACATAATTTTAAGGATCTTCGGACCTTTGGGAGGCAGAGAAATACTGGAGATGGGTTGGAGCTCAGCATCTACATTGAGTTTTCTTATCTTTTCTTTAATTTAGTTTGTTAGTCTAAAGTTGTGGGATTCTCCATGATTGTTGATATTCCGAAGTTGATTTGATTTCATTGATTTATTATATTGGGTTATTTATTCATATCCTGAGCTTAATTATTTGATTGCTTGATCACCAATTGAATACTATTTATGAACCTAGGGTTGAACTCGAAAGTGGGAGCCCGGGGTTGCAATAGGATTGGATAGAGCGTGTTCCTGAACTTGGGCATCGGGGAATGGTTTCGCGGTTAGGATAGAAATATATCTAACAGTCATGCTTAGTCACTATACAGGAGAAGCACATGCATTCTTGCTAACTCTAATTCCATAGATATATAGGCGTTAGGTTAGCTTGAATAGGCGAGCAGGGCATCGAAAGAGCTCTGTGAGTATAATCAACCCTGTGATTAGCAACTCAGATAAGTAAAATTAATTCAATTAGCGGATGAGTGCAACTGGATTGGTGATCGTCCCATAATCCTGGAATATTCCCTCTCACTGATATCTAGAACTCTTGAATTGTCTTGCATTCTATTTACTTATATTACTTTTAGTTAATTAGTTAATTAAACACAACTTGAAATCTGGTTAAACTCTCTTGAACAATACTTGAATTGAAGTTTGTCTAGTTAATAGTTAATCAATAGTCCTCGTGGGAACGATACTTTCTTATCACTTTATTACTTGATCGACCGCGTATACTTGCGTGTGCATTTGGTGCGACACTGCGCATTAAGAGCGGAGCCCAAAATTTATACAAAGGGCCTCAAAGAAGTACTAAGAATGTCATGTATAGGATTTAAGCTAATATTCTAAAGCAATTCTTGAAATATCTTTATCACTTTAATAAAATTTTGTCTTACGTCAACGGGTTAAAAATTGTAACTATACCACAAATATTTACTTTTTTACTCTATTTACATAGTCTAATTTTTGAACCTGCTAAGCCTTGGAAGACTAGAAGGTAGATAGGTGGTCGGAAGCATGAGAGTTTTTTTTTTAAAAACCATTTTTAGACATGATTTAATTAAAATTTTTAAAAAAATGAATTCGAAGTTAAAAAGGGCAGTTGAAATTTAAAATTATGGTTATAAAAAATTGAAATATTTAAAATAATATCTATGAACAAACTATGTATTTGCATTTTACTAATTACAAGAAAAGAAATAATAATAAAAAGAATAACAACAAGGCATTTAAAACCATTTTTAGACATAATTTAATTAAAATTTAAAAAAAATGAAATCGAAGTTAAAAAGGGCAGTTGAAATTTAAAATTATGGTTATAAAAAATTGAAATATTTAAAATAATATCTATGAACAAACTATATATTTGCATTTTACTAACTACAAGAAAAGAAATAATAATAAAAAGAATAACAACAAGGCAACTAATTTAAAAAGTAAAAAAAAAGAACCCCTAATTCTCTGAACATTATTGTTGGAGCAAAACAATAAAATAAAAGCTTGTGCTCTTGGGAAGATTCGAACCTAAGACACTAGCATCAAAACTTTTGACCATCAATCAGTGGCACCACGGAGCATTTAGTTGTACTGGGTGCCACTTTAAGTTTTTTTATATTTTTCTTCAGTATGTATACATATATGTACATATACATACACTGGCACGACCGAAGGTAGCGGGTGCCGCGCACCCACTACCCAATAGGTAGATCCGCTCCTGCATACTTCCTCCGTTCTACAATGGATGACATGTTTAGGATTTCGAGAGTCAAACGAGTTTAACTTTGACCGTAATATTTTCATATGTTTTTTAAATATTTTGTATTATTAATTATTGTGACTTATAGTACTTTTTATGTAGTTTCTAAATATATAAACATCGTTCCAAAAAATTTAAAGATTATATGTTTAAATTTATAATCAAAATGAACTCGTTTGACTCTCGAAATCTGAAACATATCATCCATTTTGAAACAGATTGAGTATTTTTTTCCTTTTAAAGTGAGTGCTACACAAGCTTGTATTTTAAAGGAAATGTGACCCTATATGAAACATATAGCTGAACAAGAGCAATTAGCAAAAAATAGTCTGTTTATTTAACCTTTAATATATTTTATCTGTAATCACACTATACACCATTTTTATTTTGTTTGCTAATAAATAGTTATATTCATAGATCAAAAAGTGCAGAAATTAAAGTGTTTAAGAGTCTCACTGAACCACCTTTATTGACACAATCGCCACAACTCACAACTCTCATCACCACTGCCAACCACTATCACCACTGCTTCCAAATATTATACAACTTCCAAACTGGTTGTAATATTTTCTTACTTTAATATTTTAAATTTTATATACAAAATTTTTAAATATTCAAAAAATAAAAAATCTTAATCATTCAATATGCAGATCTATGAACATACACTTATTTTAAATATCCAATGTAATTCAAATTTAGTCATTCATACATCTTATTCTTAGAAAAGTGAAACATAGGTGGAAACCGAAATTTCATCTAGAAGAAAAGATATGTAAATAATACATCAAATGTGATAAAGTTGTAAGCAGACTAGTAAATTGTGGAAGCATTTCCTAAATTGCTTCTATCAAAACAGATGTTTAATTGTTGAATGCTAGAAGTGGATGATAATGTGCCATTTTCTCTTTAATAGTCGATGTCATTCGTAGTTCTCATTCGGACAATTTGCAATTGCTTTACTACTACGTACAATTAATATTGAGTTAACAAATACTCCCTCCGTTCCAAAATGGTTGTCATAGTTCGGATTTCGAGAGTCAAACGAGTTCATTTTGACCGTGAATTTAAATATATAATCTTTAAATTTTTTGTAACGATATTTATATATTTAGAAACTACATAAAAAGTACTATAAGTCGCAATAATTAATAATTCAAAATATTTAAAAGACATATGAAAATATTACGATCAAAGTTAAACTCGTTTGACTCTCGAAATTCGAACTATGACAATCATTTTGGAACGGAGGGAGTATCTTTATGGTTCTTTTATAGCAGGAAGCAAAGGTTGTTACGACATTTTCAGGATGAACAAATCAACATATTAAAAAAAATTAAAAGGAGCTAAAAACAAGGAGGACATATGCATATTCTATATTATAGTCCTTACTCGTTCCTCATTACAAGGAGCCATAATGTTAGGGCATACATTAACTCGTATTTAAGAATACAATTTTTGATAACTTCATTTTCGTGTGGAATTAAGATGCTTTGTCTGAGTCAGGAAATTCAAAGCTTAACGCGGAGATTAGAACTTTCCCTCACAGGTAGTCTTGATACAAACAATTAAGTCTTGAAAATGGATTTCCCCTCACTGGTAGTCTTGATACCACCTACCTAGCTCCTACATTCTTCATACAAAGCTAAAGTAGTCGCAAGTACAAAGTTTTAAGGGGATTGATAACGATATTTGATTCACTACTAGAAAAACACTAAAAAGCTACAGAATGGTTGGCGAGGGAATTCACTCGCCAAGTCTCCAATCAGTATTTTGCGGTAGAAAACAATTTAAAAAATAAATTGAAATAATTGACGACGGAATTCCTTCTCCAGTCAAAAAGTAAAAAAAGTGTCAGATGCTGGAGAGGATATTCCGTCGCCAATCACCTGACAATTTTTTTCACTTTTTGATTGGAGACGGAATTCCATCTCCAATCCTAATAAGTGTATTACATACACATTTTCACTTCAGTATATACATTATCCACATTTTGTTAATAATTCCCTCCCTCCCTCTCTCCGCTTTACTGCAGCGGCAACACCCCAGGCATAACAACTTCTACTACTGCACTGGCAACACCTCCCTCTGATCTGGTAAGTAATTCCCCTCCCAATTTTCCCCATCGCCAATCCTGTATCCCCTTTCCCCACCCCCAATCTCGTATCTGCTCTTACAGTGCTTGGAAATATACTCTTTTGAGTATGTTGTGTTTATTCATAGTAGGCTTTTCCACTCCCTCATCTCGTCCCCAATTTTGCCATTAACCTTAAAATTGACCTAATTTTTTTTAACCGAATTTAACAAATTTTAATTTTTAATATTTTTACAGATTCGGTCACCGGCAACTAATTCTTAAAGGTAAATTTTAATTTCAGTTTATTAAATTAAATTATTTATTTATTTTTATTATTTAAAATTAAATTTAAAATTACATATATTCAATTGCTAAATTTAAGTTGGTTCTACTTCTACATATTTTCTCTCATGAGTTAATCAATTGGCGAGTATATAAGTCTACCTAACATTTCTTGAAATTATATATCTATCCTATAGAAGTTTACCTATTATTCATAAGGTGGTAAAAATTTACTTCCACCTTCTCATGTGTTTAATTTGTGCACACACTTTTCTCACTTAATTATAATTAATTAATATATAAGCAAAAATACACATTTAAGTATTACTTCCGCCGTTGCCAAAAGTGCTTTTAGCTTTCAATTTAATTAAGGCAACAAAAATTGTTATTGCCAAAAGCTTCTTTCTTGTAGCACCAATAAGTTGCGGATTTATACTTTTATACTTAATTATTCTGTTTATTGTTTTTTATCGGTTTTCCCTTCTCATCAAATATATGGAAGATATTCGACCTATATTAGTCCAATATATTTGATTTCTTGTGCATCAACTGTACTTAATATATTAGTAGTATAGTTTATTGTGTTAGTTTATAAGAAGGAGTTAGATTCTTCTATTAATGGAAAGAATAATCTCAGAATATCCGACGTTATGGAGTATATCTTATTCTTTTTTGCCCCATATATCTAGGTACTAGACTATTCGTCGAAGGAACATAAACAAACTTTGTCAACTCAAAAGAAACTAAAATGTAGTATTAGCTGTGATGAGTTTTCCACCATTTGATTGAAGAAAAGAGTTCAACTATTCTTCTTGAACTCTGAATTACAAATGTATGATGATCAAAATGTTGTAGCAATTGTAGGTGATTAATGTCATGTACTATGTTTAGCAAGATTTGTTATTCCTGCAGCCAAATAAATCAGAAAAGACAACAAACAGAAGTATATTATCAGTATAATGAGTAGTCCACTAATGAGAAAACGTGGGAGAGTGGAAGAACGTGGAGGAATAACTACGCTGGATTAATCAGATTAATCCATTCACATTTCTGTTACACAAACAGATATTAATAATAAAAAATATTAATTAATTAATTTTTTTAGTTTTTGTTGGTCCAGATTAATCCATTCACATTTCTGTTACACAAACAGATATTAATAATAAAAAATATTAATTAATTAATTTTTTAGTTTTTGTTGGTCCAAAAAATTAAGTCAATCAATCCGAAATCGAGACGAGCGACGACGGCGCGAGGCTTCCATTTTTCTCAACCCTTTTAAGAGCTAAGAGAAGTGAATTTGTATTTAAACCCAACAAAAGTCTTTTCATCTACCAATATGGGAGAATGTGCATTTCCTTACTAAAAGGAACCTTTTCACCTTCCCACCCATTTCCCATTCACACTCTATTTATTCCAAAATCCCAACAAGATTAAGTGTTTTCCCAATGTTTGGAATAATATTTAGACTCATATTTTGGATCGATCAATCAAAGTACATTAGGAGTTTAATAATCAATCACCAAACATTAAGAATTTAAAAGATTGAATTATCACACTGTCACGATTATGAAGGTCCGACTAAAACGAAATAAACATATTTTGTATCAATTTATGAAATTCCATCTTTATATCATATATATGATCCTTTTCACTATATTGATGAAATGTAATATAGTGACAAACTTCTATTTGATCTCTTAATTAATACATACAGTAGTTGGATACCACATAGTGAATTTTTTCATTATATTGGTAAAGTATGATAAAGTCAACTTATATTTCTCTTTCAAGAGATGGATAGTTGCAAGCTACGATGGATAATTGATGGCCGTAGCGATGGGAAAATGATTGTGATGGTATAAATGGAGTGATGGAGCGTGAAGGTGGTTACTGTGGTAGTGATAATGGTGGTTGCTGGTGGTGTTGGTTAGCTAGTGGTGGTGGTGGTGGTTGTGATGGAAGAGACGATTAGTGGTAGTAATAGTTAGAATAGCAATATGTGGTGGTGGTGGTGGTAGTCGGTAGTGGTAGTGACAGTCATTTTTTAAAAGTATTTAACTGATCAATACCCTCTTAAAAATATTTAGAATATGCTCAAGATTTGAACAATTTATTAATAATCTCTTAATCTTTTTACTTCTCAATAGAAAATTTATTAGAGTGGTTGGATAATAAGATGTGTGACAGTGTGCAAATATATATACTTGAAACAAACACACTTTTTTTTAACTCCTTTTCTCAATCACTAACACACCAACATGTAGAAACAATTAGCTCAATCATTAACACATTATAAATCAAGAATGACTGTGATTTCTTGTAAATGCCATAATTTAGAGTTGAATATAAAATAAAAAATCATTCACCAAGTTGAGGTGGCAGCCTCAAAGGAACATATTACATTTGAATACTTTATCAGCAGAAAGAATGATTAATTAGTTCTCCATGAACAGATAATAACCAGAAGTTAGCATTAATTATACACCATTACAAAATTGCAACGTTTCTTATGATTTTTTTCAAAGTTATCATTTTGGAAGGCCAATCCTGAGATCAAGTCCAATATCCATTCCATTGTATGCAATGGGAGCATACATCCAATGATCATCAGAGCTCAAAAGCTGCAGATCCCAAACAAATAGCACAATATTAAGATTCATATATTGAATTCAGAATTAAAAGCAATTATGTTTGGTACCATTAGTTGATTGGTCGTCTATGCTACTCCCTCTGTCCCATTTTGTTTGTCATAGTTGCTGTTTCGAGAGTCAAACTTCTTAAATTTGACCGTAGATTAGAATATAAAATCTTTTAACTTTTTTTAAATAAAATTTACATATTTGAAAACTACATGAAAAGTACTATAAGTTACAATAAATTACAACTCAAAATATTTTAAAAAAATACGGTCAAAGGTAAACTCGTTCGACTCTCGAAATCCGAACTACGACAAGCAAAGTGGAACGGAGGGAGTATAATTTAACGAGTTTAAATTTTGTGCAGTGAGTGTAATAATTTGTGAAGGTAAAATAGATCTTACCTTGATTTGGAGCTGCAAAAATTTGACATACAGGACTGCCTCTTCAAGCATGGTGCTTATATCAACCTATCATCAAATTAATACTAATTAATATTTTTGACCTTTATATATACATTCTCTCAACAGATAACATGATCACTAATAATGTAGTTTCAATGACTGAACTTACCTTTGTTCCATTAGGGATGAGACACTGTAAGGTCTTCAATCGCTCGTTAATTCTCTCTCTTCTTTTCTGTAACACGCAAAATATTATTCGTTAGCCTATTACTACAAGTTCAAAAAAATAAGCAGCAGCAGACGCCACGATCTTATAACATACCCTGGCATACAAGCTCTGAGGGTCAGTTGCTGAACCCCTACTGGCTCTGGTTTTTCGTCCATTTAGCTCGTGAGAAACATTCGATTCATCTTCTGAGCAGCAACTGATCATAGAATTCTGCCTTTGTAGCACTGCCTTGTTTTTCCTATCCATCTCACCAGTCTTCAAATCCCTCTGTAGCTTTGGACTTCTCTTGCTCTTAGGGACCTACATTAGATAAATATACATGATCAGGAACTATTAAAGAGTCATAGGCTAATCCAGAATCAAGAACCAGTGGGTTCAGAATGAACTAATTAACTCACATGTCCATGCCCCTGCAACCGGGATCTTTTCTTAGAGCTATCGGATGGACCATCGTCGATTTTATCTTGTGGAAATTCATCATAGTCTCTTCTTCCTAGCTGCAAGCCTTGTCCATCAAGAACACTTTCAGGAATGTGTTCATCAAACTCCATGCTGTCATTGCTCACATCTTGACTAAGGAAGTCAGCTGCTTCAACTTGATTGTAAGGAAACACATCATGAGAAGATGAACCTAAGCTTTGTCCTTCCACTTGACCATATTCCATTGTTATTGAACTATCATTTCTCATCAAGATTGGTTTAGAATGACACGGGTAGTAGCCTTCTTGACTCGAAACGGGACAAAGAAAACTACTACCACCACCATACATACTATTGTTAGTGTCATTTGCAGAAAACACAGAAACTTCTCTCCCTCCTCCCATGTTTGTGGTGGATTCATGACCAGTCCAAAAACTAGAGGAAACTCCAAAGTTAGAAATATTACGCAGCTCGTTTGGCAGTGAACAGTTACCAAGTAACTGAGCCATGAAAGCATCCTCTTCATCAGTAGAACACATTCCACTTAAAGACCTCCATTCCCCTTCAGACATGGCTCCTAAAGGTTCCATTTTCTTGTTAAAACTAGAGCCAAAAGGAAATGATCTGCTATGTATTTAACTATGGTAAACAAGCTCAATTTGATGGATACTTGGAAATAATGGGAGATACAGGTACCTATTTATACCAACACAAATATAGGAATGACAGAATGGATTGACTTTGGTTGGTATATAAATATTCTAAGATTCAGAAAACCAAATATAATTAATCAGCAGAATAGGCCACAACTCTTTTAACTAATAGTATTATAATTATTTGTCAACGATAGGCCGCGTACAACTCAGAGAGACTTGGTTCAACAAGTTATGGACTATATGATGCAACCCTTCAGAGGGTTTTAAAAAACACTAACATCTTACTCCGTCCGTTTCAAAATGGTTGTCATAGTTCAGATTTCGAGAGTCAAACGAGTTTAACTTTGACCCTAATATTTTCATATGTCTATTGTGACTTATAGTACTTTTTATGTAGTATCTAAATATATAAACATCCTTACAAAAAACTTAAAGATTATATGTTTAAATTCACGGTCGAAATGAACTCGTTTGACTCTCGAAATCCGAACTATGACAACCATTTTGAAACGGAAGTAGTATTAAGTAACTGTGAGAATGACTAGAGTATGTATACCAATCATTGATAAAAGGATTAAGTATTATCAGTTACTATCAACTGTCAAAAAATTATAATTAGTAACTGAGATTGAGAAACATACCTGGAGAACGTGGAGGTCTTTTTCAATATAGCAATATAATGTAAATAAAAGCAATCAAATAACTTCACCTGGAAACATACAGAGAATGGTGGTGAGTTTGACTTCTTTTTTTCTATTTATAACCAAAAAATCTCCGGTCCATCAATAATGAATTCGCCTCTCTACCTTTCTCCACTTAGAAAAACTAGACGTTTTCGATAATGAAATGCCCTTATCCCATACATCTCAAGCTACATTCTTACCATTAAACTAGTGCTGCAGGGGCGTATCTATTCATGGGTTACCGGTGCCATCCGACACCACTAAATAAATTTTTTTTGTTAAATATGTATATAAAATATTAAGTAAAAACAGAAAATTGCCTATAAAAATAGAAAATGACACCATTAAAATAAAAGAAATAGTAGTTAAGTTGGTATAAGCACATGCATTTTAATTGCGGAGTCCAAATTTCAAATCCCAGCAGTGGCAGCATCATACTTAAATTTATTTTAAGCTATATTCCGTTACCACTAACAAAAATTCCTGCGTACGCCACTGAGTGCTGGCCTGGTGAGTTTGACATTCATAGAATGGAAAAAGGTAAATTTTGTCCCTTAACTGCTAAATGTTGCACAACTTTTTTTTTTGTAGAAATCAGCTAGTATATAAATTGCAATTGTTACTCAAACATCTCATATATGCCTTTATTTTCTAACGGATCTGACTAATATTATCTATGTTGGAGCAGTATAATATATTGCAACTTGAGAGGGCACATGGTAAAAAAAAATATCATTTAACCATTTAGTTCCGTAACAGCATAAATCACTAGTGATATTATCCGTTTTTAGCCAAGGCCGGCTTTATAATACATTACTAAAGTGTAAGGTTTGTGGAGCCATGATTTTTACTATGGTGTATCAAATTATAAAAAATTAAACACAAAAAAAATCCAAGGTCACTCAACATATAGTATATATACATATAATTTTTCTGTCAATCTACAAAGTCTAATTCTGCAGCGAAGGGGTTGATACCCCTTGGTAAAGGGTTGCTCCGCCACTGATTGTATACACGTACATTTTATTTTAGAATTTTGTTATTTACGTATCAGTTAAAACACGTACATTTTATTTTAATCAGACCTTCATAGTCGTGACATCTTGATTTTTAACTTCATAAAATTCTTGATATTTTCTCTATTGATTCTCAAGCTTTTGACATATTTAGATTTATTGATTATTTATGATCATATATATTCTTCCAATCATATATGTTGTCTATTATTTTAATCTGATCATACATTTGTGATCTAGGGTTCAACAAAAACTTCTTTATTCCAATCGAACGATGGAAAACTAATCAACATTTATAAATTTTGTGAATAAGCAACAGAATATAACTTCATTTGGGTGTTATTTGACTTGACAATAATGTTCATGTTCCCCCCACGAATAGTAGAAGATATACCTAGGGATATTCCGAGATTATTCTTTCTCTAAATAGAAAAATATCCAGTTCCTTTTTTAGTTAACATAATAAAATATTAAAAAAATCACTATTGCTGCATAATGAATAATAAAGTCTTGGACTATATAACATCCAATGTCTGACAAATTAAATTAAATAACAGGAAAAATTATTCCACATAAAATATAACAACGATTAAGGAGGGGGAGGGGGGATGTAATTAACCAACTTCTATTTCAATAATGGGTCTGGAAAAAAATTTCTTTTCAGAAGAAGAAATAAAAATGAGTAATTACGATGTTTATATTAACATTAAGCTAAAATATGTGTAGCAATTTTTTTTGTTACTAACTTAAGAAAAAAGCTAATTAAGAAGATGCTAATTGTGGCTAAATCGACATAACTAAACTACTAAAGTAATTAAACCAAGTAATGGTTGATCATGATTAGCACTACGTGATTAATTCCTATAAGCTGTCTTGAGCTTCTCTTAAAGATTTAATTATTGATATTACTTAAAATGAGTGTGGTGTCCTCGTGTGAATAATTTTTTATCATATTTTAGGATCAAATATAACCACCTTATTTGTCTTCTCTTTTAACGTAGATTTTCTCCCCAACAACCAAACAGCATCTTTTAGTAATACTAATATCTCATTCTTTTCTAGTTTTTTTTTTTTTTTTTTTTTTTAACATAGAAATTTCAGAATGTGAAGATCAAGTTTTCATTTGATGAGTCAATCATGAGAAACCACACAAGAGGAGGTCTGTGGATCAAGAAAACAGTAAATATATATATTTAATCGTCTGCATATACACATACAATAGCAAATTTAGCTCAAATAATCAGATTTGCAATCAAGAAATTATATATAACCATATGGTGTATTGGATAAAAATCGAGTCGTTTACGTGGCACCTCGGCAGTGCCGGCCCCAAGGTAAGGCAGGTAAAGCACCTGCTTGAGGCACCACATTTTCCTAGAGCCCCCAATTTTTTCAATATTACACCTAGGGGTGGGACTAAACCGAAAAAAACCGAAATACCGAACCGAATCGAACTAATTCGGTATTTTGGGTTCGGTATTTCGGTTTGGTTCGGTCCAAAAATTTTGAAATTTCGGTTTTAGGTTTCGGGCAATCCGAAATTTCGGGCCCCGAAAAACCGAAAAAACTGAAGTTTTTTTTTTTTTTTTTTTAAAACACACATATGCCATATATTTCCTAAGCCCCTAAGTTACTCATTGTCACTAAGTAACATGATTCTACATATTGACTGATTTAACTAAAAGTTCTGCTATTTTTTATTTTGCAGAATAGAGAAAGTATCTGAATATTCGTTACTTTTTGTATTATAGTAAACCATAGCTAGGTTAGTATTATAGTAAATCATAGCTAGATAGTCATAGGCTATAAAACTTTTTATATTATAGGTTCGTTTCTTTTTGTATTATAGGTTAGTATTATAGTAAACCATAGCAAGTTAGTCATAGGCCATAAATTTTCTTGTTCGGGCTTTTTTTTTGGGCCATAAACTTTGGTTTAAACCGAAACACCGATATACCGAACCGAAGTACCGAACTAAAAAATCGAACCGAACCGAATTTATAAAAATTACGGATTTTTCTACACTTCAAACCGAACCGAAAACCGAAATACCGAACCGAAGTTTCAAAAAACCGAACCGAAGTACCGAACGCCCACCCCTAATTACACCTATATAATTAAAAAAAAAATTGAGCACTCTGCCGTATTAAGGTCTGGTGTACAAAAGTTTTCCTTTTCTTTTCTGGAAGAGGTGTGCAATAGTTCATTGTCATGGAAAGTATAAACTTCTAGAAAAATAGGGAAAGATAAAGGTTTGGGATTAAATAATGATTGATTGTTTCAATTATTTAACGGAATTATGAAAGACTCCAACGTTTAATAATCCTAATTAATTTGTAAATGAATGCTTTTGCATTTACTTATCTTTGTTCTGACAGCTTATTCCCTTCTTTGTTTTCTTGTGAATTCATTATTTACTTTGCTTACTTTCTCATAAAAACCTACTACTCCTGTTACACAATGCAAGTATGCTTTTATATACTTCCATTAGTTCTATTGGATAAAATATAGTGTATTTCTTTTTGTTTTTCCTCACATTACAAGCTTTGAAACAAGAATACTTAATCACCAAGTATTATAGACTTCTTGAATTCTGTTATTCTAACATCCATTATTTTTATCTAAAATTTGTTACTTCCAATTGTATATAGATTTCAAGTAAAAATATTTGTGAAGGTTTTAGAAAAATTTAAGGCCCCTCATGGATGTTTGGCTTTAGGCCACAAAACGTATTGGGCCGCCCTTGCACCTCGGTAACACAATCTGGAGCTAACCGAACAGGTGTTGGCAAGTCGTGAGCCAGGGTGAGCAATAGGTCGTCGAAGTCAGAAACCGAAGTCAGAGACCGAAAAGTAGAATCAATGTGTTACTTCGGCGGGATGCTACCTCGGTCGCCTGCAAAACCATGTTCCTGAGGCCAACAGTTTGAGCCTCGATGAATCATCCTGTCTGCTGCTGGAAACTCCTCTCCCAATTTCGGCCCACTAACTTCATTATCTAAGAAGTTGAGGCATGCAGAGCTTAGTGGAGACATGGGATCGTGGTCTTACATATCTACTAGTCTATAAATAGTCTTTCATTTTACAATTTATTCATTCAGTAATATATACCAAAACTCTGCCAAAATTTGTACTCAAGTCTATATATTGAAATATCAGTTATCACGCATAATTACTGTTTTTTCTGTTGTGATTTCGACTTAGATACATCGATTTGCTTGTATTCGTAATCCAAATTCGATTTGTGTCCTAAAATCAGTTTAGGCCAATACGAATTTGCCAAAATTTATTCTAAGTATAACTGATCGTACAAACAGTCCAAGTCATGCAAGTTAGATGTGTGACTAATTAAGGATGAGTTAAACAAAAATTAAACGCGTCAAGGATCAGGTCCCAGATGTAAGTTGTTATGGTAATTAATCGGATTATATATTTTTTCAAAGATTTGATATTTTTTTAAAAATAAGACACTATTAATTATTTTTTCCTAAATCTACAACCTCAGTTAGTGGAATATTGATTAGGTCATGAGATTTTTAAGGGTAGAATAGTTTCGACAAATACTCTTATGATGGACGCTATTAAATATTTTTAGGAGGTATGCAAAAAGTAGAAGACATACATACAATATGAAGATGAGAGTACGTAGTTATTTATTCTCTAACTAAAGAATAAATATGAAAAATAGTTTTCTTTGTCTTAGTATACCTTGGGTATTTGGAAACCTTTGGAAGGACACGAATCTAAATGTGTCTCTTCGATGCATCAGAAGCTCTTCAAGTTAGAAAGTATTAGAATTAGGAGTGAACAAATGGTGGTTTGGTTCGGTTTTACCCTTAACCAAATCAAACTAAATATATTGGTTTTTATAATTTTTAAATCAAATAAAATCAGCATAAAGTCGGTTTTCTCGATCTCAATTTTTTCGATTTTCTCGATTTTTTTCGATTTTTCGGTTTTTCAAGATAAAGTCACTACAACAAAAAATATACAGGTATTGCTTTCAAATATTTTCTACAATCAACTTTCTATGTATGTTATTTATATACAATTAGACATCTTGAAGAATTACACATACATCTTAATAAGACAATGAAATGTGACGTACGTATATTAGAAAACTAAAATATTATCAAGAGAGAGTACCAAGGTATTATATAATTATATATGTAGTAGTAACTTTTAAGTTAATGCTGTTGCATATAGCAAATGAATTAATCAAAATTTCTCTTGCACTTTATTCAGTAGAACCAAATTTAGGAAATTAGTATGTTTTTTGTTTTACTTGGGCTCTTTCTAGTGGGCTAATATTGCTATTTTTTATTTTTATTTTTTGAAAAGTGAATCGTTACATTGTTTAGTTATGTAATCTTTCTTTTATTAAAACTTATTAGCTCATGTTATAAATTGTTAAAAAACAAGACAAACAGAGTTTAAAATTATATATAAAGAAGTTTATAATGAATATTTTTTATGTATAAATATTTAAAAATAATATTTATAAAAAGTCGGTTCGATTTGAGTTCGGTTTATTTTTTTCGTAAAACCAAACCAAACCAAATATGTCGGTTTTTATTTTCCAAAACCAAACCGCGAGTCAATTTTTTTTTTTCAGTTCTGTTTGGTTTACCGATTTGGTTCGATTTAGCGGTTCGATTTGTTCACCGCTAATTAGAACTATAGAAGTGTAAAAAGCAAAATAGTAGGCATAAATTTGCAGAAATCGCCATCAGTTACTCCCAAAATTTTGCATGTTCTAGTGATCTAAACAATATTGTTGGTAGAAAACCCTACTCTAGAATTATGACTTCTGTTCGCCGTGTTGAACTACGATTTTAATAAGCTGACTTAAATAAGCCATCTGTCATTTTAAGATAATAAAGTAACTCGAAAAATTATAATATGGTTATATATTTAATTACAATCTCTAGGCAAACGTTATTGTCACAAGAGGTTTACTTCAAATCTTGGAATAGAATACTACTTTATGGTGTGCTCTCACATTAAGACTTATTCTAATCACTAAAAAAAGAAAGAATATTACTTGGAACATAGAATATATCCTTCTTTGGTTTAACTTCTTTTTCAGTTTTGGCTTTATGTAAATCCCCTAAGATCTTGTACCTAAGAATGTGACCTAATTGAAATGCATATGTACACAAATTCAGACTCCAGTGTCATCAAAACATTACAGCAATGGAAATGAAACTTATGGAAACATATATCTATTGCTTATCATAGGGCAGCTCCTCACGGAGACCGCGATGTGCAAGTCTATAGTACAATGGAGCTTTCTCCCGTCCCTGATAATATTGTCGTGGTAGTCTTTTGCAGAAGTCTAAACTCGAAGGGGTTGCTAGCAAAAGGGAATTACAGTGGAGTTGACTCAACATCCTGTGATAACATGTAGCCATTGTTGCCAAGCCCCGCATGAAATTAAAGAAAGATGTTAACAACCGTTATATTCAAGTTGAACTTCACACCTTTGGATCTTTGCTTCAAACGTGAAGGTCTCAAGTTAGACTTAAGACCTTCAGGTTACAAGTTAGCATAGGCAAGTTTGAAGTTTAATATAGCCACTAAAAACTAATTTTTTTTTTTTAGATTTGTTAAAATCTAAATAGCAACTTGAAATAAGCTCTCATTCGAAATTTTTACTTGTTACTGCATATCAGAACTTCGTTTTGGGCTTTCTTACTATACCCAAACCGTAAAAGTTTTCGCTAGGAGGCCACTTTTTGTAAAAATTTTGCCCAGCAGTCACTTTTTACACCGGTATTTGGTTTGAGGCCACTATTTTTTTTGGTCTTACACTAGAGGCCATTTTTTGGGCCTTTACTAAATAAACATTGACTTAAGTTCTGATCATTGAGTGAAGTTCAGTCCATACGGCCCCTGGACTGAAGTTCCATCTTTAAGGACTGAACTTCAGTCCATATGCCCCTGGACTGAAGTTCCATCTTAAGGACTGCACTGAACTTCAGTCAACATGGTCCTGGACTGAAGTTCTATCTTTAAGGATTGAACTTTAATCCATATAGCCCTGGACTGAAGTTCAATCTTTAAGGACTGAACTTAGTCAACATGGCCCTGGACTGAAGTTCAATCTTTAAGGACTGAACTTCAATCCGGCCTCTGGACTGAAGTTTTATCTTTTAAACGAAAGTGGCCACAAACTAAATATTTGGTGTTAGTGGCCTGTGCCCAAAGATCAGTGGTAAAAGTGGCCTTCGTGCACTTTCCCCCACTTTTCCGTGCTATTTGATTTTTAACTGATTTTTAAAAATTATTTAGTTTTTAGCTATTGTGTCGTATTTCAAACCTCTCAACTGAAGTCAGACATAGAAGGTTTGAAGATCAGACCTTGGGTCTGAAGTTCAAAAAGTAACTAAAAACTAAATAATTTTTTAAAAAATAACTTAAACTATAATGACGAGCCAAAAAGTGGCTATTTCTGCTCTTTCCCCATCCAAACCAAAAAAGTTTTGAGCGAAGTAGATACTTTTGGTGCTTCTGCTATAATTTATCTCTATAAGAAAAGCCTTACAAAAACAACCTCAATCAGAAAAAGTTGTTGATGCCAGAGGGAACATCCTGGAGACTGACAAGTCGTTCCTAAAAGAAAGATCTGGCGATTGCCAGGAACTTTCTTTCAAGGACTATTTTTATAAGACTTTCCTTGAAAAAGTCAAAACCTGTAACGGGCACCAGAAAGTGACCTATTCTCTAGATCAGGGCTAAGTGCACGAAAGGCCACTTTTGCCACTGGTCTTTGGGCACAGGCCACTAATACCAAAACATTTAGTTTGTAGCCACTTTTGCTTAAAGAGATAGAACTTCAGTCCAGAGGCCGGATTGAAGTTCAGTCCTTAAAGATTGAACTTCAATCCACGGCCATATGGACTGAAGTTCAGTCCAGTCCTTAAGATAGAACTTCAGTCCATAGCCATACTATGGACTGAAGTTCAGTCCATGGCCATATGGACTGAAAGTTCAGTCCTTAAGAGATGGAACTTCAGTTCAGGGGCCGTATGGACTGAACTTCAGTCAACTATCAGAACTTAAGTCAATATTTATTTAGTAAAGACCCAAAAGTGGCCTCTAGTGTAAGACCAAAGAAAATAGTGGCCTCAAACTAAATACCAGTGTTAAAAGTGGCTGCTGGGCGAAATTTTTACTCTAGATCAACCAAAACATCAAAATATTTCACTGGATGTCCCTTTAGTGTGGTGTTATTTAAGTTTGTCCCTGTTTAAGAAATTTGTTCAAGAATAACCTGAATTAACAATTTAGACCGGCGTATCAAAAATCATGAATAACTTTATCACAAAATTTGATAGATCACCAAAAATTCATTTGTCAACAAGTTTTTGTGAAATAGCCAATTTTGGGGCTACATTTTAAAACACACAAGCAAGTCTTGGTGATTCAAAAATGTTACGTTAAAGCTTATATGAAGTCTTAGTGCACTGTCAGAACTTGAAAATTTTGACAGTTTTGTCGAATTCCTTAGATAGTTAAATCTTAAATAGCACGCTAAAATCATCATTTTTGTGCAAATAACCCACTAATAAGTCCTCACTTCTCGGATTTTCCAACTTCATTTGCTACAAGAAATGAAATCAGAAGTTGACCAAGAAAATTCTCACTGCGTCTCATTTTTGTGGTGACGTTTAATTGAGCATGCGATTCGAGGAAACAATAAGGAATTGTGACTTCTGAGCTAAATATGTACAACATATAAATATACTCATAGGATATTGTAGCTTTAAGCATATCATATCATTTATATCAAATACTGTCATTGAGTGTTAAATAGGAATAAATCTAAAATTGTGAAATGAGTAATAAAGGATCCGCAGCATGATAAAACAAAATGTCATTGACACAGATTTATATTCATTTATACCATGCACTGCCACTATCTGATTGTTCCATACTGGTACAAACAATTCATATTGTGAACTCTTATCGCAAACCTGTTGCATAGTGGCCGTAAATTCGCTATAACTCGGAGCGTAAACCAGGTGACAAAGACAAGTGTTTTCTGCCAGTTATACTATACGGGCACCGTCCAAGTTCCCAGCCACTTTGTTATCCAAATCTATAAGGGAAGACCAGTGGTTGCTGAAAGTTTTAGACCACTATTGTTCTTTCAATCACCTGAACCCAGATGGAGCAGCTTGAGCACCAGGTCCACCTGCTTTCCGCATAGCTCTAGATTGGGCGAGTATCTCATCGTAGTTCTGATTACAAAAATCATTGTGAACAATATGAAACAAGAATCGCAACAAGGTAACTGGTAAAAGTTTGAAGTAAATTACCCGTTTCTCAAATGCATTCTCTTGTGAATCAATTATCTTGTCTGCAATGCCATAGTCAATGGCTTCTTGTGCCCGAAAATATTTAGGCCGTTGGATATCTTTCTCGATTTCTTCCTTTGGTTTTCCAATTCCCTTTGCTAATAGTTCAAGGTAATACTCCGTGTTTGCATCTAATTCTTTGGCCTATGGAAGCGAAGAAGCAGAACAATTCAGTGACCAATGGCAGGTGTGACAACACAAATCGCCAACATAATACGCACTCATGCTTACAAAATACAAATTCAATTTCAAAAGAGTGTGTGTGTGTGTGTGTGTGAGAGAGAGAGAGAGAGAGACCGACCTTGATCCACATGTCTATCACTGCTCCACTAGATCTGTTGACTTTAGGTAAATATAATTTGGCTGCATCCATCAATAGAGTGTGAAAACCAAAAGAAGTAAACTGAAAACCAGAATAAATTTGGAAGGCAAGATAGAGTTTGGGGGGGGGGGGGGGGGGGGTTGCTAGAAAGATATAGATAGTTATAATTAGTCATGAAATAATATTGTTCTGCATCTGAACTTAAACCCTCCCACCAACCACAAGTAAAAGGAAAGCAAAAAAGGAGGAAATGAAGGAAGTAGCACAAAGGATTGATGATTGATGAATAACAGCAGTTTATTATTTTCAAAGTATATTGACTTCTGTTCTACACTTGATTTATCATATTTTATAAGATTTTTTGTATCATTAGATTGGCTTTCAATATATAGTAGCATTTGTGAGTTCATATAGTACAGGAGCATTATTAGAAACCATCCCCACACCATGGGTGTGTCAAGTAAACTAGAGATTCAAGTCACTGTGCTTATAACACCATGGGTGTGTCAAGTAAACTAGTGATTCAATTCACTGTGCTTATAGGATAGAGACACCATTATGAACATCTGGGCATTCCGGCCCATTATTGGTACCATATATGAACTAGAAATAGACAGCATTATAATACAGTTGCCAGTGTGAGAATTAGAATAGCATAATTGAGGGAGAGAAGCTGAGGCTTACTAGATGAATTTGGCTGCATAGCACGGAACCCGTTCTTTCCTATTGACAGAAGCATTGCTGCTTGACCATATGCCATGCCACAGTTCACTGTATAGACATCTGATTTGCAGTACTAGAGACGGTTTAGAAACACAGGCAGTCAGTTAGATAAACGAAGATAAAAGTTTTGGGAAACATAAAGATAGACAAGTTACATCAAATTGTTAAACCAGTGCCTCCACCCCATAGGTTCCTTTTTATGGATAAAGAAGGGTGACTTTGATCAATATCTCATAGTTTGTTTTAAAACTCAACTAAAAGGGAGGCAGTAGTAGCACAAACTCGAAACTCCAAATCGGGGCAAACTTAAGTAACATTAGAGTCTAGTGATACTTACACCCATTGTGTCAGCAATGGCATATGCCTCTGTTTCAGAACCAACAGTCTCCATCTTCTCATTCTGCACAAAGTATAGCAAGACAGAATTGTCATGCAAATATTAACAAAGTATAAAGCGTATGTTCGGTCAGCAAATGGGATGCCACAGGATTTGATTAAATATTCTTGGATGACTTCTGCCCATGGAACGAATCCTATATTGCATTTGGCTGTTAGATAATTCTCTGGATTAGGCATATCAGTGATCTCATTCTATGTTTGGATTTTAAAAGTCAGATGAATCACAATGAGCAAAACCAAATACGTTATCCTAACTTTAGGAGGAATGTGCCGGCATGTGCATATATATGATGCAGCAAGAACATACCTAGTAAATGTTTACCCACAGGCTATTTGAAGTCCCTTTTTGTTTCTTTTTTTACGATGTAGAGTATTTGCAATACATAATGCATAGATTCATATAACTTTGTAACATTCTAATAGTTTATTTACATGTATATGAATACTATATTTAAGAAACGTTGGACACATATGCATCAAATAAGCATCGAAGTACAGTAAGACGATTCATATAACATATAACTTCCTCCCTGATTAAATAATATGATACGTCCATCTTTGAGAGTTCAAAAATGTGCAGATGGATACAAAGCATTTCCAAAGTTATTATGCGCAATTCATTTGCATGTGAGAGGGTCATTTGGTAGACAAATCAGGCTCACAGATCTCTATGTGAAATTCTCACCATGTGCCATCCTAAGATCAATCATCCAACACTTCTTACAAGAGTGTTTTTGGTAACTCATCTTTATCCTCCAATTTAAGCAACCAAAATGAAAGATCTAGCTTGATGAACCATTCTAGCCTACTTAGTTTACCTTGTTCCAAAAGCTAAATGTATTCGGAAAAGATAAATTGGCTGACAAACTGTCTTACCTGTGTGCCAGATGAGTTTATATATAGGTATATAGGCTTTGATGGATTGTCATAATCCAACCACATAAACTGAGCAACAAGAAGTTCTGTAACAGCTGGGACTATCTGTGGCAATGAAACAATATGAGAATCAGGACAAGAACAAATGCATATATAAAATGCATGTGACCGGTTAAAAAGGAAGGTAAGTACCGGCATGCCCAGATAGACAATTCGAGCATCTAAAAGCAAAGATGGCAAATCCGGAGGCGCTGTTCTGGGTCTTCCAGATCCTCTAGCTCCACCACGGTACATGCTGACGCTCATGCTGTATTTTGAGGGTCCCCTGTCATTCATGCCTGACATGCTCCACATTCCACCATTGCTCAGATAGTTATTGGCTGAAGATATGCTGTCCTGTTAGATAAAAACATAATTATAGTTATTGGCTGCAGATACCCTGTCCTGTTAGATGAAAACATATGACTTTTTTTTTTGGGACAAAGACAGATATTTGGCAATGGGATGTGCAGACGAACATAACACGCCCAACACCATAAAGCCACTAGAATACATGGAAACCAGAAATGATGTAAAAAAGAACATACCTCAGTCACACTTTCTGACTGTCGCCGGACAGGGTTATCTTCTGTCATGAACATATCCATCTGTGAAGGAGTAAGGCCGTAAAGATACTGAGGGGCATTCTTATAGTTGTCGAGCACTACAAAAAGACAGTATACATGATTAAGAGCAGAAGCTGCAAAATAAAATTCTGACAAAATCCTCACAGTCAAAAATCATACATAATGAGAAAGTAAATTGAAAAACTAGCGTAACAGAAGAATTAGGAAAATGTTGTCGGAATGCCAAGGACCATTTCAGAATCACCAGATTCGCTTGAATGATGAATGCCAAGGACCATTTCAGAATCACCAGATTCACTTGAATGATGACCATACAGTTCTGAAATGTTACTTCTTTTGCCACTTGAAAGCATATAAAGTGATTCCTTTCTTCTCTCCCCCTTGATTCATGTGTTTATACATCAAACTAATATGCGCTTGAACTTCATTAAGCATTATAGAGACACCAAAAACCTCACCCAAATTCCTTAGTCCTTTATTTTGGAGAAACAAAATAACATAACTATCTGTGAGAGTTTAAAGCCTAAAAAGACGACCGGCTGCATATAATCGTAAGAATGCAAGTAAAAACTTGAGATATATTACCCATGTTTATAAGGAGCCTGCCTTGTGGCCCATAAGTTAACTGCTATAGATGTGCTTTTTTGTCGAAAATATAAACCCATATACATATATCGTTACTCAATAACTATTTCTATAGCGCAAGTGTGGACTCTCCTTTATGTGAGCTCTCCCTTGTAATTGGGTGCTAACTCCTAATTGAGTTACCTAGCTCTTTTCTCCTCTTTATATCTTTTTCCGGCCTTTTTTTTTTTCCACTTTTCATGATTACTCTGAGTTTATCAAACTTGCTGGAAAGAGCTTTAACGAACCTAGAAAGGCACCTATTTGTATTCCGAGTTCAAATTTTACACAAAGATATAATGGTACATAATTCACATCTAAAAGACCTCTCTTACTTGACTATTCTCAACAGTTCCTATCTCATGGAATCTAGTGAAACTTCAAAAATTCTCATTAATAAATTAATGATGGTGCCAAATAGCAAAGCGCCCATACGGCACATAAAAGAATAGTCGAATGATATTCTTTTTGCTTTCCATCTTGAGAAATTACTTGTCGCTGGTTATCATTCAAATCATTTGTAGTTTTAAACGATATTAATACGTCTGTTGAAATTATACTAAAATGGTTAGGAATATCCGCATCGTAAATTACAATGCTATGACCATGGGGGAAGCAACTGCTAATAAAAGCTTCTGCCTATAATTATTCTTTACCGACTTCTCACACATCCCTTCTCCCCTTCCCCTTCCCCTTCCTTCATTTCTTTTTTTGAGCAAAACCGAATACAGAATGAAAGCAAGTATAATTTCAACAGACATGTAAATAACGATTAAAACTACAAATGATATGAATGATAACCAACAACCATTTTCAAGACGGAAAATATAAAGAAAATACAAACAACCAAAAAAAATACTAGGTGATTTTTTCACATCAGTCTAGCAGGACCGTCATCCCAAAAAAAAAAATGTTAAGTGACTACAGACTACAGTAAAATATAGTGCAATCAATCAAGCAATCAACTACACCAAATATTACATGAGTATATAATATATGTCTTTAAAGTACAAATTAGGGTCAATCAACTACGCCTCAATCCTAAACAAGCCGGGGTAGGCTAAATAAACCGAACCATGTCAATTTCAATACAAGAAATAATTAATACTGCCTTAAAAGCACAAATTAGGGGAATTAAATCAATCAATCAACTACACCTCGATCCTAAACAAGTAAATAATCGGAACCATGTCAATTTCAATACTACAAATAATTAATAACCACAAATTAGGAATTAAATCAATCAATCAACTACGTCTCGATACCAAACAAGTCGGGGTCAGCTAAATAACACGAATCATTTCCACAAATTAAATAGGATAAGGGTACTTACGTCCATCTTTAAGATTTTCCTGTCTAAATTGTTTAGGTATATGGTCTAAAGACTTAGCTACTGGAGACTTGTAACAGTACCCTCGAACGACGCCGTTTGGTCTGCGAGTGTGAATAAAAGAGAAATTGGGAATAAAAGTGGAGCCCAGTGAACTGGGATTTTCAGAAATAGTAATAGGGCTAGTAAGTGGAGAGAAAATTAAAGAAGATGAGGCCATGGATAGTAATTTTGAATTTGGTTGCAAAGGAGTTTTGAGTTTTATTGATGATGAGGGTGAAGAAGAGTGGCTGGTAACTTGAGCTGCATCACTATCTTAGTGACTGGATCACAATTTACAAAATTTGACTCCGTAGCCTGTTTGCACCGTGCTAAAATGAAAATTAGTTGGTAAATAAAATTTTTTAGAAAAATAGTCAAATTCAAGAAACACGCGAAAATTTTAGTATTTTTTACATAGATTTTTTATTTATAGAATTTTCAAAGTGCAATTATAAAACACTAGAATTTGTTAATTATGAAGTTTCAATACGAAATATTTAGACTTTGAAAATTTTATTTCAAAAATTTTGCTATATATGCAGCCTCAGTAATACAGTTCAAAAGTCCTAGTATAAAATATTGTGGCTAGTGTGAAAAATGCATGTTTTTATAATCTAGCTACTTTTTAAGGAAATTATAATTTTGACTAATTCTCTGAAGTAGTTCATCAAAATTACCCCAAATTCTCGGGATAAGTACATGAAATGCCACTTTTGCCACTAATCTTTGGGCACAAGCCATTAATACCTAAATATTTAATTTGTGGCCACTTTCGCTTAAAAGATAGAACTTCAGCCCACGCCATATTAACTGAAGTTCAGTCCTTAATGATAGAACTTCAGTCCAGGGCCATATGGATTGAAGTTCAGTCCTTAAAGATGGAACTTCAGTCCGGGGCATGTTGACCGAAGTTCAGTCCTTAAAAATGGAACTCAGTCTAGGACCATATGAACTGAACTTCAGTCAATGATCAGAATTTAAGTCAATGTTTATTTAGTAAAGGCCTAAAAGTGGCCTCTAATGTAAGACCAAAAAAAAAGGTGGTCTCAAATCAAATACCAGTGTTAAATGGGCGAAATTTTTACCAAATTCTCACGAAAATGGATTGGATTTAAAGACGCAAGAAGTCCATAAATTTAGTCACACAGCCTGTTTTGACCGCGTTAAATGAATACTAGCCAGCGATGCAAAACTGTTTGAAGACTAGCCACCTCCGAACAAATCACAGTATAAATACTAGGGCTTTGAACAAGTTTTGTTCAAAGCCCCGGTACTTATACTGGGAAGCTGAAGTAAACTAATCCCAGTATAAAATACTGGGGCTTTGAACAAGTTTTGTTCAAGGCCCCAGCATTTTGTTATGGGACTTTATATAAAGCTTCAGTCCCATAACAAAATGCTGGGGCTGTGAACAAAACTTGTTCAAAGCCCCAGCATTTTGTTATGGAGACTGAAGCTTAAATCCCATTATTTTGTTATGGGACTTCTTCAGTCCCATAACAAAATACTGGGGCTTTGAATAAACTTATTCAAAGCCCCAGTATTTTGTTATGGGACTAATCTGAGGTGTTTTACCAAAGCTAATGGAGCTTAAGTGTGCGCGCGAATTTTTGGCTATTCTTCAGTGAATTTCGAAACGGTGGATAGTCCCCAATGAATGCATCCAAAAATGGCTACTGATCAAAATTACACGCAAGAAGTTTCACTAAATGTCGTTTCTTATGGATAATGTTTATGTTTTCTCTCAGTTTAAAGTAAAATTCTCGCTAGGCAGCCTATTAGGGAGTGCTCATTTAGGTTTTAGTCACTTTTTAAAAGATATTTATATATTTAGCCATTCAGTTTCAAACCTTGGGGACTGAATGCGTGTGCAACTTCAAACCATGGTTGATGTTCGAATAAAAATATAAAGCTGGGCTCAACTTCAAACCAAAGTTGAACAAAAAAAATATTATCAGATTTTAATTTCAGACCAAAGAAAGTGCTAAAGTAAGCTTAATGTGGACTTAATTTCAACTCAATGATTTGAAATTAAACAGCTTTAGTTTGAAGTGGCCAGAATTTATAAAACTGCTCCCAAAAAATAACTAAAATTGTAATTGCACGCGTTAAATAGGCTATCCGTGCACTTCCCTCCGTTTAAAGATTTTTTGCAAAAATAGCTCTAATTTTAAGTTTACTTCCACATAGTTTATTGATATGGCCGAAAAAGAGTGGCTGGGATATTGAAGGTGATGGTGTAGCTGAGTTGCATCACTAACTTTGCTTATCGGGAAATTTTGATCACTAGCCATTTTTTGACGCGCTTGTTGGGGACTATCCACCGTTACCAAATTCATTGAAGAATAGCCAAAAATTTGCGCGCGCACTTAAGCTCCATTAGTGTTGGAAAAACACCCCAGACTAGTCCCATAACAAAATACTTGGGCTTTGAACAAAACTTGTTCAAAGCCCAAGTATTTTGTTATATGACTTTATATATAAAGCTTCAGTCCCATAACAAAATGTTGGGGCTGTAAACAAAACTTGTTCAAAGCCCCAGCATTTTGTTATGGGTTATGGGACTTTATATATAAAGCTTCAGTCCCATAACAAAATGCTGGGGCTTTGAACAAGTTTTGTTTACAGCCCCAGCATTTTGTTATGGGACTGAAGCTTTATACAAAGTCCCATAACAAAATGTTGGGGCCTTGAACAAAACTTGTTCAAAGCCCAAGTATTTTATAGTGGGGTTAGTTTACTGAAGCTTTCCAGCATAAATACTGGGATTTGTCCGGAGGTGGCTATTTCTCAGCGAATTTGTTTTTGATGGCTACAAATCAATTAACGCGCGCCAAACAGGCCCCTGCACGAAATTTTTACTTGTTTATCCCGTAACTGGACTGGATCTAAGGATTGTAAAAATATTTTCATCAGATGTTCCTTAATTATGGATTCTGTTTAACTTTGTTCCAATTTAATTACTTTGTACGAAATAGCCTCAGTTTTAAGTTTTTTGGCTCACCTCCAGATCACCAAGGATACGACCATTGATAGGAAATCATGGAGGTCGAAGATTAAGATAGAAGGTTAGGTAGTAATCGTGAGAGTATTGTCTTAATATCATTTTTAGTATTTAGATATTCTGTTTATTGATTTCTGCATCGGTACTATTTGCGTTGTTATCTGTTTACTTTAGCTATCAGTATTTTCTTTATCATGAGTAGTTCATCCTATTTTGATAGCATGATGTCGGATTATTGTTTCTTGAGCCGAGGGTCTCGGAAACAGCCTCTCCACCTCGGTGGGGGTACGCTCTGCGTAAATCTCACCCTTCCCAGATTCTCCTTGTAGGATTATACTGGGTATATTGTTGTTGGATCTTGTTGTGCAAATTTCCAGTCGTGTAAGTAGTTCCTTGAAATTAAGCCTCATAGCCAGTTATAGCTTGCTGAACGAAAAGCAGACAGTATTTGAATTATTATTTTTTTTAAACAATCATATTGAAGAAATACGGTAAAATCCAGAAAATTATGGGAGTGTCAAGTATGAAGTCCTAGGAAATTTTCTTAGACTTTCAAAGTTTTGGCTCGCAGGAATTTTCTAGGGATCGCAAAATATGAAGTCCCAAAAATATTTTTCTAAAATTTTGAACTAAAATTTTTCATGATGTTTAGGAAATCAAAAATTCAAAAAGATTTCATGAGGTTTTCCGCATTTTGTTTAAGTAGTGGCTATTTTCCTAAAAAAATTAAGCATATGGATATTTTTTTAAGGGTTTTTTTACCGTATATACCCATGAAATTCAAAGTATTTACAAACCATCTTGTGGTTGTATACCTTTAAGGTATAGTACATAAATAATAGTATACAATTCTAGATATGGGTATATACCTTTAAGGTATACTGCATAAATAATAGTATATAAATCTAGATGGGCAGAACATGTAAATAATTTATAGGTAGAATTTGTAAATATGAAACTTATGAGTATAAGTGGATAAATATTTTGATTTTGAAATATTTTCGTAAACGTTCCTTTTCTTTAAGCTGTTTACAAACTGACTATTCTTCTACTTTTCATTTTCCTACACTACAGCTAGACTCCTAATCGAGAGGGAGGGGGGTGGGCACAATAGACTATTATGTTTACGGCTCCTAAGTTGTAGTAGCTACTTTTGGATATATACATTTGCAGAATTTTGGCACTTAAGCATATCTTTAAACCATTAAAATTGAAGTTTAAGTCATATTAACCTAACTTCAATCTCTTTTAATTTGGACTTTAAATGTGCTATTTTTCTTTTTATTTTATTTTATTTTTGTTCGAATTTAAAACTAAAGTTTTGAATTTGCTTTAGCGTTACCTATAGTAATACTACTTTGTTAGTAGTAATTTCCAAGAAGTTCTCATCAATTGAAAATCGAGAGAACCCTTATGTAGGAGTACCAAAACTAGTGGCTTATGTTTTTTGTTCTTTGACTTTTTTTCCTTAAAATTCTGTTGGACACTTTTGTTGTGGTCGTATTTCTATAGATTTCGAGGATTTTCAAAAAATTGTAGAGATTCTATATATTATTTTCTACTACATTGGTACTGTTGTGAGTATTTTTTCCACATTGATAAAAAATAGATATGCTAATGGATATATAGACTAAATGAGCTCTCTCACCTACTAGTCTAGTCTTTTGGGTTGAGCTCTCCTATTTGGTTTGTAATATTGGTGCTTTCATTGAGAGTTCACACTTTAGGACAGCAACTCGGAGTGGTGGCCTGTGCCAGGAGTGGTTGTCTGGACCCAATGGGGGTGTCAGCCGTGACCAACTGGGTAGCCGTGACCTACGGGATACTCGGAGTGGTGGCTTGTGCCAGGAGTGGTGGTCTGGACCTAAGAGGAGTGCCAGCCGTGTCCAACGAGGTCATTGGTCATCAAGCGGGGGCGATTGTTGTGAGCACCTCTCGCACATTGATAAAGAAAAAGAGATGTTAATGGGTATATAAACTAAATGGATTCTCCCACCTACTAAATTAGTCTTTTGGTTAGGAATTTCCTATTTGGTTTATAATAGAACTACTTCTACCAGAATGCACGAAACCACTCTTAGGACTAGGAACTCCATTACATTCTAGAAAATTGTTAAATTAGTCATAGACCAAATATATTAACTACGTGGCTAAGTTTAGAGAGGTCTGTGAATTATCGTTAGCATTTAGGTGACATCTTTCTTTGTGGATAGACAGCCAACCAAAAAGGAACCTCCAAAAGATGGACAAGTCATATGTGCTCTACCTAGAATAAGTACTTTATTGAATTGGTTTCTTGTATATCAAACGATGGCACAAATGGAAGAACAACAAAGCAGCAGCCATTAGTGGTGAGTTTACCCAATTACATGCATGGTATTATACATCAAATATACTCTCTGTCCTATTTTATTTGTCGTACTTTTCTTATTAGTCTGTCCTAAAAAAATTGTCATATTTCTAATTCTGAAAACAATTCAACTACAAACTTATTCTTTGACTCATTTATAGTCACACAAATATCTATGACTCATTTTAAACTACAAGTTTTAAAAGTCTTCATTTCATTATTAAACTTTATGTCAAGTCAAACTACGACAAACAAAATGAGACGGAAGGATTACCAAATACCCCTTCCGTTCCAAAATGTTTGTCATAGTTCGGATTTGGAGAGTCAAACAAGTTCATTTTGACCGTGAATTTAAACATATAATCTTTAAATTTTTTGTAACGATGTTATATATTTAGAAACTACATAAAAAGTACTATAAGTCACAATAATTAATAATTCAAAATATTTAAAAGACATATGAAAATATTACGGTAAAAGTTAAACTCGTTTGACCTTAAAAATCCAAACTAGACAACCATTTTGAAACAGAGGGATATTATACAGCACCATGAGTAGTACCAGTAGTTTCTTTTCCAATTAGACTTTGGAACTATTAGTGACTAGAAGCTCAATCATAATATAACTAGGAAACCCCACTCCCCAAAAGCTCTCTTTTTACCATATATTAATCAATAATTAATCAGCCTCTTCCTTTCCACCACTTCCCATGCACTCTTCTTGACCCTACTTCTTCACTACTCTTCCAACAGAAAAGTATACGTATATACTTACTGGTCACGTTTTCTACATAATTCTCTAGTATAGCTATAACCTGTACACAACTTCTCCACCGCCATTCCTTAACGCAACTTCCAACTTCCCCATAACTCTTTTCTTTTATATATATAAACTTCTAGTTTAGTCCTTCACTCTCTCACTCAACTCTTATTACTTCTCTTTTTCCCTTCATCTTCTCCAAGTGATCATAATGACTCTTGAAGCATTAAATTCATCAACACCAACATCATCAAAACCTACGACTATACCATTACCACCAAAACCTATCTATGATGCTATTGATATTCACAAAAGAAAACGTTCAAAACGTCCACGTATTGAAACCCCACCAACTGAAGAAGAGTTTCTTGCCTTATGTCTTATCATGTTAGCAAGAAGTGGTGGTAAAAACCCTACTACAACTCCCTCTACTATAACCAACGAGCCACTAAAAATTCAAGAACCAATAAACAAGCCACTACAAGTTCAAGAACCAATAAACAAGCCACTACAAATTCAAGAACAAAGAAACGAGCAATCATACAAGTGTAACGTGTGTAACAAGTCTTTTCATTCGTATCAAGCTCTTGGTGGACATAAAGCAAGTCATCGTAATAAAAACTTAAGTACTACTACTATTGTTTCATATGATGATACTAACCCTTCTACATCAAATTCATTAAATCCAAGTGGTCGTTTTCATGAGTGTTCAATATGTCACAAGTGTTTTTCTAGTGGTCAAGCTTTGGGTGGACATAAACGTCGTCACTATGAAGGTAACCTTGGTGGTGGGGTCAGCCGTGGCGACGGTGTTACATCGTCGGAAGGTGGTGGCTCAGCCGTGGTACGGAGGGATTTTGATCTGAATCTGCCACCGTCGCCGGAATTAACATTGGGAATGAGCGTTGACTGTGAAAGGAAAAGTCAACTTTCTGGTGAGCAAGAAGTAGAAAGTCCTATGCCTACAAAGAAACCGCGTTTATTTTCTTCGATAGATGGGAATTAGTTTAATTGTTAGCAAAATTAGTAAATTAAAATTATTTTTATTTTTTAGAAAAAGAAGTTACAATAGTTTTTGCCTACTTTCTATTTGACATTATATTGTTTGTTATTGGTGTTGATTGTTGAATTTTCTCTTGGTCATTTTAATTGTTTATTCATTTGTTTAGTTGAATCATTATTGTTAAAATGAACACACAATTAGTGGACTACAATTTTATTGCTCTAGTACCCTTAAATGAATCTATGTCAAAAATTATGTTGAGCATTGACAATTGTATCAAGTTGGGGTGTCACTATTTCGAACTATATAGAGTATATATTTGGTATATTGATAGTTTAAAACAATTGCCCTAAGCAACTATTTCTTGTAAGCGAACCTAGTATAAACATAACATAAGCAATTTATTATAGTACTCCCTCCGTCCCAATTTATGTAGCGGTGTTTGACTTGGTACGGAGTTTAAGAAATAGAAGTTGACTTTGTATATGTTCAAATTTAACCTTAAAAAAGTAAGAGAGAGAAGATTGGAGTAATCAAAAAGTTGTTGCTAACTTTTTAAAGTAAGTAGGGCTCAATAGGGGTAAAATAGAGATAGTGCATTTAATAGTTGACAAATAAGAAAATATAACATTCTTTTTGAGACAGACCAAAAAGACAAGTGTGATATATAAATTGGGACAGATGTGGATGTTTATAAATTAACTTTAAAATACTTATTATTATGTTTCAAGCTTATGTGTTTGTAAAGGTGGCGGTGCCTGCAATTGCACGATCGATCTAAATGTGCTATCATTTGGGAGGTCAATAAAAAAGTTTGCCCCATGTGGTGTTTTTGTCTAAATCCACGTTCTAGCCATTTATTATCCTTAACAAACTGTGGGTTTCCCCTCATGTTTTCTTCGATTGCATATTTCAAACAAAAAATAAATATGAGGGAAGGGAAGTAATTAAGTACTCCTTTTCTTACAATTTTCTTAAGTATTTTATAACGTACTGTATGAGCCTAAATCGGTTTTAGGATCACAAATCAAATTTGGATTAGAATATAAGCAAAATTTTGTATCAAAGTTGATAACTGGTAAGCATACTCGTAAAATGCAAGAAAATAACTGGATTTCAATATATTGCGATGAGCACAAAATTCGACAGAGTTTCTGTATGTATTTCTGAATGTGTACAATGTAAAATGAAATGTTATTAATAAATACAAGACATTGTCTCGCGTTCTCCACTACTTGTTCATGGCCAACTCATGTCTGGAGCATTTAGGGGTGGAGTTAATGGGCAAAGTAGTGGACTGAAGTAGTGGGCTGCAAAGCCGCTTGAACCGGAGGACTCACCGAGGTGCAAGTGGACGACCTCGGTGGTCAGACCCTGTTGCTTGACCGAGGTGAATGTCATCGAGGCTTAGCTTGCGGCTCGCCTTCGGTAACGACCTCGATGTCTGACTTCGGCGATCCACTTATTTGCTTCGGTCTCTGGCTTATCGTCAAGTGTTCGGTTACCATCAGATCACGGGGCCGAGGCGAATCATCGCGAGCCGATTTTTATCCAATACATGAACCATAAGCAATAGCAAGTATATTTAATGCAACAATGAAGGTACGAATTCTTCTGTTTTCTGAAAAAATAAATAAATAAATAAACAGAATGGAGGTACCAATTCATTTACAAGCTATCATTAATTTATGATAGCCTCTATAGTTGACTACTCTAAATAAATTGTAAAATTATTGGCTCAGATTTAATACTTTACTATTAAAATTGTGTCTACTTATCCCTCTCTGTTTGCAAGACCAGCGAACTTAGGAAATGTTTAATACTTAATTTAGTCTAATATCTGTGTAGGCAGTGTGTTAAAATCGGGTATGGACTTATATGTTGTCTGCTTTTATATTAGCATCCAAGTTTCTACTACTAGATTGCACCCATTCGCAACAACTGGTGCATTAGTATTTTTTTTTTTTGATTTTCTACTCGGTGTCCGGTACTCTTATTGAAGCCCCGACTAATTCGGATTCGCACCGCGTAGGACTTCATTCGGGAGAGCGCTCCCTACTAGTGATTTTTTCATACCCAGGGCTCGAACCCGAGATCTCTGGTTAAGGGAGGAATAGCCTCATCCGCTACACCACATCACTTGGTGGTGGTGTATTAGTACTTTAGACTTACTGACTAAAATTTTGAAATATATGGACTCAAAATCTGTCAATGGTTCTAGTAATAACCTAAGATAACTCGTGGATTAATTAATTATATAAACAACAAAGGAGGGCGTTTCATGTAAGACTTCCTTTTTTACTTCTTTTTTTTTTTTTAAGGAGAAAACTTGATAAAAAGAAAACCATAAAAAGTTGAATGGTTGAGCATGAAGTGTGTCTAATAAGCAATGATACGTGTTGAATAAGTGTAGTGCAGCAAAAGTCAGTGTCAGGAAGAAAAAAAAAAAAGGGAAGTTTTATTATATTCTTGAGTAGCACATTACGCGGTCTTGAAATTCTTTTAGTAGTAATTGTTAAGTATACTTATGGACTAGAAGTAATCCTTTCATTTCATTTTTTGTTATAAAATACACATGATAATTGATATTTTTTTTGGTTTCCCACTCGGTGTCCGGTATTCTCATTGGAGCTCCAACTAATCCGGATTCGCGCCGCGTAGGACCCCATCCGGCGGAAGCGCTCCCTACCAGTAGTAATTTTTCCATACTCAGGACTCGAACCCGAGACCTCTGATTAAGGGAGAAATAGCCTCATCCACTACACCACATTACTTGGTGGTTGATAATTGATAATTGATAACTGATGGTGTCAACTAATTCCTTTACGACGTAACTACTCCACGTATTATTCTATATTCAAGATCTCAACAAATGTAATGTTAAGTTGTCAGCATTTTTTTTTTTTTTTTGAAAACTTAATTAATAGTTTGAGCTGGAAAAATTCAAATTAATTAAGGCCTCCATAAATACAAAAGAAATAAGATTTATTGGATCGTATTGGTATTCATGATCAGGGGAATATACAAGGACATAAGCCAAATACTAGCCAGAAACCTATTGTTTTTTTTTTTTTTCCTACGATTATGAGGTATGAAGCTTGCATCATTTAATTTGTGAAACAGACAAACTAAGTACTCCATCCGTCCCAATTATGTGACACCATTTGATCGGGCACAGAGTTTAAGAAAATAGAAAATGACCTTGTTAAATATCAATTTTACCATTGAAAAAGTAAGAGAGAGAACGATTTGAGTAATAAAAAAGTTGTTGGTATGTTTAAAAATATGTAGGGCCCAACAAGGATAAAATAGAGATGACGAATTAAATAGTTGTCAAATAAGGAAAGGTGCCATTTATTTTGGGACAAATAATAAAGAAAATGGTGCCACATAAATTGAGACGGAGGGAATAATTATTATTATATATATATTGTATTTGATGTGACAATATTTTTTTTTTATGTATTCGGAATATAGTACCACTTCCTGCATGAACTTTCTAAATTTGAAAAGAGCTTAATATAAACATTTCCTTTTAACCTTTGTGGAATACTTTTATTGTCACACAAACACTATAAAATGTATATGAAACATACTTTAAAAGTCTTATAACCACACGAAAGCTATAATTGATTTATGACCATAAGTTTAAAAAAAAAATCCTTTATTTCTTTAACCAATATTTATATATACAAATTTTGTCATATAAATTGAAACAAAAGGAGTATCAAGTAATACCCTTGTAGCGCACGGTTGGCTTCGACAGTAACTCGAGACTTCACGGAATTTAACTCGAGACTTCACCGGCACGGTTCTACCTTAACTTAACTAGTACTGAAAAGTGCAATTGGCTAATTTAAACACGCCAGTAATTGGATCTTTTCAACTCCATATATCTTCAATTCAACAAACATTTTATGTTCTGTTTATCAACTTGTTTAAAATTTGTTTTTTTTAGGAGTACAAAATAGATTGTGCAAAATACTTAGTAAAAGAATGTGGGCTACTAAGCAATCAATCTAGGATGTCATCAAAATAAAACGTCTAGAATTCCCTATCTCCATTTGCTATCAAATGGGAAATATGAGTATTGACCAACTTACTTGTCGTTAGAACAAGAAAGAAGCCTAGACCAACCAATAATCATTTTCCGTCTAGTACCTGTCGGCTGTCGCAGTAGGGCTTTAGACAGATTTTAATTTTAAAAAAATCTGCATTTAAAGGATGATCTAGTGGTTTGGCTATAGATCCAAAAAATATTTGAAAAACAGTTTTGAAGTAGAGTTGAAAAATGGTATATGGAAGCAGAAGCGGATCTAGAATTTCAAAAGAATGGGTTCACAATTATTAGAGACAGAGTTACAACTCTCCAAGAGTAGTCGGCGAACGACTTTTTTCGAAACCTTATATTACGTATATAGGTCAATGTCATTTTATAATGATATATTGAGGAAAAAAATATTAAAAGACGTTTAAATTAAGTGGAGAACAATTCCTACTCTTGGGTGTAAGTGAACCATCACTTGACCAAGTGAACCATTTAAACTTTTAGAGCATGAGTTCCCGAACATCATATTAGACATATTTTTAGAAACTAGTTTTAGTGTACGTAGGGGTGAACATAGGGCGGGTTGGTTCGGTTTTTTCATTTATCAAACCAAACCAAAAATTTCGGGTTTTTGAATCTTTAAACCAAACCAAACCAACCAAAGTCGGTTTTTTCAATATCGGTTTTATTCGGTTTATTCGGGTTAATCGGTTTATTCGGTTTTTATTTTGGTAACAACAATTACACGATGCATTCTAAAGTAAAAACAGGTTGATGATGTATTTTCTAGCTTAGAACGTTGTCACGTGATCTTTGCACGTATAGTCGTATTTAGCTATGACAGAGTAGTTATACTATGAAATTAAAATGGAAGTAATCTCCAAGTGCTTAGTGCTCTATTACTTTTATTCCTCTGTGAGATGAATGATGCTTTTGGTAATCTCATAACATTCCTTCTAACTTGTTCATATGTCAACCATAGTTCATTCACACTCTGAAACAATATAATCACTTTTACTGCGTTTGTAGAAAGTAGAAACCAGATACTCAGACTCTTTGGTAGAAAGATCAATTGTGGCTTGCAATGCTCCATTCCAATTGATAGCATTGTCAGAAAGAGTAAATAAATTATCTTATTAGATATCTTTTCTTATGCGAGTCTTCCACACAATTAGAATTGTGATGAAAACACTCAATCATGTCTTTGTCAAGTGCCAGACCAACATCCAAGATATACCCTTCAAGTACCTCAAAATTCACTGTCTACTAATGCTCTTCCCTTTGAAACATTCATAATATCTACTCACTACATGAACATTTTGCATATATATATATTAGGACTGAGTGCTAACCATAACACACGATACTACCACTAACATGGTAACATAAACTCAGTAGAGCATGCACAATTTTGAAAAGAAAAAAGTACTTACCAATAAAAAAGACAATAATAAAAATAAAAAAAACAAAATCCAATTGAAATGCCAAAAGTACTTAGCATTGTTTATATAAGTATTGCACCTATAATACAATGGTCATAAACATCTTTATGAACTCTGAACTAAACACTTACCACTTTTAGATAAACTCAAATAGAGCAGCACTAAAAAGGTGATTATTAGTTAGTGGTTTACACAATTTAATGCAGCAGAAGTAGAACTAGATAATTAAAAGTAGTAAGTCTTTGGCAAACATTGGTGTTACTTCAGGAAATTCAAAGAGTGAAGCCGTAAAAATGATTAATTGCAGAGTGTTTTACATGATTTGCAGCAACAAAAGTAGAAAATAGTTTTCAATGCATAAATTTTATACATATAAAATTTAAAAATAACGTATTTGTAATACGGTTCGGTTTGGTATCGGTTCGGTTTTTTTGGGGGTTATACCAAACCAAACCTAAAATGTCGGGTTTTTTTTCGCCAACACCAAACCAAGTCAAACCAAACCACTAGTCGGGTTTTTTTTCGGTTCGGTTTGGTTTTTCGGTTTGGTTCGGTTTTCCGGTTTGGTTTGTACAGCCCTAAGTGTACGTGCGTTGCACGTGTAATCTTGCTAAAATAATTAATTTTTTATAAGTCAAAATAATGGATATAAATTAACAAAGGATATATTTTAGGTGTTCAAAAGTTATAGAAAATTTAATCTTTTATAATTGTTTAAAGAGATTTTTGAATAATAAACAACTTTTATAGCTGCTAATTAAATCAAGACGTGTTCTTAGATAACTGATAGAAATGCTCCATAATTCAAGAGAAAACTATGTTAAAGGGAAATTATTTCAGCCAAATTAATGGAATATTTTAAATATTTTATATTGGAACATGTACAACGTAAAATTAAAAGATCTCTAAATTATGCCTAAAACATATAAAGTAGAAAAGAATTGTAAAAAGTTATTAAAAAATCACCTAAGAATAAAGAAAAACTCCAAGCACTCCTAATATTAAAGTGAGGTGATTCTTAAAGCTATTACGAAGAGTGCTTGTTCTTGGCAGTCAAGCAAGATTCAGTAAAGCTTATCATCCATAGTTGGTGCTATTATATAGAATAAAATAGATCATTCCTGTGGCATAAGCTGAAGTGATTAAACTGTCATAAGGTAGCCTTTGATTTGATTGCGCATAGTTGTAGCTTCATGCTTGCATAGGACTTCACTGCATTTTCAATCACATATTTTGTGTTCATCCAATAGATCTATACAGTTTAAAATCTCATACTCCGTGCCTCTTCCCACACATAAGACAACTTCTACTCTCGACTATTACTTTATTCAACCTCATGATGAAAATAGATATAATAAATCAAATAAGCTAATCACAAAAATGAAACAATAACATTATCTTTTTTCTCATCGTAAATCATAATTACTGTTCAAATTCTCACTGATCTTAATTTTATATGTTGTATCGAACATGTCTTAAGTGAAAAGTTTGCCTCTATAATTGATCATGACATTTTTAAGTTGTATTCAAGCGATCTTAAGTGAAAATCCGTCTCTAGATAAAATATAAGACTCATTAACATTAAGCATCATAAGGAGTATGTATCTTTGCATACAAAGAGAAAGAGTAGTAGAAGATCTTCAATAACAATAACGACAAAACAAACAAAAGAAATACCATAGCTAATGAGTAATTTATTCATAATTTTTGTGATCAAAATACTAATGGGCTTCTTCAGATTTTTTCCATCTAATTTATAATGAGATTCGTTCGAAAAGGTAATACATATGTATCGATCACAACCATAATTGAAAATCTCAGTAGAATATACATAAGCTTACCAAAGTTGTGTCAGTCAATACACGACGCTATAAATACAAAATCTTTTTATGGAAAAGTAAATGACTTCGTCAATAAAAATAAATAAAAACTCAATATTACATAAACATATGAATTATTCCTTAGATTAAGTGGTTCACCATGGTTATTTTATTTATTATTTTTTCTTGATAATTTTATGTAACCACCTAAAAATAAATCATAAGAACTGAACTGGAGAGTTCGTGCATGTAATTATGAAAAACATTAGTTATTACCTGAGCATCAAATAGCAAAAATATGGTTTACCAAGCCGAAGAACACTGCAAAGGAAAAAAAAAAAAAAAAAGAAGCAAAAATCCAATGGTTAAAAGAAAGTAAAAACTTACTGAAAGATGGCTAACGAAGAAGGCACATAGGACGATTATGTAGTTTAAGTAAACACTATATAAGACATGCATGCTATTCCTAATTGAATTGTAACTCACTTTAAGAGAGTTCATAAGAAACTCGAAGAGTTTGTATTTGAATAATTATCTACTATTTCGGTAATTCTTAGCTATATTACAACTATTCAATATTAAATTAATTTTGAAGAAATACAAGTTAACTGTAAATAGATTTCTAATACGTTAATGTTGGACCTTGACTATTACTTTCAAATTAATAAATATTTGGATTAAATTTTTGAGAAAATAATATAAGAAATAAAATATAGAAAAATAGTAAATGGCAATTTTGTCTATTGTAGAATATCTTAATGAAGGGTAAAAAAGTCGGATGACATTTTCTAAGGGCCTTCATGCTTTTAATATAGTATAGATAGATATGTACATAATATACGTAATTTCGTGAGAGTACCATGGGTTCACGTGAACCGCGATTATAAGTGTACATCCGCCTCTGTATGGAAGTTGAAGTTGGGTTTGGACATACGTTTCACTTGAATAAAAGGTAGAGTTTTGCAAGAGGATAAAAAAACTCTTTTCGAAAAACTTGAAAAAAGTGCTCTGAACCACTTTTTTCCATAAATTATTTTTTTTAAAAAGCCACAAAATTTCATAGACAGACAAAAAACTTTTTGAAAAAAAGTGAAAAGTTTTTATGGACAAATGGGTTTAATCTGCATTTTAGATAAATAATTTATAGAAATAAGATACTTTTGACACCCCATCATAATTATGGCTCCTGTAAAAAAAAGTCTTATGTTTAAGCCCCGAAAATTCGGTGGGGATCACCAAATCTTACTAGCAAGAGGACCTGGCAATCGTCAGATCATCTTACTAGCAGTAGGATCTGGGAATCGTCAGAAGCTTTCCCATAATTATTTCTAGTGATTGCCGGGAGCTTTTCTTGACCGTTGCAAAAAATGCAAGACTTCTCTTATGAAGGCTAAAATTAGAAAAGCAGCACCATATCTGTTCATTCCGTTTAAAACATGGCAATTTGGGTATTTGTTTCTTGGATAGGCTCTTTTCTGCGTGTTGTTTAATTTTTTTTTTTTTTTTTTTTTTACAATAATAGCTCCAAATTACTACTTCCGGTGGATCCATTGAAATTTGTGAATAATCTCAGCACAAGTTTTGATGGATCAGTTGCAAGTTCAATTGTGCACTAGTTTGATGAATTGTCAGAACTTAAGGGGACTCTTAAAAACTTACATGCAAATTGTGAACAGCCAGTAGTGAAATAACCTATTTGTGTAAATCTCCCCAAGGTCCAACAAACCCAATTAATTAAGCACAGTTTATCAGCTAGGGGCAAAGTGCACGAATAGCTACTTTGCCAGTAGCTTTTGGTTTGAAACTACTTTTTTAATTGATTTTATATAAGAGGCCGCTTTTTGTAATTTCAGTCCTTGTGGGTTGTACTTCACACAAGTATAACCCACAAGAGTACAACCCACAGGGGTTGAAGTTCAATTTCAGTCCACTATAAGGGTTGAAGACTGAAGTTCAACTTCAGCCCACAAGGGTTGAAGTTTACGCATCTATGTCTAAAAGTTCAGTCCTTACGGATTGAAGTTGAACTTCATAACTTAAGCATAAAGTTCAATCCACAAAGTTTGAACTTCAGCCCATAAAGATTGAAATTCTAAAAAGTGGCCTCTCATGTAAAATCAATAAAAAAAATTATTTCAAACCAAATACCAATGTCAAAAGTGGTATGTGGACAAAAATTTTACATCAGGTAGTCCAAAAGAAGGGAAGTGCAGACATAGCCACTTTTTGGCTTGCTTTTACAGTTGAAGCCACCTTTTAAAAAACAATTAGTAGCTTTTAGCAATTTGTTGGAACTTCAGTTATTGTAGGCTAAAGTTTAGTTCTTATGGGTTGAGGTACGAAGTTCAACTTCAGCCCACAAGGGCTGAATTTAAGCATAGAATGCATAAACTTCAGTCTTTGTGAGCTGAAGTTGAACTTCATATCACAAGGATTGAAGTTTCATAAAATGACTAAAAAATAATTTTTTTAAAATATTGACTAATAACTAAATGACGGAAAAAAATGGCTCCCTGGCGAAATTTTACGTCCAAAAGCCTCGTCTGTTTTTATCATAGTCAATAAAATGAGTAGATGATCCAATTGAGCCTCTCGCAACGAGTAGCAGCAAATTGAAGTTGAAAGAAAGGGCTAACACCCGTAAAAATTTAGCTACAAAGCCTATTTGCGCTTGTTCATTCAAGTTTTAGCCACTTTATAAAAACTTTTACAAACATAATCACTCACTTTCTGGTCAGAAGTTATGCATTCAACTTCAAACCATGGTATGAAGTTTATTCAAGTTAGATCTTTTTATCTTAAAATGAGCCAAATTTAGATTAAAAGTATATATTTGGGCTTAAGGGTTCGAAATTGAGCAAAGAAAAAAAAAGAATCATATTAAAACTTCAGACCAAGTAGGACTGAAGTTAGCTTAATGTGGATTGAACTTCTGCCCCAATGATCTAAGATAAGTATGTTTGAATTGAAGTGGCTAGTGTCCTTGCAAAAGTGCACCATAACTAACTAAAACTATAATGGGGCGTGCAAAGTAGGCTACTTGTGCATTTCGCCCCCAACAACGGGGTAGGTGGTTCAATATAGTCCTGGACCATCCCAATAAAGATCTGGCTCGCGGTTTATTCCTAATAGAAAGACAGCTTTCTAAATTTAACTTCAAAGTTGTTAGGTTACTAGTAGAAAATGATTTGTAATCATATAAATATCTATAGCTTATTTTTATCACAAGTTTCAAAAGTCTTTCTTTCTAAATTTCGTACTGATTAAAATTATGACACATAAAATGAAATGAAAATAGAGTAGATAATTCAAAAGTGTCTCATCTCCAATTGTTTCGGGTTTTATTTATTTGGTCGAGTCCATAAATAAAAATGTTACAATTCGTCTAAATTTATACTTGGTCAAGATGAGCTTAAAAAACATTTCAATCAAACCCGAAACACCTAATTCAAATTTCAGATGGTTTCACTTTAGTTGATCAAAATTACCGAATGTTAAATACTCCATCCGTTTTTTGTTTGTCGTAGTATGATTTGGTACAAAATTTAATAAAAATAATGAAGACTTTTGAAATTTGTAGTCTAAAATGAGCCACAGATATTTGTGTGAGTATAAACAAGTCAAAAAGTAAATTTGGAGTTGAATTACATAGAAATATGACAATTTTTTTAGAACAAATTAATAAAGAAAGTATAACAAATAAAATGAGACAGATGGAGTAGATGAGCGGGGTCGAACTTGGTAGGTCAAACCAGTTGAGTTAATCAATGATTCGTGCGACCAGTTCAACGTTTGTTTGCTTGTTTTTTGTTTTGATTTGTCTTTTTTTTTTTTTTTTTTTTTTTTGTGTCAAAATAATATGGTCTAGTCACTAGGTTATACGAGTACTGGCTGCTTCGAGTCTCATTGTGCATAATTTGAACACGGTAAATATTTACCCGCACCCGATGTTTATACCAAACTATGCAAATTAACCATGGTAATTAAAATTTACAGTATAAATTCATATCATCTAACCATGATTAAGCAATAGATAGATATTTGCAATATACATGACTTATCCGTATTGATATGGTGTAAATACCGGATGCGGGTAAATTTTTACCACGTGGACACGTCTAATATTCTTCTTTCATAGTACGATACATGCAACTAATTTGATTTGCCTTTTAATTACTCTACCTTTAAATTTAAGGAGTGTATTAAAACATTGACGAGTTTAGATCAATTTCCAATATGATGAATGGATCCATGTGATGCATAGACAAGCAACGTGCGACGATTGTGACCAAATGACATTTATGATTATTATTATTCAGCAATTAATAATCAGATCCTTCTTAAGTTGTGGTTAACGAATTAAAATGATCAATAACCTACGTAGAATTAGATGGGAGCATGTGCTCTTGTTTAAGTACATTAAGTGAAATTGTACTTTTTCTTCTTTTCTTTTTAGTTCGTAGTACCGTTAGTTAGTTGTAGATTAACATGAATAATTTCCTAACGTGGATATATTATCTTATCATTAATTGCATTGTCTAGTCGTGACTAAGACGGAGAATTCAGTCTCTACTTTATAATTACTATATTTGCTTGTAGTTACATATATACGGATCTAGCTTTAAGTCTACAAATTCAGAGTTCACCATTAAGTTAATTTACCGTAATTTTTTTTCATCCGGTATTCGGTACCCACATTGAAGTCCGACTAATTCGAATTCGTGCCGGGTGGTCCCACATTAAAGGTTAATGCGCTCTCTACCAAAGGCGACTTGCAGGGGCGTATCTATTAATGGTTTACCGGTGTCATCCGACACCACTAAATCAAACTTTGTTGTTTAATATGTAAATAAAATTTTAAGCAAAAACACGAAATTGCCTACAAAAATAGAGAATGATACCACCAAAATAAAAGGAATAGTAGTTGAGCTGATATAAGCACATGTATTTTAATTGCGGAATCCAGGGTTCAAATCCTAGTAGTGGCAGCACCATACATAAAAAAATTTTAAGCTATATTAGACACCACTAATGAAAATTCCTGCGTACGCCACTGGCGACTTCATTCCTACGACTCAAACCGAGACCTCTGTTTAAGGATGGAGGAGTACATACCATTCCACCGCGACGCTTGGTGGTAGTGTAAGTATGTATGTACACCATAGTCAAAAGAAATTGCTCTCATATATATATATATATATATATATATATATATTGTTCAAGTCGAGAACAGTGAATATATTTGCACCAAACTGACTCATGCTAAGAAAAAATGATTCTCCATATTGTAGCGTCAGAATCTTGAGTTAAGGCAGAGAGAATCCCTCTTATCTGGTGTTGCACTATTGTCCCCTCCCATGCAGGGAAATGCACTTCTCTTTAGGAGTATTCTCCGCAAAATTAGGGATTCCATGCAAAAGAGAGCAAAAGTATATATAAGGCTTTAAAATGACAATATATATGAGAACTGGAATATATATATATATATATATATGCATATATATATATTGATCACAAGTGTTATATTTCCTCGAGAGAAACTAGTAATGTACTTCCTCCATTCCACAATGGATGGCATGTTCCGGATTTCGAAAGTCAAATGAGTTTATATTTGATCGTAATATTTTCATACATCTTTTGAATATTTTGAAATATTAATTATTGTGACTTATATCACTTTTTATGTAGTTTTCAAATATATAAATATCGTTCCAAAAAACTTAAAGATTATATGGTCAAATTTACGGTCAAAATGAATCCATTTGCCTTTCGAGATCCGAAACATGCCATTCTTTTTGGAATAGAGGGAGTAAGTAAATAAACACGTACTTGACGCTAAGTTTGACTTTTAATGGGTCAAAACCCCCCAAAAGAATAGAATAAGTTTTGACAAATAGTTGTAGTATATATCACTTAAAGCAAATCTGATTTTTACTAAGACCTGTAATGTAATATATAACGTGACAGCCAGCATATCATGTTTGTGTTGTAGATAATGTGATTCCATGTATGATAAAATCATAAAATACCAAACAAATAAGAAGAAAGTTTTAAAAAAAAGAAATGTGCAATTGACAAACAAGTGATCACTTTTTTTATTTATTTGTTAGAACTAACAAGCGATCATTTTAATGGTAATGTCAAATCAAATTTTATCACATAAATTGAATGTACAAGAATAATACTCCCTCTGTTCCAAAAAGATTGTCATGTTTCGGATTTCGAGAGTCAAACGAGTTCATTTTGACCGTAAATTTAAACATATAATTTTTAAATTTTTTCGAATGATATTTATATATTTGGAAACTACATAAAAAATACTATAAGTCACAATAATTAATAATTCAAATTATTTGAAAGACATATGAAAATATTACGGTCAAAGATAAACTCGTTTGACTCTCGATATCCGAAACATGACAATCTTTATGAAACGGAGGGAGTACTAAAAAGAGAATACTCTCCCACTTTTCCTAGAAATTATTATTACTGCCTGATGGATCTTAATTGTAGATTAAACTACTTCTACCTTAAGATCTACTATGTCAAATCATCAAGAATTATAAACTTAAAGCGGAAGCGTACCTGGATCCATAGCAACTGATGTGGTTCTTCCTTTTCTTGATTTTGGGTCTTCCAAATCTAGACGTGAGCCGTCTCTATTCAACTGATGATGGGATATCAGTTAAAAAACCTACGTCTCATTTGGGGACCATAACCCCTTTTTATACTAGAGTATAGTTTATGTAATTCTAGTTTAGCCCATCATTAAACTAGAATTACATCCGAGTATCTACACATAGGCCCCCACACTTTACGAGGTGTCTAAATAGGTCCACATAACTTAAACCTTAGTAGATCACGTTTAATCTGGACCAACCTTTAATGATAGCAACTGACATTTGATTATTTGCGTATTTATATATGTGCAAGTCCATATAATCTTACACTGCCTCCGTCTCATATTATGTGAATGTTTTTGCTTCTTGTTAATTAGAAATTATAGAAGTTATGTTAACAAATTGTGTTAAAGAAAAACTTGTTCGTCTTTCGAAAAGGAAAAACCTTCACATAAAATACGACAAATGGAGTAATAAAGAAAAAATAGGAAAAGGGAGGAAAACAAAAGCAACATCAAACAACAAAATGTGAGTGGAATTTTGCTTTTGTCTTTGATAAGAAATAGGAAAAAGAAATTTGTGATACCAAAAAGTTGTTAAGCTGATTCTAGCAAAACTAGCAAGCACATACAAGCAAAACTTTGCTTTTCAGCTTTTGTTTTTTGGATACAACTCATTCTTGATGGCATTGTTATAGTGGCTTTTGTTCAACTTTGTTGGTTTCTGTGGTCATGTTTTTCTTTGTAGACTTATGCACGTGTGTTCTGATGCTATTCCTTTGAGCTTAATTACTTCTTCCGTCCCAATTTATATGACATAAAGTCGCACTTTTTTACTAATTAATAATTCTAAATATTTAAACTCATATGAAGAAATGCAGTAACCGAATTTTTTGTTTGTCTCTTGAAAAGCGACAAGCATCACATAAATTACGACAAAGAGAATACTGCTTTTGAAATTGTGGACTTTAATTTGATAATGATGAAGAAAAATTATGTGATACTAGTTCTTACGGAACGTATACATGCATATACAAATATTGTTAATTGACATGTATAAAACTTTTATCACTTTAACTATAGTTAATTGACATGTATTCTCACTTTAGTTTTAGTAATAGTGTTAAGGTTAAATTTGGTGTAAGCACTATGATATTAAAGATTTTGCCCCGAGTAAAAACAATTTTGATCCTTAACACTATTACTAGTAAGCTAGCTTTTGAATTGAGTTAGGTCGGATTAACTTTTTGTTGTTTTATTGAGTGTTTATGAGAGTTAGAAATCATTGTGCGTCTTAAATCTTTTTTGCACTCTATTCTTAAAAGTTAGTTAGCTTAAAAAATGCGATTTTTCTTAAGCCGAGGATGTATTAGAAACAATCCCTCTATTTTATACTAAGGTGCGCGTACACCACCCTCTTTTATTATAAGATCATATTGGGTATATTGTTATTGTAGTATTAGAAGTTAGTGAAGTATATTTCTTGTGTTTCTACAAGGTTCAGATATTGGATTTTGTTGTTGGGTTTACAAAGTGAATGGCTTTTGATTTTTCCTTGGATACCCTTTGAGCACATGAGGGAAGATAACTTTTTTTTTTTTCCTTCTTCATATTTTTAACTGACTAGATTTCTATTCTCAGAGTTGATTCTTTTGGTTACCACAGATTCTGTTTGGTATCCAATGTTTATTTTGCCCTTTGAATAATATAATGCTCAGTATATGCATGAATATATTTATTTTCTTGATCTTAGTTTCTAATTAAATTTCTTTTCTTTTCAGCATTGTGAAACTATAAAGGTAGATTCTTGGTTTTTGATGGTCCATTCAGCTGATACCAGTTGGTCTTTTCCATTACAGGTTTTCCAAAGCTCCTAACTTTAGACTTAGATGAAAAAAAATATATACAAATTTGACCATTTTGCATTTACATGTGATTTGTATATCCTGTGAAAGTTTGGAGCTTTATAAAATACCCCCCCATTGAGTTGAAAAAAGTAGTTATAGTAGTAAAATAGTGAAGGAGTCAGAATTGATGCTAGTGGGGGTGTTTGCTTTTCTTTCTGGTTTTTGAGAATAATTTAGTCATGTGATGAGTCTGTTGTTTATGTCTCCTTAGCTGATTGGATGCCTCCGGGGTCTGTGGGCTTTGCCACCGACCAAGGAAACAATCTCTTCTTTAAAGTAAACAAGAATTGCACTTCACCATTTCTTCTTTCTCTCTCTCTACACACACACACACACATTCAAAGATAGTTCTTGCATTGGTTGCTTTCAAGATTTGGTGATGAAGCATAATATATTCAAGTCATATTTGAGATCCTATTAGCTCTCTTTCCTCTTGAAGTTTAGGAAATTTGGTTGTTTTCAGAATCTTGATTTTCACACTAATTGGTTCTTTCATTTTCCATATATTTGGTAACTCCTTGGTTTAGGTGATTTTGGTTATTGGGATTATCAGGTTATGAACACAAGGTGGTGTTTAACTTTACAGTGATTAGTTGAGTAGCTAAGTTGGAGAGATTTTCAAGTTTCCAAAATGAAGTTCATGAAACTTGGATCTAAACCTGATACCTTTCAATCAGATGGGAAAAATGTCAGGTCAGACCTCATGTTTACTTGTTATAGTTAATAAAGAGCAATTATTAATCTTTTGTCAACATCCCATTATAATATCTGATGTTTTCATTAACAGAAAGTTAGCTAATTTGTCTAATGTTATCTGCTTTACTATTAATCTTATGTCAACATCCCATTATAATATCCACTTACTGAAGGCCATCCTGCAAAGATTATTTAATTGAAGGGGTTTGCATATGTTTTCAGTAAAATGGTTTGAGTAATTGTTCATGGTTCATCTTCTTTTCTTGTTGATTCTTTGTTTCTATCGTTATGACTTGTTGGTCTGCAGTAGAAGAAACTCTTGGTCAGAGTCATAAGAAGTTCCTAGATATGTTTATCTGAGGAAAGGAGGTGCTTTGTAGAGATTAACTCTTATGTTATACAACCTAACAATCGCAAAAATGAAAGACGAGGAAATCTCCAATTGGAATGTACTTCGATCCAGTCACTAAATATCTCCACCTCCAATTGTCGAGCTGTCTTTTGATGGTTTCATGTTTCAATACAATGTAGCTGTTTAGAGCTTGGTCAGTTAATAGCTTAGAGATTAGAGGCATAGCATTATCTTCAGCTATATCTTTATCTTCTTTGTATTGGCTATTCCATGCGAAAACATTGCATCTTGCTCTAGGAAGAAAAAGATTCAGTAAATTCAGGGCAAGGAATAGTGAATCAGGTGTTTCAAATGTTTTCTCAAGTACAACACTCATCAACAGATAAGAATTTCAGTACTATATAGTTGTCATGGGTTAATACAATGCTGTTGTTCTCCTATGGCCGTGCCAAATGAAATAGACTTCGTTATCTTTGAAAACCTGATATTCAACTTGCAGAGAACCAAGGGTACTAGCATCTATGGCAGTTTCCAACTCTATTCTACTTTCTCTATTCTCAATATGTTAGTCCTATCAGTGAAGTCCAGCTATCTATCTGTATTCATAACTCATAATAGCCTGGCAAATGTTTGTGTTTCTTGTTTGTTTAAGCAAGTTTTCAACAATAATATTTCCTATGATGCAGATATGTTGCTTCAGAGTTGGCTTCCGACATCGTTGTTAATGTAGGAGATGTGAAGTTTTATCTGCACAAGGTACAATGATCTGACAATCAATATATGCAATCTTTCTCTGTTAAAGATTTTATTTTAGACGTTCTGCTTGCTGGTCTTGTATTAAAATGACATAAGCATGCTTTCTTTTTCTTATGGGAGTGTGGTGGGGAGGGGTTGTGAGAGAAGGGGGCTGGAAGGAAATGGCACTAGATCCCTGTCTGAAGGGAGTTAAATGGATTTTTTCCTCCTAACAGAGTACTAGATCTGTTCCTAGGCATGCTTCAAATTGCTATTCCTGTATTAGTGAGAGTTGCTCCGAAGCGTGGATAATTCTTATCAAGTCAAATTGGATCAATGAGTTAATGCTGTTTACTGCTAAAGACTCAAAGATATGGCCCATCTATCTTTGATGGGTAGTGTTGAAGTCAGCACAGCTCAACTTACTGGTGCCTATGATCTGCTAGAACTATTACTATCACCATCACTGTTTTATAGTGATTGTAATGTTGGTGTTAGTCAATTTAACAATGGTAATCTTTTTCAGAACTATCTAGCAACTGTTTTTCATAAGCATTGTAAAAAATAGAAATGCCTATTTTATCTTCCTTGACTGCTTGCTGGATTGCCCATATTCATTCTCTGATACTCGTAATTGGTGAAAACTGCAGTTTCCTCTTTTATCCAAGAGTGCTTGCTTCCAAAAGCTGGTCGCGAAAACAAGTGAAGGAAAGGGCGATGAAGTTTACATTCATGACGTTCCTGGAGGACCTACTGCCTTTGAAATATGTGCCAAGTTTTGTTATGGTATGACCGTTACACTGAATGCTTATAATGTCATAGCAGCAAGGTGTGCTGCAGAGTACCTTGGAATGCATGAGACTGTTGAGAAAGGAAACCTTATTTATAAGGTCGATGTTTTCCTACACTCAACCATTTTCCGTAGCTGGAAAGATTCGATAATAGTTCTTCAGACCACTAAGTCTCGGCTAAATCTGTGCGAGGAAATGAAGTTGATCAGCCACTGTATTGATGCTATAGCATCGAAGGCATCTATTGATGTTCGTAAGGTTGATTGGTCTTATACCTATAACCGGACAAAGATACCAGAGGAAAATGGCAATGGTCCTAACTTGAATGGAATTAGAAGCCGTGTGGTGCCAAATGATTGGTGGGTTGATGACTTATGTGAGCTTGAAACAGATCTTTATAAACGGGTTATTGTCAACATAAAGAACAAAGGGATTGTCTCATCTGAAGTGATTGGAGAAGCAATTAAGGCTTATGCTTCGAAAAGGTTCCCAGGCTTTAGCAAGGATGTCTTCCAGTTCAATGATGTCTCCAAATCACGCTCAATATTGGAAACGATTGTGTGGCTATTACCTGCTGAAAAAGGTAGCGTCGCTTGTAGTTTCTTGTTGAAATTGCTAAAAGCATCCATTTCAGTGGATTTGGGAGAAATGGTAAAGGCAGAACTAGTAAAAAGAATAGGGCAGCAACTGGAGGAGGCTTCTGTCAATGATCTTTTGATTCGAGCTACAGATGGGGAAGTCACAATGTATGATGTCCATGTCGTCCAAAAAATACTGGAAGATTTTGTGATGCGTGATGAGGATTCTAAAGCTCAGTTGGAAGATGGTAATGAAATCAGTAAACCAGGGCTTTTATCAGAAGCTTCAAAACTCATGGTGGCGAAGCTAGTTGATGGATACCTTACAGAAATTGCCAAGGATCCTAATCTCCCTTTGTCAACATTTGTTGGTCTAGCAGAGATAGTAACGAATTTCCCTCGGCCTGGTCATGACAGCCTTTATCGTGCAATCGATACGTACCTCAAGGTGAGAATCTGTTGAGTATCTATGAAGCTTTTTCAATTACAAAATGAAATACACAAACAGCATCCTATCCTCCACCTTTAAAATTTCATCAAAACATATCTTGTCTACCACAAGTAGGCAATCTTTCTGCGTATCATAGTTAGACAAGTGCTAGCAATAATAAAGGTTGTCTAGTTAAACATGTATTAGTATCGTATAAACAACCCCTTGCTAAACTTATTTCTTGGTGTTCTTTAGTCAAATAAGCTTCCTCCAATATTCTGCATTTGGTAACAGGAAAAACAATGAAGTAATGTTTCCAGGGGGTGACTTCTTGTAAATTGTCTAGCATTTCCCATTTCATATACAGTGGTCGCAGAAACTTAATCTATGGATAACAATAGACCTTTTCCTTGAAAACGTGAACTCAGTTTTAGCTTTACAGAAGGCCTAGTATCATGACTATCTTCTTGTCAGTTTTGTGTGGACCTACTAAAAACTCGGTCAATGTATTGAACTTAAATCTGATGAAAATGTAGTATTTGTCAGACTTAGAGCTAAATTTCTGTCTGCAATGTTGGTGTTTTATTGGGTGATTGGTGTGCTAAGTCATTTACAGGAAAGAGTACTTCCAATATTGCTGTAAAAAGAAATAGGAAATGCTTAAGACAGATAATGTTTAGTGTAGAAAATCCTACTCACAACAATAAATGCTGGTACATATAAGTAGTGGTCTCTTTGTGATGTTGCAGGGTCACCCTGGGATCAACAAGAGTGAAAAAAAGAGAATATGCAGTCTCATGGACTGCAAAAAGCTCTCCGCGGATGCATGTACGCATGCTGTGCAAAATGAGAGGCTTCCTTACGTGTTGTCGTACAAGTTCTCTTTTTTGAACAAGTCAGGGCCAATGCATCATCAGGAAGCAGCACTCCTGACCTGCCTAAAGCAATTAGGGACCTTACTGGTGCATCATATGCGAGCTCAAGATCAGCGACAACTAATACAGAAGATTCGGAGGTTACAGCCTCAGCTGAAGAACTGAGAGTTTTGAAAGAACAGCTAGCAGCCTTAAGACTGGCTAATGGAGGACCAAATGACAAAGTTAATGGTGATACAAAACATCATGCAGACAAGGCTGCTATAGGTAGAATGAAAGGTCTGCTTTCATCGAAAAGAATTTTTTCGAAAATCTGGTCAAGTAAAGGCAGGCAAGGGGAAAATAGTGGGTCGGATTCATCGGAGAGTCATGGATCTGCTAGCATGGAAGAAGCAAAGTACACACCTTCAAGAAAAGGAAGACATTCAGTTTCTTAGTTCTAACTAACTAGGAAATGTAGTCACTAGTCTTGGTGGGTCTTTTTTTCTGAGAATTTGTTTATCTCTTAGGTTCCTTTAATGATCTTAGCATGTCAAAAATTAGTTTATCTTTTTTTTCTGAAATCTTTAGCAAAATTGAAGGATATTGTTCACAAAGTCTAGTGGAGGAAATGATGCCTCTTATGGGCCAAAGAAATAGAAGTTTGATGTATATATGCTAAGTTTTCCAACATTAGCTCTCCATGCTACAATTAGATGACTCTTCACAGCATATGATCATTAATAATTTTACATAACCTAGTGGTAATGAATTACTTGAATAAGATATATAGACAACTTGTAGTTCGGTAAAAATTTACCCGCACCCGCTGTTTACACCCAATATAGTTAAGTTAACTATGAAAGATAAACTAAGGTAAAATATGATTATTTTAATAAAAAAAATTAAAAAGGAATAAAAGTCAATAACGTAGCTTAGGTTAACTTTAATTTATTCCCTTGATTAACTTCACTTTTTGAATGATACATCTTGAAAACAAATACATAGTATTTTCTCATACATGTGTCATTTATTTATTGGTCGGATGTAAACATCGAATCTGAATCCGGGTAAGTTTGTACCCTTGTAGTTTCACTTAGCTCAATTTATCAGATCATCTTATGAACAGTTTTGCTTTATTATTGTTTCTTTTCTTTAAATAATTATATTTGCTGAAAGAAACCATGAATAGCAAATGATTTGGATTAAGTTTTAAGTTCTCTTTCCATGTCTTTTTACAGGCTGTAGTAACAGGTTGATTAAGGTGATTATCACGGATAGGCTTTCCCTAACATGCTATTTAAGATTTGTCTCCATTTTGAAATTTATGCAAGAATAGCCCCAATTTTCTGAGTTTCGAAGGGTACGTTAAAAGTTAGGAACAATCTCATAACAAATTTTTGGATCTTCCAAAAGTGCATATGTTAGCAAGTTTTGATGATGCTTTTAAAAACTTGTAAGTTTTGACATACCCATTAAAAGTTGTGACTAATAAACTTCTGACAAATCTGTCAAAACTCGTGTGAAGTTCTAATGAGCTCGTACTTGAAAAATAGGGTTATTCTTGCACAGATTTAAGATACGAGGACAAATCTTAAACAACATAGCATCAAAGGTCTATCTTCAGAAATTTTCTTGGCTCACTCAATATGGTAAAAGTCAAGTTCAATCCAGTGGCGGCCAGTTTGCGTTCCCTATCTAGGTTTTAGCCAATAATTTTTATTGTAGAAGCTGCTTGTTTCAGGTCTTTGTTCTATTCACTAATTAAACAAGCTCCTGCTATGCCATTTTCAAACCTTGGAAGCTGCCTGCCTATGTGTATGACTTCAAACCTGAAGGTCTGAAGTTAAGTAAACTTCAGCCTTCAGGTCTGAAGTTAAGATTATAAAGGTATAAAGTTCAAGTAAGTGGCTAAAAAGTAAATAAATTAAGGAACTTGCTAAAAATAAAATGACGCGCCAAAAATAGGTTATTCGTGCACTTGCCCCGAATAAGAGGAGTTATCAATGTAAAATTTTTGTATAGGAGCCTATTTTAGGCATGCCACTTAAAGTTTAGCCTGCTTTTTATTATTTAGTTTTTAGCCGTTATGTTGAACTTTAGACCTTCGGATTTGAAGTTGAAGTTCGAAATTGTCTGCCTAACCTCAGACAAGTTTAACCACTTCAGACTTTCAGGTTTGTAGTTATGCTAGACAAGTCCCAACTTCAAAAATGTATGAGGTTCAAACTTCAACCTAGCAGTGAAAAACTAAATATTTAAAACTGACTACATCATAAATGACTCTCCTAAAATAAGCTCTTCGTTCAACACCTCTTGTGCCAATTAAGTTGTAAATTTAAAGGGACAATTACATGGAGAGACACCCCACTTATGAAAATTACCAAAACCCATATTTTCCTTTTTTACCCGACCTAGCACCCCCCTACTTTTTTTTATTTTTTTTCTTTCACTCCATAGCACCCCCTATTTAAAGGAAAAAAAAACCCTAGCCCCCATTTTTTCCCCTTTTCTCCTTCTCTCCTTCCCATTTTCTCTCTTCTCTTCCCCATTAACCTCTAATGCAGTCGCCACCCCCCCTAACCCTTCCACTACTGCCCCACCGTCATCCCCTCCCCTCCAAGCCACTAACGACGTCGCCGCCATGGTCACCACCACCACCGCCACCGCCGCCCGCTGCTTCTTCTTCTTCTTTTCGCTTTTTTTTATTTTTTGCTTTTTGAATAGCAATGTTGATTTTCGTTTTATATTGCGATCCAAACTCCGGTGAGGAGTTTATTTATCAAGTTTCTTCTTTTTCTTCACTTTTATCATAAAAATTCATTGAGATCTGCTATTTTTTTATTAAAACTTTTGTTTAATGTTTAGATCTAGTGTTTTTCTTGTATAAAACTGTATAGATATGGGATATTTGTTAAGCTTTGTGTAAAAGCTGTCCGAAGCACTGTTTAAAGTCAGATTTGCCAGTTTATACACTTATATACATTTTTATACAAGTTTATACAATTCTGTTAACGTGTATAAAAATGTATAAATCTGTATCAGTACGTATTGACAGTGTATAAAACACATTCTATGTATTGTAAAATTTGTATAAAGTTGTATATGCGTGTATGAATAATGAATAAAATTATTTAAATTTCAGATTTGTGTACATTTTTATGGATGTTTTGTATAAAATTTATGTTTTTTGTGTATATTTTTGTATTTTTCTTCTTGCATACACAATTTTCTATGTATTTACATGTATAATTTATTATTTTGAAAGATTTAGGTGTATAAAATAATCAAAAAATAATTATTTAAACAAATCCACAAATAAAATAAGCAAATCCGGTGAATTTTTGGTTTTCCGGCCCCACCTGCCACCGCCGGCCGGCGGCGGTGGCAGCTCAGTTTATGGTGGCGGGACAGTGGTGGGGGAGGGTGAGGGAGTGGCTCCTAGGGTTTTTAGTTTAAATGGGTGCTATGTTATGTAATTTTGAAAATAAGGGGGTGCTATGTTGTGTAATGTAAAAATAAAGGGGTGATATGGATGAAATGTGGCCCCTCATTTGTAATTTTGTGTTGTGGGGTGCCTAGTTTTGAAAATTCCCCAAATTTAAATAGCTGCATCGAACTTGTAATGAACACAGTTACTTCTCATCTGGCCAGCCATATGGACCTTAATACGCCAAATACAAAGATCATTTTCAATTTTGGGGCGTTCTACTAAACCAATCCAATATACAGAAGGGAAATTTACGCCCAATAAATATTGACCAAGAATAATTATTTTTTTTGTATACTTTTTTTTACAGTATTTCTTTCTTTCCATATACATTTTACCCCTTTTAAATATATATTTAATATTTTAAATATTATTATGTTGATAGGACTCTATCATTAAGCCTAAAATCGTGCAACTACCATATTTAATGGTAATCTATTTTTTTACCATTAATTATTTTCATTAATTAAGGGAGTTAAATATCATCAGAATATACTAATAGATATTAATATTAAGGAATATATTTAATATATATTAAATTTTTGGATACAAAAAGTTATGAACACCTAAAAATAATTATTTCTTGATGGGCGGATATATATGTAAATATCCCTGTACATAACTAGTTTTCATGAAGAAAAAATGATATATGGACGATATTCATTTTTCCGTTGAAAATATATCTCAATTTATCCTCCATATCACTAGCTTCCAATATCACTTAAATATTATTCCCAGCCTTTAGTACTCAAATATTACCATACTGCTATCCTTACATACGGTACCTGTTGAGAAGACTTAGTTTCTGCAACTAAGAGTTAGCAGTTAGGATTAGTTAGTTAGGTATCCTAGTCAGCACTGATGAGCTGGAAGTTAGTTATAAGATATTTTAGGTTGTTAGCTGGGTAAGTTAGTGGAATGGATCGATCAGTGTTAGTGTATAAGTAGTAGTAGCTTGGAGCACAAGCAGTCAGTTCATTCATTTTCCTTTGTATCAGTTTTGAGCTAAGAAAACTTTCCAGAAATTCTCTCACTAGTTCTTTGTTCCTCAAGCTTCCGCACCTCCATTAATGGAGTTTTAACATGGTATCAGAGCTTGTTGCTCTTCGATCGAAGCTGGGATTACAAGTTTCTTAGCTCAGTTCTATAACATAACTCATTTCCTTTGTTGTTTCATTTTTTGCCCAGTGAATTTTGTGATCTTCTCAATATGATGAACCCTAATTCCCAAAACACTAATCCTTCAAGAAGCCTAAATGAAATTGATCACCGTCATCCTCTCTATTTGTTACCATCAGATACCCCTGGATTAGCCTTAGTATCAGTTCAATTGATTGGAACTGAGAATTATGCAGTTTAGAGCAGAGCAATGAAGATTTCATTGCGAGCTAAGAGAAAATTAGGTTTCATATATGGATCATGTACAAAGGATCAATATACTGGAGGAATGGGAGAGATGCAATGCAATTGTGCTTGCCTGGATCATGAACACTGTGACTAAGGAGTTGTTGAATGGAATTGTTTATGCTGAGGATGCACATGTAGTCTGGATCGATCTGCAGGGTCGATTTAATAAGGTGAATGGGTCAAGAATCTATCATCTCCATAGAGAAATTGCAACAATTGCTCAAGGTATTTTGAGTGTTTCTGTTTATCATTCTAGGCTGAGATTGTTGTGGGATGAGTATAGTTCCTTAGTTCCACCTCCTAGTTGTCAGTGTGAGAAATCAAAGAATTTCATTGAGCACTTAGAGCAGCAAAAGCTGTTTCAATTCCTAATGGGACTGAATGAAACCTATAACAACAGTAGGAGTCAGATCTTACTCATGTCACCACTTCCATCAGTTAGCAAGGCTTTTGCAATGGTTATTCATGAGGAGAGTCAAAGGAAGGTGGTTAATGTGCCACAAAACATAGTGAATGAGCAGACTGATTCTGTTGCCTTGGCTGCCAATAAGAGATATCAGCAAAAACCGAAGAAGTATAATGATCTATATTGTGATTACTGTAAGATCAAAGGCCACACTAGAGATTATTGCTAGAAGAATCCAGAGAATAGGAACAAAAAGAAATAGGAGAAGCAAGGCTACAATCATGCTAATGCAGCTCAGAATGAAGACTATTACCCAAGAGGTGAAAAGTACTCATACACTAATAATACTGGGCCAGGATCTGTTGTTAAGAATGACAGGATAGAGAGCAGGACAAACAATCAATTTACTGAGGCACAGCTTGACCAAATCATGGACATGATCAATAGAATGAAGGACAAGGAGCCTGCAGTCAACATGGCAGGTAAGGCTACCTCTCATGTGATGCAGTCTACTAGTGATTACTGGATTATTGATACAGGTGCTACAAATCATATGGCCTCTAATTCACACATGTTGAACAACATCTCTCACCTGCATGATCACCAAAGAGGCAACATACACTTACCAAATGGTAACATAGTTCCTGTAACATACAAGGGTAGCTGCAACATCACAGCTGATGACATGATAACTGATGTCTTATATGTCCCAGACTTCAAGTGTAATTTGCTGTCAGTTTCAAAATTGACAAAAGAGAGAAACTGTGCAGTAACATTTTTCCCAAAATGCTGTTTGTTACAGGACCTCTCTACTAGGAAGGTGAGAAAGATTGGTGAAGAAAAGGATGGCTTGTATCTGCTACAGCATGGAGGAAGTCCAAATGATACACTAGTTCAAGTAAACTCTTGTTCAATAAAAGAGGGAAAGGCTGATTACTGTACCTGGCATAAGAGATTGGGACATGTACCAGTGAGAGTCATGAAGCAGCTAGACTAGTTGCAACACAGTACTTCTGAGAGTTGCTCCTTTAATAACTGTACAGTGTGCTCTTTAGCAAGACAAACTAGGAGGCCTTTTCCCCATAGTGTTAGTAGGTCAAATTCTGTATTTCAGCTGGTTTATGTAGATATCTGGGGTCCTTATAAGGTCCCTACATATAATGGATACAGATACTTTCTTACTTTGGTTGATGATCATTCTAAAATGATTTGGCTATATCTGATGAGATTGAAAAGTGATGTTGTTGTATTGCTTAAATCATTTATCAAGATGGTGCATGTGCAATTTGGAACTTTAGTTAAGGTGATAAGGACAGATAATGGAGCAGAATTTTTTAGTTCTGACTTCAGCAGCTTCTTAACTGACAAAGGGATACTGCATCAAAGCAGCTGCCCACACACCCCACAACAAAATGGGGTGGTTGAAAGAAGACACAGACATATTCTTGAAATGGCTAGAGCCTTGAGATTCCAGGCCAGCATTCCTCTGCATTTCTGGGGTGATTGTGTATTATGTATTGTCTACAGTCTAATTGATCAATAGATTGCCTTCATCTGTACTAGCAGGCAAATCACCTTTTGAAGTTTTCCACAAGTCTAAGCCAAGGTTTGATCACTTGAGAATCCTGGGGTGCTTATGTTATGCCACAGTGACTGCAAGAACTGACAAATTTGCACCCAGGGCAGTTGCTGCTGTTCACATGGGTTATTCAGCATCACAAAAGGCCTATAGACTTTATGATCTTAAGGAGAAAAAGTTTTTTTGTCAGCAGAGATGTTCACTTCAAGGAGACAGTATTTCCTTTCACTTTGATGCACTCAGACAGACCATTTCCTATGTTCCTAGATCTGTCTGTTGACTCATCTATACCAGACAATGATCCTGCACTAGACCATTCTCTACCCATTGTAACCAATGACCTTCATACAGAAGATGATGCAGTTCCACCGGAGCCTCTAGATAATACTATTGTTCCTCCAACTGGTGATATCCCTACTCAAGAACAGACCTTGAAAAGATCTGTCAGGAACTCAAAGCCTCCTATCTGGATGACAGATTATGTGTGCCCCAACAAGAAGGCAACCCATGCTACTTCCCTTTATCCTATTTCAAAATTCATCAACTACATCTCTTTGTCTCCCAAGTACCAATCTTACCTTGCAAATGCATCATCTGAGATAGAACCATCCAGCTACCATGAGGCTATAAAGGATCCTAGATGGGTGGAGGCCATGAAGGCTGAGATTAAAGCTTTAGTGGACAACAACACATGGGAGGTAGTTGATGTACCTAAGGGGAAGACTCCCATAGGCTGCAAATGGGTCTTCAAGATCAAGTACAAGTCTACTGGTGAGATTGAGAGGTTCAAGGCTCGGCTGGTAGCCAAGGGAACAGCCAACAAGAGGGTCTTGATTACCAAAAAACCTTTTCTCCTGTTATCAAAATGGTCACCATAAGAGCAGTTCTTGCATTGGCTGCTCTGCATAACTGGGACTTGTTCTAAATGGATGTGTACAATGCTTTCTTGCAGGGTAATCTTGAAGAGGAGGTCTATATGCAACTTCTACCTGGATTTGTCAGTCCAGGGGGAAACACAAAGGTTGTAGACTGATCAAATCCTTGTATGGCCTCAAACAGGCTTCAAGGCAGTGGAACGTGAAGCTCACACAAGCCCTTTTGGCCTCAGGTTTTACACAGAGCAGACATGACCACTCTCTATTCATATTGAGGCAAGGACATGCTCAGGTGTTCATAATTGTGTACATTGATGATCTTCTCATCACTGGGAATGATTCAATGTTGATTCAGAAAGCAAAAGGTGTTCTACAAATAGCCTTCAAGATCAAAGATTTGGGAACCTTAAGATACTTCCTTGGAATAGAAGTCTGCAGGTCACAGGAGGGCATTCTGCTGTGTCAGAGAAAATATGCTTTAGAACTCATATCTGAGCTGGGATTATCAGGAGCTAAGCCTGCATTGACTCCACTGGAACAGAACAAGTAACATCTCTAGAACTGGATCAGTATTGTGGAACACAAGGTGATGAGGTTTTGTCTGATGTTAGAAGCTACCAGAGGCTGATTGGGAAGTTGTTGTACTTAACTTTAATCATGCCAGATATCTCATATAGTGTGCAAACCTTAAGCCAGTTCATGCAAGCCCCTAAAAGATCCCACTTAGAGGCAGCCTACAGGGTTGTCAGTTATATAAAGAACCAGCTTGGATTGGGAATTCTAATGAGCTCAAAAGGAGATCCAAACCTGAGTGCATTTTGTGATGCAGACTGGGCTAGCTGCCCCAACACAAGAAGATCAGTGACAGGCTACATTGTTAGATTTGGAAACTCATTGATATCATGGAAATCAAAGAAGCAAAATACAGTGGCAAGGAGTTCAGCTGAAGCTGAATACAGAAGCATGGCACTGACAGTGTGTGAGCTAATCTGGATGCAGGGTCTGTTCAGGGACCTAGGTGTTAAAATAAGAACTCCAGTGCAATTGTTCAGTGATAGCAAGTCAGCCATAGAGATTGTCAACAATCCAGTGTTCCACGAGAGAACAAAACATATAGAAATCGATTGTCACTTCATTAGAGAAAAGGTCCAGCTGGGAATGATTCGACCAATTCATGTGCCTTCTAATGAGCAAGAAGCTGACATATTAACCAAGGCACTTGGAGGAGCACAACATTATCATCTGCTGTCCAAGCTAGGTGTGTTAAATGTCTTCACACCACCTAGCTTGAAGGGGGTGTTGATAAGACTTAGTTTCTGCAGCTAAGAGTTAGCAGTTAGGATTAGTTAGTTAGGTATCCTAGTCAGCACTGATGAGCTGGAAGTTAGTTATAAGATATTTTAGGTTGTTAGCTGGGTAAGTTAGTGGAATGGATCGATCAGTGTTAGTGTATAAGTAGTAGTAGCTTGGAGCACAAGCAGTCAGTTCATTCATTTTCTTTTGTATCAGTTTTGAGCTAAGAAAACTTTTCAGAAATTCTCTCACTAGTTCTTTGTTCCTCAAGCTTCCCATCTCCATTAATGGAGTTTTAACAGTACCTTCTTCCATTATCACACTATTGTCAACTAATAGAACATTGAAGATTATTCAAAAGCTAATCTTCAAAGGTAATATATATTTTTTTGTTGCTATAGCGAAATGCTAATATATACAACAATAAAAACAAAAACAAAAAAAGTTTACTACTACTACTATATTTATTCTGAAAGTGATCTTGGATGAGGCAGTAGTAGTAGTTTTCACTTAGCTGTGACAACTTATTCATTTCCATATTCAAAGATTTAACAAGTTTTAAGATCACTTTGTTGTAATAGAAAATATAATCTTGACGATTTTTTAATGATGCACATGTTGTTTTTGCCGCGCAATATTGTTTATGGAAAATCGTTTGAAGGACCAACAATGGAATAGACTTATTTTGGAATCCACAATTGTCTACCAACTATTTACAATTAGTCCGTTTTGATAAATCGAATAAATAAGTTAATGTTAAATCCATATTTGATGTGGAGAATTTCTCCTTTACATCCTTGTGAGGTATAAAAAAGAAGATAGATAACCTATATATACTGAAGGTGAACCTATCCATTCCCAAAAGTGAATCGAGCATTTTTTGGTCGAATCCTAAAATTTGGTGTTTCATCTTGATCACTCTTCAATATAGCTTTAACCTGACTAGGCAGTAGTATAGGAGTATATTATTAGTATTAAGAAAGTACTACAAATATGAACTGAAATTAATAAACAAGTTGAACGAATAACAATTGAAATTAATGGGGTGCCTCTGGCTCCCTGGAGTGTGTAAAACACCAATTGCCTCTCTATTCCATGGAGGGACACTCATCGAAAAAGTTAATTGGTAGTATTAGCTTTCTAATAAGAGGATGAGTCCGAAAGTATCCTCCAAAAAACTTGGAATTTTCCATACATGACCAGCTCAACACAATGAGGTGGTCCAATTATTATCCATATACTTGAAAGCATTTTCCATACATGACCAGCTCAACACAATGAGGTGGTCCAATTATTATCCATATACTTGAAAGCTAAGATCTTCATTATGGATTTGAAGTTTCATCCATATACTTGAAAGCTAAGATCTTCATTATGGATTTGAAGTTTCAGATTCAAGTACTGAAAATACAGAAATTAACTCTCCTTATGAAGCGTTTTACCTAGTGACGGAACCAGGATTTTCACTAAGGGGTATCAAAATTTAAATAATTAAATATATAAATAAAATCAAGGGTACTCAATATATGATATATCTACGTAAAAATAATTTTTTTACCTATTTGTATCATATAATTTTCCGACGAAGGGGTATCAATTGATACCCATCACACTACCTAGGTCCGCCTATGGTTTTACCCCCCTCACAAAATGTGGATTTAAATTAGTTGGTTTCATGTAATCCATCCGTTATGGTTTATGTAATATTGTTTGATTTTTCTCAAAGTTTAAGAAATAAATGAATGATTTTTGAAATTTATAGTGTTAAATAATTTGTGTGATTATACGAGTTTTAATTTTTTTTAACATAAACATATTTTAACATTGTGTGGCTATAAAATCATGTTATCAATGTTTAAATGATAAGTTAAAATTAAAGTATATTCAAATATAAAAATCATCTTAATAATCATCTTATTTTGTGTATTGGAATTTGCACAAAACAAGTTCTATGTCAGGCTTTAGACGCCATGATATGTAACTTCAATGAATCGTGTTTGTCATCTTCTTCAAACTCATTCTTATCTTCGGTAAGTACGTGCTCTTTTTGCACGTTTATTCATTTGGTTAATTTTGTAAGTGGATTTGAGTTGTAAGTTTTTTGGTGCAAATCATTATCGTTCTACTTATTGTTGTTTTGTAACAATAGATAAAAATTCAGTATCAAAATTTATTTTAAAATTCAAAGATGTAACTAAATGCATAATAATACTTATGTACGTTGTGGAGAACCTATATAAGTTGGCCATTTCCATGTATAACTCTCATATGGCTTTCTACCCAATATAGTGGCTAAGGGGCTCATTGAAACAAACTTAACAAATTAATTAAGAGGAAAAGTAACACTGCGGGGAAAATCGGGCAATCTCACAACTTTAAGCTAGCGTTTTAACATAGATTCTTAAATAATTTTTGGAAAATATTTTTTTGGTAAAATTTGATATGAAAATGAAAAAGTGTTTGGACATATTTTTTGGGAACAAATTTTTTGGCATTGTCATTGCCTTTGAGCTCTTATGCAAAGCTAGTTTGTACAGTTTTTGATTCAAAAACAGCTCAAGACCACATTTTGAGTTTTTCAGAATTTTTGGGAGAAATTTTGCTCAAATAGCATGAACAAACACTTTTTCAACCAAAAACTCCCCCTAAAAACTATGTCCAACGGGAGCTAAGCGTGCGCGTGCATTTTTCTTGAGTGATACACTTTTTTTTTTTCCATTCGGTATCCGGTACCCTCATTGGAGCTATCAATTACTATATGATCCACAAAAGCGCTGAATAAATTTCTTTTCTTGCAGACTTCTCTATAATTGACAGATTTAATTCGGGCCATAACCACCTTGAGAGTATATATGTATACTATCACTGATGAATGGACTTGTTCAATTATTGATCCTTCAAGCAGCTTACGTTGGATCAACATTTCTGCTAATATAGAAATCAAGAGAGGGATTGGATTGACAATAAACTAGTACTACTATAATTCATAATAATAAGTTACTCCATAAATTATAAAGAAAAGTAAAGTGAGTAGTGAAGTATGAGTCATAAGTTCCCATCAAGAGAGAGCAGATATATAAGCAGAGGGAATCTTGTGTATAAAGTAGCCACAAAAATGGGAAGATCTTTACATGTTCTTGAAAGGGCATTTGCAAAGCTGACAACAACATTTCAAAATTTTGCCCCTTGCTCAATCATAGATGGACATCGTAGGTCCAGTTTTTATAATCATACGCCAGGAGCGGAACTGTTTTGTAAACTTAGGGAAAATGTGTTTGTTTGGGTGAGTTTAAAAGTGGCTTATAAGCTTATAAACCTATTAATAATGTTCGGTAACTTAAAAAATTATGGGGTTATAAACAGTGGCGGATCCAGGATTTTTGTTAAGGGGTATCAAAATATAATCAAGTTAACATACGAAAAAATTAAGGGGTCTCAACATATGGTAAACATACATAAAAGAAAAAAATTTACCTATCTACGCAGTGTAATTTTTCCGCGAAGGGGTACCCTTCAATAGCCTTAGGTCCGCCTATGGTTATAAAGCCTTATATACTTTAAAAAAGCTACAAAAGTGACTTATAAGCCACTTATGACTTATAAACTGCTTAAAATAAGCTCATTCAAACGGGCTCAATGTATGTTATTTTCTGCTTAATTATTAACTCTTTCATTTCAATTTATGGCAACATATTTTATTAAACACAAAAATGAAGAATTTGAAAGTTGATACCTTAAAGAAGTCATAATGTGTATGTGACTATAAGTCTTTTGAAACTTAGATCTTAAAAACCCCAGATATCATTCGTCTCAATATTTTATGTGATAATGTTTGAAAATTTTAAATAAGAATAAATTTTTTTAAAACTTGTAATATAAAGTAAGTATTAAATGTATACGGTTGTAAATTATTCTAAATGTGGTAAGATCATTCTTTTTCATGGATAAACTAAAATAGAAAGAGTCGCACATAATTGGAACATGAAAAAATATGTTTAATATAATATTTGCGTGACTATAGAACATTCATTAATAATAAAAAAGAAAGTTTAAGCTAAATTATTTTTAAACCATTCTTTTTTTATAATCTTAAAAAAGAAATATAATCACATAAATTATCGGACGATTAATAAGTTACTTCGTCTTTGATATAATTATAACCTAAGTCAATTCGTTGAACTTGTGTTATTCTCTATTAGGAGAATATAAAAAGGAAATCAAGATGTGAAAGCATAAAGTGTCAAATGGTCAAAGCGGAGACACGGAGCCGCTCTTACCCAACACTTGGGAATCCCCCTACTCCCTATAACCAGTCAACTTAGTAGTCAGTAGTCATTGGCCATAGATAAAAATATTTGGTTCAATTTTTTTTTTTTTTTTTTTTTTTTTGGAAATTGATATTTTTTTGGCTCATTATGCTATTTTATTAATTTAAAATTAATTAAAAAATAAAATCCATGGGACTTACGCCCCATGTCTCGGGGCTTACGCCTCGCCTCATTGTAAGTAAAACGCCTCGCCTTGCGCCCCCACCTTTTAAAGCATTTTCAGTTTTACCATTTTCAGTTTTACCATATAAATAAGTATAATTTTTTTCATTAAACTGTATTGTTTTGCCTTATATACCTCATCTGTTATAATTTATGACATTATTTTATTAGATATTGAGTTTAAGAAGAAATTAATAACTTTAAAAACTTGCTTCGTATAATATATATATATATATATATATATATATATATATATATATATTTTAGTTGATTTACCACAAAATTAATATGCAAAATATTATGCATAGTCAAACCAAGTCCTGTGAAATAAAAGTAGAGAGTAAATTGAGAATAAGCTAAGCTAGATAAATAACAATGGGCATGGTACAAATATGTTCATTACAATGTTGGAGTTGAATTCAAGAATTTAAAAGTCAATAGATTTAGAATTGGTAAAGTATATTTTTAAATTCTTTTCACATCGGATTTGGTCGTTTTAATTTAGTACTACTCATAATTATATAGTACTCCTAGATATCTTTTATTCTTTTGACATATACATAAGTGTAATGTCAGTTACACGTACTGCTTATACTAATTATATACGGTATTACAGTCGCGGATGTAGAGCATAGGTAGCGAGTTCGGCGGAACCAGTAGGTTCTGCACAGGCAGTGTATTTATGTTAAAAAAATTATTAAATATATACAAAAATTAAGTCGAGAACCCAGTAACTTGCTCTTAAGATCATTATCATAAAATTTAGAACCTATAAGGTTCAAATCCTAGATCCGTTTCTGGTCGGTAGAATATTAGATATATTTTCGAATTGTATTAGCCTCTTGATGATGGTTGAAGTCAAAAGGTTTATGCCCACTCACTTCATACAAAAGACACTCTTCTTAAACAAATAGTGCAGGTCAGAACCAACCATACTTAATTCCCTTATTATCTTTCAATAATTTTCCTCTTTTCTCCACATCTCATTTACCTCTATATATTTCTCTCTGTATACTCTTCCTCATTATTCTTATATTCAAGTTATATTGTTCTCATTTTCCAAAACCATATTCATATCTTGTGCTCTAACTATTTATTTGCTTGTTAAATCTGCATAAGTTACAAGTGGAGATGAGTTGCAACGGCTGTAGAATTCTACGTAAAGGTTGTCATGAAAATTGCATGATTAGACAAAGTTTACAAGGTATTGAAAGCCCTCTTGCTCAAGCCAATGCCACAGTTTTTGTGGCTAAATTCTTTGGCCGTGCTGGCCTTATGTCCTTCCTCTCTTCTGTCCCCGAGTCTCAAAGACCAGGTAATTTGTTACTCCTACTTAGTAGATTTAGCTGTTTTATATCGAAGAACTAATAGCACTGCTAATGTACTTAATAGGTTATTTACAAGATTCTTTATGCTACCAAATCAAGATCATCATAGACACAATAATGAGGGTATATATGTTATTATAAAAATATTTACCTTATATATGATGGTATAACAAATTCAAAATTGCTATGACAAACGAGTTTAACTTATATGTACTTGTCATAGGTTTTTAATCAGCTGATGGTGGTGCATAATAGTTGAAATCATTACAAAAAGGTTAAATTTTTTATGTTGACACTAAAAACCGTCTACAGTAAAAATGATCGGATATATAGGTAAATTAAAGATGTGCTAGTATATACCTCCTCCATTTCACTTTATTTGTTAAAGCTCGAATTTTGAGAATCAAACTAGTTTTTTTTACGCAATGTTTACATATGTCTTTTAAATATTTTGAACCGTAATTTATCATTCTAACTTATAGTACTTTAATTTTTTATATACAGTTTCCTATATTTTGAATTGTAATTTATATAATTTCCAAATATACAAATTTTTTATTTTTAAATTCACGGTCAAATTGAAGAAATTTGACTTTTAAAATTCTACTATGACAAATAAAGTGGGACAGAGAAAGCATATTCTATTTATACATATTTTATCCGTTTTAAGGAAGAATGTCTAAGAAAAAAAAATTAACTTTTGAATTTTCTATTTGATCTTTTATGAGATATATAGTCTTATACTGTCAAATATTGTGAGTTGTGACATACTTAAATTATGCTATATAAAAAGGAATAGTAATAGCTAATGTGGTACCATGATTTTTACTCATTCACTAAGGAGTTTTCTTTCCTTACAGATTTATTCCAATCACTATTGTTTGAAGCATGTGGAAGGACAATAAACCCGGTGAACGGAGCAGTGGGGTTGTTAGGGACAGGTAACTGGCACATTTGCCAATCAGCCGTAGAGACAGTGCTTCAAGGAGGCATGTTACGGGCATTGCCGGAGTATTCAAGCGTGGCGGCGGCTTCGGTGGTGGATCAGGAGGATCTTGATCAGGGACTGATGTCAAGATTGCCTGCGAGGATAATGATGGGAGTAGAAAAGAGAAGAGCCAGTACACCAGCTTCTTTGAATTCAGATGAATCTGATACTACAACTTTTGAAAGTGGTAACGTGTGTCATCAACAAAATCAACATACACAACAAGGACATGAAACTAAGCTTCTTAGACTGTTTTATTGAAGATATTAATTGGACATATTGTTGATGGAAGTTTTGCCAGCTTACTTACCAGTTACTAGCTACTGTTAACAATTGATTTGGTGAAAGTTGAAGGGATTGTAGGCCGAAGCTAAGGCAGAATCCACTTAGTGTGATAGGTCACGGGAATAGGATCAGGGTAGGCTGTCTATATTACGCCACTCTGAGATACGATCCTTCCTTGAATTCTGCGTGGTCGCAGAATGCTTCGTGCACGGGCTACCGTTTTTATTGCTTAGTCCCTTGTTATTACCTACTGTATAACCTCTCCCTTCACATTCATGAATCAAGATATACAGGCATGGAAACTTCGTTGCAACTCATCTATTCTCGTTAAAACATGACGATTAGATAATAATTAACCCATCGTAGAACAAACTTTAGATTGAAAAAACTAGTTTACATCTAGGTTGGTTACAAACCTTGCTACCCTCTCTAGCCTCAACTGGAGGATTAAACGGAGCAAGAATAGCCTTTGGGCTACAATTCTCCAGGCTAAGTACATGACAAATCGAAATAGTGGTACAAGCTTGGTTCCTAAAAATTCTGATTCATACATTTGGAAAAGTGTTTGCAAGGCAGACTTCTTATCTAAAGCTGGAACTGCGTGGAATATTGGTACTGGGGAGTCTATCAACCTTTGGTCCGACAACTGGATATGTGGAACTACCAATCTTCGAAACCTTATTCAGGGTCCTTTAAATAGGTTGGAGGACAAAACCCCTCTATCTAATATATTCCAAAATAATTCTTGGTCGTTTAGTAGCATCTCATTTGTCTTACCTCCAGACATTACGCTCCAAATCCATGGCACCTTTGTTGGGGATAGCAACTATTATGCTGATAAACCTTTTTGGGAACCTTGTGCTGATGGAATTTTTACTACCAAATCAGCATATGCACTATATCTTTCCCTTTGTGAAAATAACATTGATATTCCGGACAATCTTAATGGTAATTGGGTGTGGTCTGCCCGCACTCTAAACAAGATTAAGTATTTTCTGTGGCTTCTCTATAGTAATAAGCTCCCTACAGGAGAGATTCTCTTTAACAGACATATTAAGCCGACTAGTATTTGTACTCGTTGCTCTGCTCCTGTTGAGACTCTCCAGCATCTCTTTATTGAGTGCATTCATGTTGCCCATATTTGGACCGCCCTTAACATTCATCTTGATGTGCATAATTTTGGCCTAGTTGTCAAGAAAGCTTGCTCTAAAACCAGCACCAGTACCATCACGGTGATGGGCATCTTATTTCCCACTAACATCCTCATTCCATTCGTACTTTGGAACATCTGGATCAATAGAAACGAGAATGTTTTTAATCGTACCACAAGTTTCGTCTCTATCAACCATATCATTAGGAAAGCTTCCGAATTCCTTTTCCTTACAAATGGTGTAACCTCAACTCCTCATACCACCATAATTCCGGTCAAGGGGCAAAAGCCTCCTGATGATGTGATTAAGCTAAATGTTGATGGCGCTTACGATAATATCACTAGAAAAGGTGGTATAGGGGGAATATTTAGAAATAATACCGGTAATTGGATAATTGGTTTCTCCAAACACCTCACTTCTACCTCTATTATACAAGCGGAACTGCTTGCATTACTTCATGGTTTGGAACTGGCTCAGGAACTAAACATCATATCCCTGTAGATCGAATCTGACTCCCATGTAGTATGCTCTATGCTCAATGGAGTAAATGATAAATATTCACATATTCTTACCAAATGCAGGATTTTACTTGATGAACTTGGAGGGCCTCCTGTACAACACATCTTCAGAGAAGCCAACACGGTGGCAGACATACTATCTAAATATGGTTGTAACAACAATACTGCCACAGATCTATTACGTTTTACTTCACCGCCTCCTTTTGTATATGACTGTTATATTAATGATCCTTCAACTCAAGCTTTGAGGAAAATGATCACTCTCTGTAATACTTAGTTAGTTTCTAATATATGTCTTCTTTAGCAAAAAAAAAAAAAAAAAAAGCTACTCAAACGAGAAATGACAACAGCAAGAACAATAATAACAATAGAACACATTAATAGGCTCGATGATTCGGGCCGCATAATCTCTGTTATTCCTGCAACCAAATAAATCAGAAAAGACAACAAACAGAAGTATATTGTCAGTTGTTATGGGACAATCCCGAGCCCACAATTTACTTGTGTCTCCTTAAGAAATCTAACCCCCTCACAGTTGCCCAAGGTTCACGGGTTAATTTCTCCCAGGATGGAACGGGATAACAGTTCTACTGTAGCGGCACTTCAAACAGTAGAACACTGCGAACTCAAAGAAAACGGAGCAAATCACACGACTTACTAAGACTTACTTAGTATGCAGAAAAGAGAGGAATGCAGTAAGAAGTTTTGTATTTCTGTGTGTTGAAATGCTGAAGACTGACCAGTTTATATAGCCATGGGAAATGGAAGGAAGAGTCACCACTAATGGTGACTAGTCTAATTAATATTTTTAGTTTTTGTTGGTCCAAAAAATTAAGTCAATCAATCATATCAATTGACCGAAATCCGAAGCCGAGACGAGCGACGACGACGGCGCGAGGCTTCCCTTCTTCTCAACCCTTTTAAGAGCTAATAGAAGTGAATTTGTATTTAAGCCCAACAAAAGTCTTTTCCTCTACCAATATGGGAGAATGTGCATTTCCTTACTAAAAGGAACCTTTTCACCTTCCCACCCATTTCTCATTCACACTCTATTTATTCCAAAATCCCAACAATCTCATGGTCTTGCAATTACATGAATAGATTTGGTGCATTTCACCTTTAGTTATGCATCAAGGCCAATCCACCATTAGCTTGCAATGAAGTTGCATAAGTACTTTATGAGCCCTTTAAGTTATGTAGCCTGATAATGCAGGACCAATTTTACTGAGAATCGTCTAGGTGAAATGCACCGACCGTACCCCTATCTTGAGTAAGGTAAAGTGGCTCACAAGAAAACTATTTTTAGAAACATGTTTTGTGAAACAACATAAAAATATATACCACTATATAGAAAGTATCAACATAAAAAAACAAAAGGTAACCAGAGTAAAATTGAAACGAAGCGAGATCTTACTGAAACAAAGTTAAGATATAAACTATAGCTTAAATTTAATAAAGCTATCATTGTAGCTAATAATGAACCACCTCTTCCACCACCAGTCCACCACTACTTGGATAGAGTTTAGGTTATGTTCAGACATTTGGAATTTGCCACTACAAAGTCCAAATGGATTACAGTTACATCTATTTGCCAATTTCAACTGCTTTTGTTTGTATAGCACTACTTTGGTTCACATTTTATTCTAAAAGGAATCTTGTCACTATGATACAGCTTTAGCTGCAATAAAGTCATCATTAAAGGAAAAATACAGCTTTCATTTCAAAGAAAAATAGAGGAAAATAGATTTAGTAGCTCTATGTTACATGCATTGTTTCCCTTATGAGTTCTCTTTTCAACTTAAATTCACATATGAAACTATATATTTTAAAACTCGAGAGTCAGACCAATATTCATATGAAATTTTTCCTATTATTATCATATGATAGTTTTTATAATGTAGGCAACAAAATAAATGCATAATTTTAATCATCTAGCACAATAAATGGACTATCTTTGTCGAGACAACAAAATGAACATCAAATATATAGGCAAATCCATCTACTGCAATGGCTAAACCTTTTTTCAGATTCTCATGTCTATAATTCTTTATATGCATGACCTGAAGAGTTAGGCCAATTTCCTTATAATAAAAAGTTGAATACTTTGTTGAGAGAATTCAAAGTAAGAAATTGAATACTAAAATGAAACTATATACTGAAAGGGATTCTTAACTAGAGCACCCAATCCTATACACCGCACTTATGGAAGTTGTAAATAGAGTTTCAGGTATTTTGTGACACCTCTCTATTTAGGGAACCCAATATTCCCAAACGCCAATGTCCCAAATTCTTGTTTAAAGATCCTAAGGCTATAACTTTTTCAGCTACGACAATGTTGGTTTTTCTTTCTTCATGAAAACCCATATAAGGGTAATATCTCACAGTTTCATAAACAAAAATACACAATCACTAACTTGAACAACTTTCTGATGGACCATAGTGGGAGTACTCTAAATCTCTAATGATCATTTTCCATGCGATCAAACTACTCCATATTGTAACGGAATTTGGTAAAACAAGTAGGGCACTGAAACTTGTTCTTAGGATGGATGTCTTCATTGTGTTTATTAATATCAGAAAAACGGTTAAATGATCTCGTTTTACAAATGAAGCAACAGAAGGGTGGTGGAATTGGCGGTGGTGGTGGGGCTACAACAAGCGATGAGGCTTTAGCTGGTGGGGGGACAACGAGGTATTTTCGGTTTCTCTGACAAGAGAAAGTGTTAATAACATTCAACACATTTGTATGATTCGACTCTTTCAATCTAGCAACATATTTTCGCAGCATCATCTTCATTTTCAAAGAAACTTACTGTGGCTTCTTGAAAAAAATTGCATTTTAAGGTTTATGATACACTAATAAGTGTGGTCATTAAATCCCTATGGCACACCTTCAGAAAATGAGTTTCTTTTGACGCAATTTAAGTTGAAACTTATCTGTCTTAAACACATGAATGGCTCAAGTATAAGGCTATTAATGCTATTGGTTATACTTATTTATATGGTAACGATTCGTTTAGTTTAACAAAATGCTAACCATTTATTTTAATATATTACATTAATTCAAGTTTTAACATACATTATTAATAGATATAAAGATTTGAATAGTTTAATTACAAGTTCTATAATATTAGACAAAATAGAGTTTATTATGGAAAACTTGATTAAAAAAATTAGAACCTTGATAATAAGATTTATTACATTACTTATATAATCACCATATAATTTAAATGGAATTAGTTCTTAAATGGTATAGGATTTGCATCTCAAAAAATTTAAAAAGTGAAGTTTACATTAAAATATAATAAATATATAAGGGTTGCTCAGATGGTAAGCACCCTCCACCTACAAATAAGAGGTTTTGTGGGTTTGAGTCTCAATAGGATTAAAAAGTGAGAGTGCCACAATTTATCTCAGAGAAAAAGAGAAGGGAAAAGGGTGGAGTTATAAAAATTATAATAAATGTCATAAAACTTTATGGCATCTTCCTCCCAATTTTGTTATGCCATCATGCTTAGTGTCCCGGGGGCGGTTTTTGACAACCAAAATCTGTCGAGATTTGCCCAGTGCGGCGGCCAAGCAACCGATGCAAGGCCCAACCTTCCCTTGAATCTTAGAATAATTTTAGGGTCATTTGAGATTGCTTATACTTAGGAAAAATTTATGGCAGCAAGTATAAAGAAAAAGGAAGACAACAATATACCGAAAACTAATTCTCAACCTTTATATTAACCCAAAAATACAAAGGAACTCATTACAAAATCTGCCCCCAAGGTTGGACGTTTCTTCCCTAATAAACGTCTTATTTTGCACCTCTACATTTTTTTGTCTAAGTATTTACAATGCTTTATAAATGACATATATGCAAAGGGAAATAAGCCAAAGGGTTGTACAAGTGGATAGAGGAGAATTCCTACTAAGCAGACCACGTTTTGGGCACATCATCGCACTACTCGACCATGTTTTCCCACTTTCAGGTGCCCAACTTCCGCTCATGTGCCCTGCACATGTGTCCAAGCCACAACCAACTCAGCTCACCTTACACAGCCTTGCCCCAATCTTGGCCAAGTGCCATGCACCAATACTTAGCCACACAATACCACTGTCTTGCCTTGGCATCACAACACCACGTTATGACACCCTTTGTCGCGTTAAGTCACTTGCCCGCTGCCTCGTTCACTTATCACCCAACAAGCAAAGTCATCTCATCATTGCTCACACTTAGACTACCACAAGAAACTAGGCTGCCTAGCCGTGTTGCCACCAATACGTTTGACAATCAGCCCACATATGCCTTGATCCCACCAAATCATATTTAGTCTGCACTTGTTCCAACGTTCATCAATCATGTTGTTTATCACCCGTATTTATCCATGACTGAGCCAACATGCCCAAACTCATGTTATGGCCGAATCCCACTAAATCAAGGATCTAACACTTAGATACACCACTTTCGTGGTTACCATTTGCCAAAACATGTGTAATGCTATTCACCAATGATACCCTAACACGTGTCATTAGAAAAATACTAAAAATTAACTCATCTCTTTCCTCTTTCTTACGACCATTATATTTGGTAAACTAAGCTTCACCATCTTCATTCTTCATTTTTAATTTCGCAATCTCATGACACCACCATCTTTTTTACTAAAAATTTCATTCATTAAATTTCTATGAAATTATATAATGTAGAATTGAATTGAATCTAAGAGCGACCCATCGTTGAAACCGTCCCATCAACAACACCAAGCTTTGAACGTCATTGTTGTTGCTTCAATAATTGGCAAAAGAACGTTGTCCCAAACACCACTTCGATTTGCCCCAGTAGAAGAAATCTTTGTCTATTCCTTTTTATTTTCTGGTATTTTTTAGGGATAATTACACTAAAAGACAAGCGAAAAATAAAATTATCAAAAATGGCCCATATTTTCGAATCTTACCCGACATGTCACCCTTTTCCCGAGATAGCAATCTGCCGCAAGTTTATACAATTTTATACAAATTTATACACGTGTATAAAATTGTATAAATTTGTATAAGTGTGTATATGCGAGTGAATAAATCTGTATATTAATGATGTTTATATGAATTTTTACTTTTTTTGTGTATATTTTTATATTTCTCTCATTACTACACATTTATCTATGTATTTTCATGTATAATTTATTTATTTTTTTGGAGAGATTTGTGTATATAAACTTGTTCAAAGCAATGATATAGTCGCAATAAACATAAATTCAGTAAAATACAAAAAAGTAACGACACCTCTGGCAAGGGAGGGTGTCTACCGGCGACTCAGTGGCTGGGGAGGGGGAGATTTGATAGCTAGGGTAGCTTTTATGAAGGAGTGCTAAAATTTGGAGGGGTGCTCTGCATGAAAAAAAATATGGAATCCTGTTTGTAATTTTGGGTAGTGGACTGCCTATTTTTGAAAATTTCCTTTTTTTTTACCCTATTAAGGCCGTAACGAGGTGTTTGGTATAGAGTATTGCGTAACTAAACATGGTGTTAACATTTTCTACAATTTTATTCTATATTTGGGATTTTTCTATAGGCTGAGATAACTAATACATGTATTAATTAGTATACAAATCCATGTACTATTTAATACCTAGCCCATCATGGTATTAGTAATACCATGTTTACTAATACATAGATAAATAATGAAATGATAAAAATACCCACCCTCAAACCCTTGTTTTTAATACATGGATAAGAATTCAAGGGTATAATTGAAAACAAAACTTTATACAATTTTAAACCAAACACGAGTTTAAGTTATACAATGTTTAATTAAGTTTTAATACAATGAACCAAACACATGACTAAAAACAATCTATGCATTACTAATCCCTACATTATTAATCCTTGCATTATTAATCCATATAAATTTTACAGCAATAATTTTTTTTACCTTAACTACCTCATTACTTTTTCAGTTACCAAACACTCAAAAAATATGTATGTATAAAAAATATGTATGTATGTAGATATACATACTTTTTGAGTGTTTGGTAACTGAAAAAGTAATGAGCTTATAAGCACTATTGTGCTTAAAATAAGCTAAAATTGAGAAGTTAGAAAATCATAACTTCTCAATTCTCATTTCTCAAAAGTGACTTATAAACCACTTATGACTTATAAGCTACGTACTTAGTATAAGCACACCCAAACGGGCTTTAAGTCTCAAAGACCTTTTGTAATTTTTGGCCGGTAAACTTTTAGGCTTTAGTGGCTATGTTTTAATAAGTTGACTGCTATTCTAAAACACTCCCTTTACAAGCACTAGCTATTCCTCATGTGGCACCCTAAAATGTGGCTATCTTATGCAAATTTGGCCATATATTTAACATCTTTGGGCTTAATGACAAGTGATTTTAGCCCACTTCAGCTTGTTACTAGTTACTACTCCCCCGATACAACTTCTGGCGAAATTGTTCCAATTATCAGGTATGGCTCCTCTAATTTACCTCTCTATAGTGGTGTCGTTTGTCGAAAATTTTTATAACCGCTATAGTGAGATGCTGTTATATAAGTATAAAATTTTCGATAAAGTCATTTTTCCGGGCTTTTATTTTTATTTTTTTGACAACAGTTGTGTCCGAGCCATCTTACGCGTACCTCGACTAATTCTATTGGATACCTATCGCCCCCACCAGCAACAAGTATCAGGTAACTCTATCCACCAAGGCGGGGATAGATGAGAAGAAAGACTTAGTGTTTTCTAGCATCTGCTGAGATTTGAACCCGAGACCTCAGAGTTCTATCCCACTTCATTGAAAAATTAAAAATGTTGATAGATATTCATAATCTACTATTATAGATTGTTTCGTAAATTAGTTTCGGTCTATTAGTAAATATAATACTTGAATTGGTGAAGATTTGTATCGGAATTTATTTGTTCTCGTAAAATCAATAGAATTAGCATCACCATAGTAAAAGGTAAAACCAATTAATATTCGAGTAGGGTTATTATAGAGAGGTGATTATACAAAGAGTGTACGATTATAATAATCGAATGTCACTAATGTTATAGGTAGAATGCTGATATAGAGAGGTCAAGTTTAACATAGAAAATCGTTTTCGAAGAATACTTGGTTATCACAGTGAAATGCTGCTATAGCAATGACTATTATAGAGCGTTCTCACTGTCTTTAGTAAGAAGACAGCTCGATGCACAAAGCATCCCACGTTCACAGGGAGTCCGGGGAAGGACTCTGTATTTAGTATGAGAATGAATTGAACTACTTAGTATTAAAGTGAAGTGGGCCTGAGTGAAGCACTGAAGCTTAATGGATTCAGAGGATTATGGTTTATCCCAGCTTAAGGCAATGAGTTCTCACTGTCTTTAGTAAGAAGACAGCTCGATGCACAAAGCATCTCACGTTCACAGGGAGTCCGGGGAAGGACTCTGTATTTAGTATGAGAATGAATTGAACTACTTAGTATTAAAGTGAAGTGGGCCTGAGTGAAGCACTGAAGCTTAATGGATTCAGAGGATTATGGTTTATCCCAGCTTGTGAAAGAATCGGAGCTTAAGGCAATGAGTTTAGTGGCTGATGACCTTTATAAACTCTTTTAGAAACCTTTGTGTGAAACAAGAGTATAACTTAACACGACTAATTTAGGATTGAGGCGTAAATGACTGATTGATTTGTTTTGTAAATTAAAGCGAAAAGGAATCATAGTAAATGTTCAATCTTTGTGGTGCTTCAAGAGCAATGCATTAGTATAATGAGTTGTACTATGGTGAAAATAAACTTTAGTGAAATTTATAAATAGTTGATTAATAGGAAATGGGAATCAGTTGGACTTAGTTGTTACTGGGATACTGGCCTTTTTATTGAAAAATTTATATGGATAAGCTTAGTGAATCTGTTTGATGGGCTGCTCAAGCTAGCGGCTTTCTTAGTTCGATATGCACTAGTTAAACTTGTTATAACCTTATGTTTGTTGGGGTAGTGGGAAGTATTGCTTCTGTATTTGGGCTTGAAACCTATTGTTTGCTTTAACAATTCTTAAACTCTTCTTCACCTTTGTTTTGATTATCTTTGTTCAACTTTTGTTGCATTTACATTTTCTATTTCAGCACAATCACTTTCATATGATTTCTTTTCTATATCTTTTGGTATCATATTCTTTGCTTGTTTGTTATGAGCCAAACTAGGTACCGGATTTGGTGGAGAAGCACGTTAGTAGTGTGTGAGTTGTGGAGTGTATAAAAAGGGAACTAGGAATTCTAACTAAACAGTGTGAATTGATATTGGAAATATTTTCCCCTCTGTATTTATTTTTGTTTTACAAGGTCACCGGACTCTGTTGGTGGTGCCGGTCAGTCTCACCGGAAGATCTATTCAAGAACTATTCTTTGCCTTAGTTCCTTAGGATTTTCCTTCTTTTCTGTTTAAGCTGTAACATTGTTTCACTGTAGTTGTATTGGATGCTTAGCTTTACTTTGCCATGTTTCGTCGCTCCTCTTTTCTTCCTCTTTTTTTCTCTTATCTAATCACGCCATTCATCTTTTAAACTATTCCCTAAAATGGTAGCTGTTCTATTGAGTTGTTGATATTTTCTACTTGTTCATTCCAACTATTAGGTTCCATGTCCAGATTTCACTGAATTCCCTCATCAAAGTAGCATTTTAAAATTTTCAATGACTGATGAAAAAGGATGTTGCGATTTTATGAGATCCCTTAGCTAAGTATTTTAAATGTTGGTGAAACAACTATATTTTGTCCAATGTAGATCCATGGCAAATGGAGCTTCTTCATCGTCTTCGCTTCCCATTGATGAAGAAGATGAGATACTGATGCTGTATGGGTCTGAATCGGGTTGGGTTGAGCCCCGAAGTCACTGTGATCACCTGGCTTCTTTATCTTCCGATCTCAGCCACATTCCAACTCCCGATACTGCGTGCAACAGGTTCATCTTGCTACAGCCCTAAACTTCTTCTTTCTAGACTTGTAAAAACCAGTACACATCATAATCAAGTGGTATTATGATTCTTTCAAACTAGTTGACAAATTTTCATTTCCCTGCTTCATTTTATTCCCTTCTTTTTGAGTTTGTGTGACGTTAAGTTTATGTTTAATTAGATTTTGATGTTTAGCTACTCAAAACTTGTTTCCAGATTAAAGTATCACGAATTAAAAACTCATGTTTAATATGATGGTATCTCTCACCCTTTAAAGCACTCGGTGATAGGTGTTGCAGTCTTATTTTTCTCCTAGCACCTTTCACCACTTGTCTTTTTCTTCGTCGTTATAAACTTACACCAAATAAAAGGAATAAAGAATGTGAGAAATGTTAAGGAGTCTCAATTTGAGAAGTTCAATTCAAGACATGGAAAGAGAACAAGGGCGGGCTTGTTTCAAAGGTTGAAGAAACATATTTAGAGGCCTTCTTTCTCTTTTTATGTATTAAGAAGGAAATATAATGCCGTTTTAAGAGGGAAAAGTAATACTCTCCTCTCAGTTCTAATCTTTGCGTCTACTTGATGCCTATTTATGATATATACCTTACTATATCAAACAAAGAGAGGGAAAAGTAATGCTTATATTCCTCTATAGTTTATAGATTAAATCCTTTTGGTTCTAAGTGGTATGTATTCCAATTCATGTGTATAAGTTCAAAATCATTAGATCCCTGAGAAAATAATTAGTTTTTCAAATCTAGATATTGGAATTAGTAGCCTATTCTTTGCTTGGATTTTCAGATAGTACATAGGCCGACGTTTTGTCATATAGACTGATACAGCTTCCACCAATATGTATGTATGTTATAGTTTTTCTCAAACTAGGAAAGGACTGGTTTTCATTTACTTTGGTTAACTTCATAAATTAACCTACTATGCTGGTGTGTATGAGCTAAAAGGATATGAAAATTCTAGTTGGAAGCAAAGCATTTGGTAACACAGTGCAAAACTTTTTGAAGGTGCGAACACCCAGCAGAGAACTGGCTTTGTTTATGCTGCAAGGAGGTTCTTTGCAGTCGATTTGTTAATAAGCACATGCTCGAGCATTACAAGCAGACCAATCACTCAGTAGCGCTCAGCTTTAGGTAACTTTTGCGACACAATACAACACTAGTTTTCGTCAGTTTATTTGTCTTTGCCAATAAATGTATCGTAGCTTAAGATACTACATCTTTACTGGATTCTCCTTTTCCTTTTCTGGAGCAGTGATCTATCAGTATGGTGCTTCTCCTGCAATGCATATTTAGATGCTCAGGTAATTACGCCGCTGCAGTCTGTTCATTCCACAGCCTACATACTCAAGTTTAATGAGGCTCCACCTTTCCGAGCAGTGGAGTGTATACAAGTAACAGATAACAAAGCAGAGGATTCTACTTCTAGGAACTAACCGTTCGTCTTCTGTTTAGTGCCTATGTATATCCTAGATTGTCTTAGAACTGATTTATCTGATTTGATTATGGTATCGAAGAAACCTGATTGTTATCCCCTAATTCACTTTCCAAACCAAATTATAGTCTAGCAGTGCTTTTGAAAGTTGTGTATGCTTAAACTATTAGACAATCTCTTGACTGGAAAGAAAAAAGACAGAAGTTCAATATAGCTTAAATCTGTACTAGTACATTTTCTATGGCTAACTATAAAAAGTATCTCTACAAAGTAAATATTATGGTTATCAAAATTTCTCTCTACAAAAGCACCATGAATATATTGGTATTTTTCTCGAATACCTAACAAAACTAAAAATTGTTAGTTTTTTTTTTCTTTTTTTCCAAGTTGAAATCCAAATCAAGTCAAAGAATATGCTGAATTCAACTCCTTCTGTGTCATAAAGTATCTCAAGCTCTTATGATCCGTAAAGATCTGGGCAGGGGGGATGGCGGGGAGGCCGGCTCCATGACCCCGGTTGGTTGCCGAAGATGACCCCTCGCTTGGTTTGGTTTGGTTTGGTTTGATTCTTTTTATTTTCTTTAACACCCCTTATTGCAGTTTCACAAAGATGTTTGTATAACAAGCCAAGTTTTTGGAAATCCATTTGTTAATTCTCCTCTTGCAAAAAGAAAACAAGAAGTGGATTGGCTAGCATCGTGGAGATTCATCAATATTGTTCCTCTATGATTTTTAAGCGGATTTTCTTCCTAACCACCAAGAGGCATGCGCATTATGTCAAGTATCAAGAAAAATCAATTCTAAACTTTAACCTTCTAACCGCATTTGGTAGGTGGGATTGAACTAATAGATCCGGAATTAAATTTGGGATTATACTAATCCCATGTTTGGTTGGTGGGATAAGTTAAAATGGGAAAATTTTTGTACCAAATTCATGGTATTACTTTATCCCACATAGAGGTGAGATTGTTAATCCCAAAATTATAATCTCAGGATTATTACAATCTCATCTTCCTAGGATATTCCATATTTTTAGTCCCGCAAACCAAACGACCTGTAAAAATTTTGTAATGTCATTTTTTTTGTGTCAACATGCTAGTTCTTTTTATGAGATACAAACATGCAAAGAGAGTTTTTAGACTTCATACAAACAACTGAACAAGAAGTAATATGATCGTGGATAAGTATATGCAGTTTAAAAGTCAAAGACCACCAAGTGATATGGTGTAGCGGATGTAGCTACTCCTCCTTTAATCAGAGGTCTCGGGTTCGAGTCTTGGGTATGGAAAAATCACTGGTAGGGAGCGCTTCTCCCCGAATTGGGTCCTATGCGGCGCGAATCCGGATTAATCGGGGCTCCAATCCCAATAAAAGTACCGGACGGAAAAAAAAAGTGAATTGGATCCTATGCGGTGCGAATCCGGATTAATCGGGGCTCTAATAAAAGTACCGGACGGAAAAAAAAAAAGTTTAAAAGTCAAAGAGTAGTTTCTTTTTATCAAATCAATTGTGTGATTGCACGTAACTCAAGACCAGAAGGAAGTCGTGGCTTACCATTCCAATATACAAACCACGTGCTTTGACATTATACTACCAAATGTAGATGTATTCACTTTTTTTTTTTTTTTTTTTTTTAGAGTAGTGGATATTCATTAAAATATTTAATGATAAATTCAACATATTAATTAATGTAATTTATAATTTTGAATCTACCTCTATCTTGGATTCCTGTGATCTTGATTAAACTATTCAAAGTTCTTTCTTAAAATGAATTCAAGAATGTTTTAGGGAGTTGAAATACAAGAAAAGGACTGTTTACTTGAATCTTTTAGCACTTAAATACTTTCCATAGAATTAGGATCACCAGATTTACAATCTTGGTGTTTGTTTAGAGTTGACTTTTTGTTTCTCCACACCATTTTATCTGTGGATGGATGATGAGGGAATGGTGAGTGATGTCAAGAACACTGCAACTAACAAGAAAAATCCAAAACTAACATTATTGCCTCTTATTGCATTGATATTCTATGAAGTTTCTGGTGGTCCTTTTGGTGTAGAAGATTCAGTTAAAGCAGGTGGTGGTCCTTTATTATCTTTGCTTGGTTTCTTGATTTTCCCTTTATTTTGGAGTGTGCCTGAAGCACTAATCACAGCTGAATTAGCTACAAGTTTCCCTGAAAATGGTGGTTATGTCATTTGGATATCATCAGCTTTTGGCCCTTTTTGGGGTTTTCAAGAAGGCTTTTGGAAATGGTTTAGTGGTGTTATGGATAATGCTTTATATCCTGTGTTGTTTCTTGATTACTTGAAGCATTCATTACCTGTTTTTAATCACTTATTTGCAAGAATTCCTGCCTTGTTAGGAATTACAGTTTCATTAACATACTTGAATTATAGAGGCCTGCATATTGTTGGTTTTTCTGCTGTTTTGCTAGCAAGTTTTTCGCTTTTTCCGTTTGTTGTAATGGGAGTTTTGTCAATTCCAAGAATCAAGCCAAGACAATGGTTTGTTGTGGATTTCAAAAAGGTTGAATGGAGGGGATACTTTAATACCATGTTTTGGAATTTGAATTATTGGGATAAGGCTAGTACTTTAGCAGGGGAGGTTGAAGATCCTAGTAGAACATTCCAAAGGCATTGCTTGGGGCTGTTGTTTTGGTGGTTTCGTCGTATATTATTCCACTTCTTGCTGGAACTGGAGCTTTGAAGTCTGATCCGAGCGAATGGAGTGACGGCTATTTTGCAGAAGCTGGAATGCTGATTGGTGGCGTTTGGCTGAAATGGTGGATACAGGCTGCGGCTGCAATGTCTAATATGGGGTTGTTTGAAGCTGAAATGAGTAGTGATGCCTTCCAACTTCTTGGGATGAGTGAAATCGGAATGCTTCCTTCTATATTTGCTTCAAGGTTTGAGAAATTTCCCTTTGATCTTTACATTGGTTATGATGGTTCTTATAGTAAGTACTCCTATTTGTAAATTACAAGCTTGAGCTTCCTTGCATGAGCTAGAGATATTAGAGCTTCGAATCTTGTTTCATCTAAGGCTTGCTAGATACTAACTGAGATAAGATCACAATCATCGAATAATGTACTTAATAAGAAAATCCATTCTTGGGAGCTGTAGGTAGGATCATGTCATGACATATACTTTGTGAATGAAGCATAAACAGTACCTCTAGTCGGAAATTTTAATAAGTCTGTCCCATTTGAGGAAATTATACTGTATTTATCTGGTTAGAAAGAAGCAGATTATGGTAAAAGATGAAAAGAAAATGATAGAGGAGAAGATTTCTTAACTTGTCATTTACGGTTTTCGTAAATTAAACTGGAGTTTGAGTGTCATGAAGTTTATCCAAAAGGGGGAAGGGCAAATTTACAAATTCAACCTTCTGGCATACTGAGCCTATTATCATGAGACAAGTACTTCAAATCTTGCAGATCAAAATATGGAACACCCACTATCAGCATCTTATGCTCTGCAACGGGCGTGATCTTTCTGTCATGGATGAGTTTTCAAGAAATCCTGGAATTTCTTAACTTCCTCTATTCAGTAGGAATGCTTCTAGAGTTTGCAGCCTTCATAAAATTAAGGATAACGAAGCCTGATCTTCATAGACCTTATAAGGTCCCCTTGCAAACATTTGGAGCAACGATGCTTTGCCTGCCACCTGCTTTGTTGCTTCTTTTTGTCATGTATCTGGCTTCTTTAAAGACGTATATAGTAAGTGGCTCAGTCATTATTCTGGGATTACTCTTGTATCCTTCCATAGAACATGCAAAGGAGAAAAAATGGTGCCATTTCAGTACAGAAGAACCACTAGGACATCCTAATGATCCTGAGGACCAATCAGCAGATTCTGAACTTGATCAAGGTGTTAAGGATGAAACATCTATTAGCCTACTCGGACACTCTAACAAGGTACAAGATTCTGAAACCTTGTCACAAGAAATCTCAACACATGATTAAAAGATATACTTTCATTTGTGTACATTTATAACAAAAAGAAGAGGAGCGTTTGTGCAATGGTAAGAGTTGCCGCGGTGTGGTCATGAGTTCACGGGTTCAAGTCATGAATACGGCCTTTCACAGATATGCAAGGTAAGATTGCATATGACAAACCTAATCGGTCCTTCACCAGCACTGTGCAGAGGGAGAACATACTGCACCAGGGTGCCCTTTTTATACGAAAAGATTTATTTTACATAGTTCAACTGTTCAAGCTAGAAAAGATATGCTAAAAACTGAAAAGACACTGGGAGGAATGCCCCAAAGATTTGTGTAGACCCTTTAAATGCCTTTTTATACTTGAGGTGAAATGAGGAAACACTGTATAACTTGTTAATTCCAACCCCTGACACCTTTTTCCTACTCTTTCTTCTCTATTCCAACTAGCTTTAGGAAAATTACCTTAGCTGTCAATCTTATTTGAACTTTTTTTATATACTCTCAGATATATGTGTGTTTGTCACTCTCTATGTTTGTAATCCGATCCGAGAAAAGAAAAAATTTCCCGGTTATCAGTGAGACTTTGCCATTCCTTCTATTATTGGGAGATCTCTTTTATGGTTCCGCCTTAGCTCCACATGTTACTGTTATTCGCTTATTGACAACATTAAGTCTTCATAGAATTAGAAAGGGGGGAAAAATTAAGAAATAATTTGATCAAGTATAGTAAAGAAGGTTTCTATATTTGTTGTGGGCAGTCCATTTGGAATGGCTTAAGAATGAGAACAGGTTTATCAGGCAAGTAAACAATTAGAAATTTGGTTCTTCTGGCTCTTGAAGTCTCTGCTTTTCTTGAAAACATGTTGACTGCTGTCAGCTTCTTAGTTGCCTTCCAACTTTATTTGGTAGACTTATATAAAGCATAGCTCGGGAAGTTGTTACTGTATACTGATACTTGTGACTGGAAAAATGAAAAAATGACATTCTTCAAGGAAGTTACAGGAATCATTAGCTCCTAATATCCATAGGAGGAAAAGAAAAGATGGGTGGGTTCAGAACTAGAAGGTTGATTGTAGTGCTGCTTCACATGAACTAATCCTGCTGTTTTTCATTTCTGATCTACTTTATAGCCACCCATTTCTCTCCTTTGATAACAGGATAATTTCCATGGAGGGTAGCTTGTTACATTGTAGAACAAAAGTTAGAAACATGAGAATTATTACTAGAAAGGGGAAGTTTTCAAGTTGCTCTTCCTCAGAAAGTTCGTCATGGAAATGAAATGTCAGCGGAGCAGTTCTTGTTGTGTTTTCAGTATTTACATCTTGTAACTGCAGTATTTGTCATTCTCAGCGACATGAGTTTCTGTCAGGATTTGAACATATTCTTTTCTGACTTTAAACAGACTAAACCTTGAACTGCAAATCGCCAAATTTCTAGTTACTTTGTTGAAAGTGGAGGAGTACTTGAACATTTTTCGTAGAGAATGTGAATATCTGAAGTATCTAGTGCAGTGAGATTATCAGGCTTAGTTAGGAACATAAAGGAGACTGTCAAGTCAAGTGGAAGTGACATGCATTAGATGCAACAGCCTCTGTATGATAAACCACATTCGGATCATTTTCCTCGTTATCATGAGATATTTCTCAGTTTCATTGCAGTGTCATTCTCTACTGGAGTCACAAATATGATCAAATTTTTGTACAGTAAGTTTAATTTACATTATGAAATTATGAAGCCACCAATGTATATTGTTTTTTCATTAGTACATATATGACTCATGACTGATTCTTAATTTTGACACCAACAATGTATATTGCATTTTCATATCAGTAGCCGGGGTCAGGTTTGTCAACACCATCGTCGCTCCTAAGCCAGTATGTCTGAGTAAGAGAGGCTGCACCATTTGGTATGTCATCAATCACACTTTCATGACCTTGTGGGAAATATATCCCTGTCCTCTTATGAGGTCTCCAACAACATGTTTTCATCATCCCCTTCTCCTCCTCCATCGTCGTTTCAGATCCGTCCCTCTCCTTATTCAGCCCTGCAAGCTTGCTCATCCAACGTCCCATTTGAACCTGCTGCAACCTGCATATATATATATGAACTAGCTAGTATAAATTTCAGGCTACATGTCCCTGGTATTCATGTCATAGATTAATGAGTTGAACCTTTTTACACGATCGACCACCTAAATATAATTACAAGTAATGTTCATATAGTGTGAAAATTTGAGATAAGTTACGTGCTACAACATGTTAAAATATATATGCAAAAGTTAATTCTTTGCACTATCAGTGTACAAGGAAACCTGCAGCCGCTATGCTTCGGGTGCGTTCTGGGTAAACCCCGCTCCTGATGCAATAGCCTGCAAACCACACAGGAGAGGTAAACCGCACTAGGCAAGTCCTGTGCGACATGCTCAAACTGAGAAAGTTGTTGGCAAGGGGGCTTGAACCCAAATCTCCCGTGTGGGAAATCACTTGCTGAACCAACTCAGCTACCCTTGCGGAGTCCTAAACACTATAATTAAAAGAAAAAATTAACCTAATTGGCAGTGACCTCTGGGGAAGCCTAGTGATTCCAGCTGCAGCCATGGCTCTTGTTGATGAAGAAGTTAAACTAGATTTTTATAATAGTGTAGTGTTTTGTAGGACCTTATGATATGTATAAACACAGGAGATCAAATAGACAAACTATATATAGGTGTTATATACGTCTAAAAAGAATTAGATTCTACAATGTGTACTTCAATCTTGTTATTCTGGCATGTTCAATGGTTGTTAATTTATGTATACTAACGTGACTAATAAGATATGTTATGTCGAATTATAAGTAGCATGTGCACTTTGAATATGAAGACGTTTATTTTCCAGATACCCTCTCATGTGGCACAAAAAGAGAAGTGCATGAGAGGCGTTTTGACAGTGGTATTTTGTTTGAGGTCACTTTTTAACTGGTTTTGCATGAGAGAACACTTTTTGAAACTTAAATCCTTGTGGTTTGAACTTAACACAAGTTCAGCCCACAAGGGTTCGAAGTTCAACTTCAGCCCACCACAAGGGTTGAAGTCGTATGGTACTGTATTGTATTGTGTTGTACAATGTTTGGATAGACTGTATTGTTTACCGTTGTTTAATAATTGAAAATAAGATGAAGGGTAAAATGGGAATATTAAATAATAAGTGAGGGCATGATGGGTAAGAAAAATAGGTAACGACGCGATTCCACCAAATCGGCCGTTACATAAAGTGACAGTTTTCATGGTTACATAACCATGGATTTAACGATACCATACAATGCTAATTACAGAAACAATCAAAACAAACATCGATCGTACTATGGTAACAATACAATTCCATACCATGGGTTACTTACAACCATCCAAACAAGCTGTTACGGATTGAAGTTGAACTTTTATAATTATTTTTAGGCGATTTAGAAAATAAAATATTTTTAAGCTATAAATGTATAGAAGTTAAACTTATACGTACATTAAGACTAGTATAATATTTTTTGTGGATGCTAGGAATATAATGTAGAATGCAGAAACAAATTTTCATCTACCTTTATTTTGTCAAGTGCAAGTGTTTCTGGATTTGTCTTCAAATTTCTGGACCAAGGACCAAAGAGAAGTCGAGTATACTTTTATTTATTTAATTATATCTTGAATAATTTGTTACTTGCCATTAAACTCAACTGGGGAGCCTTTTAAGGCAAAGGGAATGTGAATGAATATGTCAACTCATCTACATCCCACGAAATAATGAAGACTATATAGGTAAAAGAGTAAAGTCCACTGAACCCCCTAACTTTTTAGGTTTGGGAAGCAATACTGCCTTCACCTTTTCAAAGGGACGATAAACCCCCTCCATCTTAAAATCAACGGTTAAAAATGAGTTTATCATTTGTATGGATTTTTAAAAGGTCAAAAACAACCTTGAATTATGATTAATTTTAACGTATAGTTTCTACACCATGAAGTTCTTTTTTAAAAAAATTATACAAATAATTAAAATTTTATATCTCGTTTACTGCTTTGATTTTTCTTTTGATTTAAAAAAATCAGTTAGTTTTGTAGGAATATTTTTTTTGTAGAGCTTCAAAATTTATAACTACTAAAAATTAACGTAACTAAAGTATTAATTTTGCTAAAATACTTTTCTATTGACGTCTTCCTTACCTATTATGTGGTTTGATTATTTTTTAAATATTTCATTTGTAATCATTATGAAAAACAAAAGGTGAAATTTTAACTATTTCTATAATATAAAGGTGATGACATAGCACCCATACAGTAGCGGCTGCGAGTTACTTAATTTACCCAAAAAAAAAGTGATGACATGATATTTTATAGTAATTTAATAGCAACCTTAAAATATTAATTCAAAAATATGAATGAGGTATTATTATCTCATACCTCAAATATTACGGTGGTAAGATAAAATTTATTAACGCATTTATATACAATAATAAGAATACGTTCAAGTGGGTAATTTTGATCAGTAGCCATTTTTGGACGCGCTCCTTGGGACTATCCACCGTTTCAAAATTCATTGAAGAATAGCCAAAAATTCGCGCGCACACTTAAGCTCCATTAGCGTTGGAAAAACACCTCAGACTAGTCCAATAACAAAATACTGGGGTTAGTTTTGACCTAAAGAACATTCATGCAAAGATCAACTCATTTTTAGCCGTTGATTTAGGATCAACGAGTTTTATCATCCCATTCAAAAGGTGAAAGGAGCATTGTTTCTCAAAACTATAAAGTTGAGGGGGTAAGTAGAATTTACTCCGGAAAATGGCTAAAAATACCTCTATCGTATCAGAAATTGTTCAATTTTACCTTTCGTCCACCTATGCGTAACTAAATACCCTCGCCGTTAATTTTTTGTAAAAAAATACCCCAAAAACTAACAGACATGCCAACTGTGTATGGTGGGCCAAACCTAATCCTATTTGGCACAATATGACTGGTCCACGTGGGAACTAAATCCTATTCAGCCTATGTGGTTACACTAACTTAACTCAACCCAACTTTACTCTACTCAACCCGACCCACATTAACCTAACTCGCGTATAAAATAACAAGGTGGCTAGTATTTAATTAAAATACTTATAAATATAAATAATTAATATAAAAATAGAAAATTTTGTAAATAATTATAAATAAATGTACTTAATCATAAATAGATATAGATGACCATAAATAATGCTAATTAGATATATAAATAGCCACAAATAATTATTAAATGATATCGTAATGCGTTAAATTACACCAATAGCATACGTATTTTAGAAAATAGCCTAAATGAATGCAATTACGTAATATAGTCACAATTAAATAAATATTATATAAATAGGGGATTAATAATAATATTACATACGTAAAATGCATGCTATCTAATGCAGTTTTATTTGAAAAATTACTATTATAAATTTTAATTAAATATAGCCAAATTGCAAAAAACTGAGGGATAAAATTGGGTATCAACAACAAACATAAACATAGATAAAAAAAAATGACCAATATATCAAAATTAGTTGACAAGCAAAACATTATGTGGACATTTGTAGAATCGACGTCCAAAATTATTATTCGTCTTTGCCGTTAATTGAGTAGAAATCATCCCACACCTACATCTACGAGGTTGAAATGAGTCACCTGAACATTTAGATTTCTCGGGCATAGTTACGAATTCTGAATTTTGTTTTAACCAATATGAAGAAACAAGCATGGTGAAATGGAGTATATTGTATTAGGATTGAGTTTTATTGCAGAGGGAAGGGTTATTTACGCGGGATAGGTTAATGTGGGTCAGGTTGGGTAGAGTAAAGTTGGGCTGAGTTAAGTTAGTGTAACCATATAGCTGACTAGGATTTAGTTCCCACGTGGACCAGTCATATTGTGCCAAATAGGATTAGTTTTGGTCCACCATACACAGTTGGCATGTCTGTTAGTTTTTGGGGCATTTTTTTACAAAAAATTAACGGAGAGGGTATTTAGTTACGCATAGGTGGACGAAGGGTAAAATTGAACAATTTCTTATACGATAGGGGGTATTTTTGGCCATTTTCCGAATTTACTCTGTGTAAAATGAAGCCTTGACATTAATGTATTTGAAATGTCATCACTCACTTAGGAAACTTTGTGTGCTCTGCGAGTATCTAAATGTCTGTTGACATTAAAGACGGCATCATCATCAGAAGAAGACTGGAAAATGAACATTCACCAGTCAATACAATACTACTCATAATGTCCATAGAATTTTCTTCCAATGACTTTTGAATTTTGACGGTGATTGGCCGTTATATTTTAGTTACCGCATTAGCTCAACAAAATTGTCCTAAAAAATTTGTCGTGATTTCCAACTATATCTTGTATTTATTATTTTTCTTAATACACGTGAAAAGAACTCATACAACAATCAAAATGAGAATGAAATCTACCTTTGTAATGTCATGCTGAAAAAAGTGGGATAGCACTAGAGAGTCGGGAACTTTTACTGCAACTGAAGAGGCTCACACCTGGAATCAAACTAACCTATCAACAGAAAGAACCGAGGTTGATTTCTTTGCAATAGGAAATGCAGTTGAAATAGAGATTCGCTTGAAAAGAGAGCCGCAGTACTACAAGAAAGCTATAAGACATAAATAAATCGATTGCCGCCATTCCAGAAATCAGGGTTTAGAAGTCTTTCGTCCGGGAGATATAGCTCCTCAGCGCATACATACAGAGATCTTGTGATTTGATCTGTACTAAAGACGGGAAGAACCAGCCTACATGAGTGCCAATCAACCGAGCCACTAGGTTTGAGAATAAGGTGGGATTCCTGGATCTAGTGGCCGGTGAATCACTAATCAAAGAGAAGTGATCAAAGAGAAGATTTTGGAGAAATTCTTCATCGATCTAGTGGCCCGTGTGGTGTCCTCAAATTATTTGAACACAGATTTTCCTTTGCATTTTATTTTTTCGAATGAAAAAGAAAAATTGGCATTTTGTTGAAGTTTCCTTCTTTTGTCCGTTAGCCATATGTGTCAATTAACTGCCGGCCAAAGAATTCGTTGGTCTAATTGGTCGCCTCCCTAATTTAATATTTCCAGTTTATTTCCACCATTTTGAGAAAGGAAACAGCAGTCATCATAAATTCATAACTACTACACGACCAATCAAAGAAACAATATACAAGGTTGTCGTAGTAGGCAACATATGTAAATGCTACTCTCTCCGTTTTAATTTATGTGGCAGTATTTTCTTATTCGTCTGTTCCAAAAAGAATGATAACTTTTTTAAATTTGGTAACAGTTTAACTTTAAAATTATAGTTTTACCACTACTGAAATAATTTACAACCACATAAAATTTTTCTTTATTTCTTAAACTATGTGCCGAGTCAAACGATGACATATAAAGTGGAACGAAAGGAGTAATGGACTAGAGACATAATACAAGTGTACAAGGCCAGGTAGAGACAGCATCTTGTTTAATTGATATGCTATTCATCCTAACAACCCAAGTATACACGTTACAATCACGTATATGCTTAACCAATTTGAAACAAAATAGTCTTTGTCTAATATGTAAACAAAAGGAACATTTAGGTGCAATGATCTCTAAATCAACAATTATTTGGCTCATGGGACTGGTATGTTTGTATCTCACCAACAGAAAACTGTTGGTCTGTCTCCCCACGTTACATACTCCCTCCGTTCTAAAATGGTTGTCTTAATTTAATTTGAAGCGGAATTTAAAAAATATGGTCCAAAATAAACTCTATATAATAAGTGGCTATAAAATATTTCATTAAGAATAAAGTCGTAGTTTCAACTCAAAAATATTTCTAAAATTTAAAATTGTGTCATTCTTTTTTAAACGGACTAATAAGGAAATATTGTCATCCATTTTGAAACGGAAGGAGTAATAGTTAGTAAATCTACTTGTATTGTATTGAAAAGCATGAGACTTTGTCCCTCCCAAGTCCCAACCAAACTCAACACATTATATACTGAAAGAATATATTACTACTAAATTTGATTTAAGGAGTAGTAGCTACTATATTCATTCCAAAAAAAAATAGGTACAATTTCTTAATAGTCTATTCCAATAAAATGACATAATTTTAAATTTGAGAATAATTTAACTTCAAACTTATTATTTATTCTTAATGAAATAATTTATAGACATATTTATCTTTAACTTATTTTAGACTATAAATATTTAAAGTCTTTTTATATTTTTTAAATTTCAATCTGAGTCAAACTATGTCATCATACGGAAGGAAAGTAAACCGTAAAAGATATTCTTAATTTCCCAGATGTTGGTTACCAACTCGCATGAAAATATGGTTATGATTAATTAACAAATGGACGTATAATTTGGGCGGAGTTTAATTTGATGTGACGTATAATTTTTATATATATGGTTATGTTTAGAGGGAGTTTGATTTGATGTGACATAAAGTTTTTAACTATAACAACGTCTACGTTGAATAAGTCACCTTCCAGATTTGTCTTTAAATTGTTGAAAACATTTAGAAGAAGAATTAATACTACTCTACAATTTATGCCTATTCGAGCCATTTATGAGGTTGGGTTGGAACAAAAAAATGTAAAAAAATAAAGCAAAATGAAGAAAAATGAAAAATGCAAAATATTTTCACTGTGAGTATTAAATGATTTTAGTTGGTCGTATTTTATTAAAGAATCTTTAACATGTGAGTATTTAATACTCCCTCCGTCCCAAATTAGTTAACGCTTTAGCAAGTTTCATTTGTCCCAAATTAGTTGACGCTTTAGGATTTCAAGACTATTTTTGTCAATTCTTTCCAACTATACCCTTAATAATTAAAAGAATTCTCAAGAAACTTTAATAGTCAAACATTAAATAGGGGTAACATAGTAAAATACACACTCTATTTAATGGTTTTCTTAATGGGCGTGAAAAAGCTAAAAGCGACAACTAATTTGGGACGGAGGGAGTATATTCTACTAGTACTAGTATACAAGTAGTTGGTTACCAAAATCAATATGCATTGACTGGTAGTTAAGGCATCAATTTATGGCGCAAATGGAGGAAACTAAAGAAAAGGGTAGAATTGGTGTCCTACTTAAAGCACCGAGTAAAGGAAAAGATTGACTTGAAATTTAAGAAATATTAGATGTCCAATTTTGAATAGGAAAGAGCAACAATAAAGGAATACATGGTCTCTCTTAAATCCATAAGATACCTACAGGTCGGGTCGGGGCTCTGCGCTCTTTCTTTCTGTGTGGGACGATACCGGAGAGAGAAAGAAATGCGTCGAGGCGGCGAACAGGATAACATATTCTATCCGTCTCATTTTATTTGTCACATTTATTTTTATACGTACTTTAGTAGTAATATATTAACGATGAACTATTTTTTACTATTTTACCCACCATATTATTCTCTCTTTAATAAATGTTTACTCTTGTTTCTACTTTCAAGATCAATTAATACTCCATCCGTTCGAAAGTGGATGTCACTATTTTCTTATTAGTCTGTTAAAACAAGAATGACACAATTCTGACTGTGAAAAATTTTTTGAGTTGAAACTATTACTTTACCCTTAATGAAATATTTTATAACTACATATTTATGCATGACTTATTTCGGACCATAAGTTTTAAAAGTCTTACCACATTTCTTAAACTACGCTTCAAGTCAAACTATGACAATCATTTTGGAATGGAGGGAGTACTAAAAAAATAGCTAATTTTGTCTTGAACTCCTAAATGGACAAATAATTTGAGACGAATATTCATAATAAGAAGGACAAATTAAACGAGACGGATGAAGTATGTACGAAGCTTTACGCTTGCACAATACCGTTAGAATGTTTATATTCCATAAATGACTCGAATTTATTACCTACATAAGTTTTTAGAATGAATAAGAATATGAAAGCATATAGTCCTTATAAGTAATATCTAAGAAAGGCAAAAGTATATATTTATGGGATATTACTTTTAAATGGTAAATCTTATAGTACTTTGTAGTGATTCTTTATGTGACATATTAATTCACCAACTTTATTTAAGATGTCTCAAGATTTTTATTCCTATTATTCTAAACTTTTACACATTAATAATATAATAATTTTAGACTATTAGCACGTTTAAAAGCTAATTGTAATTTTCTATAACAAAAACATTGATAATCAGTAAAGGAAAAGTTTGACTTGAAATTTAAGAAATATTAGATGTCCAATTTTGAATAGGAAAGACAAACAATAATAAAGGAATACATGGTCTCTCTTAAATCCATAAGATACCTACAGGTCGGGCCGGGGCTCTGCGCTCTTTCTTTCTGTGTGGGACGATATCGGGGAGAGAAAGGAATGCGTCGAGGCAGCGAACAAGATAACGTATTCTATCCGTCTCATTTTATTTGTCCCATTTATTTTTATACGTACTTTAGTAGTAATATATTAACGATGAACTATTTTTTACTATTTTACCCACCATATTTTTCCCTCTTCAATAAATGTTTACTCTTGTTTCTACTTTCAAGATCAATTAATACTCCATCCATTCTAAAATGGATGTCACTATTTCCTTATTAGTCATTTCCAAAAAGAACGACACAATTCTAAATTTGGAAATATTTTTGAGTTGAAACTATTACTTTACCCTTAATGAAATGCTTCATAGCCACATATTTATGTATGACTTATTTCGGACCATAAGTTTTAAAAGTCTTACCACATTTCTTAAACTACGCTCCAAGTCAAGCAAGGAAGACAAATAAAACGAGACGGATGGAGTATATACAAAGCTTTACGCTTGCACAATACCGTTAGAATGTTTATATTCCATAAATGACTCGAATTTATTACCTACATAAGTTTTTAGAATGAATAAGAATATGAAAGCATATACTCCTTATAAGCAATCTCTAAAAAAGGCAAAAGTATATATTTATGGGATATTACTTTTAAATGGTAAATCTTATACTTTGTAGTGATTCTTTATGTGACATATTAATTCACCAACTTTATTTAAGATGTCTCAAGATTTTTATTCCTATTATTCTAAACTTTCACACATTAATAACATAATAATTTTAGACTATTAGCACGTTTAAAAGCTAATTAATTGTAATTTTCTATAACAAAAACATTGATAATCAGTAAAGATGGTAATAGCTGGTTACAGCCATTAATACTATCAAAACTTAATAATTTTCAAAACTTAATAAAAACTCCTAATTCACTCAAAACACATCTTCAAGTGATATTATTTGACATATTTTTTCAAGAAAATTGTTTTTACTGTATTTTATCGAGCAATATATTTAAACGTTAAATCTAATCAAACACGAAATAAATATACAAATTGGAACGCGTAATTAATGATTAACAACTCACATCATAATTTTTACCACAATTTTATCAAGTAACATGTATAAACTTTACGCCTAGTCAAACACGAAATATACATCCAAATTGAAATGAGTAGGTAATGAGTAACAACACACATCCAATATTTTTTTTACAGACAATTTTATCAAGTGACGTGTTCAAAACTTTACGTCGTAGTCAAATACAGAATAGATATACCACTAAAAGATGAATGATTAACAACTCACAACGTAATACTCGTCTAGAGACGTGTTTAAACTTTACGCCTAGTCAAACACGGAATAGATATACGTGAATGATTAACAACTCACATCCAATAAAAATGGATAAAGTCATTATTATTCTTTTTAGTATATTGTGTATACAAGTAGTTTTCTACGCATAAACGCGTAAAGTTGGGTAAGGTTCTTGATTTTTTTCCCCGTGTTTCCTTTTTATATACGCGGTTTTTCCCCTTGACTCTCTCTTTAAACTAACCTTTCTTTGTTTCATGCATAATATTCTCTCTCAACAAACTCTTTATTGGAAATTGTAACTTATATATTTATTCGTAACGTTAACTTGTTTGAGATTGAGACGTAGTCGATATTACGATATGATGAGAACATGTTATAGGCCATTAGAAAGGTGTTTTGGAAGGAGGGGTGGTGATGGATTATTATGGCAAACAGAATTAAAACAACATACATATGGTGACTTTTCAATGGCTGTTGTTCAAGCTAATTCATCATTAGAAGATCAAAGCCAAGTTGTTACTTCTCCTTCTGCTACTTATGTTGGTGTTTATGATGGTCATGGTGGTCCTGAAGCTTCTCGTTTTGTTAATAGACACCTTTTTCCTTATTTACACAGTATGTTTTTTCTGCCCTTTTTGCCTTTTGTTTGTGTATTTTCTTGGTTCTTGTTGATTTTGTGTGTTTTTTCCTCTCGAGGTATGGGTAAGGTTTGCGTACACGTCGCCCCCCGACTTCTTGTTGTTGATTTGTGTGTATGATTTAGTCTAAAATGCTAGTATTGGGATAATTTGCCTATTATTGTGAACGAGGTGGATTCAAGATTTGAACTTTATGGATTTGGAATACCATTGAATCCACTAACCATGTGAGTTAATGGGTCCGAAATATAATAGTTTAACTTATTTAGTAGAATTCTTGACACATATAACGGGTTTGAGCTAAATTTATTTGGGGTGAGCCGAAGCAAGCAGCTTTGATTCAGACTCTATAACGGTGTTAAGAAATCTGCTAAATATGTTCAATGTTAAAATTTAAACTCAATAACTCAAATTGGGTTCAGTGGCCTCACGAACCCATAAAGGTCAAATCTTGGATCTGCCTCTGCGGCCTAGTATGTGAAAATATTTTTGTTGGTGAGTTGCGGTGTTACTTGAATTCGCCCGACTTTATGTTGACTTTTTCGTACGTTCTCCATTAAGATTTTTGATAGTTTTGCTTAATTTTCTGGTTAGAAAGTGCAAAAGTTGGCTCTTTTATGTTTACATGATCCGCAGGATTGCTGCATATTCTTGTGTTGTATACAGAATTTTTGTTTTCTTAGTGTGATGTGCTTACTGATCTAGCACTCTGTCTGCGTTTTTGTTCTTTGATATGTATCTGATATCTTTGTTTTCAATTTGGTGTAGAATTTCAGAAAGAGCAAGGGGGTTTATCATCAGAGGTTATAAAGAAGGCATTTAATGCTACAGAAGAGGATTTTATTCGATTGGTGAAGCAATCGTTGCCACTAATGCCAAAGATTGCTTCAGTTGGATCATGTTGTTTGGTTGGTGCTATTTCAGGAACTGAATTATACGTAGCTAATTTAGGAGACTCGAGGGCGGTTCTTGGACGCAGAGGTTTTGATGGGGAAACAAGTAAAGTGGTTGCAGAAAGGTTGTCGACTGATCATAATGTTTCCTGTGAAGAAGTGCGGAAAGAGGTTGAATCACTTCATCCAGATGATTCGTCTATAGTAGTATACTGTCGAGGAGTTTGGAGAGTTAAAGGCATAATTCAGGTGAGCTTACTAATTTTCTGCTTACGAAAAGCCAAATCTATCTGCTTGCTCTCTGAATGACCTTTCATTTTTGGTGGAATGCTGTTATTAAGATGACTTTGAATAATGTCAAGTCCTAACAATCCAAAGTCGTATTATTCGTTTTTTGACTTGCCGTGGTGCAGACTTATGCCTTTTCTTTCAGTTCTGTTTACTTATTTCTATCTCCTCGACTATACGTGCCTGTGTTGTTTGCAAAGTGAACTGCATTTTAGAGTTCTCCAGCTTTTGCCGTCTTTCTTTTTTTATTTGCAAAGTAAGAGCACGACGTGATGGAAACTTGCTTCATAGATTCCCATTTATCTTGGTTATGCTCATGTCTTAGATGTAACCTCACAATATTGTGTTATTGTCCTTAATAGTTGTATAAGTCTACGCCAATGGTGCCACTGTTATGGTGAATTGCGTTAATTTAGATATTCTTAAAAATCTTTTTATCTGTCTTCCTGATACCAGAGATACAGGATTCTCAATATGCAGATTAACTTATTTTTTTGTTCTTTCTACTTCTTATTCTGGTCCATAAACTCATTTCTTGAGTAGGACCTTTTGTTTGAGTCGATCATAAAAGTTACTAGTTGAGGTGTTACTTAAGCCCTCAATTTCTTGGTTATTTCATCCAGGCTGACATGAAACGTGGAGTCGAGATATTGTTTTCGGATACATATTTGGGGAATGCTGTTTACTTAGTCCTTTTCATTTCCCTTTTACTTTGGTGGCTATACCTTCCTTTCTGGAAGAGGATAATCCTCTTTACTTAGAGGAATCAAAGCCATTGGTCGCACAGTCTTATCTGCGGTCTCTTAGTCAACATTGGTTTACCATTATGTATCTTCTGCTTATGCAAAGCATCTTACACAGGCACTGTCAAATCTGTTCTTATGGGTTTACATAATATCATGCTTTTCCCAGAATCACATGCTCTGCCCTTTGTCCGCTGTCTCATGCCGCTGAATTTAGAGGTAGCATGTCTTCCGTGCACGAGACGTTACGTGCATGAAGATTTCATAAAGCAGAGATTTGTGATTCCAGGGAATATTTATCGTCTCCCTCTTAATTTATTTTCTTTGGCTATAGATTCTCATGATGCTTATCGAACTGTTAAGATAGATTGTGTTCTTTATGTGTTGGTAAAGGTATGAACATTATCCTGGGAGAGTAAGAGAGAATATGTGCCTTTTGTTTGTAGCTTTTTGGTGTCTTTACTATAGCCTACACTTTGTCATTTAAACGTGTGAGAAAGGTACTTACACATGGCACTTTGCAGGTCTCTAGATCAATTGGAGATGCCTATCTTAAGATACCTGAGTTGAACCGGGATCCTATCTTTCAACACTATGGGAAGTCTGTTCCTTTGAAGCGGTCTGTACTGTCAGCAGAGCCTTCCATTGTTACAAGAAAAATTAAACCGCATGACTTATTTGTGATATTTGCTTCTGATGGCCTCTGGGAACACCTAAGTGATGAAGCGGCTGTGGAATTAGTCTTTAAGAACCCAAGAGCTGTAAGTTGACATTTCCTTCATTCTTGTTTTCTGTGGCAAGTTAGAGAACAAATATAAATACGTACATTTTGTAGAGGAATGAAATGGCGTGGTGACCTTGTTTAAGTTGTCTTGGCACACTTTACATGTTACTTGATTAGATGTAGATATCTTTGTTAAGATATGGGATTGATTCTTAGTGATTTAAAAAACGATGTAGGAGTGATTCTTGCTAAGGTTGCTAACTTCGTGGGGACTTGAAATTTATACTATCATGAACTGATGTTTTTGTTGGTGCACTTGCAGGGAATAGCTAAGAGACTGATCAGAGCTGCCCTTAATGAGGCTGCTAAGAAGAGGGAGATGCGGTACAAGGACATAAAGAAGATAGAGAAGGGGATTAGGCGTCATTTCCACGACGATATAACAGTAGTAGTGATCTTTCTTGATCACAAGAAGAAGTCTTTACAGTCCAAAGGTACCGTTGGCTGTATCACCGCGCCTGTGGACATCTCCTCCTTCCATTCAGATGGTGTTGCAGATGAACCAAGTGGTTAAAGTGAACATCCAATATAGTCGTCTTGGGGGCACTGTGTATAATGAATATAGTAGGATTATGGTAGTGAATGAAATGATATGGTGGAAAGAATACAAGGTTAATGTACATAAGATCACAGTTTTGGGTGGCTGGTTGAATACATTGCCAGCAGAAGCTTACAGTTTAGGAGCTGACCAAACATATTTTTTTGTTTGTTTTTTCAAATGTTCTTTTTATGTTTTTGTTGAGATTAATAGTGAAATGGATACCCATGATTTTGAACCGAAATATCTTTTCAGTTAGTACTTTATATGATCATAATTATAAATTAAGAACTAACTTATTTTAAACTTATCAAATTGCTCTTAATGAGAATTCAGAGTTGCTAGTGTACTGAATAAGCAAATTTATCTTAGAGAATCAAGCTCCTTGTCTAATAAGTTTAGCCATCCATATGAAAATTACTAGTAGTAACTTTTGTTTTTGTCCCAATAGAACAACAAATAATGTCTGTTTACACAAACAACACAAGATAACTTCTTTCCATCTGCTTAAAATTTGGTGGAAAGAGTTACCTATAGTACTTAGTTTGACAAGATAGTCAAAAGTAAAAAAGTTGAGAAGCGCGCAAGATGGCCCGGAGCACCACTATATAAAATTAAGTTAGCAACACTTCTTGGTCCTTTCATAGAATTTGCATCAACAACCTACAAGGTCCTCCAGATTAAGCAATTCCCGTTCAAGGGTGAAATCATCAAAAGCAAACAAGGCACTTCCTGATCATGGACTGATCAATATTAGCACATTTCCAACTTGCAATGAAAATAACCATCTATAAGTACAGTGCACCATTTGACTGGTACTTATGACAACTTTGTAAAAGTGTGGTGCAAGAAGAAGCTGTTTAACTTCTTTACTAAAAAGATGCTAACAAACATGAAAATCATAAGTTGATAAGAACTTTTGCAGTTATCATTGCAAGCAACATGAACTACAAGAAGAACAGTGGTTCCAATAACAAATGGATAATTACAGCAGAACATCAAAAGACAGTCAAAAGTGAACATTGGTTCAGCTAGAAATAGCTTCATAATAGAGAGGAAACAAGCTCAAACGTTGAGTAATCACAGAATAAATCCAAAATGCATATCAAACTAAGGAACAACTTTGTAGGCTTTCACCTTATCAATCCAGGAAATGAAGGCTTTCTGCGAGTTGCGAAATCCCAAGAAACCATGTTCTTTGCTCTTGTTCATAGTATCCAAAGGGCAAGCTCCACCAAGAGTAAGATCAACAAACCACCAAAGTCCAACCTCCTCCAATTTAGTAGGCACCAATCCATTCTCCTTAATTATCTCATCCCACACTGGCCCTTTATCTTTCATCATCTCAGCCAAAGTCCATTTCTTCTCTTCATCAAACTCCGCTGCTTCCAAACCAAATTGCTCAGCCAAAACCTTCCAGAAATGCTTCCACTTGAAAACATCCCCGTTGCTCACATTAAACGACTCGTTCTTAGCATACGGATCCACTGCAGCCCATATCTGATGCTCAGCAACCAAATCCGCATCAGAGCAATCTGAATACCCATCCCATCGTCCTTTAACACCCGGAAACCTCAATGGCAACCCTTGGTGTTTACATATAGCAGCATAAACACAAAGCGTCCCAATAATGTTCATCAAACTATATGGCGAAAATCCAAATATAGTCCCCGGTCGATGAACTGACCATGTTAGTCCTTCCTTCTTCTCCACCTCCGCAAACAAAATATCCTCAAGAGTGTAATAGAAATTAGGCACATCTAATCTTGGTAAATCCTCGTGTAACGGAGGATCATGAGCTACTTTCCCTAACAACTCAAACGGCCCCCAATAATGTTTTCGGCCCGTTTGCAAACAAATGTGGCGCAAGTTGGGACAATTAGGGATAACAACATTAAGCACATTCTTGAACATTTTCCCATTGACTTCACAGTTTTCAACCTCCGTGGATCTATTCGCCCAAGTCACATAGAAAACGTGTGTAACATCCGATAACACAGAGAGCTTAGATTGTGTATCTTCTTGATTCAATACATCACATTGTATATACTCAATAGGGTGATCAGCATTCCACGAAGGTCTAGGGCGGCGGGCAATGCCATAGACCTTCCAAGGACCACCAGGGGTGTCCGCAAGAGGGAGGATCTCAGCAAGACTATTGCCTACCATACCGGTGACTCCTATTATTAAAGCAACACTTTGATACTTGGGTGGTGCATCATCTTCTTCGATTTTTTTCTGTGGAATCAAATGGTCGATCTTGAATTACTTCCTCCGTTTAAAAAAGGATGAACTTATTTCCTTTTTAGTCCGTTTAAAAAAGAATGACCTTTTTCTAAATTTGAAAATAAACTTTCATTTTTATCTTTAATCAGATAGATTTGTAGCCACACAAATATCTATAACTTATTTTAGACTACAAGTTCCAAAAGTATTCTCTTATTTATTAAACTCCGTACAAAATCAAATGGGTTCATCCTTTTTTAAACGGAGGGAGTAGATTAGATGTAATCTACAAAACAACAACTACGTCTTAACTCCAAACTGATGTAAACTCAGACTACATTAATTATGTAACTGTTCCACTTTACTTGGACCTGCTTCATTCTAATACATGCAGAATTAACACAACTAGGAAATTGATAAAGAAGAAAGAGCATTTACCTTGGCAGCACCAATAGCTCCAGCCCACCACCAGCTCATGTTTGTTACTCTATCGGTATAAAAAATGATGAACTTATTTAACTTTGTACAGAGTTTAATAAAGAATGGAAGATTTTTGAAATTTGTGGTCTATAATAAGTCATATATGTTTGTGTAGCTATAAATCATCTCATTGAAAATAAAAATGAAAGTTTATTTTCAAATTTAGAAAGAGATCATTCATTTATAAACGGATCAAAGAGAGAGCTGTTTCTTGTGAAGCTTATTCAAACTGGATTGATGGGATATATGTGTTATAATAGTGAAGGTAAGATCAGAGCAAGTTAGCAAAGAGACAAAGGAGTGCGTGATGGTAGGTGGAAGCAAAGAGACAAAGGAGTGCGTGATGGTAGATGTTATATACTTGTCAAATATTAGCTCATTTTCTGTTAGATGAAAGATGAAAGAGATCGTCGTGGATTTGTTCATGAGAAGCCATGGGAGGAGAGAAGCAATTCTTGCACTCCTAAAGCCGGCGATGCTGGAGACTGGAGTTTGCAGTTGACAATGTCTGGATTTTTTTTAACTAACGTGTATCTTGGTTTGTATGAGCTATTGACATACTTGCTTTGTCCCATTTTATGTAGTAAAATGTAGGCGTAATACATATTTTACCCATCGAACTTGTCCCAAAATACCCTCGATACACTTCTACTATATGGGCGTTTTTTGACGCACAAACCTTTCACGAAGTATAACTATTACACACCTCATTTGCTGAGTTGGCTGCTGCGTGGAAGCACGTAATATTTGCGCGTGATAAGTTTTTTTAAAAAAACTCTAACTAAGATAAACGGCCCAGATTGAATCCCAACGACTATTTTGACTTAGTTTAAAAGGGGTCTTATTTCCCCTCCTTCTTCTTCACAAATCTTTAACTCCATTAACGGCCCTTCTGAAAATTAAACTTTTCCTCTTAATCCTCTCTTCTTGTTGTTTAATTTCACCCTAAAAATCTCAGAAACTTCATCCTCTTGTTTAATTTTGATTTTTAGGGTTTACTTTGCATGGCTTATATACCTCTTTTATGTAATTGTGGGGATGAATGTGTCTTGATTACATCCTGGACTAACTCTAATCCTGGGCGTCGATTCTATGGATGTAGTAACTATGGGGTAAAGCTCCGTCGTATTTTGGTCCGACAATTTATTTATTAATTTTTTTCCATTAACAAATTATCTTTGTTTTGCAGAATGGTACAAATTCAAGCTGCAGATTCTTTGTATGGTTTGATCCTCCAATACCGGAACAGACCAAAACTGTTATCTTGGGGTTGCTTAGAAGGAAGAAGGAGTTTGATGCTTATGTCAAAGAAAACGAGAAGCAAAGAAATTGGAAGAAATTATGTTTGATTCTTTTCACTGTAATGTTTCTTAGGATTGTGTTCTTCGGCAGTCCTAAAGGATGCTACATATTGTAAGGTAAGAATACAGAGATAAATATTTCATTGATTCATAATAAAACCACCATTACACAAACTTCATAAACATTGATAAATTTCAGACCTTAATTAATCTAAACCTTAATAAACTGCTAACATTGATAAACTAAAAACCTTCATAGTCTAAACACTTCCAAACTGAATCTGCAGGTGGAGGTGGTGGGGGGTTCTCATCATTCGAGATATAGTCATCCAAATTCTTACCATGGACTTCCAAGAGAACAGCAAGGACTCGTGCAATCCTTCTTATGTCTGTTAGTTGGCCCTCTTGGCTTCACGGAGACGGTTTCTCAAATCTTCGATGTCATCCTTCACATTGTCAAGCTTGTAAAGTGGTCTGCGTGCCATATTTTGTTGATGCAGTTTGCTAGATTTTGGGGTTGTTGTGGGACTGTTTTGGAATGGTATTTATAGATTTGTTTGGGGTTGTTGAAGGGTTATAATTGTTGGTGTGGATAGGATTGTGTTGGTTAGTATAAAGGGTGTATTTGTTGGCACTGTAAATGAAGAGTTGTAATGGTTGAGTAAAATGTTCCTATTGTTGTTGGCATGGTAAATGAATGTTTCTATTGTTGTTGGCATTTAAGTTATTGTTGTTGCCATTTAAGTTCAATGTTCCAATGTTCCTGCGTTCCATTTGTTGGTTAGTTTAGTTGTTGATTGGTTTAGTATGTTTACTTATCTAATGAGGTCTGCAATGACACCTAATCTACGGCAGAAATAACTCAAATGATATGCACTTAAGTGCACAAATTCTGGGTATTCATACACAACACCATAAATTTATTAGTGTAGTGCTTAAATACTGAACTGAAAATGAAGAACAACCTGTGAACAAATACTGGGACTGCACAAATTTAGCACAAAAAAATACCTTCTGAATTTTTCATTAAAGCACAACAAAAGGAAGGCAAATCCTTACAATTCAAAACAACTAATCTGCAGCACAACTGTTCAGGCAGATTTTTACATCATTAACAAAGATTAAACCAGTCATTAACACAAATCCATAGACTTAATACATCAAATATAGTCTTAAACATAGTTAACAATCAAAAGATGTCTTAAAACTGCTCTACATATCAACCAACACTCCTGTTTGGCTGAGATGATGAACTTGCTTGACTTGGAGTTGCAGCAGCACTGTTCCTTTGTCTCTGCAGCTCTTGTTGACTTACAGCTCTTCTCCCATTCCACCTTAGTCCTTGCCTTGGCCTGAATGCACATTCCTGGATATCAGCTGATGATCTTATAGGCCAGTGTTAATCACTCTTGGATTGCCACCACCCATCTGCATAAATGAAAAAAATAAGTACTTTAATTCCCATAAGTGAATTTTATTTCCTAAGCATAAACTGATAAGAACATTAGTGAATTCTTACTGTAAATGAACTGAATCCACTGCTAGCATGGAAAAGACCATATCCTCTTGTTCCTCCTCTGCCTCTACCACCTCTGCCCACATTGCCACCACCTCTTCCCACATTAGGTGGTGCTGCACCTTCTCCAATATTACCAGTTCCTCTACCTCTGCCAGGAGGTGCAGATGAGTTTGAACTTCTACCAGATGTGTTTGAACCTCTTCCCCTAGCTGCAGCAGCTGTACCAGGCATCTACAAATGAAAAACAAGAATTTAAACACATAAAATCTGAAAGTTGGAAACACATGGTGTAAGAATAATTAGAAGGCTTACAGTAGATGGACCAGCATCTCTTGGCCTTTTTGGACAGCCTCTTTTGTTGTGTCCATACACACCACAGTTAGAACATTTCATATCCAACCCCTTCCTTGACAGCTTGCCAGACTTTGAGGTCTCGTATCCTCTCTTTTTCTGCTCTTTTTTGGCCTACCAGGCATCTTTCTAAAAGGTGGTGGTTCAATAGGAGGATTGGTTGTAGCTGGCCACATAGGCATATTTGGCATAGGCTGCAGGTATGTGGAATAGTCTTTAATATAGGTTTCCTTGTGATACCAATGAGAAATATAAGTGGCGGGGTCAATATTTATATGGTGGAATGCAGCAATGGCATGGGCACAAGGAATACCCTTTAAGGTCCATGATCTGCAACTACAATGATTTGTAGTCATATTAACCTTGTGCTTAAACTTTTCATCCAACACTTCATAACCATCATCACCATTCCAGGTGAGAGAACACTTCATTTCCCTCTCCTGGTTATCACCAAAACCTTCATTGCAATTGGGGAGATGTCACACCACCAGCCATTAGCAAAGTCCCTTAACTTCCAAACCCTTTGCATCATCTTCACTCTAATGTCCTCAAGCATAGTTATAATGGTCTTGTGCCTCTCTTCAAGTATCCAAGCATTGAAGGTTTCACACATGTTGTTGTCAATTATGTCACACTTGACAACATCTTTGAAATAAGCCCTGCACCATCCCTTTTTCCTATACTCCAACAAGTCTTCACAAATACCATTTCCTAACTTCTCCAGCTCCTCAATGTTCTTATTAAGTTCAGCAACACAAGATGATCTTGCACACCTCCAGAAAGTGTTTCTCCTTTCCAACCCTCTCCAATTTTTTGACCTGTTGGCCAAAACATGTCTTGCACACATTCTGTGCTCACTTTCAGGGAGAACATCCTTTACAGCATTTTTTGTACCCTGACAAATAAAGATAATATCAGTTAGCAAACGTAAATATGAATTAAATTAAATAACTAAATAAAGGAGAGTACCTTCTGCATAACATACATAATCACCAAGTCTGTTCCATCTTGCAGATGTAAATCTTCACTCAACACTTTCAGAAACCAGCTCCAAGTGTAAGTGTTTTCAACTTCAACAATGGCCCATGCAATTGGGAACATCTGATTGTTCCCATCCTTGGAAACTGCTGCTAGAAGTTGGCCCTTTGTCATCCCTTTAAGGAAGCACCCATCCACACCAATTATCCTTCTGCACCCTTCCATCCACCCTTTTTTAATGGCATAAAAACAGACATAAAAACTATGGAAGACTTACTTGCCATCACCATGATCCACTGATTTTACTATGCAAGTACTCCCAGGGTTATACTCAAGAATGGTGTCCCTATAGTCAAGCAATCTCTTAAACTCCTCCTTCACATCTCCTATGATCTCTTTCAAAACCTTTGCCCTAGCTCTATGGACAGTAGTTCTGCCCACATACATGTCCAGTTCATCCTTAATATAGTTTCTCAACTCCCACACTCTAACACCAGGTTGTGACACAATTCTCTTCCTAAGAAACTTAGCAAGAAATCTGGAATTGCACAACTTATTTTTGTTTGTCTTGTAACACTTGTGAAAAGGGTGGTAACTCTTCACCACAAAGTTGTTGCTTTTGCCTTCAACACTAGCATATAACTTCCATGGACACCCTTCTTTACACCTGACACTCACCCTCTTTGGTTCATTAATCCACTTATCTATCTGAACCCCCCTTTGAATAGCATATTTGGTAATTGCCTCTCTAAACTGCTACACACTCTCAAATGTCAATCCCAGCTCCCAAAAAATTTTCTCACAAGTTGGATCAAATTTCAGATTCCTTTTGTTCTTTTTCCAAGTCATTTTTTTCTTAAGTTGTTCTGCATTTTCATCTTCAACATTTGAATCATAGCTATCAGCATCAGATGAGCCATAGTATGGTTCATCACTTCCCATTAAGTCCTCAAACCTATTTCTCTTGCTCCATGTCCTTAGCTCATCAAATCCAGGATCACAACCAGCTTCCCCCAAGTTTATATCACCTCTATCCTTAGGCCTCTCACTCCTCTTATACTTCCTCAGTTCTTCCCTAACCTCAGCAAACTCAGGGTGTACATCAGACCCATAGTATTCTTCATCAGGGACATCTACATCTACCCCCTCACTCTCAGAACTAGAACTAGTATCAAGTGCATTTACATGTTCATCCTCACTAGTTTGAAGCCCATCAGAGTCTGATTCATCAACTGCTACATCTTTTGCATTTACTAGCCTTCTGCCCCTAGTACTATTGTTATCACCAACTACACCAGGAATACCCTCATCAATAACTGATAAAGGGGCAGCATGTGTGACATAAATTTCTAGGGTATCATCATTTTCTAGTGAGTTGGAAATGCCTAAAATGTCCCTATCAGTCACAACATTTACCAATAGATCAGTTCTATCTTGTGGACATATGTACAACTCAGCAACATCAATGAGCCCCAACTCCTTAGTATAGGCCATCAGGTCAATTAAAGAGAGCATGTCTACATCCACGTCAAGGATCAAAGAATGACCACCCCCAACATAACTAGGAAAATTCCCTTTAATTAACTCACCCCCATGATGAAACCTCAAAAAAATAATTTTAACTGACATGTTCACACTGAAAAAATAAATAAAAAAAATATTCAGATTCAATAAAATAACCCTATTTTTACACACAAATAGAGGCAAACAATAAACAATAACCCTAAATTTACCCCCCTTTTACATAAAAGACAACAAAACCCTAGAAAGTTGTTAACAAGTTCAGTTCTTTACACTAAACACGACAAAGACTTAGATAAACGTGTGTATTATACATTTGAATAAAGAAAATGAAAACCCTAAAATATAACTACAATAACTGGACCACATGTTTAGCCCCACAAAAGTTAAAGAAAATTGAACTAATAAGGAATAACTTACCTACACTCGTTGCACCATGCAAAGGTTCCTTTGTCTTGTTGTTATTAGGCCAAAATTTTAAGATTTGTTCCTTTTCGTCTTAGCCGCGGTAAATTTGGGAATATGGGGTGACCAATTCGGGTTAATATAAAATGGGTAGGGTGAAACTAAAGGGGGCCACATTTTATTAGGTGTCGCTGACTGTGTTGCTGAGTTGTTGCTGACTTGTCATCCACGTGGCCAGCGCGTGTTGGGACGTTATACTCTTTAATACCAACTCAGCAAATGAGGTGTGTAATAGTTATACTTCGTGAAAGGTTTGTGTGTCAAAAAACGCCCGTGTAGTAGAGGTGTGTCGAGGGTATTTTGGGACAAGTTTGATGGGTAAAATATGTATTACGCCTAAAATGTATCCATCTCTCTTTTTCAACCAAAAAAAAATCTATTAAATTGAATCAACCAACAATCTTATAATAAAACTGAAGTATACTTGCAAATTGAAAGGACTAAACATAGTTTCTCTAGATCTCTTGCCAACTAATGAACTTTCAGGTTCCTGACTCCACCTGTTGTTTATGCTCAACTTCTGTTAGATGAAAGATGAATGAGATCGTAAAGAGAAGCCATGGAAGGAGAGAAGCAATTCTATTCCATCTGTGAATGAAAATGAGCAAAAGTGTCTATTGTCCTGTGGGCCTAACTATTTATACAATGGGCTTCCAGCCACTGGGCCTAGCCAAAACTAAAGAATGAATAACTACTATCACATATTGGGCTCCTATCACTATCTAATAGTTGTATGTGTATTTGTAAGTCCAACACCCCCCTCAAGCTGGAGGGGTATACCACTCCAAGCTTGGACAAAAACCTCTGATGAGCAGGACCAGACAAAGCCTTATTAAAAATATCGGCATGCTGATTGAAAGTAGAAACAACACGAAAAGAAATGAGCCCACTGATGAAACAGTCACGCACATAGTGGCAATCGATCTCGATATGTTTAATCCTCTCATGGAAGACTGGCTTCTGAGCAATATGTAAAGCAGACTGATTGTCACACAAAAGCTGAACAAGAGAGTCCATGGGCAGGCCCATATCAGCAAGCAAACGGACAAGCCAGGCAACTTCAGCTGTAATCTTGCTTAGTGCTCTATACTTTGCTTCAGTGGAGGATAGAGAAATTGTAGGCTGCTTTTTACTCTTCCAAGAGATTGGACTCCCTCCAAGGGTAATAAAGTAGCCAGTCACTGATCTCCTAGTCATGAGACATGCAGCCCAATCTGAATCAGAGTAACCAAAGAGTGTGAAGTCTGAAGAGGATGACAATAAAATGCCTTGAGCAGGAGCATTCATGAGGTACCTCAGAACATGGAAAGCTGCCATCATGTGGGGAACCTGAGGTGCCTGAAGGAATTGACTCAAATGTTGCACAGAAAAAGAAATGTCAGGCCGGGTATGTTATAAAAAATTCAGCTTCCCAATGAGTCTCCTATAAAGGCTGGGATCAGTAGAAGGTTGGCCCATATCTGGAATGAGTCTCACAGAAGGATTGAGTGGTGTAGAGGTCGGAGTGAAATGATCACAGTGAAATTCCTTGAGGAGATCAATGATATACTTTTGTTGACATATGACATAGCGCTGGGGATAGTGAGAAACCTCCAAGCCTAAAAAATAATGGATAAGTCACAGATCCTTGATCTTGAAAGTGGCATGCAGAAAAGACTTTAAATCTTCCACTTCAGGAACATCAGCACCAGCCAACAAAATGTCATTAATGTAAACAACCACTAAAATAATGGAACCTTTATGATGTTTAGTAAACAGGGAGGGATCATTGTTGCTGGCAGTATAACCTCTGGATGATAGGGCCTCAGACAATTTTGAAAACCATTGTCTAGAGGCCTGTTTGAGGACATATAATGACTTTTTCAATTTGCATACTAAATTTGATGTAGATGAACCAGCAGAAGAGACTTGGAGACCAGGAGGAATCTTCATGTACACTTCTTCACAGAGGTCTCCATAAAAAAATGCATTATTTACATCTAGTTGGAAAACAGTCCATTGTTGCTTGACAGCCAAAGTAAGAAGACATCTAACAGTGGTAAGCTTGATCACAGGGGAGAAGGTATCAGTATAGTCAATGCCTTCTCTTTGTGCGTCACCTCTTATCACAAGTCTGGCCTTGTATCTTTCAATAGATCCATCCGATTTTTGCTTGATTTTGTAAACCCATTTGCAAGAGATAGCTTTCTTATTTGGAGGAAGGGGAACTATGTCCCAGGTTTGGTTGGTTTCAAGTTAAAGGAATTCTTGTTGCATGGCTTCTTGCCAAGCAGGATGGGAGGCTACCTGCTGGTAATGTTGTGGCTCAGACATGTTAGGAGAATGGGTGAGAAGCTAAGCAGGGGCAGCTGAACAGATAAAATCATTGAGATGGGCAGGTTTCTTGCCAAGAGTAGACCTGGTGGATTTCCTTTGGATAACTGGTTGTGGTAAACAAGGTTCAGGACTGGAAGTAGAAGCAGGAGGGAAATGGGAGTGAGGTGACTCTGTGGACTGAGGAAGAGAGTCCACAAATGGTGCAGGAGTGATAGGGTGTATATGGTGAGAGGAGGAGGAGTATGGGAAAATGTGTTCATAGAAAAAGACATCCCTGGAGTACAGAACGGCATAAGACTGTATATTTAATAACTTGTAACCTTTCTTTCCATTTGGATACCCAAGGAATACACAAGAGGTAGCTCTTGGCTGAAATTTATCCCTCCCAGATTTGGGGGTGGTTGCATAGGCCAAGCACCCAAAAGATTTTAAGTGTTCATAAGATGGAGGGTGATTATGTAATTTCTGAAAAGGGGAAAGGTTGTGCAGTACTGTGGAGGGCATCCTGTTTATTAGATAGGTAGCAGTCATAACACAGTCTCCCCAGTACTTCATGGGCAGTTTGGATTGGTAAAGTAATGCCCTAGAAGTCTCAAGGAGATGTTTGTGTTTTCTTTCAACAACTCCATTTTGTTATGGAGTGTGAGGAACACTTGTTTGATGTAAAATGCCTTGAGAAGAAAAGAAATCAGCAGCTGCTTTACTACTACCAAGTTCAAATGCATTGTCTGATCTTATAGAAGCAATGGTAGAGTTAAAATGGACTTGAACCATTTTGGTAAATTCCTTGATGACTGTAAGGGCATTGCTTTTATATGAAAGTAAGTGAGTCCAGGTGGCCCGTGAGTAGTCATCTACTAAGGTAAGAAAATATCTAAACCCATTATAGGTTCTAGTATTGTAGGGTCCCCATATATCAATGTGGATAAGTTGAAAAGGTTTAGAGGAATGGATGGTGCTTTCTGAAAATGGGAGTCTCTGTTGTCTAGCTAAGGGGCAAACTGGACAAATAAAAGACTGCTTTAAAGACACTTTGTCAGATAAGAAAGGAATAGACTTCATTCTATGAAAGGGCATATGTCCAAGTCTTTGATGCCAAAACATATCCATTTTATTTATATTTGTGCCATTATTGCATGAAGAAACAAGAGGAACAGATGGAATCACATCAGCTATATTACAAGAAACAGTATGAGAGAGAGAAGAGGCACACTGAAGGGAATCGGTAGCACCTGGAAGAGCTTAGGAAATGTAGAGCCCATTTGCAGCCTTACCAATGTCCAGTGGCCTCTTCGGAGAAGGGCCCTGTAGCTAACAAGAAGAATTGGTAAAGACTGCTGTGCAACTGAGTTGAACAATAAGCTGATGTACTGAGATTAAATTGAACTGGAATGATGGTATGAGAAGGACATTGTGCAGGGTAATATCAGGCCTAAATTTAAGGGAACCAGTTGAGACAACTTTGACCTGATACCCATTAGGCAAAGTAATTAAAAAAGGTGTTGACAGAGGCTGGATATCATGCAAAAATAGTTTGTGTGGTGTCATATGGTGTGTGGCACCAGTGTCTAAAATCCAGGTATTGTTTTGTAATTTAGAAAGTGCACAAAATGAAAGTTCTGGTGGATGTTTAGGGGAAAGATTTGACACACCTGCAAAATTTGCAAATGCAGTATTGTCATCAGTTAAATCTGAAGATGAACCAATATGAGCTTGTTGAATCAATGTGAGTATTTGTTGATATTGTTCATTGCTGAAAGGAATGCTTCCCTGTGATTGATTTGAAGTAGGGGGCTGATTTTCAGAACCAAATTGATCAGGTTGCACACATGAAGCTGAGTTCCTGCCATTAGTGAACTGAAAATCTTCAGGGAACCCATGTAATCTGTAACAATCATCAATATAGTGACCAGAGAGCTTGCAATATTTGCAGATGATATTTGATGTGTCCTTCTTAGTGCCAAAATTGACTCTTTGTTGATATCCTCTGTTGTTTCCTTCTGTAGAACCTCGATTACCATTATGTTGATAACCTTTGTTTGGTTGCCACCCCTATTGTTTTGCCCCCTACTAGAATTGTAACCCTTCTTATTTGAGCCCCTTGAGGAGTAATTTCCTCTAGAATTCTTGGAACCTTGCACAGAAAATGATGCAGAGTCTCCAGAGAGGCTAGGGATGGGAGAAGAAAATTCCTTGTGTCTCTCATCATGTTGTAAGGTTGAGTAAGCTCTGCTTATTGATGGTAGAGGCTCCATCATAAGAATGTTGCTTTTACATGTGGAATAGGACTCATTCAAACCACTAAGAAACTGATATAGTTGGAGATCTGCAAGGAACTTATGTAAAGCCCCACAAGAGCAGATTGGTCCTACATAGGCTGCTGTTAATTCATCCCATAAACCTCTAAACTTGGTAAAGTAACTTGCCATATCAGATGATCCCTGAGACAAACTACTAACTTCTTTTAGGACTTGAATATACTTTGAACCATTCCCAAACCTCTCATTCAGATCATCCCAAATATCTTTTGCATTCTCAAAACCCATAACACCTGTAGCTATGTCTCTAGACAAAGTGTTTGTTATCCAGGCAATGACCATCCCATTGCATCATTCCCAGTAGGGAAAGTAAGGTGAATTTGGTTCAGGTTTGGGGTCTCTTCCGGTTATCAAACCCAATTTATTCTTTGAGGACAGAGCCACCAGTATACTTCTCCTCCACATAACAAACCCAGAACCATCAAATGGAATTGACACATAGCGTGTCCCTGGGTTATCTGATGGATGTATGTAAAATGTGTGTGAAGGATCTAGGGTAAAAGCTGTGAATCCATCTGCTGAAATAGAACTAGAGCTACTAGCCATTTTGATGCTACAAACAGTTTGCAGTGGGATTAATTAACACATAATATGAACAGTCAACAGGATGAACTATGAAATTATCACTAGATCTATAAAATTCCGCAGGGCAATTGAACGATGTTACCAGTGTTCACAAAATGGTGAAGCTAAGGATATTGAACTCTCGCTGCCGATCACGGTTTCTCCGATCAACAGGATCTGTACATCTTCTCCACAAAGTACTCGAAATACGAAAGGAACTTGCAATTTTGACTCAAAATTACCTTTGCAAAAGAAAATCCCCAAATGTGAAAATTAGGGTTTTGGATCTCCGGTAAGGATTTCGTCGAGGGTAGGATCGATCAATAGGGAGGAACGAGATCTATCCAATGACCCGCTCTGATACCATGTTAGATAAAAATGAAAGAGATCGCATTGGATTTGTTCATGAGAAGCCATGGAAGGAGAGAAGCAATTCTATTCCATCTGTGAATGAAAATGAGCAAAAGTGTCTATTGTCCTGTGGGCCTAACTATTTATACAATGGGCTTCCAGCCACCGGGCGTAGTCAAAACTAAAGAATGAATAACTACTATCAGATATTGGGCTCCTATCACTATCTAATAGTTGTATGTGTATTTGTAAGTCCAACATTTTCCATTTGCAACTAGTGAACTTTGTAAAGGTGTGGTGAAAGAAGCCGAACAAATATCATCAAAACCATAAGCACTTTCTAGTCATCATTGAAAGCAACACGTACAAAAAAAGGAAACAAATAACAGTCGTACCAATAACAAATGGATAATTACAAGTGTACATTGTTTCAGCTAGAAATAGCTTCATTTTGCTATTGTTACTTTTTATTAAACAACATAACAGAGGAAACAAGCTCAAACATTGAATCATCACACAGATTAAATCCAAAACGCATAGTCAAACTAAGGAACAACTTTGTATGCTTTAACCTTATCAATCCAAGAAATGAAGGCTTTTTGTGAGTTCCGAAATCCCAAGAAACCATGCTCCTTGCTCTTATTCATAGTATCCAAAGGGCAATCTCCGCTAAGAGTAAGATCAACAACCCACCAAACTCCAACATCCTCCAACTTAGTAGGCACCAAGCCATTCTCCTTAACAATCTCGTCCCAAACTGGCCCTTTGTCTTTCATCATCTCAGCCAAAGTCCACCTCTTCTCTTCATCAAACTCCGCAGCTTCCACGCCAAATTGCTCAGCCAAAACCTTCCAAAAATGTTTCCACTTGAAAACATCACCGTTGCTCACATTAAACGCCTCGTTCTTAGCGTATGGATCCACTGCAGCCCATATCTGATGCTCAGCAACCAAATCCGCATCAGAGCAATCCGAGTATCCATCCCATGCTCCTTTAACACCTGGAAACCTCAATGGCAGCCCTTCATGTTTACATATAGCAGCATAAACACAAAGGGTCCCAACAACGTTCATCAAACTATACGGCGAAAACCCAAATATAACTCCAGGGCGATGAACTGACCATGTTAATCCTTCCTTCTTCTCCACCTCCGCAAACAAAATATCCTCAAGGGTGTTATAGAAATTGGGTACATCTAACCTTGGTAAATCCTCGTGGAACGGAGGATCATGGGCTACTTTCCCGAACGATTCAAACGGGCCCAAATATTGTTTTCGGCCAGTTTGCAAGCAGATGTGGCGCAAGTTGGGGCAATGAGTAATAACAACATTAAGCACATTCTTGAACATTTTTCCATTTATGTCACAATTTTCAACCTCCGTGCATCTATTCGCCCACGTTGCATAGAAAATGTGTGTAACATCCGATAAAACAGACAGCTTAGATTGTGTATCTTCTTGGTTCAATATGTCACATTGGATATACTCAATAGGGTGATCAGCATTCCAAGAAGGTCTAGGGCGGCGGGCAACACCATAGACCTTCCAAGGACCACCCGGGGTGTCGGCTAGAGGGAGGATCTCAGCTAGACTATTGCCAACAATACCAGTAACCCCTATTATTAAAGCAACACTTTGATACTTTGGTGGTGCATCATCTTCTTCCATTTTTTTCTGTGGAATCAAATGGTCAATCTTGAATTAGACCACATGTAAACTACAAAACGATAACTACGTCTCAACTCCAAACAGATATAAACTCGACTATATTTAATCATATATCCGTTCCACTTTACGTGGACCTGATACATTCTAATACATGCATAATTAAGAGAAAAAAGAAATGGAAAAGGAAGTAAGAGCATTGATTACCTTAGCAGCACCAATAGCTCCAGCCCACCACCAGCTCATGTTGGAGGTTCTTGAAACTAGCAGATAGAGAAAAATGGTTCTTGTAAAGCTTATTTCAAGATGGATTGATGGGATAGAGTGTATATATGTATAATGAAGGTTATGTCAGAGCAGCGCACCAAAGAGACTAAGGAGTGGGTGATGGTAGGTGAGCTGTGGCTCTACCATTCGGTCTATTTCTACATTATTAACATATCAGATCAGATTGTTTCTCCCTTTGTTTATGTTCACGTGGAGAATAAAATACTTGTAACTTGTGGAAGTCATCAATCCTAATCACAAGAACTCTTTACACTCTAAAGGTACCGTTGGCTGTGTCACTGCACCTCTGGACATCTCCTCCTACCCAATGGCAGAGCCACTTTATGCCGAGGGTACCCTTCGCCGAGAAATAATACAAATACTAATCATATGTTGGACACCCTTGAAATAAAACGAGGCTTGGTGTAGCGGTTAAGGGTGCTTAGAGGGAGCTAGAGTGCTCATGTTTGAATCCCGTGAGAAACTTTTTTTCAGTCTATAGTAGTTTGAACACCCTCGGTGAGAATCCTGACTACACCATTGCTCCTACCATTAGAGTTTCTTAAACAACCAATATAGCCTCTTGGTGGCTAGCTGGTTGAATGCATTGCCAGCAAAAACCTTTCAGTTTAGGAGAGCAGGAACTTCAGTCGTTCAGGAGATTCAAGTTTAAAAACACTCATCCGAACATGTTATTACAGGAAAAAATACTTATTGGCACTTGATGTTTAAATTAAATTATATTAACTTATCATGATTAAGTAATTAAACGAGGTGAGAATGTACATAAATAATCATGTTTGTGCAACCGCATGTCATACATCTAATTGTTTGATGTAAACACTAGTGCGGTTCCGGTTGTAACTGATAAATATTTCCACCAATAAGTGAAAAAATTGGAGGACTTCACCAACTAGGGTCATTTTCCAGTGTGTTTATTGTACAATATACAAAGCATTTGTAGTAGAATATAACGTTTGCCAACTTGCCAAATGAGAACTGTAACCAGCGACCTCAAGCTTGTACATTGGTGTAAAAATTTATTATACCATCAGATTATATTGTCCTAACACAGCATATCATTGTCTATAACAAGTATGATATTGTAAATAGAAGAATAAAATTTTAAATTGTTATAATCATTAATTTACACTGATACTATAAAATTCTTTATATTTTCAGTAACTTATAATCCTATTGATTACTACAATCTTGAAACTTTTGCTTTTCTCCTTAGAATGACCGAATCAAACAACTCTCAGAAGATCTTATCCAACCCTTTAGAAAGAAAGTTGAGGTAATCACATTTGTCTGTGTTGCTTAAAATAACACGCAAGTGCTCTATTGCTTATATTTTGCTAAACAAATTTAAGATAAACATTCAAGACTTATAAAGACAGGCCCACAGGACAGAGAATTCTGATGATGCCAGGTAACATTTGTGGAAACATTAATCCAGAATAAACATTAGAATTAGAACAGGTTTCCGGTGGAATTAGTCGAGGTACGCGTAAGCTGGCCCGGACACCACTATTATTTGAAAAAAAGAAAAGGATGTGTACTGAAACAAGCAAATAAATACAGGTGAATCAAGCACATTGACTAACTAGTATTCTACTTTCATAGAAAATGCATCACAATTCTGTTTCTGGTTTTAGCAATTCGCATTCAAATGTGGTATCATCCAAAGCAAACAAGGCACCTGCTGATCATGGACTTGAAACTTCACATATTGCTAGTTTTCATTATCTTCTACTTTCCCTTGTACATATTCTTGACAAATATTAGCTCATTTTCCATTTGCAATGAATATTCATCTAGATATCCAGTGCACTCTTACGGGCTTATAGCGATTTAGGATAAGACACCCAAACAGGCCGATCACTTCTGGCTGGTCACTAGTGACAACTTTGTAAAGGGTGTGGTGCAAGAAGTTGTTTCACTTCTTTTTCTGAAAGAAGCTGAATAAATCTCATCAAAACCATAAGCACTTTCCAGTCATCATTGCAAGCAACATGAACAAAAAGAAGAAACAAATACCAGTCGTACCAATAACAAATGGATAATTACAGCAGAAAGTGTACATTGTTTCAGCTAGAAATAGCTTCATTTTGCTATTATTAATTTTTATTAAATAACATAACAGAGGAAACAAGCTCAAACATTGAATCATCACACAGATTAAATCCAAAACGCATAATCAAACTAAGGAACAACTTTGTATGCTTTAACCTTATCAATCCAGGAAATGAAGGCTTTTGTTGAGTTCCGAAATCCCAAGAAACCATGCTCCTTGCTCTTGTTCATAGTATCCAAAGGGCAAGCTCCACCAAGAGCAAGATCAACAAACCACCAAAGTCCAACCTCCTCCAATTTAGTAGGCACCAATCCATTCTCCTTAATTATCTCATCCCACACTGGCCCTTTGTCTTTCATCATCTCAGCCAAAGTCCATTTCTTCTCTCCATCAAACTCCGCTGCTTCCAAACCAAATTGCTCAGCCAAAACCTTCCAGAAATGCTTCCACTTGAAAACATCCCCATTGCTCACATTAAATGCCTCATTCTTAGCGTATGGATCCACTGCAGCCCATATCTGATGCTCAGCAATCAAATCCGCATCAGAGCAATCCGAGTATCCATCCCACGCTCCTTTAACACCCGGAAACCTCAACGGCAACCCTTCATGTTTACATATAGCAGCATAAACACAAAGTGTCCCAACAATGTTCATCAAACTATAAGGCGAAAACCCAAATATAGTCCCGGGCCGATGAACTGACCATGTTAATCCTTCCTTCTTCTCCACCTCCGCAAACAAAATATCCTCAAGAGTGTAATAGAAATTAGGCACATCTAATCTTGGTAAATCCTCGTGCAACGGAGGATCATGGGCTACTTTCCGTAACAAACGAGGATCATGGGCTACTTTCCCTAAGAACTCAAACGAGCCCAAATAATGTTTTCGGCCCGTTTGCAAACAAATGTGGCGCAAGTTGGGGCAATTAGGGATAACAACATTAAGCACATTCTTGAACATTTTTCCATTGACTTCACAATTTTCAACCTCGGTGGATCTATTCGCCCACGTCACATAGAACACGTGTGTAACATCCGATAAAACAGACAGCTTAGATTGTGCATCTTCTTGATTCAATACATCACATTGTATATACTCAATAGGGTGATCAGCATTCCACGAAGGTCTAGCGCGGCGGGCAACGCCATAGACCTTCCAAGGACCACCAGGGGTGTCGGCTAGAGGGAGGATCTCAGCTAGACTATTGCCAACAATACCAGTAACTCCTATTATTAAAGCAACACTTTGATACTTGGGTGGTGCATCATCATCTTCAAATTTTTTCTGAAGGGTCAAAAGTGGAATTTATATTTAGATGTAAAGTACAATAATAACAACTGCGTCTCAATCCCAAACAAGATTTAAAATCAACAACATAACTAGTCTTATCCCACTATGGGGTCCGAGAAGGGGGACATGTATGACGACCTTACCGACCAAGGTGGACAGACTGTTTTCGATAGATAGAACTTCGACTATGTTTAATTGTATATTTGTTACACTATACTTAATTCTTATAAGAGGTAAAAAATTAAGAGAAATAGGAAATGTTACCTTGGCAGCACCAATAGCACCAGCCCACCACCAACTCATGATTGGGTTTTGAAGAGAAAAATGATTTCTTGTTGTAAAGATTTTATAAATCAAGATTCAAGATGATAAGAATGGAAAGTTGGAGAAGGTTGATGGGAGATTGGGAGTGATTGATATATTATTTATGTGTTAAAGGATGAAGCATATATAATAATAGAGACAAGGGAGTGCGTGACAGTAGGTGAGTTGTGGCTCTGGCATTCTTTCTATTTTCTATACTCCCTCCGTTTCAAAAAGGATGAACCTATTTCCTTTTTAGTCTGTTTCAAAAAGGATGACCTCTTTCTAAATTTGGAAAGAAATATTCACTTTTACTCATCCCTAGATGATTTGTAGCCACACAAATATCTATAACTAATTTTAGACCACAAGTTTTAAAAGTCTTCCCTCTTTATTAAACTCCGTGCAAAGTCAAATGGGTTCATCCAAAGTGGAACGGAGGGAGTATATAATATTAAAGAATAGTATATACTCTATAATCTCTATCTTTGTGTTTTAAATATATCGCAATCGGCGTGGGTGTAAGGCGAGACGTTTTTATACACGAGGCGAAGCATAAGTTTTCAGGTACATATATTCAGGCGAAACGTAAGTCACACGGATCTCATATTTTATATATTAAAAAAATTGATATAAATATTTTCAAAAAACATAAAAAAAGGTAATAATATGTAGAAATTCTGGAGTCACTTAAATAGAACCTACCCCCAATTTCCAAAAGAAGCACCTGAAGTTGATATTGCAAAAAGGGTTTGGGAAAAATGCTTTTGCAGCCCAAAAATAACCTAAGAAAAGAAAGGATTCATGGGAAATTTCTAAATGGAAAAATCATCTGGAATTGTGAGGGTTATAAATTGTTCCTCTCAAGGTCGGCTAGTAGACGATAGGGCATAAGCTTTCATTGTCGAGTGGCAAGAATAGGATGATGATCAAGTTTTGAGGCAACAACATAAGTGAAGTTAGTCATGAACACTGGTAACATTGTCATTGTGTGACCTATAGGTAACAGGTTCAAGCCGTGGAAACAACAACTGATACTTGTATTAAAATAGACTGCTTACATTACACCTCCTTGCACTGAGTTGCCTTTTTAGGCATGAACACAAAAATATAGAAGTACATACTATACAAGTAGGAATAGGCAAGGAGTCGGGCTGGCTCGAACTTGACTCATTGGCTCATTTATGTGTTAACGACTCGCTCGGTTTGATCATGATCGACCCATGTCTCATTTTATCTTGGCTTGATTTTTATCAACGTTTAGTTCGACTTGGATCGATTTAATTGAAACTCAATCAAACCTCAGTTAAACTCGGTTAAAGCTCATCAAATCTCGACTCACTACACATACTTGGGTACATGAATTCAATCATTTATATAATTATTTATAACTATCATTCATACATTAAACTCAATATAAAGTAAAGTAACAATTTTTTTTTAAATTTTAGTAGTACAAAATTAGTTTTTTGTAGTTCTTCTTAAATCTAATTAATTTTGTCATTTTGCAACTCAATTGTACTTTTATAGGTCATGTGAAATGTTACAAAAATTTGAAATTCAATAATTGTTTAAAATTAATGAAATTAATCTAGTACATATTGTTACTCAATATTATAGAGTTGATTCGAGCTTAGCTCGAGCGCTATCGAGTTTGGCCTGAGCTTAATTCAGCTCTATACTGTAGCAAATTCGGTTAAGCTAGATTTGATTCAACTCGCTCGGGCTTAATTGTGTAAACCAATTAGTTGCAACTTGTAGTTTTTTTCCTTATATCTAGTCTCATGTTTGCGAAGGCTCTTTCTGATCTTGTTAAATATTTGTTTAGTGATAGATGTGATATTTGAATAGAACCTCTAATTGTTCAAGATTGAAATGGATACAGGCTTCCACGTTTGATCTTTTTCAACATGAGCACGATTATAACTTGCTTCGTTTAGTTAAACTCCTTTTTAAAAGAAAAATCCAAGTGCTGTACGATTCTTCAAAAATTAATTTCGAAAGTAGTTGAAAATACTTAACATGAAACACAGTTACGTGATGTATTTATTGGTTTCGAAATGGTTATATACCAAATGGTATACGTACATGGCTACGTAGTGTACAATACATAATTTGGTGTACCAATTACGTGTCGTATGATTGGTTTCAAAGTGGTATACGTACAAGGTTACATAGCGTACAATACTCATCAACATAGATTGCATATATATATATATATAGTCCTTAATAAAAATCTTGGGCAGAAGTAATAATCTCTTTAATGTCCATTTCTTATATGAGTACGCAAAAGAAAGATGACAATGTCTTTCCAACTGCCTAAGTTATGATGGGTAGAGTTATTTGATATCTGTATTGATAAAATATAGTAATACGTACGTAATGCAATAGCTGAGGTACACATATGTTAACTCAAACACAGGGGCGGATGTACCCCTTGGCCACCGGGGTCATCCGACACCACTCGGTCAAAATTTTTGTTAAAAAAATTAAATATAATAATAAAGAAAAACAGAAAATTACCTATAAAAATAAAAAATGACACCAATAAAATAAAAGCATTAATAGATGAGTTGGTGTAGGCTCGTATGTTTCAACTTTGTAGTTCGAGTTCAAATCCCTTCACAAGCAACCTATTTCAAGATTTTTTTAAAGCTAGATTCTGACATCTCTAACAAAAAATTCTGCGTACGCCACTGCTCAAACACCATTACTATGTAAATCTATACACAAATTTTGTGGCGAAAAACTTCTGAATCCCTTGACTATAAGCTGAAAGATCCCTCCCTTTCAATGCCGTATTCAGTAACACCAGAAATTTTCATTTATACTGTCGGCTATAGCATGACTTTTTAAGCACATTAATTGCTTTATGCCTTTGAGAAACTAGTTTGTGGTAAGCAAATAAGGACTTTTATGTTACATGTGATTTGGTTGGTTATAAGAATTCATAAAAGCATCGGTAAAGACTTCCACATTTGGTACTTATTTTCTAGCTTAAATATTTCACTAACACACATAATAAACCCAAAACGTTTGTCCCAGATTAGTTGTCACTTTAAGAGAAATTATTTGTCCCAGATTAGTTGTTTCTTTAGAATTTCAAGACTAATTTTATTAGTTCTTTCCAACTATATCCTTAATAATTAAAAGAATTCTCCAAAAAAGTTAATAATCAAACATTAAATAAGGGTAACATAGTAAAATACATACCATATTTAATGATTTTCTTAATGGACGTGAAAAGGCTGAAAGCGACAACTAAAATGGGACGAACGAAGTAATTAAGGAACAATTTTGTGGGCTTTGACCTTATCAATCCATGAAATGAAGGCATTTTTTGAGTTCCTAAAACCCAAAAAACCATGTTCCTTACTCTTGTTCATAGTATCCAATGGACTCTCTCCACCAAGAACAAGATCAACAAACCACCAACCACCAATATCCTCCAATTTACTTGGCACCAATTCATTTTCCTTAACAATCTCATCCCAAACTTGTCCTTTATCCTTCATCATTTCCTCCAATGTCCATCTCTTACTTTCATCAAATTCTTCAACTTCCACTTCAAATTCCTCAGCTAAATCTTTCCACAAATGCTTCCACTTAAACACATCTCCATTGCTAATATTAAATGCTTCATTCTTTGCATTTGCATCAACTGATGCCCATATCTGATGCTCAGCAATTAAATCTGCATCCGAACAATCAGCGTACCCGTCCCACGCTGATTTAACACCTGGAAACTTCAATTTTAACCCTTCATGTTTACATATAGCTGCATAAACACAAAGAGATCCAATAATATTCATTAAACTATATGGTGAAAATCCAAATATCATTCCAGGCCTATGGACTGACCATGTTAGTCCTTCTTTTTTCTTCACCTCCTCAAATAAAATATCCTCAAGAGTATAATAAAAGTTTGGTACAGGTAAACGAGGCAAACCCTCATGATGTGGTGTATCATGAGCTATATTAGTGTCTCCAAATGATTCAAATGGACCATGGTAGTGTTTTCTACCAGTTTGTAAACATATATGGGACAAGTTAGGACAACTAGGGATAACAACATTAAGCACATTCTTGAACATTTTTCCATTGACTTCACAATTTTCGATCTCCGTAGATCGACTAGCCCATGTAACGTAGAAAACATGTGTAACATCTTCAAGAACAGATAGTTTAGAGTGTGTATCTTCTTGGTTCAATATGTCACACTGTATGTACTCAATGGGATTGTCAACGTGCCACGACGGTCTAGGACGGCGGGCAACACCGTAGACCTTCCAAGGACCACCAGGAGTGTCGGAGAAAGGGAGAATCTCGGCAAGACTATTGCCAACTATGCCGGTGACTCCAATGATTAGAGCAACACTTTGGTAGTTGAGTGGTGCATCATCTACTAGTTCGTTTTTTTTCTGAGTGATTAAAAAGAATTATATATAGTCATGTTAGATTGTTGAATAATGAATTTACTACTCCTTCCGTTCCAAAATGGTAGTCATAGTTTGACTTGAAACGGGATTTAAAAAATGTGGTAAAACTTTTGGAACTTGTGGTCCAAAATAAGTCATACATAAATATGTGGCTATAAAGTATTTTATTAGGGGTAAAGCAGTAGTTTCAACTCAAAAATGTTTCCAAATTTAAAATTGTGTCATTATTTTTTAAACGGACTAATAAAAAAACTATGACAACCATTTTGGAACGGTGCGAGTACAATGAAATGGGATTTGAAAAGAGAAGTTAATTACCTTGGCAGCACCAATAGCTCCAGACCACCACCAGCTCATGTTTTGGAAGCTAGCTAAGTTGAATATAATGAGGATGAGATGAGTTATTGGAGGAAACTTAAGAGACTATGCGTTTGTGGTGATTGGTGAGGGCAAGATATATATTAAGAAAGGGAATAAGACCTGTTTTATAGTCAAGTTTGGTGTCGGTATAATTAAATTTTGGCGTCTCTATAATAAAAAAATGCTTGGACAAAAATTATTTCTTGGAAGAACTTGTGGAAAGAAAAGGCGCACTGTGTCCATATATTAATCTAATCCACGCATCGAAACACCTGGCAGTAACATGTCGGCTCCAATTTTCACCAATACAACCTCATTAGGAAACGTTGTTAGCGACCATTGTGTTGGGATCGAAATAACATGGTGCATGCGGAAGCTAACACATCAAATATTGGATGGAAAATCGTGGTGATCACCAGGTCTTGCTAATGGAAAGGTCTAGCAAGTAGCAATTGCTAGGAACTTTCTTTTAGAGGTCTCTCAAAGTTCCTACTGATAAGAGAGATCATAGAAAAGCAGAAGTGGCTAGCTTCGCCAACTTCATCCATCAGAAGATTTTTTTTATAGAGACCAAATCTGTGACGAGATGCCAAAAGTGGGGAGAATAATGCAACTATGACACCTTAGGCAATGGTTTGCCTATCTGACATTGCTTAAATTAGTTTGTACGAATGACTTCCGTTAATTTTAAGTAAGTGTTACGCGGTAGCACTTGACCTTTTATCTCTTTCAATATACTTCCAGATTTTTTGAATTGTTGTCCGCGTAGGCAACACTTGTTATAAATTGAGGTACTACTCCCAAGGCTATATTGCTGAACTATTCTTAAGTGTGGACGAAAAATCATAACAAAAAATAAGGGGTACATCATGGCGAAATTTTTTGCCAAAAGTGTCCTATTTCTATAAATCACCCAATAATGTTCACCAACGTGGCATATTTTATTACATATGCAATTCCCTTCCCAAAGAGGATTAATGTATGTTTAAATTTGGCACTGAATGTGAGGCATCAAAAGAGAATATTTTAGCTTAGTAACTGATGTTTGGTATTTTATGCCTATATTTCCTTAATATTTCCTTACGTTTGGATACTTTATTTGCGCGTTTTCTAGTTAATGAATGTGATTTTGCACTGATTTTATGTCATATGATTGTAGGTTGTTATGAAGTGCAGTTGGAGCTTTGAAGAGCATGATAGAGCAAGAAAAGATTGGATTTTGATTTAGGATTGGATCGAACATACGAAAGCACAACGCGACGCGAGCTGCAGACGGAGAAAACAGGAAATTGGCTTGGCGCCACAGGTGGCGCGCCGCGCCAGGCAAAGCGCCCAGCTTCTGGCACGTTTGGCTGCGCGGCGCGGAGCCACAGCATGCGAGTTTCGACGTAATCTGCCTAGGGTGGTGCGTTCGGGGGTGCGGGGCGCCAGCTACAGCACCCCTGGAGCGTTTTTGGAATTCGTATTTCGTCTAGGCTTAGGTGTAACTTATTACTAGGCCTTTGTAAACCCTATAAATACTCTTTTACTTCGTTTTTTATAGGAGTTGAGACTTTGGAGAAAATTGGAGAGCTCATAACATCTTGAACAAGGGTTTTTCTTCCTTTCATTAATTTATTTCATCATTATTTCATTATTTCATTAAATCCTTGTGTTGTTATTATGAGTATGCGTGGCTAAATCTTACGTTCTAGGGTTAGAGTATTTCATGAAAGTTGATGTTTGAAGATTGATTTCCATTAATTGAATCCCATAACGGGTTACTTATTCTTTCTTGATTTCACTTGTGCAATTGTCAGGGCCCGATTATTACGCATTATCTATGATTTTTAGATTGAACTCGAAAGAGGGAATTTATTAACGCAATAAGAGAGAGTAGGGCTAAATTGTGAACCCGCGCATCGGGGAACCAATGTGTGAGTAGGATAGACATATACTTGCTCGCCTAGCTTAACTAATTACAGAGTTCGTTAATGCGTGCACGTGATTCAACCCATAGACATATAGGGATTGAAGTAGCCTGTATAGACTGTGAAGAATCGAAAGGTTTTCACGGGTACATTTACTCTGTTAGTTAGTAATTCGGGATTTAAGAAGTGGAATCAATTGAAAAACTCAACTGGATTGTTCGTAACTCTGACCCTGGACCGTCTCCTTATTACTGATAACAACCAATTTTTGCTCCTTTGTTTGAATTCACTTTTATCCTCTTAATTAGTGTTCTTTAGTTAACTAAATCATCACTATTGGAAAAAGATCCCTGATAGTTAGTTAGAAATTGTTTGTTAGGAGTCTAGTCTAAATAGTCCTCGTGGGAACGATACGCATCTTATCACTTTAAAACTTGTCGAGGCTTTAAAAGAGAATATTTTAGCTTAGTAACCCTAGAAGTTTTTCTAACTCTGGAATACTTTGTGATTACCTTCCCAAGGGTGTAATATGTTGATGGCTCACAATGTTTGCCCATTACTCATCTTACATCGCATTTGCCATGATCTTTCTATATTGTGAGAGATCCTTTGTATAAAGCAATTATGAGGCATGAAAGTTAGTTTTGGTGGAAAAAAGAGAAGAGAAAGATGAGTCAATTATCATAGGTTTTTTTTCCTCTTCCTACTCAATGGTTCAAAGATTTCACCACTGTTTCAATAATTGTTCGGTAGGTACAGAAGATAACCCACATCTTCAGTGCATTTAACAGTCTAAGAAGCTTTGAAAATGTTCATGACCACCCTAACAGCATAAAGCACTAGACTTTTATATGTTGGCATAAATCAGGATAAAACAACAAATCGAATTTATATTGGGTTTAACTGATAATTTGCTTGTATCGAAGTGATATTCAAGCTAAATTGAATTCGGACTAAATGAAAACTTTGAAAAAGTAACGAGGCGAAAAATAAGATAAACGAGACAACAAGTTATAAACATGTCGTTCCATCAGTGAAAAACTATAATGTTGAACAACCAAATCATGCAATAACACAAATCTTACTACAGGCAACAGCGGAACGCATGATTAACAAATTAATACACCTCATAAATTCCTGCTCAAAACATTTTCTTATGAAGAGCCAAATAAGAACTACGAAGCTTATATCCATATGAAATTATCAACCATCGAATTAACAACATTCAATACAAAACTAGAATATATATATTACTAATATTCTATATCAATTTCACTCCATTCGAACTTATTTCATTCTAATATTAAAGGTTCTCAACATCTCATCACTTACTCTTAATTTAACATCTTTAACTAGCTAGACTAAAAAGACTCCTACAAACAACATATAAATCCAATGTAAGTGTAACAGCAATTGAACCGTTAGGCTTCGGTCTACTGGTAACAACTCAACTTGGGACCTGTGAGTTAGACGCACGTCGCAACTTCAAGTTATGCTGCAAACAAAAGTATGGTATTTAAGTGAACAGGGTAAAAGGCGGACTCATTATCCACCGAGTTTCTAACCATGCACCAGTGACCTGACATTAGCCAATACACATTGTACAACATATCCAGTGTGGTCTCACAAATGGGATCAGGGGAGGGTGGGGTATACGGTGTATACTGACTAGAAAGGTTGTTTTCGGTAGACTCTCAGCTCAAGAAAACACGATGTGGCTTCATTATACCTCTTGGTTCTCTCTTTTTAGGCTCAGTAGTAGTAGTAGTTGGCTTTGAAGTTGCCATACGCAGTGTAGGTAAATAATTAGGACATCTTCTGGCGCCTTGTTGAAGGCAAACATTGTAATAAGGACATCTTCTGGCGCCTTGTCAGTAAAGTTCTATAAAAATGGTTTTAGTAAGAAAGTTTCTGGCAATCACAAGATTTTCTATTAGCAAAGACCTAATGCTAACTATGTTAAGCTACCTATTTCTTCTCTTGCCTTAGATGACATATTACGGGCAGACAAAGAAGGTGTTTGTTATTCTAGGACTATTTCTACTGATGTTTATATTAATTTAGCTAAGTTTGATTATAAACAATATCTCTATCAAGGAAAACACTAGGGTCAGATTATTCTCATAGCCAAAAAAAAAAAAAAAAGTGAAGGTACATAGGAGTATTTGAACTATTAAGTTCATTAACAAAATTTCTCCGTAATTATGACTATACGAAATAGGAGTAATATATTTGTATATATTTTTGGAGATAATTAACCACATACATTATCTTCAATATTATTACTAAAGTATCCAACTAAAATTATCTAATTATTGTTTCTATAAAGAATCAATAACAATCCCAAAGTCCAAATCTCTCTTTCTTTCAATCCAATTCTAACACGGTTATAATTGGAAAGAAATAATTAGATCTTATATATATATATGCAAATTATTCCGAATCCTTATTGGACTGAATTAGTGAGTCTTTTACGCTAACTTTTTATTACTACAAGGGACAAATCTTATAAAAAGTTTGTTAAGTAATTCCTTAAATTTTAAAACTTCTAATGAAATGCTGTTTGTAAAGAAACCTGTCCTAATCCTATTAAGAATATAATTTGGAACTTGTAAGGAAAAAATATCCTTAACTAATCCGAAACTTACTCAATTAGTAATCCTACTTTCACTACTTATATAAACCAATACCAAATTCTTTCGTTCTCTCATCGAAATTTTTCTTACAATTTAAATGCATACTATCATATTCATGCAATATCTAATATGAATCAATCAGTGAAAAAGTTCGTGTGTTTTCAGCCAACTTTCGCAATATTTATGGATTCATTCTTAGCTGCTATTGAAGCGTTTTCTGAACCCCATTGATCCCTTTTCCGTTTCTTGATAACGAAAAATCTCCGAGTGCAAGTGTCACACGGTTCGAAACTCACAATGGATTATGCATCGAACACAGTTGTGGAGAACTCACCATGTGGTAGGTTTGTGAGATACAGTCATATGTTAGGTCGAGGAGCTTCTAAAGAAGTGTACTTAGGATTTGATCATGGTCAGAACATACAAGTTGCATGGAATCGCATTGTTTTTAGTGAAGAAGAAGTGGCAAATACTGGTACACAAGAGGCTTTGTTCGATGAAGCTAAACTTTTAACATCATTGAACCATGAAAGGGTTATGCATTCTTTTTCCTATTGGTTTGATTCCACTTCCAAAACTCTCAATATGATCACCGAGTTATTCCCTTCAGGCAGCTTGAAAGAGTATCTGAAAAAGAACAGAAGTTGTGTCCAGTCGGCTAATATCAAGAATTGGGGCAGGCAAATCCTTGAAGGTTTGAGATATCTTCATACACAAAGTCCGAAGATTGTTATTCACAGAGATATCAAGTGTGACAACATTTTTGTTGATGGTGATGGCAAACAAGTTAAAGTTGGAGATTTGGGAGTGGCAATACGTGTTAATAAAGGCGGTTTTGCGAAAGAGTTCAAGGGTACACCTCCCTTCATGGCTCCGGAGTACTTTTCTGAAGAATATAACGAATTAGTGGATATTTATGCTTTTGGGATGTGTCTTCTCGAGATGGTGACGGGCGAATTACCATATAAGGAGTGTAGCAGTACGTCGGAGATGTTTAACAGAGCGATAATTGGTGTAAAGCCTGCAGCTATCGGAAAGATGAAGGATTCAAGAGTGAAGAATATTATTGAGAAGTGCTTGCGTCCAATATCGCTTAGACCATCTGCTGAAGAGTTGCTCAAGGAGCCGTTCTTTTTATATAATGGTGCATCAGCAATGGGGTCTTGTCTTCCATTCGCTTTCGGGGGCCATCTGCTGAAGAGACACATTCTTGTCTAGAATTAAGGCGTATTCTTTTACAGACATTATCTCTTGTAAAGTTTAAGAATAGGAGCTTTTCTTTTCCACATGTTGCTGGTATTAGAATGTAGTTGACTATCTACTGATATTGATTCATTGATTCTTTCTTTGACCTTGTATGAAACTAATATGCTATGAATCGCACATATTTAAATTGTAATAAGCCAAAGTCACATTACATTCTTTGCTTGAGGATATCAAACAATTTTCAACTTTATTCGGAATGTTTGTGTTTTTTTTTTTTCCTTGTTTGAATACTATGGTTTTTGTAATAATTGGCTATGTACGTACCTCTGATGATTCATTATAGATAGTAGTGAGCAGGACATGAAGCTGAACTTGAGTATAAGATCTGTGTGGAGATTATCAACAACACTGCTATACAATGTGTGAATTGGAAGATCTCTTGACAAGCCAGGATATGTAGACTAGGTCGTTCGGTTCAACAAAGGATTATCCCGAGATTAATAATGATGGGATTATAATACCGGAATTAATAATGACGGGATTATTTAGTAGATATACTTTTATGGGTAAATGTTTGGTTCATTGGAATAATAATGGGATATAAAGTGGGATAAATATTTATTTCCATATTTAACCTTGACTTTCTTAAAAACCATTGGAAGAAGAGCTTAGAAGAAGGACAAATGTGTCTTTTGGTACATGAGGTAAGGGATAGAAATAATACCACAATTATGGTATAAGCAATCCAGGGATTAATAATCCCAATTTTAAAATTCCTACCAAACATGGGATAACTTAATCCTACATTTTATTCCTGGATTGTTAATGCTAATCCCATGTACCGAACACCCCTTAGGACCTCATTTTGACACACAAGTTCTTGTGGAAGCCTCAGGCACAGCCAAATAGAAACCATCCAGCTGGGGTTCCCCGATACTACTCTACGATACCATTTGATGGCTTTAGCCCTTGCTCAAAGTCCCCATTCTGCATGAAACATTGAAAAGAGATCATCTCAGGTTTCAATAGAAGTTCATATCCACTACTAGAAATCGCGCATTTAACGAGGGAAAATGGCGAGGGACTTTCCTCTCCAAACGCGTGATGAATGGTTGTTAAAGATATAATCTGTCTAGAAAACATTGATTAAAATGACAGTGATGATCTAAGATACCGAGTAATTTTTTTTTTTTTTTCATTCAGGCCTACACTCTCTCCTTCCATGAGTCCAACCAAGTCGATTGATCACGAAGAATAAAGCACATCAAGGTGCAGTTGGTTCTAATTAGCAATGCAGTAATTTGAGATGCAGCAAATGTCGTCTTAGACCCAATTTTCATTTTCCTATTCAAAATGCGTCACTGGTGCAGCTGTAGCCTTTGATATTTCCCAGTAAATTGTTACTCCCTCCGTTTCAAAAAGAATGAACCTATTTACTTTTTAGTCTGTTTAAAAAAGAATGACTTCTTTCTAAATTTGGAAAGAAATTTTTACTTTTACTCATCCCTAGATGATTTATAGCCACACAAATATCTATAACTTATTTTAGACCACAAATTTTAAAAGTCTTATCTTCTTTATTAAACTCCGTGCAAAGTCAAATGGGTTCATCTAAAGTGGAACGGAGGGAGTATCTTTCTTGGTTATGCCTAGTATATGTTTCAACATATCTTGCATAAAACTACTTGGTTCTTTTGCTTATCTTAATCTTCCTGTTGCTCATGCAGAGATTAATGAGGCATGTTAATCTCTTCAACTTGAATGGTTTCTTAAAAAACGGCGAGTGATTGAAGACTAGTTGGTAGTTTTTCATGTATAAGGTGCTTACAGCAAATTTGCTTTCATTCATTTATGTAGTTTGAATGGATATGCATGCACCTCAATTGTCATAAGACATTAGAAGGGTGGTTTTAAACTTTTGTTGACAAAATTTTTAATATACTAGTAAACAATTTATTATCCATATGGCATAAGTTTTAGTTTGTAATGTGGGTGTAAATTAGTTATGCCTACAAGTCAAAAGTTATGAACATTTCAAGGAGTTATAGAGTAAGATAGTACTATATTGTATTGCCTATTAGACATGATTTTTAATTATATTGACATGTGAACAAACGAGCAACATAAAAAACTTTTACCTATGAGGCTGAATATGTGACCAATTGAGCATGTTCACTCTCTCTGATTTATTGAAATGTCATGAATTCCTATGTCATAGGTAAAACATGGCTAAAAGTTCAAATCCACCCTTTATGGAAATAATAAATACATAGTCAAACTTGAAAACACATGGAGAAAATGGAAAAGAAATTGTTCTTCGTTTTAAAACTCATGTTCATCTAGCCAGCTCAGTTCATCAATTAGAATTGCCTGGAATAATTAATGAGAAACAGATCTATATAAAAGTAGAACAAAACTATATAATGTACTCCCTCTGTTCCAAAATAATTGTCATAGTTCGGATTTCGAGAGTCAAACGAGTTCATTTTGACTGTGAATTTAAACATATAATCTTTAAGTTTTTTGTAACGATGTTTATATATTTAGAAACTACATAAAAAGTATTATAAGTCACAATAATTAATAATTTAAAATATTTAAAAGACATATAAAAATATTACGGTCAAAATTAAACTCATTTGACTCTCGAAATCCGAACTATGACAACCATTTTGGAACGGATGGAGTATATATTTGCGTTTGTGTGTGAAGTGCTTACTACACTAGTTTTCAAAGGTTAAAAAAAGTTATTTGCATAAAGGAATTTTAAACCATAATATAATTAGGAATAAGTTAGACATACTCTCAGACGTGAAGACCATCCATTTGGTAATCTCGGCATTCGTCCTCGTGGGTAGCTAGCCTGCATTTATTAAGCACATATTATGCACATATTATGTACATAGTATGCAATATTATTAATAAAATATGCGTCTATTATGAAAAAAAATAGCTATTTATCATTGTTCATACAACATAATTATCGTTTTATTTAACAAAAGATAGAGAACTTTAGTAATGCTAATAACAATATACAGTTTACTAAAGAAAATCATTTACTACCATACTCTTGAATTACGATGAATTGTCCGATTCGTTCCAATTGAAGAACCAACATTCATGTTGGAATTGACATTTGATCCCTACATAGGAGAACGAAATATACATGAATATTAAGTGAGTATGACATCACCTATCAACCCCGAACGGCCATTAAATCTTAAGTCTTGGCTAACTTCGTAGCTGATTTTAGTGTTGGAATCTTACCCGAAGCTGAAAATGAGAATTCAATATCGAAGGGATCAGCTTCGGGACTATGAGTACTTTAAACCGATGGGGAGACTAATTCTAAGGGTTCGGGATTAGGCATAGCGTTGAAAGCACCCACCGAGGTGAAAATCAGGCACTCGATTCGGTTTAAAAAGGTGACCAACAACGAGGCCGAATACAAACAGCCTTATCAGGCAAAGAAATAGGGGTCGAGAGAATTGAATTGAGGTGTGATTCACAACTGGCGGTATACCAAGTGCTCGGTGAATATACGGCTCGTGAGCCCAGAATGCAACAGTTCTTGACCCGAGCACAAAGAATCTTAGCTCAATTCCAGGAATGGCAAATCAAATATGTACCTCAGGAAGAGAATACCGAAGCTGATGCCTTGGCAAACTTGGGTTCCGCGGTTGACGAGGCACACTTGGGGACTGATTTAGTGGTTCGGTTGCTTTTATCACAAATGAGGGAAATGAAACTGGAAGTCAACTCGGTGGACCACAAATGGGATTGGCGGAGTAAGTTTATCTCTTACTTCGACTCAGGGATTTTCCCCCAAGATAAGAAAGAGGCAAAAAAGCTGAGGACTCAAGCGGCTTCGTACTCAATAATCGAAGGGAATTTATATAGGAGACTGTACAGCGGTCTGTAATCACCTAATTTTGGCACATAAAATACCAAATGCATAAAATAGTAGTGTTAATTTTCTTCAGTTTTATATGTATCGTAGCTAATGTTAGGCATTTAATTAGGAGAAAAAACACTAGAAAAGTATCAAATATATAGTTGTTATGTGCCTAACTGTGTCTTTACATTTTGTGATAATATGCGCACTTGTATAATTTAAGTGTTAGTTAATTAGTCTATTTGTCAATTGTGTGTGTTATATAATTTGTATTTTAGTAGTTTAAATTTGCAATTGGGGCTATTTGTGAAATCCAAAAGAGAGTTAAATGAAGCCCAACATCTCAGCCCACCCCATTTGACCCGTTTAATCTCAGCCGTCCATTCAATTTGATCCAACGGCTCACAAATGCCCATCACTTTCACCTTATAACCCTTTCCCAACCCTCATTTCCCACTACACACAGCTAATCACAGAAACGGGCGAAGCCCTGGCGAAATTTACGCCGCCGCCGGAGCTCCGCCACCGGCGACGGCGAGCCACCACTCTCCGGCAAAAAAATACACCTCCCGAACCACTTTGAGCCCCTCTGTCCCGATCTGGCTTTGGTTTCCACAAAATGTCAAGGATTTCTTGTAAATCGGGTTTTGAAAGTCGGCACTCCGGCAACTTTTTCTCTTTTCCGGTGAGTTTTTCTTTTCTCCTTCTTTTCGTCTCCACCCCGTTCACCCTCACATCCCCATTTTTCCAAACCCCATCCCCATTTTTCCCGAACCCCGTCCCCGTTTTCCTTTTCCTTTCATACATTTTCTGTTTCCCACTACTTCTTCTTACATTCTTTTTCTTTTCTTTTAATGATGATGTTGAGGAGGAGGCTGTGTTTTGTTTTCTTAGCCGAGGGGTGTTGAGGAGACGATATAGCAGCGGTGTAGGGCGCGAGGCAGTTTCCTGGTGACGTCGGGTGGTGATGATGATAGGCGACGGGCTGTGATGTTGCTTGGAGTTTTGGAAAGATGGTGTTCTGCGAGCGTGGATGTAACAGTGGTGGCGTCGGAGTTCTGTTTTACTGTGTTTTGACGACGAGCAGTAGCAACAGTGGCGACGTAGCATGGGCATGGCTTGTTGATTTTGTTGTTGTTCAGGCAGTAAGCTTGCTTTGTTCCTATCGTTATTTTGAAATTAGACGTGCAATTAGAAGAGCATGATTAGAGTAGATTTAGTGATGTGTTCGCCTACGGAACCATGAATATTAACTTTTAAATGAAGTTAGACATAACCATTGTTGATGTATGGTGCAACCTGGCGTTGTTTGTAGATTTCAGAATGAGTATGTCATTTTTGTTAGATTTAATTCAAGTCTATGAAATTTGTAAGAAAGCATGTCTGTCCTTGATTTGTTCAAAACTGTCAAATTGTGTATGTTTGCTCATTGAGTTTAGGGTAGTTCTTCCTCTTTGTTTACTTGTAGTTTAGTGGAATAAAATCACGATGTTGATGTAGTCTAGTATTGAGTTATAAATGAACACATTTTGGTATACTGAAATCTCATCTTTGTTAGTTAGCGAGTGGAATGATATGTTGGCAGATGTCAAGTCCATTGGCAATTGTTTCTGTTTAAAGTGCTTAAGCTTCTATGTTTGTTGACCTTTGAAGCGCAAGTCCCTGTGGCTTTTAGTTGCCTTTAAGCCCTTAAAGTATATGTAATGTGAGTTGAGTTCATGTTACATGGAGTGCTTGGCTGCGGGTAAGAAATGGTAGCTTAGGTTGAAGTTAGTTTAAATTTTGCTTGGTTTGAGTTAAAGCTGAGTCCCTTAGTGTGTACTTAAGGATCTGGAATTTGAGTAATGGATCTGATAGCCTTTAGATGGTTAATTTAAGAAGTAGAGCTCAGGGGGTCATTTGGAGTTATGTTTGAGGTAGTATAGGCCTTTAGATAAATCTGAAAATCTAAAAAAAAAAAAAAAATAGTTTAGGTGTAATGAAATAAAAATCTGAAAATATATGGAAAGAGTGCAATTTGAATTTGGAGGAGTCAACAAAAATCTCCCTCATTAATGAGGGCAGATTTAGTAGGCTATAAAAGGCATAAAAATTTTGGCAAAAGAAGGACTCTTCCCATGCCAAATGCCATTTTTGGTTAAAATCCAATTTTTGCATTTATGGCTTGGCATGCTTGTCTGAAATTTGGGAAAAGTGAGAGAAATTTGGGGCTTTGGACCCCCTTTTGCTATGCCCAATAGCTGGCCTTTTTCCCTATAAAAGAGAGTATTAACTCTCTCATTAAAGAGAGGTTTTCAACACATTGAATGCTCCCATTTACTCCTCAACTACTTTCAAAAAACAAAATTTCAGATCTGAAAGTAAAAAAAAAAATAACAATAATATAGCAAGAAAAATACTTGAAAAGAAAGGGAATAGCAAGAAATGTTTTGGGTCTAGGCTATTATTCAAAGGGTGTGCTTTTGTTGGCTGTTGTTGCTGTTGATTACTTGGGCTGTTTGGAGTGGGCTTTAGCTTCCTTGGTTGGAATTTATCTACACTAGGTAAATCTTCAACTTTCTTGTTTATTTACGTAATAGCTAGCCATGTTTGATGTATGAAAATGGTGATTTAAACTTGGTCTTAAGTTGTTTACGTATGCATAAATTTATGGTGAATGTTTTGATAAGCTGGCCGTTTTGTGAATCATGCTTAAACTGAAATTTTGCGCAAATGACACTGTTATATAACCCTGGTACAGATCTGACTCCTAAGCGAAATAGTGACTGTTTGTGCAAACGCCTTTGGAGCAACAACAGTAACATCTTAGCTTATACATTTTAAAAGAGGTGTTTCATGAGTTGTCATTGAAAGCATAAAATGTTTAAAAATGAGCAAGCTTATGTATAAAAATTGAACTTATGCAATATGGCTAGATCTTAAAACATATAGGCAAATAGGCTGTATGCGTAATAATCATGAAATTAAACTGCCTCGTTTAAAAGTCCCAGATGTTTCACGAAAGAGGAGCCTAGATTTGCAAATCCGACCTTATTTCAAGTTATCTCTTAGAAATGGCTATTCTAATTAAAGGGTAAAAAACAAGACTATATGTGCAAATTTTTTTTAAAAGGGGCAGTAAGTAGAAATGGGCTTTAGCCCCAAACTTTGCATATGTGGCCTGAATTTAAACATTTCTTCTAAGAACAATATATGTCTACAAATATATATTTTTTTTAGATAGCCATATTAATATAACATTCACTTCTCTAACTAACAAGTCATTTGAGTGTAATTTATCTAAATCGGAAGATCTCGAACGGGTGAAGTGCCTGCGCGACCATATCCGGTTTTAAATAAATTACATTTGTAAATATCGAATCAAGCCGCACGTAAATAAAGAAAAAAAATGTATCGGAATGAATGCAATACATATAATCAAAAATCAAGCTGAATTATGAGTTCAAGTTTGACCAAAGAAAATAATAATACAATAATAAAGAATGAATTTGGAGACTCAAATCAAGGTTGATAAGGTTTCGAACGGGTGAAGTGCCTGCGCGAAAATATTCGGCCGAGTCACTGAAAAAATAAATAAATAAATAAATAAATAAATAAAAATAAAATAATAATAGATCAAAGCGTAGCAAAGGGAAATAAATAAAGGCAGGTACAATAAATATTTCATATAGCCGGAATGCGTCAATAAAAGCAACTGTGCTCGACACAGGACGCGAGGGTGCCTAACCCCTTCCCGAGAGTCAACCGAGATCCTTACCCGGAACTCTAACGCAGACCACTAACGAGTCATAGGTGTTCCAAGGTACCCTTTGGGTGACTTGGCACACCTTAAACTTGTCAAGTGGCGACTCCGAATTTTAAATAAACAATTCGTACCTTGAAACACCGTCACTTCCTTAAATGGAAACCCTAGCTCGGGATAGCGCCAAATAATCGTAAAAATTCCATAAGCGCTTTCCTAAACCCGAAACGCCCTCCTCAAAAGCGGGCGCGCGGAAAAAAGGGGTGTGACAGCCTTGGCGACTCCGCTGGGGAAAAAGTGAAAACTTAGAATCTCAGGCTTTATACTTTGTCGTTTTCGGCTTTTAAATATTGTTTGTACATGCTGCCTTGAATGTTACTGCTTTGATATGTTTGAACTGTATATACACAACTGTCTTCTCTCGTACACCTCTGAGTCTTCTGGAACACTGCACACATGCACGCCAGTCTCGCTTCGGCGTCTGGAATTTCTGTCGTGTCTCAGGACACAAAAAGTTAACCCTTTTTAGGAGGAGGTGCGTTGGGTTAGGCCGTTAGACGTTGTCGATCGGTACCCCCGAGGCACTTCCAAATTGCCGGAAACTATAGAACATGAACCCATTGAGTCACCTAGAGTTTAACCTGTGCTTTTGTCTAGGCCGATTTATTTGCATGTCATTAGACTTAGTGAGGTGCGGTACACCGGTACCGCACTTGTCTAGGCTGACCCTTTAGAGTCTAGATGGGGCCCACGCCCCGGAAAGACAGTAATGGCATCTTCTGTGTTGCATCTAGGGAGGCCGTTATGCTGACCGTTTATCGAGGGAAAGCGGGTTAGTTTGGAAAAATGAAAAAAAAATGAAAAAAGAGAGAAGAGACGCTTTGTTAAGAGGGGCAATTTCAGATTTTCAAATATTAGCGTGTCAAATGTCCTTTTCCCGTTGTCGGCAAAGATTTTAAAGCCAATTTCACGCCGTTATAACGGCCAATTTTTGAAAAAAATAAAAAGAGAAAAAACAACGTCCATAGCCAAATTTGGTGGCGTTGTCATGTCAAATTCTGTTCAAAAATTAGAAAAAAAAAATCAAAAAAAAAAAGGGGAAAATCAATCAAATAGAGTCGTCCTGTTCGGTAAAACATTGACAAGTTTTGTTTGTCTAGGCTAGTCGAATCATGTAAATATTTTATTTGAGTCGGCTTGTCCGTTTTAATGTCAATAGTCAAATTTTGGTGTCGTTGTCATGTCAAATTTTGTTCGAAAATTAGAAAGTCAAAAATAGAGTCGTCGTGTTTTGTAAAACATTGACAAGTTTTATTTGTCTAGCCTAGTCAATCATGTAAAAAATTTCGTTTGAGTCGGCTTGTCCGTTTTAATGTTGTTTTACAAATTTTGTCCAAAGTTTTCTCGGTCCTAATACTTCATTTTAATAAATAGGTATCATGGCTGCATCATCATCTAGAGTAGGGAAAAGGAAGTTTCCTGAGGGATCTACTCCACCGCCTATTAAGATGGTCGATAAATGTCCTCCATTGTTGAGGAATTGGTGGTACCATTTGAACGAAAAGCAGAAAGGGGTTGTGCATGCGAGAATTGGGGAAATGACACATTTTCTTAACCCTAAGTTTGCCCCACGTCGGGAACTAGTAAATGCTTTGATTCGGTATTGGGAACCGAGTCAAAATACCTTTGTGTTTGGTGATATTGAGATGACTCCTACTTTAGAGGAGATCTCGGGTTTGACTAATGGAGTGTTTAGGACAAAGAAGTGCATAGCGCCTCGGTTTGTGAGAGTCGAGGAGTTCCTACGTGACATGAGTCTGCGTTCTGATACCCAGTTAGTGAGTTTGGCCTCAGGTTGGGTCAGTCTGGAGTATCTTTATGCTCTTTATGGGCGGGGAGATGGTTACACAGAGCATCGGCCGAAATTCATCACTATGTTGAGCCATGACCAATGGGATAACCTTAGGGAAAGAGCTTTCATTTTCGCCTTCCTTGGCCTCATGGTCTTCCCGATGGAGAATGGACAAATCTCTATCCATACCTCTTGGATCGTGAGAGCTTTATTTGGGGGAGTTCGAGATTCTACTGTGGTGCCGATGATCTTGGGCAGTATTTATCATGCTCTGACTCGATGCAAAGAGAAAGGGGACCCGGTTTTTCGAGGGTTGCAACTTGTTGTTGCAAGTATGGTTCGTTGAGCATTTGTTCGGCCGTTCTGACCCTACTCCACTACCCGACGCGCCTAAATGCCATTTGAACACCCATTATTATCGTACTCGACATCTTGATCTACCCGAGAGCTTTGATGGGTGGGCAAAGTATTTGAGCGAGCTCACTCTGGAGAATATCCGGTGGCAGGTTAGTTGGTACCCCTCGAAAGAGGGAATATATGGTAGTATGGACCGTCCTTTTCTAGTATTGATGGGTCATAAGGGAGCCGAGCCTTATTGCCCTACGCGGGTGCTCCGACAGCTTGGGCGCGTTCAGGGTGTACCTAGGGTAGAGGCCGTGGAAGAGTATCGCCTTGATCATATTAGCGGTGAGTTTCCCAGGCACACTCAGTGGTTCTCCATTTGGGATAATATGAGACCTTTGACCTCCAGCACACAGGTTATAGACCGATTCAGAGGCGAGGTCACTCCCGAGTATGTCTTCTGGTTCGGCCGACAGCCGGCTTTGGTAGCTATGCCAGCGAAAACGGTCAAGGGACCGTATGATGAGGCACTCAGGATTGACATGAAGATAGAGATGCATAGGGTAGAGACTGAGGAGAGATATGCGGGTCTAGTCTACCGTCTTCGTTCTGAGAGGGATGCCGCCCGAGCCGCTTTGGTTGAGAGTGAGGGTCTCGCGCATCAGCACCTAGACACAGTTAGACGACTCCGTGTTATGCACTCTGAGGCATTGACAGAGCGGGATGCTGACAGGGCAGCTTTGGTGGAGAGCAGGAGAAGGGAGGATTATCATCGTCGGGATGCCATGGATGCTCGAGCTCGACTCGACAGGGCACTGGAGCAGGAGGAGCAGCTCAGGGAGCTAGCACAGAACCGACTTCAGGATATACAGGCTGCAGGACGGACTATCAGTGTAGTTTATCGGCAGGTTTATGACTCTGCTGTATATGTTGCACAGGCTATCAGTGACTATAGGAGGTTGTCAGCAGAGGACCTACTTCCACATGTGCTTCCCTTCGTCACCAGAGTTGCAGAAAATTTGGCTGGATTGCGCCGCACCTTGGTGGAAGGCCCACCAGCAGATCCCGAGGAGCCACCAGAGGAAGATCTCGACGAGCCATTTGAGTCAGATCCAGAGGAGCCAGATGAGGCAGGGCCCGGATTACCTTAACAGATATATGCCAGTCCGAGATGATGCAGATCATTACCTTTTGTTTGTCATTTAGCATCTTGGACAGATTGTGGCTTTTATTATGTATTGGTATTTCTATTTCGAACAAGTCGGTCTAGTTTGTTTATTTGAATTTGTAGGAGTACTACTGTTGCCCCATGTTGTCGGCGGGCTTTTTATATTGTATTGTTTCGGCATTTATGAAAAGAAAATCAGAAAATCCAAAATTGTGTCTTTTATTATCTTAAATGCATTTTCTTCCTTTTTCAATATGATTTTGGACCCCTCTTACATTTGAAAGATATATGATATGAAGAAAAAAAAATGAAAAAAAAATGAAATGAAAAAGAGCGAAAGAAAGAGAGGAAAATGAAAAAAAAAAAAAAAAAGAGAAAGAAAAAAAAAGAAAAGAAGAAAAGAAAAGAAAGAGAGGACCCGCTTTGTCTTGATTCGGGATGATGCATGACGACTTTAGGCTTGTAGGCGCGCTCGGCTCATAAATATCATGTTTCCTGACCTGTTTTGTTTGCAGACAAGATTAGATTACCAGTGACTTGGTGCAGCGCTCTAGCATTACCCCACTCTCACACAATTAACTCAAGGGGACTTGAAATTCCATTTGGTAACATGGCCACTGAAGGAGACAAATCCGATGCCGGTTCCGAAGAAAATGATAGAACGACAGAAGAGGCCCTGATTCTGAAGCAATTTCTGGTGGACATGCATCATGCGATAACCACAGGACGGGTACCTCCTCCCATGCCGAACCTCTTGGATGGGCTTATGCCAACAGTTAGCCAGCGAGCACCAGGCACATCTACGGCGGTCGAGGATCCGACCTATCCCCCTGGTTTTGGCACTAGTCAGGGTCCAACAAAGGAAGTTGAAGTGCGCCCTCATGCACCGCCCCCACCACCTCCACCTCAAGGGCAATATGGACAACATCCACCACAGGGGCAGTATGGTCCACCCCCACCACAGGGACAGTATGGTCCACCTCCGCCACAGGGGCAGTATGGCCCACCTCTCCCACAGGTTCTAATTTTTCGGGGCCCAGCCAGGCCTGCTATGGCTAGGTCCAACAGCGAACCACATCTGGCTGGGGATCATCATTATGATCAGCACCATGAACCCAATTTCCGACACAGTGACTCATATGATCAGGGGTTCCATCGCGGGTCTCAAGTTGAGGTTGATCGATCAGGAAAGCTTGATGAGAGCGAGGTTCTAAGAAAGATGAGGGGCCTAGAACAAGCAGTGAGGACCATTCAAGGATATGGAGATCATACTGACATCTCTTTCAAGGATCTTTGCCCCTACCCTGAATTGCAATTGCCAGATGGGTTCATAGTGCCAAAGTTTGATCTATACACCGGGCAAGGAGATCCAAGGGTTCATATGAAAACCTACTGCAACAAAATGAGAGGGGTCAAGAAAGACAAACTGTTGATAGCCTACTTTTCTGAAAGCTTGGGGGGCGCAGCTGCCGAATGGTTCATGAGGCAGGATTTAACTAAATGGTTGTCATTTGAGGATATGGCACAGGCATTCTACGACCAGTACAAGTACCACATTGAAGTTTTGCCAGATCGGTCCTCTTTGGATGTGATAAAAAAGAAGCCAAGCGAAAGCTTTAGGGAGTACGCCCTCAGATGGCGCGAGTAGGCCGCTCGAGTGAGCCCCGCAATCCCGGACGATGACATGGTCCGGTTGTTCATTGAGGCGCAGGATGAGGCGTTCTATGGTTCATTGATCGCCGCCTTTGGGAAACCGTTTAGTGAAGTCGTCAAAATGGGAGAAATGATTGAGAGAGGAGTCAAAGCTGGCAAGATTGTGAGCCAGACTGCACTAAAGGCGACCACACAGGCTGTGCAGACAGGGGCAGCAGGGTTCGGTAAGAAGAAGAAAGAAGATGTGGCCATGGTAGGGTCGGGTCCACGAAGGTGGAATGACGAGCGATACAGTCAAGCTAATTCATACCAAGCTCCACAAGCACCCTATTTACAACACTATTACCCGCCACAAAATGCACAATACTCCATACCTCCACCCCAATACTCTGTACATGGTGCGCAGCCATATGCCCCAACGTCTTATCCGCAATGGCGCGCACCAGCCCCACAGCCTACATATCCCATTCACCAAGCTCCACATAATCACTATCAGGCTCCACCTAACCCTACTTACCGACCAAGAGGTCCGGCAGGCTTTCGTCCGAGAGCTGAATTCAAGAAGGCTCGAGAAGAGAAGAAGAGGGAATTCACGCCAATTGGAGAATCCTACACCAGTATCTTTGAGAAATTGCGGGCTTTGAACATGATAAAGCCAATTCAAGGCAACATGAATCCTACTGGCAAAGTGGATCATTCTCGGCATTGTGATTACCACTCGGGCGCGCCAGGGCATGATACAGAAGATTGCTACTATCTCAAGAGAGTGGTGCAGGATTTGATTGACAACAACCAAATCGTGATTGAGGATGCAGAAACGCCAAACATTAATCGCAATCCTCTGCCAGTCCATGATGTACACATGGTATATGCATGCACAGGGGGATTTGAAAGCGAATCTGCAAGGCCAATAGTGTCAGTCGATGCAATAACAATTGGGGTGGAAAAGATGCATATCACTTCAAAGACAAGTCCTGTTGTGGTGTCCGGAGGAACAAAGCCATCGGTCCAGTTGGATAAGCCCGTGTTAACATTGAAACGAGCTGTTGAGAAAGGGGAAAGGTTGACTGAGAAGCCAAAGTTGGTGATCTCAAGGGCCATCAGCAAGGAAGGGGAAGCGGATTCTGCTACCAAACCGAAGTTGGTTATAAAAAATGCACCCCGGGAAGATGATTTGAACACAATGCGCGAGCCCATTGTCATAAAGAGGGCATCCCAGTTCCATGTGACAGATAGCAAGGCTGTCCCGTGGAACTATGCCCAGGCAGTGGTAACGTACATGGGAAGGGAGGTTGTAGCAGAAACGACACAAGTGGGCGGTATAACTCGTTCTGGGCGGTGCTTTACCCCGGAAGAGTTAAGAAAGGCAAGGCAAGCTAGGGAAAATCAGGGTCCAGTCAAGGAGCCTGTCACTGAGAAAGAGGCGGAAGAGTTTCTAAAGAAGATGAAAGTGCAAGATTACTCTATCGTGGAGCAGCTGAGGAAGACCCCTGCTCAAATTTCTTTATTGTCCCTGCTGATGCATTCTGAGGCGCACCGTCATGCTCTTTTGAAAATCCTGAATGAAGCTCATGTATCTGATAAAATGACTGTTGGTAACTTGGAGGTTGTTGCTGCTCGTATCTTTGAAGTCAACAGGATCACTTTCACTGATGAAGAATTGCCTATGGAAGGCACAGGCCACAACAAAGCTCTGCATCTGACTGTTAAGTGTGACAACTCTTACGTCACGAGAGTGCTGGTTGATGGTGGGTCTGGTCTGAACATTTGTCCACTGACTACTTTGAAGAGATTGAAAATCAACGTGGATAGAATTCGAACCAATACTATGAGTATCCGTGCTTTTGATGGAGAAAAAAAACAGTCAATTGGTGAGATCGAGCTGACATTGACAATTGGGCCTGTGGACTTTGCTATTGATTTCCAAGTCCTCGATATGGATTCGTCTTACAATCTACTGTTGGGAAGGCCCTGGATTCATATGGCGGGCGCAGTACCGTCAACTTTGCACCAGACCGTGAAGTTTGAGTGGAACCGTGAGATGATCCTGGTACACGGAGAGGGAGATCTATCAATCTATAGGGACCCATCCATTCCAGTTATCGAGGTCACCAATGATAGCCCAACTCTGATGTACCAAGCCTTTGAAGCAGTCAATGTGGAAGAGGTTCCTGAAGGCAAACCTTTGCCCCAAGCAAGATTGTCGGAAGCGGCAGTCATGATGGCTACAGAAATGTTGAAGCATGGTTTTCAACCAGGAAAGGGTCTCGGGGCATCACTTCAAGGAATGTCGCATCCAATTAATCCACTTGGCATTCGAGGTACCTGGGGTCTGGGATACAAGCCCACAGCTGCAGACAGAGCAAGAGCTAGGAAGATGAAGAAACAAGAGTGGTCCCTTGAGAAGCCTGTCCCTTGCCTCGCCCAGTCTTTCACGAGGTACAACGGGGGCGAGTCTATTTCCAAGAATACTGAGGAGACTGAAGAACAAAAGAAGCTCCTGGCCGATCTGAGGCACGTCTTTGGCATCAACATGGTGCAAACTGGCGAAGGATCTAGCAATGCAGAAATCCAGGACATTGGCCCTGATGTGAAGCTGAACAACTGGGAATCCATGCCTCTCCCCACTAGGAGGGGCTATTGGTAGCAAGTTTTGTTATCCTTTCTGTATACTTGGTTATTCTAAGGGTTGTAATCCAAGTGTATTTATTTTGCTCGTTATGATGTCAAACCCTTTTATCATTCAAATTCAATGAAAAGCAAGACATGTTCTTGTCTCCTTATTCTATCTCTTTACTTTCCTGAACATGTTGCTCCCAAACGCACACGCAAGTATACGTGGTCGACAAGTAATAAAGTGATAAATCGAGTATCGTTCCCACGAGGACTATTCAGACTGAATCCTATCAAACAATTTATATAAACTATTCAGGGATCTTTTCCAATGGTTGAGATTTTACTAACTAAATGCAATAATTAAAACAATTAACTGAAGTCAAGTAATAGAGCAATTTATGGGTTGTTATCAATAATAAAGAAACGGTCCAGGGTCAGAGTTATAAACAATCCAGTTGAGTTTTCCAGTTGAATCTACTTCTTGATTTCCTAGATTGCTAACTACAGGTTAAATGTACCCATGAAAACCTTTCGATTCTTCACGATCTATGCAGGCTACTCCAATCCCTATATGTCTATGGGTTGAATCACGTGCACGCATTAACGAATTCTGTAATGAGTTAAACTAGGCGAGCAAGTATATGTCTATCCTACCCGCGAATTGGTTCCCCGATGCCCGGGTTCACAAACTAGTTCTATTCTTTCTTATTTGCGTTCATAAATTCCCTCTGTCGAGTTCAATCTAAGAACCGTAGATAGTGTTCAATTATACGGCCGTTATAATCAAACAATTATGATCAAGAAAGAATAAACAATCTATAATGGTAAATCAATAGGAAGAAATCAACTTTCAAACATCAACCTTCATGTATTTACTCTAACCCTAGAACGAACAAACTATAGAATTAAAGAGAAGAATAAGAGAAAGAGAGAAAGAACTTGTGTAGAAGACATCTAGGGCTCCTCCCTTCTCCTCCAAAACTTGCTCCAAAGTCTCCACTCCCATGAAAAACTAAGTAATAAACTATTTATAATGTTTCCAAACCCTTGGTAATAAGTTAGACCCAAAACTAGAAGGAATAGGGAGTAAAATCGCGCACAAGGGGCGCTATAACGGGCGCCCCGCGCCTCGGAACGCGTGACAATGGACAGAGGACGTCGAAAGTTGGCCGCCTTGGGCATGCGGCGCGCTGAAAAACGCGCAGGAACAGTGGGCGCGGTGGGGCCCGCGGGGCGCCCCCTACAGCGCCAGGCCAATTTTTGTGTTTGCTCGCTCCTTTGCTCGCTCGTGTCGTGCCTTCGTGTGCTCGATCCAATCCTAAATCAAAATCCAATCTTTTCTTGCTCAATCATGCTCTTAAAAGCTCCAATTACATTGCGTAACAACCTACACACACGAGACATAAAATCAGTGTAAAACCACAGTCACAAGCTATAAAACGAGCGAATAAGGTACTAAAACGTGAAGAAATATTAAGGAAACATAGGCATAAAATGCCAAACATCACCACCCCACACTTGAACCCTTGCTCGCCCTCGAGCAAGTCACATCTCACTACCCAACCTAGGTAAAACAGGTCTGCCTATGACTATGGTTGATACCGACCATTGAACCAATGCACACATGACTACTATGGATCCACAAACATGCCAACAATTTACCAAAACCAAAAATATGAGAACAACCACCCCAAAATAACTCAAATGCACAACTCAACTTATTGCAACCATGCTCCCACAAAATCACACCTATCTACTCAACCAAGAAGCCATCAACTTCACCTATTTCATGCAAACCATGCGCCCTCACCAATATGAAGCAAGAGAGTGCCCCCCAAAAATCACACACAAAACCAATATCATGACTAGAACGGGGGCAATACAAATGAATTCACTCACTCTCATGAAAATCTCACATGTCACACACAATGTACCATAGGCTTGCCCGTAGTGTAGGACTCCACTAATGTAAGCTCACTCCAATCGGGATTAACTAGGACTTTAGAAGGTCGTAATGTAGGCTAAGGGGCGGGTAGGATACATATGGTAATAGTGACTACCTCCCTAAGCACTTTAATACATCACAATTAATTAAGCACAAATCTAATCAAGCCACCCAAACCAACAACTTCTACACATACACCTTCTCACAAGTAGCATTTTTCATATAAGTACACACTAGCAAGGAATGGATATCCTTTTCTCTTTTTTATTTCTTTTTCCACAATTTTTTCTTTTCTTTTCAACTTTGCATTTTTTTCAATCTCATTATCTTCCAACCTTGCCAATGCTTTCCACTACTTCACAATTTTAACAATTATTTCCCTTCATTAGTTCCACTCAAAAACCTCCCAACATCCAACCACAACTCCAATCAACAACAAGATCAATTAAAGTGCTTAAGGAGTAAGGGCCAAAAGAGTCAATTTAAAACAAATGGGTAGGCTCGGGGTGTGGGTGCCAACAAAAAGGGTCAAAGAAATCACAACAATAATTTTTTCAAGGTATATATGTAAGGGTAGGCAAATCAAAAGAAGGCCTTGTATCATCTCCCAACTAGAGCAAACCTAGGATTTCGCTTTGCACACACACGGGGCAAGTTCTAGACATTAATATGCAAACATGGAGCAAACAGAAATATGCCTCACAACACACATTGCACATGATCTACACAAAAAGGCTCCATCAACAACTCTCAACTAAGCTTCTAGAATGCAACTTGTGGAAATTTAAGCACTAATGCACAAAGGATAGCAATCAAGTTAAGCAAGCGGACTCAAGCATCTCAAGGGGGTCGTTCCAATTTTTCCTAGGCATGCATCAAAATTAAAACCCAAGGACACCACAAATAGCACATGCAATCAAGTCCAGTCCACCGGTATCAAACAAATCAAAGGCACCTAGCATTCCACCTATTCCTTTCGTCTAGGGTCATCTACAACTAATTATTCTAATCCTAAAAATAAAAAACTACCCGGTTCAAAGGCCTCCTCGTGGAAAAGAACCGAGGCCATAAGAAAAACCACGGGGCGGATGACATGTACCACTAATAAAAACTAAAAGGAAAATCTTTTTGGAATTTTTCATTGGTTTTCTAATTTTTTTTTTTATATTAAAGCAAGAAACAAATAAAAATAAAGTCAAGTGACAAAAGAAAAATCCTATGGTACATGCATCCCTAACCTCAAAAATAGATAAAGGGTAGTTCCCCACCCCACACTTAAACTAAGCACTGTCCTCAGTGCTAAAAATAAGCAAGTGCAAGGTAAAGAAAACTTCCCTGAAGATTCTAGTCCTTGGTGCTAGCATCCTCCAAGCTTCCATATCGTATGAGGTACTCAGACTTCCCTCATCAGGTCATCAATATTAGGCAAGGGTGAGGACACCCCACACTTAGCCTCGACATTACATGAACCTGCAATCCAAAGAATCACCCAAAGTAATATACAACCATAAAAATAATAGTAAAATAAATAAAAGTAAAGCAAACAAATTGGGTTGCCTCCCAAGAAGCGCTTGATTTAACGTCGCGGCACGACGAGGACAACCTCATCACTTTTTCCTCCACCTTGAACTAATGAATTGAATCCCCAACTTTGCCTCAAGTTTACAACTATGGTATTGGGGTGGTGGCAAAAATACAAAAGGACTAAGTAACCATTGTCGCATTTTGCACTTCTTAGCCTTTAAATGAGGGATGTCATTTTGTCTCCTCGGCATCGCAAACTCTAAAATATAGGCACCTTGTTCCTTCTCCCTTGGTTTCTTCATAGGCTCGGGTGGCTCAATTTTCATGTCACCATCCAAACACAATGTTGAAAAATGATTGGAATGAGGTCCAATGCGCTTCAATTCTAAAGTTGCATTACTTTTGACACCCTCGCTTGCACAAACACTAGAGTCCTCAAATATGATGTTTTCCATTTCTTCACTTGACTCTAATGTAATTTCCTCAACCTCGGCATCATCAACTGCTATTGGGTCGAATGGAAGGAATTCCACTTTTTGCTCCTCAAATTGGCTTCTAAGCTCTTCTATCTCAAATCTACTAAGCACGACAACTGATAATTGAGCTTCAGACACCTCAACCATATCACTCAAATTCTCCTCCAAGTCGTGAATAGTCAAGCCAAATTCGTCGATCTCTTGCCCGAGCACAACCCTTTCTTCCATAAATTGCCTCGTCATATTTGTAAGTTCACTCCTGAAATCCCCATAAGCTTCTAAGAGTTTGGCTTGCTCCATTAGCCAAGTTTCGCTAACAACCTGCACTTTATCGATCCTGTCAAGCTCACAAACATCATTAGAATCATCACAAAAATTATTGGGGGAAGGAGCATGACACTTAGGACAATCATTCCACCGACCACCACACAATTTACAAAAATTCCAATCAAAGGTGGTAGAAAATTCACATAACCAGTCTCGCAGGGTTGAAAGAGTTGGACAATTTTCCCACAAGTGGGTTCCTCCACAAAGTAGACAAGAATCAATAAAACTTGAGCAACCATCATTCGACCAATTTTCATTAATAGATGCCATGATAAGACAAGTAACACAATACTAAACTAAACAAAAATTAAACCTGAATAGAAAATAATAAATCGTTCAAAAAGAAATCAGTCAATTATTTAGTCCCCGGCAACGGCGCCAAAAACTTGTTGCTCCCAAACGCACACGCAAGTATACGTGGTCGACAAGTAATAAAGTGATAAATCGAGTATCGTTCCCACGAGGACTATTCAGACTGAATCCTATCAAACAATTTATATAAACTATTCAGGGATCTTTTCCAATGGTTGAGATTTTACTAACTAAATGCAATAATTAAAACAATTAACTGAAGTCAAGTAATAGAGCAATTTATGGGTTGTTATCAATAATGAAGAAACGGTCCAGGGTCAGAGTTATAAACAATCCAGTTGAGTTTTCCAGTTGAATCTACTTCTTGATTTCCTAGATTGCTAACTACAGGTTAAATGTACCCATGAAAACCTTTCGATTCTTCACGATCTATGCAGGCTACTCCAATCCCTATATGTCTATGGGTTGAATCACGTGCACGCATTAACGAATTCTGTAATGAGTTAAACTAGGCGAGCAAGTATATGTCTATCCTACCCGCGAATTGGTTCCCCGATGCCCGGGTTCACAAACTAGTTCTATTCTTTCTTATTTGCGTTCATAAATTCCCTCTGTCGAGTTCAATCTAAGAACCGTAGATAGTGTTCAATTATACGGCCGTTATAATCAAACAATTATGATCAAGAAAGAATAAACAATCTATAATGGTAAATCAATAGGAAGAAATCAACTTTCAAACATCAACCTTCATGTATTTACTCTAACCCTAGAACGAACAAACTATAGAATTAAAGAGAAGAATAAGAGAAAGAGAGAAAGAACTTGTGTAGAAGACATCTAGGGCTCCTCCCTTCTCCTCCAAAACTTGCTCCAAAGTCTCCACTCCCATGAAAAACTAAGTAATAAACTATTTATAATGTTTCCAAACCCTTGGTAATAAGTTAGACCCAAAACTAGAAGGAATAGGGAGTAAAATCGCGCACAAGGGGCGCTATAACGGGCGCCCCGCGCCTCGGAACGCGTGACAATGGACAGAGGACGTCGAAAGTTGGCCGCCTTGGGCATGCGGCGCGCTGAAAAACGCGCAGGAACAGTGGGCGCGGTGGGGCCCGCGGGGCGCCCCCTACAGCGCCAGGCCAATTTTTGTGTTTGCTCGCTCCTTTGCTCGCTCGTGTCGTGCCTTCGTGTGCTCGATCCAATCCTAAATCAAAATCCAATCTTTTCTTGCTCAATCATGCTCTTAAAAGCTCCAATTACATTGCGTAACAACCTACACACACGAGACATAAAATCAGTGTAAAACCACAGTCACAAGCTATAAAACGAGCGAATAAGGTACTAAAACGTGAAGAAATATTAAGGAAACATAGGCATAAAATGCCAAACATCAGAGGGGCTATTGGTAGCAAGTTTTGTTATCCTTTCTGTATACTTGGTTATTCTAAGGGTTGTAATCCAAGTGTATTTATTTTGCTCGTTATGATGTCAAACCCTTTTATCATTCAAATTCAATGAAAAGCAAGACATGTTCTTGTCTCCTTATTCTATCTCTTTACTTTCCTGATTTTTATTTCTTATTTCTTTCTGTAGCTATGTTTCTGATGGCCTTAATAACATGACATGCATGCTGAAATCACGCCCTGATCTAAACACACAGTTTAACTTGGTCTCAATGAATCAACCAAAAATTGAGGAAATACATGTTGATGGGTGGAGTGATTATGAAGTAACAGTTGAGGAGGTAGATGATATGGAAAGGACGGATACCGAAGAAATGTTTGAGAAAGAATATGATGAGGAGGGAGCTGAGAGTGAAATAAATGGGGAATTAGAACAGTTTGAGAACAAGCCTAAGCCCAATTTAGATGACACAGAAAATATAAATTTGGGAACCCCTGACGATGTTAGGGAAACCAAGATAAGCATGCACGCTGCGCCAAAAGTGAAAAATGACATAGTCCAAGTCTTGTTTGACTATAGAGACGTGTTTGCTTGGTCATATGATGACATGCCCGGTTTGAGCACAGATTTGGTGGTTCACAAGTTGCCAATTAATCCTGGTTTCCCTCCGGTCAAGCAGCTACGGAGGAAATTCAAGACAGAAATGAGCAAGAAAATCCATGAGGAAATCATGAAGCAGCTATCTGCGAAGGTGATACAATCTCTTCAGTACTCCACTTGGTTGGCCAATGTTGTGCCGGTGCCGAAGAAAGATGGGAAGACAAGAATTTGTGTTGACTATCGAGATTTGAACAAGGCCAGTCCCAAGGATAATTTTCCTTTGCCTAATATTCACATTCTCATAGACAATTGTGCTAAACATGAGATCCAATCTTTTGTGGATTGCTATGCCGGATATCACCAGATCCTGATGGATGAGGATGACGCCGAGAAGACAGCATTCACCACGCCCTGGGGAACCTTTTGTTACAGGGTCATGCCGTTCGGCTTGAAGAACGCTGGGGCAACGTACATGAGAGCCATGACAACTGTCTTCCATGATATGATACACAAAGAAATTGAAGTGTATGTGGATGATGTGATAATCAAATCAAGAACGGTAGAGGATCATGTTAAAGACCTCAGGAAATTCTTTGAAAGACTCAGAAGGTACAATTTGAAGTTGAACCCGGCCAAATGTGCGTTCGGTGTTCCAGCTGGAAAGTTGTTGGGTTTCATTGTTAGCAGGCGGGGTATTGAATTGGATCCTTCAAAGATCAAGGCTATACAAGAGTTGCCTCCGCCAAAGAACAAGAAAGAAGTTATGAGTTTCCTCGGAAGATTGAACTACATCAGTAGGTTCATCGCTCAACTCACCACCACGTGTGAGCCAATCTTCAAGCTGCTAAAGAAAGATGCTGCAGTTAAGTGGACTGAGGAATGTCAAGCGGCCTTTGACCAAATCAAGCAGTACCTGTCGAATCCACCAGTGTTGGTCCCGCCGGAGCCAGGACGACCTTTGTTCCTCTATCTGTCGGTGATGGACAATTCATTTGGTTGCGTACTGGGGCAACATGATGCCACGGGGAAAAAAGAACAGGCAATCTACTACATGAGCAAGAAGTTCACGGATTACGAGGTCAAGTACACTTTGCTGGAAAGAACGTGTTGTGCCCTCACATGGGTAGCACAGAAGTTGAGGCATTATTTGTTGTCATACACTACTTACCTCATATCCCGGATGGATCCACTAAAGTATATTTTTTCAAAGCCTATGCCAACAGGAAGGCTTGCCAAGTGGCAAATGTTACTCACAGAGTTCGACATAGTTTATGTCACCAGAACTGCGATGAAAGCCCAGGCTTTGGCCGATCATTTGGCCGAAAATCCAGTGGATGATGAGTATGAACCTCTTAAGACATACTTTCCTGATGAAGAGGTAGGCACAATTGAGGAGTTGCCTTCTGAAGATGATCATTATTGGAAGCTCTATTTTGATGGGGCCTCTAACTCCAAGGGCGATGGTATTGGGGCTGTTCTCATATCCCCGACAGGTCACTATTATCCGGCGGCTGCGCAACTTCGTTTCTGGTGTACCAATAACACGGCAGAATATGAAGCTTACATCATGGGTCTACGCATGGCGATAGATATGGACATCAAAGAACTACTTGTGCTTGGAGATTCCGACCTACTAGTATATCAAATCAAGGGTGAATGGGAAACTCGAGACGTGAAACTCATCATGTATAAGCAGTATCTGGAAGAGCTTTGCCGAAGGTTTGATTCCATTGAATTCAGGCATATCCCAAGAATGCACAATGAGTTGGCAGACGCTTTGGCTACATTAGCGTCCATGCTTAGTCATCCTGACCAGACTCACATTGATCCTCTCGAGATTCAAGTTAGGGATCAACATGCTTATTGCAACATGGTTGAAGAAGAACTTGATGGCGAGCCATGGTACCTGGACATCAAAAACTACATCAAGAATGGAGAGTATCCAGCGCTGGCAGAGAGCAATCAGAAAAGAACCCTCCGCTGTCTTGAAAATGGTTTCTTCTTAAGTAGAGGGGTGTTGTACAAGAGAACCCCAGATCTGGGACTGTTGAGATGTGTGGACGCACAAGAAGCCTCAAGAATTCTCAACGAGGTGCATTCGGGAATCTGTGGACCACACATGAATGGCTATGTGTTAGCCAAGAAGATCTTAAGAGCAGGTTATTTTTGGCTCACCATGGAGCGAGATTGCATAGGGTTCGTGCGGAAATGCCACCAATGTCAAGTGCACGGCGACCTGATACATTCACCTCCCTTAGAGCTCCACACAATGTCCGCTCCTTGGCCTTTCGTAGCATGGGGGATGGATATCATTGGCCCGATAGAACCAAAGGCATCGAATGGGCATAGATTCATTTTGGTCGCCATTGACTATTTTACTAAGTGGGTGGAAGCGGCGACATTCAAGTCGGTAACCAAGAAAGTTGTGGTCGACTTTGTTCATTCAAACATCATTTGCCGGTTCGGTATTCCCAATACCATCATCACCGACAATGGGGCTAATCTGAACAGTCATTTGATGAGAGAGGTATGTGAAAGGTTCAAAATTGTGCATAGAAACTCCATACCATACCGGCCAAAGGCAAATGGCGCGGTCGAAGCTGCAAACAAAAACATCAAGAAGATCCTTCGAAAAATGGTGGAAGGATCTCGAGATTGGCATGAGAAGTTGCCATTTGCTCTTCTGGGTTATCGCACAACTGTGCGCACCTCAATAGGCACGACCCCATATGAACTGGTGTATGGGACTGAAGCGGTCATTCCGGCAGAAGTCGAAATACCATCCTTGAGAATCATTGTTGAAGCTGAGATCGAGGATACTGAATGGGTCAAATCCCGCTTGGAACAACTGGCTTTGATCGACGAGAAAAGGCTAAATGCAGTATGTTATGGTCAACTATATCAGAAGAGAATGGCCAAAGCATACAACAAGAAAGTGCGCCAACGCAAATTCAGTGAAGGCCAGGTAGTCTTGAAGCGCATCTTTCCACATCAGGAAGAAGCGAAGGGCAAGTTTGCTCCAAATTGGCAAGGACCGTATGTGGTGAAGAAGGTGTTGCCCAATGGTGCTCTATTCTTGACAGACATCGAAGGCACGATGGCTGAAATGATTGTTAATGCTGATGCAGTGAAGAGGTACTACATTTGATGTCCTTGGATTGGGATGGTGAAAGTCTTTGTTTCCCTTATCCAGATGATGTATCCCTTTTGTTAGCCTTTGGCTTTGTATTGCTTTTGTGAACCCTTATTGGGAATCCTGTAATTGTAATGAAATTGAATGAATGAAAGAAAGATTCAAAACAACAAATTTTGGCATTAAGTTGCCAGAGCTACGTCTGACCTGATTCCTCTCAAAAGGATACGTAGGCAACCATTCCGGTGCGGTCAAAATAGGGGAAAGTTCCATTTTTTCCTATCTCATATCGACGCAAAACTCGCTTCCAAGTTTGCGGCCAAATTCAATGAAAATCTGAACCCGCAGTTTCTGCCAAACTGGGGCAGAAGTTTGTTTTTATTTTATTTTGTTAATAAAATAAAAACAAACTTCTATTATTCTTACCATCTTTTCACATGCCCGTGAGACGTTTGGCATTTCAGTCTCGAAATCAGGAAGAGGTTCAAAGCGCCCAAGACATTATCATCAGCAAAAAGAAAAAAAAAAGAAAAAAAAAAGAAGAAAAGAAAATGAAGTCTTGCCGGTGAAAACCTGAAAGGGCGCCGCATGACAAACAGTGAGATAAAAGAACAAAGAGAGAGGTTAGTTGGTGAAAACCTCGAAAGGGGCACCACTAACCGAATGAGGGTCTTCATAAATGTCATTGAGATGGGTTTGGAAAGTAGTCATGACCGAACGTTCCAACTGGGGAAAGGTCGAGGAAGAACTATTGTGAATGATCAAGGTTTGAGGACCAGAAGCATGTCATGTTATTAGGGTCGTCACTTCCACCTTCAGATAAGTTTCTTTTTACATCTCCAAAAGGACATCATTTCGTTCGGAGTCCTTTTGTCCGAAATCTTTCCCATTTCTTCACTTTTTAATCAAAATAACATCAAAACGAGCAAAAGAAAGTTTGCAAAAAATTGTTTACCTGTTTCGCAGTGGTAGCAGAGCATGGTCAGGATCCGCCTGGATAATGGAAGCCAAATTAACTCTCGATCGCGAGATTGAGGCGTTGAGAATTTGCACCATGAAAGAGATTATCAGACGATAGGCAGATTTCAAGATCATCGAATCTCGCCTGAGCACCAATTTCAGGAGTGACAGTGTCAACTTTCAAGTCAGAAGCAGCATTCATAAGGGAGCAGTTTTGAGAAGTCGAGGCACCCACCTGAAGAATGAGGGAGTAGTTATTTAAGAAGTCGAGGCCCCACCTGAAGAATGAGGGAGCAGTTTATTTAAGAAGTCGAGGCACCCACCTGGAAAATGAGGGAGTAGTTGTAAAGAAGTCGAGGCACCCACCTGGAGAACGAGGGAGTAGTTGTGAAGAAGTCGAGGCACCCACCTGAAGAATGAGGGAGTAGTTTATTTAAGATATCGAGGCGCCCACCTGAAGAATGAGGGAATAGTTTATTTAAGATATCGAGGCGCCCACCTAGAGAATGAGGGAGTAGTGTTAAAGAAGTCAAGGCACCCACCTGGAAAATGAGGGAGTAGTTGTAAAGAAGTCGAGGCACCCACCTGGAGAACGAGGGAGTAGTTGTAAAGAAGTCGAGGCACCCACCTGGAGAATGAGGGAGTAATTTGGAAAGTCGAGGCACCCACCTGGAGAATGAGGGAGTAGTTTAGAGAAGCCGAGGCACCCACCTGAAGAATGAGGGAGCAGTTTTGAGAAGTCGAGGCACCCACCTGGAGAATGAGGGAGTAGTTTGGAGAATGAGCGAGTAGTTCGGAGAAAGTCAAGGCACCCACCTGGAAAATGAGGGAGTAGTTGTAAAGAAGTCGAGGCACCCACCTGGAGAACGAGGGAGTAGTTGTAAAGAAGTCGAGGCACCCACCTGGAGAATGAGGGAGTAATTTGGAAAGTCGAGGCACCCACCTGGAGAATGAGGGAGTAGTTTAGAGAAGCCGAGGCACCCACCTGAAGAATGAGGGAGCAGTTTTGAGAAGTCGAGGCACCCACCTGGAAGATGAGGGAGTAGTTTAGAGAAAGTCGAGGCACCCACCTGGAGAACGAGGGAGTAGTTTGGAAAGTCACCCACCTGAGGAACGAGGGAATCCGCTTCTGTAAAGAAGCAAGACCCATCAGAGTGATGGTTTCCAATTCAGCAAGAACAAGACCCATCAGAGAGATGGTTTTAATTTTCAGCAAAAGCAAGACCTACCAGAGTGATGGTTCCAGTTTTATCCTTCAAGTCAAGCCCGTCAAAGCGGCAATCTTACTTTCAAGTCAAAGCCCGTCTAAGCGGCAATTTTACTTTCAAGTCAAAGCCCGTCAAGGCGGCAGTTTCAACTTGCAAGTCAAAGCCCGTCAAAGCGGCAATTTCAATTTTCAAGTCAAAGCCCGTCAAAGCGGCAATTTCAAGTTCTCAAGACCCACTTGGTAGCGGGAGCTTCAGACCAGTTTATCAGTTTGGGAAGCATGAAGAAGTTAGCTTAGAAATTGTAATTTTACATTTCAAATGTTGTATTTTTATTTTTCTTTGTAAAGCAGTGACCACCAGCCAGCTATCCAGCAACCAGCGACAATGACCAGTAGCAACAGCTCTAGTATGTCTTGTGTCAGTCCTAGTGTGGGTAGAAGCATCTAGAATCAATCCTGGTGAGTCTTGTGTTTAGTATCAGCCTAGTTTAGTTTAGGAGTGTCTAGGTTATATGTCTAGGAAGCGGTAGTCCCAGCCATCGCATGTCAGGAACTACACTGACCTGATTCCTTAGTCCGAGGATATGTAGGAGCCTTACAGTCAGGGCACGGTCGCCATTTTTCAAGTGTCATCCTCAGCTAGAGCCGGAGAGCCAAATTTAGTTGTTGATTACGTCTTTGTCCGAAAACTCTTCATGTTCCCGAACAAAGAGGGGCAGCTGTAATCACCTAATTTTGGCACATAAAATACCAAATGCATAAAATAGTAGTGTTAATTTTCTTCAGTTTTATATGTATCGTAGCTAATGTTAGGCATTTAATTAGGAGAAAAAACACTAGAAAAGTATCAAATATATAGTTGTTATGTGCCTAACTGTGTCTTTACATTTTGTGATAATATGCGCACTTGTATAATTTAAGTGTTAGTTAATTAGTCTATTTGTCAATTGTGTGTGTTATATAATTTGTATTTTAGTAGTTTAAATTTGCAATTGGGGCTATTTGTGAAATCCAAAAGAGAGTTAAATGAAGCCCAACATCTCAGCCGACCCCATTTGACCCGTTTAATCTCAGCCGTCCATTCAATTTGATCCAACGGCTCACAAATGCCCATCACTTTCACCTTATAACCCTTTCCCAACCCTCATTTCCCACTACACACAGCTAATCACAGAAACGGGCGAAGCCCTGGCGAAATTTACGCCGCCGCCGGAGCTCCGCCACCGGCGACGGCGAGCCACCACTCTCCGGAAAAAAAATACACCTCCCGAACCACTTTGAGCCCCTCTGTCCCGATCTGGCTTTGGTTTCCACAAAATGTCAAGGATTTCTTGTAAATCGGGTTTTGAAAGTCGGCACTCCGGCAACTTTTTCTCTTTTCCGGTGAGTTTTTCTTTTCTCCTTCTTTTCGTCTCCACCCCGTTCACCCTCACATCCCCATTTTTCCAAACCCCATCCCCATTTTTCCCGAACCCCGTCCCCGTTTTCCTTTTCCTTTCATACATTTTCTGTTTCCCACTACTTCTTCTTACATTCTTTTTCTTTTCTTTTAATGATGATGTTGAGGAGGAGGCTGTGTTTTGTTTTCTTAGCCGAGGGGTGTTGAGGAGACGATATAGCAGCGGTGTAGGGCGCGAGGCAGTTTCCTGGTGACGTCGGGTGGTGATGATGATAGGCGACAGGCTGTGATGTTGCTTGGAGTTTTGGAAAGATGGTGTTCTGCGAGCGTGGATGTAACAGTGGTGGCGTCGGAGTTCTGTTTTACTGTGTTTTGACGACGAGCAGTAGCAGCAGTGGCGACGTAGCATGGGCATGGCTTGTTGATTTTGTTGTTGTTCAGGCAGTAAGCTTGCTTTGTTCCTATCGTTATTTTGAAATTAGACGTGCAATTAGAAGAGCATGATTAGAGTAGATTTAGTGATGTGTTCGCCTACGGAACCATGAATATTAACTTTTAAATGAAGTTAGACATAACCATTGTTGATGTATGGTGCAACCTGGCGTTGTTTGTAGATTTCAGAATGAGTATGTCATTTTTGTTAGATTTAATTCAAGTCTATGAAATTTGTAAGAAAGCATGTCTGTCCTTGATTTGTTCAAAACTGTCAAATTGTGTATGTTTGCTCATTGAGTTTAGGGTAGTTCTTCCTCTTTGTTTACTTGTAGTTTAGTGGAATAAAATCACCATGTTGATGTAGTCTAGTATTGAGTTATAAATGAACACATTTTGGTATACTGAAATCTCATCTTTGTTAGTTAGCGAGTGGAATGATATGTTGGCAGATGTCAAGTCCATTGGCAATTGTTTCTGTTTAAAGTGCTTAAGCTTCTATGTTTGTTGACCTTTGAAGCGCAAGTCCCTGTGGCTTTTAGTTGCCTTTAAGCCCTTAAAGTATATGTAATGTGAGTTGAGTTCATGTTACATGGAGTGCTTGGCTGCGGGTAAGAAATGGTAGCTTAGGTTGAAGTTAGTTTAAATTTTGCTTGGTTTGAGTTAAAGCTGAGTCCCTTAGTGTGTACTTAAGGATCTGGAATTTGAGTAATGGATCTGATAGCCTTTAGATGGTTAATTTAAGAAGTAGAGCTCAGGGGGTCATTTGGAGTTATGTTTGAGGTAGTATAGGCCTTTAGACAAATCTAAAAATCTAAAAAAAAAAAAAAATAGTTTAGGTGTAATGAAATAAAAATCTGAAAATATATGGAAAGAGTGCAATTTGAATTTGGAGGAGTCAACAAAAATCTCCCTCATTAATGAGGGCAGATTTAGTAGGCTATAAAAGGCATAAAAATTTTGGCAAAAGAAGGACTCTTCCCATGCCAAATGCCATTTTTGGTTAAAATCCAATTTTTGTATTTATGGCTTGGCATGCTTGTCTGAAATTTGGGAAAAGTGAGAGAAATTTGGGGCTTTGGACCCCCTTTTGCTATGCCCAATAGCTGGCCTTTTTCCCTATAAAAGAGAGTATTAACTCTCTCATTGAAGAGAGGTTTTCAACACATTGAATGCTCCCATTTACTCCTCAACTACTTTCAAAAAACAAAATTTCAGATCTGAAAGTAAAAAAAAAAATAACAATAATATAGCAAGAAAAATACTTGAAAAGAAAGGGAATAGCAAGAAATGTTTTGGGTCTAGGCTATTATTCAAAGGGTGTGCTTTTGTTGGCTGTTGTTGCTGTTGATTACTTGGGCTGTTTGGAGTGGGCTTTAGCTTCCTTGGTTGGAATTTATCTACACTAGGTAAATCTTCAACTTTCTTGTTTATTTACGTAATAGCTAGCCATGTTTGATGTATGAAAATGGTGATTTAAACTTGGTCTTAAGTTGTTTACGTATGCATAAATTTATGGTGAATGTTTTGATAAGCTGGCCATTTTGTGAATCATGCTTAAACTGAAATTTTGCGCAAATGACACTGTTATATAACCCTGGTACAGATCTGACTCCTAAGCGAAATAGTGACTGTTTGTGCAAACGCCTTTGGAGCAACAACAGTAACATCTTAGCTTATACATTTTAAAAGAGGTGTTTCATGAGTTGTCATTGAAAGCATAAAATGTTTAAAAATGAGCAAGCTTATGTATAAAAATTGAACTTATGCAATATGGCTAGATCTTAAAACATATAGGCAAATAGGCTGTATGCGTAATAATCATGAAATTAAACTGCCTCGTTTAAAAGTCCCAGATGTTTCACGAAAGAGGAGCCTAGATTTGCAAATCCGACCTTATTTCAAGTTATCTCTTAGAAATGGCTATTCTAATTAAAGGGTAAAAAACAAGACTATATGTGCAAATTTTTTTTAAAAGGGGCAGTAAGTAGAAATGGGCTTTAGCCCCAAACTTTGCATATGTGGCCTGAATTTAAACATTTCTTCTAAGAACAATATATGTCTACAAATATATATTTTTTTTAGATAGCCATATTAACATAACATTCACTTCTCTAACTAACAAGTCATTTGAGTGTAATTTATCTAAATCGGAAGATCTCGAACGGGTGAAGTGCCTGCGCGACCATATCCGGTTTTAAATAAATTACATTTGTAAATATCGAATCAAGCCGCACGTAAATAAAGAAAAAAAATGTATCGGAATGAATGCAATACATATAATCAAAAATCAAGCTGAATTATGAGTTCAAGTTTGACCAAAGAAAATAATAATACAATAATAAAGAATGAATTTGGAGACTCAAATCAAGGTTGATAAGGTTTCGAACGGGTGAAGTGCCTGCGCGAAAATATTCGGCCGAGTCACTGAAAAAAAAAAATAAATAAATAAAAATAAAATAATAATAGATCAAAGCGTAGCAAAGGGAAATAAATAAAGGCAGGTACAATAAATATTTCATATAGCCGGAATGCGTCAATAAAAGCAACTGTGCTCGACACAGGACTCGAGGGTGCCTAACCCCTTCCCGAGAGTCAACCGAGATCCTTACCCGGAACTCTAACGCAGACCACTAACGAGTCATAGGTGTTCCAAGGTACCCTTTGGGTGACTTGGCACACCTTAAACTTGTCAAGTGGCGACTCCGAATTTTAAATAAACAATTCGTACCTTGAAACACCGTCACTTCCTTAAATGGAAACCCTAGCTCGGGATAGCGCCAAATAATCGTAAAAATCCCATAAGCGCTTTCCTAAACCCGAAACGCCCTCCTCAAAAGCGGGCGCGCGGAAAAAAGGGGTGTGACACGGTCCAATGGCCAAATGTTTGGGTCCAGACGAAGCTAGATACGTGATGGCTGAAATACACAAAGGCGATTGTGGCAACCACTCGGGAGGAAAATCCTTGGTGCGCAAATTACTTCGAGTTGGGTACTATTGTCCTACTATCAGCGCAGATGCAAAGGCCTTCGTGAAAAAATGCGATAAGTGTCAACGTCACGCCCAAATGATTCATCAGCAAGCCGAACCCCTACATTCGGTCGTGTCACCATGGCCTTTCATGAAGTGGGGAATGGATATTGCCGGCCCCTTACCGAAGGGAAAAGGTGGTGTTCGATTTATTCTTGTGTTAACTGATTACTTCACAAAATGGGTGGAAGCAGGAGCTCTCACCGAGGTTAAACGGAAGGAAGAAATCGATTTTATCAAGAAAAACATCATCTACAGGTTCGGCGTCTCAAGGGAGATCACTTGTGACAATGGTAAACAGTTCATAGGGGCAGCTATCACTGATTTCTTCAAGCAATGGGGAATAAAAAGAATAGTGTCCACCCCCTACCATCCAAGTGCTAATGGACAAGCCGAATTCTCAAACAAAATAATAATTGAAAACCTCAAAAAGAGACTTGATAAGAAAAAAGGTCCTTGGCCCGAAGAGTTTTCAGGTGTGTTGTGGGCTATGCAAACAACAGAGAAGAACAACACCGATGAAACCCCATTTTCCTTTTCCTATGGCATGGATTCGCTTATCTCCGCAGAAATGGGCGAACCAAGTCTTCGGTATGCTCACACCACCGAAGATGCCAATCAGCAAGCCATGCGTATAGAGTTGGACTTGCTCGAGGAGAAAAGAGAGTTGGCTTTGGTTCGGTTAGCAGCACAAAAGAGGCAGATCGAGGCATATCTCAACAAGAAGGTCAAACTTAGAGATTTTAAAGTTGGCGACTATGTGATGAAGGCTTCGAATTAGTCAACAAAGAAAAAGAATAGGGGAAAACTCATTGCGAACTGGGAAGTACCTTACAGAGTTAGAGCAATTGTCGGAAAGGGGTCTTATCAAATCGAAGATCTACAAGGCAAACCCGAACCTTTGAATTGGAACATCTCCAATTTGAAGCGGTACTACTTTTAAATTGAGGTAAACATTCCTTGATCATTTAAAATTTACCCACAGCTTCGAGCTGAAAAACGCTCCTACGGCTTCGGTCGAAATGTACTAACTTTCTCCTCGTTTCATTTTGCTTGACCATTTCAGGAAGCAGATAAAATGACTTCCAGTACTCGGATCTTCATCAAGATTAAAACCCGAATGACGAGCTCTGGGCATATAAGAATTTATGCTCGTTCCCTGTCAAATTATAGTATAGTTTAAGATATCGTCCCACAGAGATTGGAGAATCTATGCTACAAATTTGTATTATCTATCCTACTATTTAAGAGAGTCAATTTTTGGGTGAAAAGAGTTGAAATTGTATCTACTTGGAAAGATAGAAAATTTGTTTTTGATTTTTGATAAAAAAGAGTTGGGGTTTCATGAATTCACTTGATATAAAATTATAATGGAGTTTAAATACCTCATTTTCTATTATACATATCAAACTCCTATAGAGATAGAAAATTAATATTTCTACTAAAGGTTATTATTCAATTATGCCTCTTTCGATTAGCATAATTAAATAATAAACTTGTAGTATTAAAATAGAAAATACTTATCTTGAATGAGTACATCATATGAACAAAAACCTCTTTCGATTAGCTTTCGTCAAATCCCATAACTTGGCTAAATGATTTTCTTCTTTCGAATGAAAAACTTAAAATCAAGATAAAGAATTTTAAGTGATTAAATATAATTACCTCAAATTAGCATGATAATATATTTAGTTATCACTATCCCCATTTAATTTTGTTTCTTTCGATAACAAAAATTAGCAAGAAATATTATAACATAAATATATACACGTGATAAAGTTGAGTAATATATACCTAATACTTTGATGTAAGAACTTGACAAGAAATACTCTCACTCAAGAATAATAAAATATCAAAAATTCCATTATAATAATATATCAAGCTTCATCATTAATCCCAACTCAAAAGAAAATTACTCCATGGAGTGAATATAAAATACTACAAAGAGAAAATATAAAACTCTTAATATTTTCTCAAGAAAGGAAAAATAATTTTAAAAGTAAACAAAGCTACAAGTAGAATTTTTCTCCCGTAGGAACTTGTCTTCATTGCTAGCAAAAGTAGGACCTATTTATAGGAAAAACTTCATGCCCAAAGTGTTACGGATGCATCCGTAGGAATCCGCGGATGCATCCGTGGTACTTTTTTCACATATTCTAGCTCTTTTTTCTACGGATACATCCGTAGGAATCCGCGGATGCATCCTGTTGCTCCCAAACGCACACGCAAGTATACGTGGTCGACAAGTAATAAAGTGATAAGATGAGTATCGTTCCCACGAGGACTATGCAGACTGAGTTCTAGCAAACAATTTATTTAAACTATTCAGGGATCTTTTTCCAATAGTGAGAGTTTTGTTAACTAAAGAACAGTAATTAAATGGTAGAAGTGAATTCAAACAATGGAGCAAGACTTGGTTGTTATCAGTAATAAGGAGACGGTCCAGGGTCAGAGTTACGAACAATCCAGTTGAGTTTTCCAATTGATTCCACTTCTTAAATCCCGGGTTACTAACTAACAGATTAAATGTACCCGTGAAAACCTTTCAGTTCTTCACGGTCTATGCAGGCTACTCCAATCCCTATATGTCTATGGGTTGAATCACGTGCACGCATTAACGAATTCTGTAATGAGTTAAACTAGGCGAGCAAGTATATGTCTATCCTACTCACAAATTGGATCCCCGATGCCCGGGTTCACAAACTAGTCCTATTCTTTCTTATTACGTAATTAAATTCTCTCTTTCGAGTTCAATCTAAAAACCATAGATAATGCGTAATAATCGGGCCCTGACAATTACACAAGTGAAATCAAGAAAAAATAAGCAACCCGTTATGGGATTCAATTAATGGAAATCAATCTTCAAACATCAACCTTCATGAAATACTCTAACCCTAGAACGATAGATTTAGCTACGCATACTCATAATAACAACACAAGGAATTGATGTAATAATGAAATAATGATGAAATAGATTAATGAGAGGAAGAAAAACCCTTGTTCTTGATGTTATGAGCTCTCAAATTTGCTCCAAAGTCTGAACTCCCTTGAAAAACTAAGTAAAAGAGTATTTATAGAGTTTACAAACACATAGTAATAAGTTAGACCCAAGCCTAGACGAAATAGGAAGTCAAAATTCGCTCCAGGGGCGCCATAACAGGCGCCCCGCGCCCACGATCGCGTGACCCAAGGCAGAGGACGCCAGATGATTCACGCCATGGCCCCGCGGCGCGGAAGGAAACGCGCCAGCCCCTGCGCGCTATGGCCTGCGCGGCGCGTGGGGTATGGCGCCAGGCCAATTTCCTGATCCGTTTGCTCTTTTGCTCGCTCGTGTCGTGCCTTCGTGTGCTCGATCCAATCCTCAATCAAAATCCAATCTTTTCTCGCTCAATCAAGCTCTTAAAAGCCCCAAATACACTTCATAACAACCTACACACGCACGACATAAAATCAGTGTAAAACCACAGTCACAAGCTATAAAACAAGCGAATAAGGTACTAAAACGTGAGGAAATATTAAGGAAATATAGGCATAAAATGCCAAACATCACCACCCCACACTTGAACCTTTGCTCGCCCTCGAGCAAGTCACATCTCACTTCCCAACCTAGGTAAAACAGGTCTGCCTATGACTACGGTTGATACCGACCATTGAACCAATGCACACATGACTACTATGGATCCACACCATGCCAACAATTTACCAAAACCAAAAATATAAGAACAACCACCCCAAAATAGCTCAAATGCACAAAACTCAACTTAATGCAACCATGCTCCCACAAAATCACACCTATCTACTCAATCAAGAACCATCAACTTTACCTACTTCATGCAAACCATGTGCCCTCACCAAAATGAAGCAAGAGAGTGTCCCCCAAATATCACACACAACCATGAATATCAAGAATAGACTGGGGACAATAGCATAGAAAGAATTCACTCACTCTCATAAAAGTCTCACATGTCACACACAATGTACCATAGGCTTGCCCGTAGTGTAGGACTCCACTAATGTAGGCTCACTCCAATCGGGATTAACTAGGACTTTAGAAAGGTCGTAATGTAGGCTAAGGGGCGGGTAGGATACATATGGTAATAGTGACTACCTCCCTAAGCACTTTAATACATCACATTCAAATTAATCATCAATCTCATCAAGCCACCCAATCAACAACTATCACACATACACCTTCTCAACAAGTAGCATTTTTTTTTCTTTTTAAGCACACACTAGCAAGGAAGGGATATCTTTTTCTCTATTTCTTCACAATTTTTTCTTTTCAACTTTGCTCTTTTTTTTTTCTTTTCTTTTTCAATTCACTATTTTTCTCAATTTCATTATCTTCCAACCTTGCCAATGCTTTTCACTACTTCACAATTTTCACAATTATTCCCCTTCATTAGCTCCACTCAAAAACCTCCCAACATCCAACCACACTCCAACATCATAACACAATATTAACTAAAGTGCTTAAAGAGTAAAGGGCCAAAAGAATCAATTAAGAACAAATGGGTAGGCTCGGGGTGTGGGTGCCAACAAAAAGGGTCAAAGGAATCACAACACACAATTTTTTCAAGGTATATATGTAAGGGTAGGCTAACAAAAGAAGGCCTTGTATCATCTCCCGACTAGAGCAAACCTAGGATTTCGCTTTGCACACACACGGGGCAAGTTCTAGACATTAATATGCAACATGGAGTAAACAAGAACATGCCTCACAACACACATTGCACACATCTACACAAAAAGGTTCCATCAACAACTCTCAACTAAGCATCTAGAATGCAACTTGTGGAAATTTAAGCACTCATGCACAAAAGTTCACAATCAAGTCAAGCAAGCGGACTCAAGCATCTCAAGGGGGTTGTTCCATTTTTTCTAGGCATGCATCTCAATTTAAAACCAAAAGACACCACAAATAGCACATGCAATCAAGTCCAAGTCCACCGGTATCAAACAAGTCAAAGGCACCTAGCATTCCACCTAGTTCCTACGCCTAGGGTCATCTACAACTAACTATCCTAATCCTAAAAATAAAAAACTACCCGGTTCAAAGGCCTCCCCGTGGAAAAGAACCGAGGTCATAAGAAAAACCACGGGGTGGATGACATGTACCACTAATAATAAAAACTAAAAGGGAAATCTTTTTGGAATTTTTCATTGGTTTTCTAATTTTTAAATTTTTTTCATATATATTAAAGCAAGAAACAAATCAAAATAAAGTCAAGTGACAAAAGAAAAATCCTACGGTACATGCATCCCTAACCTCAAAAATAAGGGAGAGTTCCCCCACCCCACACTTAAACTAAGCAATGTCCTCAGTGCTAAAAATAAGAAAGTGCAAGGGTAAAGAAAACTTCCCTGAAGACTCTAGTCCTTGGTGCTAGCATCCTCCAAGCTTCATGAGGTACTCAGACTTCCCCCATCACGTCATCAATATTAGGCAAGGGTGAGGACACCCCACACTTAGCCTCGACATTACATGAACCTGCAATCCAAGGAAAAACAAAAACTACGTGACACTATAAATAAAATAATACAAGTACAAACTCGGGTTGCCTCCCGAGAAGCGCCTTAGTTAACGTCGTGGCACGACGACACTTTTAGCTCACTTCCAGTATTTATGTCTTCTCTTCTTACGCCGAACCTTTGCCTTTTTCCTTTCTTTGAGAGACCCCAACTTCAACTTCACATGTGGTTCACTTCCATGTTCTTGACTGACACATTCAATCATAGAGCACTCTTCAATTTTAACTATGTGCTCCTTCTCATTATACACCTTGAAAGTAACATTTTCACCATGCGCTCTAACAGTCATCTCACCCAGCTCCATGTCAATAATTGCCTTCGAGGTGACCAAGAATGGTCTCCCCAAAATAATTGGAGCTTCTAGGTCCTCTTCATAATCTAGGACTACAAAATCAGCAGAGAATGTAAATTTACCAACTTTTATCAACACATCCTCCAACTTACCCTCAGGGTGAGTGAGTGATCCATCCGCCATCTTGAGAGTAACTGAAGAGGGCTTGATTTCTCCTAGCCCTAACCTTTTGCAAACAGACAGAGGCATCAAATTTATGCTCGCACCCAGATCACACAAGGCACCAGTGATACTATGTCCTCCAATGGTACAACGAATAGTAAACTTCCCAGGATCTTGAAGTTTTGGAGGTAGTTTGCTCAAGATTGTGCTACACTCCTCAACTAACTCAACTGAATCTATCTCTTGAGGCTTTTTCCTCTTGACTAAAATCTCTTTTAAAAACTTCACAAAGGATGGCATCAATTCAAACACATCAGTCAAAGGAATATTAACATGAAGTTCTTTCAGCATACTCACAAATTTTTGATACTGAGCCAAATCCTTCGGTGGTATAAGCCTCTGCGGGAATGGTGGAGGTGGCCTAGGTGCCTCCTTTATTTCTTCTTTCTTCTTCACCTTCTCCACTTTTTCAACTTTTTCTATTTCAGCTCTCTCTTCAGACTTGGCCATCAGCTCTCCACCTTCTATTAAAGTCACTGCAAGACATTGTTCAGGCTCTTTTTTCATAGTGCTTATTTCTCCCACCAACTGCCCCAACTGGTGCTCTAGGTTCTTGTGAGCATTGGCAAGATCTTGTATGGCTTGTGCATGGGCTGCAGTGTCAGCTATCATTCTCTGCTGGCCTGCCATTATCTGCTTTAGCATATCTTCAACTGAACTGCTAACCTGCTGTGGTGGAGCTGGAAGTGGGTGGTAATTATTCGGGGCTCTCGTATTGCTTTGATAATACCCATTACCAAACTGGTTTTGACTCTGCAGCCTGTTTTGATTACCCACGTAATAAACTGACTCTGGATTAGAAGGGCAAACCTCTGTGGCATGGTCTTGACCACAAACCTCACAAAAGCTCTGGAGTTGTTGCACTGGAGCCACTGGTTGCTGAGCCTTTTGCAGAGCTAACTTGCTAATTTGATTGGAAATAGCATCCATCCTCGCCCTTAGCTCTGAAACTGCATCTAACTGAAGTACCCCTGCAGGTTTCTGCCTAATAGCTCTACCATCTCCCTGCCAATCAGGATTGCTCTGCGAAAACTTGTCAAGTAAATCATAAATCTGATCAAAATTTAAGGCTAGTACTTGACCTCCAGCAGCAGCATCAACCACGATCTTAGTGTGTTGGTTCAACCCCTCAACAAAAGTGTGTGCAACAACCTCATTGGATTGGTTGTGGTGTGGACAATCTCTCAATAGAGCTTTGAATCGCTCCCAGGCTGAATACAAGGATTCTCCTTCTAACTGTCTGAAGGACATAATTTCGCTCCTCAGTCGGGCTGTCTTGGCAGACGGATAAAATTTAGCCAAGAACTTCTTAGCCAAATCCTCCCAAGTAGTGATAGACCCAGACTTTTCAGCCTTTAACCACTTCTTTGCTGCCCCAATCAATGAAAATGGGAACAACGTCAAGCGAACATAATCAGTAGGAACACCCGCTGGTGTATAAGTATCACTGATCTCCAGAAAGTTCTGAATGTGTTGCTGCGGATCCTCATGAAGTAATCCACCATATTGTCCAGTCACATGCAGCAACTGAATCATGCCGGACTTAATCTCAAAGCCCCCAGTGATAGCGGGCTTAACTATGCTCGATGCTACTCCCTCCAGGCTGGGGAGAGCAACATCTCGCACAGCTAAAGCTTGGTCTTCTGCCATTCCTGTAGGTAAAGATCAAGCAGGACCTAATACCTGAAACAGCACAAAACTCAAAACAAAAATTAAACCTGAATAGTAAGTAATAAACTGTTCAAAAAGAAATCAGTCAATAATTAGTCCCCGGCAACGGCGCCAAAAACTTGTTGCTCCCAAACGCACACGCAAGTATACGTGGTCGACAAGTAATAAAGTGATAAGATGAGTATCGTTCCCACGAGGACTATGCAGACTGAGTTCTAGCAAACAATTTATTTAAACTATTCAGGGATCTTTTTCCAATAGTGAGAGTTTTGTTAACTAAAGAACAGTAATTAAATGGTAGAAGTGAATTCAAACAATGGAGCAAGACTTGGTTGTTATCAGTAATAAGGAGACGGTCCAGGGTCAGAGTTACGAACAATCCAGTTGAGTTTTCCAATTGATTCCACTTCTTAAATCCCGGGTTACTAACTAACAGATTAAATGTACCCGTGAAAACCTTTCAGTTCTTCACGGTCTATGCAGGCTACTCCAATCCCTATATGTCTATGGGTTGAATCACGTGCACGCATTAACGAATTCTGTAATGAGTTAAACTAGGCGAGCAAGTATATGTCTATCCTACTCACAAATTGGATCCCCGATGCCCGGGTTCACAAACTAGTCCTATTCTTTCTTATTACGTAATTAAATTCTCTCTTTCGAGTTCAATCTAAAAACCATAGATAATGCGTAATAATCGGGCCCTGACAATTACACAAGTGAAATCAAGAAAAAATAAGCAACCCGTTATGGGATTCAATTAATGGAAATCAATCTTCAAACATCAACCTTCATGAAATACTCTAACCCTAGAACGATAGATTTAGCTACGCATACTCATAATAACAACACAAGGAATTGATGTAATAATGAAATAATGATGAAATAGATTAATGAGAGGAAGAAAAACCCTTGTTCTTGATGTTATGAGCTCTCAAATTTGCTCCAAAGTCTGAACTCCCTTGAAAAACTAAGTAAAAGAGTATTTATAGAGTTTACAAACACATAGTAATAAGTTAGACCCAAGCCTAGACGAAATAGGAAGTCAAAATTCGCTCCAGGGGCGCCATAACGGGCGCCCCGCGCCCACGATCGCGTGACCCAAGGCAGAGGACGCCAGATGATTCACGCCATGGCCCCGCGGCGCGGAAGGAAACGCGCCAGCCCCTGCGCGCTATGGCCTGCGCGGCGCGTGGGGTATGGCGCCAGGCCAATTTCCTGATCCGTTTGCTCTTTTGCTCGCTCGTGTCGTGCCTTCGTGTGCTCGATCCAATCCTCAATCAAAATCCAATCTTTTCTCGCTCAATCAAGCTCTTAAAAGCCCCAAATACACTTCATAACAACCTACACACGCACGACATAAAATCAGTGTAAAACCACAGTCACAAGCTATAAAACAAGCGAATAAGGTACTAAAACGTGAGGAAATATTAAGGAAATATAGGCATAAAATGCCAAACATCACATCCGTGGTACTTGCCACACATGCTTTTGCATCCGCGGATGCATCCGTGGTACTTGCCACACATGCTTTTGCATCCGCGGATGCATCCGTGGTATTTTCCACACGTTCTTGATTTATTCTTGATTTATTCTTGCTCTTTTTTCTACGGATGCATCCGTAGGAATCCGCGGATGCATCCGTAGTACTTGCCACACGTGCTTTTTCTTCTTTGCTTTTCCTTGTTTGTTATTTCTTCGATTTGGCTCCACTTCTTGTCCTGTAATATATTTTTATATATTTGCACAAAAATAAAAGATAATACTATATATTTTGAATAAAAATATTACTTAAATAATTTATTTATATATCTAAATATATACAAAATTTATAGTTATCAAATTCCCCCTAACTTGAAGTTTTGCTCGTCCTCGAGAAAAAGAGAATAATACTTACTTCCCCACTTTCATTGCTGCTTCTCTGTAAGAAAAAGAATCTGACCAAATAAAATTTTTATTTCAGTCAAATAATTCATCCTTTCAAAATTTATCAAATCTTTACCTTACTTTTGAATTTATCTCTGCTTGACAAAAAATGTTATCTCGCACTTTGTGTCCCCACTAAAATTGATGATTTTATGATCTTTCAGACTTAGTGTAATCATACTTTTTTCTGAAAACTTGCTCCTCAAATCAATTTTGTAACTTAACACCGAATTGTGGAATTTATATAGAATAGTGTTTGGCTTGAGAAATGGCATGGGATTTCATTTTTTTCTTTTTATATATGTATCTATGTAAATACATACATATTTATCTGCTATAAGGAGAATGTGTGGAACTTTTTTTTTTTTTTTTTTTTTGAGCAATTATTTATCATTCAGTAATGTGCTTTACTGCACATGGTAGAACCTTTCAAGTTCTAAAGCTCTTTTTCTTTTTCAATTTCTTTTATCTTTCCCACAATTTTCTTCTCCTTATATCACAATAGTATTTGAACGGATAGAACCAGCAACATTTTTCTTGAAAAGGATATTTATGAGGTGGGTAAAAAGAACATATATTTCTAAATCGGTGCTTTAGCTATAATTAAGCCTCGATAGATATTGGAGCAATTTTTCGTCAAAAGTAATAATTTCACCTGCTTTTTTATCATAAAACTTCTCAACTTCAATGTTTCGTTGAGATTTGAGATATTCATTTTGCCTTCAAAGAATAAAAATCATAAGCTTGGAAGTTAGATGACAAAAATCAAAGAAATAAATGTTTGCAAGAAATAAAAACTTTATATTGTAGATTTTTCATTTACAAAGTGCAATAAATTAGGTTGCAGTATATATACAAGCACATATATAATTATATATATACTTAAACATTTAAATATGATATATATTTAATTAAAACCTTTTTTTTTTGTAAAGGAATTACACAATCAAAGACACCAAAAACAAAAATAGTTAGTGATCCAAAAGATTAGTAGAAATAAGACAAGATATTAAAACATGAGAATTTTAACAAGATAATATTACTGCATCTAATAATTTACAAAGATTAGGGTGGTTTAGCATATATAGGCATCTATGTGGGCCCACAAAAATTTCAATTTATATATATATATATATATATATATATATATATATATATATATATATATATATATATATATAATTATTTTTTATTTTTTTGGCTTTCAAATATACAATCACAGAAGAAAGCTTGAAAGAAACTGTGACCGCACATATTCTATGTGCAATAGACTGAAAATTTTTAGACCTACCAGTCTCGGGTCCTAGTTTAAATATAAACTAGAAAATTACCTGCGCCAATATTTGATTGGCTTAATCAAATAGTTAACCAACCAGTTACTCAGGCATACCGATCACCATGGAATTACTCCTGTGTAGGTGACACTGTTTTTGTAGAGGCCGTCATTTGAAGTTCCGGTTGTACACTAACCTGGATATTAACCAGATTAATTGATTAAGTATTTGATTAAACAAATCTAACTGGACTTATGAGGCTCCAATGCTTCACCCTCAATGGCTACGGGGTTGAAAAGTAGTTCTGAGTTTAACGTCGTCAGCTCGACTTATTGTAGTTCATGCTACATCACAGGATCTCAATTGCCAGAGCTTGTTTTTCATACTGTCCTCCAAAATATAACTTCAACATGTGGCCATTCACCTTAAATTTCTCACCTCCACTGACTTTCTGAATTTCAATGGCTCCATATGGAGTAACATCTGTTACTACAAACGGACCAGTCCAACGGGATTTAAACTTCCCAGGAAATAGCCTTAGTCGACTATTATACAAAAGAACTTGATCACCAGTCTGAAACTCTTTGTGACGGATCAACTTGTCATGCCACCTTTTCACTTTTTCTTTATACAACAAAGCATTTTCATAAGAATTCAACCTAAATTCATCTAATTCATCAATTTGGAACAACCTATTTTTACCTGCACAGCTTATGTCGATATTCAATGTTTTCACTGCCCAAAAAGCTTTGTGCTCAATTTCAACTGGTAAGTGACAAGCTTTTCCAAAAACAAGCCTATATGGTGAAGTCCCAATTGGTGTTTTAAAGGCAGTTCGATAGGCCCATAATGCATCATCTAATTTCAAAGCCCAATCCTTACGTGAGGTACTAACAGTTTTTTCCAAAATTCTTTTTAATTCTCTGTTAGAAACCTCAACTTGGCCACTCGTCTGTGCATGATAAGGTGTGCCTGTTTTATGAGTCACCCCATACCGAGACAGTAAAGTGGAAAATTGCTTATTCATAAAATGTGTGCCTTGGTCACTGATAATCACTCTAGGAGTCCCAAACCTAGTAAAAATATTTTTCTTAAGAAATTTGCACACAACCTTAGCATCATTTGTTGTTGTTGCAATTGCTTCTACCCATTTTGAAACGTAATCTACTGCTACCAAAATGTATTGATAGGATTGCGAGGAAGGAAATGGTCCCATAAAATCTATACCCCAAACATCAAATATTTCACATATGAGTATAGAGTTTAAAGGCATTTCGTCCCTTTTTGAAATGTTACCTGTCCTCTGACATTTGTCACATATTAAAACATATGACCTTGAATCCTTAAACAATGTAGGCCAGTAGAATCCTGCTTCCAAAATTTTGGAAGCTGTTCTGTTCGAACTGTGGTGTCCTCCAACTGCTCCATCATGACAATGGCTCAAAATATCCTTCATTTCTTTTTCTGGTACACATCTTCGCACAACATTATCTGCACAAAATTTAAACAAGTAAGGATTTTCCCAGAAATAATGTCTAGCGTCAGTTTTGAGCTTCCTTCTTTGCTGTGGAGAAAATTCCTTTGGCATCCAATGTGCTACCAAATAATTGGCAATGTCAGCAAACCAGGGAGCCTGATTTGTGATCACAGAGATCGAGAAAATATGCTCATCTGGGAATTCTTCCCTGATTTCTACTGCCTCAGTAGGTGGTGTTTCCAATCTAGACAAATGATCTGCTACTTGATTTTCAGTTCCCTTCTTATCTTTTATTTCAAGGTCAAATTCTTGCAACAAAAGTATCCATCTTAACAATCTAGGCCTAGCATCCTTTTTTTGTCAAAAGATATCTTAATGCTGCATGATCAGTGAAGACTATGACCTTGGTTCCAATCAGATAGGAACGAAATTTATCAAAAGCAAATACTACTGCCAGTAGCTCTTTTTCTGTTGTAGCATAATTCAATTGAGCTTCATTTAAAGTTCTACTGGCGTAGTAAATTGGACGAAAAATTCTATCCTTTCTCTGTCCTAATACTGCTCCAACAGCAGTATCACTTGCATCACACATGATCTCAAATGGTAGATTCCAATCTGGAGAAACAACTGGTGCTTTTGTCAGTTTTTCTTTTAGCAATTCAAAAGCTTTTTCACAATTTTCAGAAAATTCAAATGGCACATCCTTCATTAAAAGATTTGTGAGAGGTTTTGAAATTTTTGAAAAATCTTTTATGAACCTTCTATAAAAACCAGCATGTCCCAAAAAACTTCTAATGCCTTTCACAGTTGTGGGAGGGGGCAATCTTGCAATTAAATCAATTTTTGCTCTATCTACTTCTATCCCTTTAGAAGTGATTTTATGTCCCAAAACAATTCCTTCTGTAACCATGAAATGACATTTTTCCCAATTCAAAATCAAATTTGACTCTTCGCACCTTTTGAGTACAAGAGTCAAATTGTGCAAACAGTTTTCAAAAGTTTTTCCGAACAGAGTAAAATCATCCATAAAGATTTCCAAAAACTTTTCTGTCATATCTGAAAAAATAGCAGACATGCACCGTTGAAAAGTAGCCGGTGCATTGCACAGTCCAAAAGGCATTCTTCTGTAAGCATATGTACCATGAGGACAAGTAAATGTTGTTTTGTCCTGATCCTCGGGGGCTATTGGTATTTGGTTATACCCAGAGTAACCATCAAGAAAACAGTAAAAAGCATGACCTGCTACTCTTTCCAACATTTGATCAATAAAGGGTAACGGAAAATGGTCTTTTCTGGTAGCATCATTTAATCGTCTGTAATCAATACAGACTCTCCATCCTGTGACAGTCCGGGTAGGTATGAGCTCATTATTTTCATTTTTCACAACAGTCATACCTCCCTTTTTGGGTACTACCTGTACTGGACTTACCCAAGGGCTATCTGAAATTGGGTATATGATACCAGCTGCCAATAATTTTACCACTTCTTTTTTCACAACCTCCTGCATTGCTGGATTTAACCTTATTTGTGGTTGGACAATTGGCTTGTATTTTTCCTCCATCAGTATCCTGTGTGTACATATAGCTGGGCTGATTCCCTTGATATCCGAGATTGTCCATCCCAAGGCTTTCTTATGCTCCCTCAGTACCTTGATCAATTGCAATTCCTGTTCATTGGTCAACAAAGATGAAATAATTACTGGAAAAGATTCTTCCTCAAGATAAACATATTTTAAATTAGAGGGAAGAGTTTAGTTCAATTTTTGATTGAATTATTTCTTCTGGCACATCTTCTCCCTCAATTTCCAAAGTTATAGCTTCTTCTCTAATTGAGGGATCATCATCGTTAGTTGTACCTGATTTTACCAAGCACCTCTCTAATGAGTCTGAAAATAACTGATCATTTTTGTACTCATCTGTAAGATCATTAAGGAGGTCAATAGTAAAACAAGAAGATGATGAGTCATCATCAGGATATCTCATCATTTTCTGCATATCAAAAATCACTTTCTCCTCATCAACTCTCAAAATCAATTGTCTCTGATGTACATCTATTATCGCTCTACCTGTAGCTAGGAAAGGTCTCCCTAAAATGAGAGGTACATCAGAATTTTCCTCCATTTAGAGGACAATGAAGTCTACTGGAAACACAAACTTATCAACTCTCACAAGCACATTTTCAATTATTCCTTTTGCCTTTTTTGTACTTTGATCAGCTAATTGCAAAGAAACAACTGTATTTTTTATATCACCAAGTTCCAGTTTTTGAAAAATTGAAAATGGCATCAGATTGATTGATGCCCCAGAGTCACACAAAGCTTTTTCAAAGTGAGTTCCTCCTACAGTACAAGAAATGGTAAAACTGCCAGGATCTCCAAGTTTTTGTGGAAGCTTATTTTGTAAAATAGCACTACATTTTTCCGTAAGCTTAACCACTGAAATTCCTTCAAGTTTTCTTTTGCTTGATAAAATTTCTTTTAAAAACTTGGCATATGATGGCATTTGAGTTAAAGCATCTGTGAAAGGAATATTAATATACAATTGTTTCAAAATTTCTAGAAATTTTGAAAACTGCTGATCAAGTTTTTCTCTTTTTAATTTCTGCGGAAAAGGAATTGGCTCACCACTTGAATTAACTTTATTTTCTTGAGCAATTTTTTCCTTTGTTTCAACATGTTTTTCCTTACCATTATCAACAGTTTGACCCTCTCTTCGATCTTCCTGTAACTTACCCTCTCTATTAGGGTATGGATCATTGAGATTCTTACCTGATCGCAAGGCAATGGTTTTAACATGTTCTCTTGGATTTTTTTCAGTATTGCTGGGCAATGGTCCCTGAATCTTTTCTGAAACAAGAGTAGCCAATTGACTTACCTGAGTTTCCAGATTTTTGAAGGCAACATTTTGGCTTTCTATTCTTTCTTCGGTAAGTTTGATGTGCTTGTACATCAAATCTTCCAAAGTTGGTGCCTGTTGTTGTGGTCTGGGTTGATATGGCCTAAAATTTTATTGCATCATGTTTTGTCCTTGGAATCCAGGTGGTCCCTGTGGTGGTAGTTTCTGAAAATGTTGAGCATTTTCTGCTCCATTGGGGTTACTCCACTGAAAACCAGGATGCTTTTGGGCCAAAGAATTACCAAATAGATACGTTTTGTATCCAATTTGGTTTACCTGTTCATCAACTTGATTACCAGCTTGGCACTCATGATTCTGATGATTTCCTGCGCAAAAATCACAATTGTCAGTTGAAGCAGGCCGATGAGAACTTACCTGAAAAGTATCAAACTTTTGAGTTAGAGAAGCAATTTGTTTTGACAAGTCAGCCAGGACATCAGATTGGTTTATGGCTGCAGCTTTCTTAAGTATCACTCTTTCAGATAGCCACTGTACTGCATTCTCAGAAATCTCATTTAGTAACTGTAAAGCTTCTGCAGTGGTTTTTCCCATTAGGGCACCTCCAGCTGCCGCATCTATAACATTTCTTGCCGATGGTTTTAGGCCATGGTAAAAGATGTATAGTTGCATGTGCTCAGGGATGCCGTGATGTGGACACTTTCTTAACATAGCTTTTAGTCTTTCCCAGGCTTGACATACTGACTCTGAGTCAGTTTGCACAAAATTGGTTATGTCCTGTCTCATTTTAGTGGCTTTGGCTGGGGAAAAATATTTACTGAGAAATTTTTGAGTCATCTGGTCCCAAGTGGTAATTGATCCCCTAGGTAAACTACGTAACCATAATTTTGCTTCTCCTTTTAAAGAGAATGGAAACAGACGTAACTTAATTGCATCTGGAGAGACGCCATTATACTTTGCTGTTTCAACCAATTCTAGAAAATCAATTAAATGATTGTGAGGATCCTCACTAGCTTCCCCGTTAAACACACAATTTTGTTGTATGGCTTGGATTAAGCCAGTTCGGATTTCAAAGTTGTTAGCAGCCACTGGTGGCCTTCTAACACTTGACTCACAGTCAAAAGGATCAGGTCTAGAATAATCCCTTAGGATCATGTTAGCTGGCCTGGGGGCCACTTCATCAAATTGGTCCTCAGGGATAGGTGGGTCCTGTGGTGGAACATTTTCATGTTCCATGTTTATAAATGAGGAAGAGAGCGAGATTGAGGTTTGATCTTTTCTGCTTTTTTGCAGAGATCTTTCAATTTCAGGATCGTATTCAACAAGCTCCCTCGAAGAGGAGCGGGTCATATACTAGCTGAAATTCCTGCAATGGTAACAAAAGAAAGAAAATAAAAATATTCTTAAATTAGTAAGAAGATAATTAATCTGAAGTAGACAACTGCCAATCCCCGGCAACGACGCCAAAAATTTGACGAGCTCTGGGCATATAAGAATTTATGCTCGTTCCCTGTCAAATTATAGTATAGTTTAAGATATCGTCCCACAGAGATTGGAGAATCTATGCTACAAATTTGTATTATCTATCCTACTATTTAAGAGAGTCAATTTTTGGGTGAAAAGAGTTGAAATTGTATCTACTTGGAAAGATAGAAAATTTGTTTTTGATTTTTGATAAAAAAGAGTTGGGGTTTCATGAATTCACTTGATATAAAATTATAATGGAGTTTAAATACCTCATTTTCTATTATACATATCAAACTCCTATAGAGATAGAAAATTAATATTTCTACTAAAGGTTATTATTCAATTATGCCTCTTTCGATTAGCATAATTAAATAATAAACTTGTAGTATTAAAATAGAAAATACTTATCTTGAATGAGTACATCATATGAACAAAAACCTCTTTCGATTAGCTTTCGTCAAATCCCATAACTTGGCTAAATGATTTTCTTCTTTCGAATGAAAAAGTTAAAATCAAGATAAAGAATTTTAAGTGATTAAATATAATTACCTCAAATTAGCATGATAATATATTTAGTTATCACTATCCCCATTTAATTTTTGTTTCTTTTGATAACAAAAATTAGCAAGAAATATTATAACATAAATATATACACGTGATAAAGTTGAGTAATATATACCTAATACTTTGATGTAAGAACTTGACAAGAAATACTCTCACTCAAGAATAATAAAATATCAAAAATTCCATTATAATAATATATCAAGCTTCATCATTAATCCCAACTCAAAAGAAAATTACTCCATGGAGTGAATATAAAATACTACAAAGAGAAAATATAAAACTCTTAATATTTTCTCAAGAAAGGAAAAATAATTTTAAAAGTAAATAAAGCTACAAGTAGAATTTTTCTCCCGTAGGAACTTGTCTTCATTGCTAGCAAAAGTAGGACCTATTTATAGGAAAAACTTCATGCCCAAAGTGTTACGGATGCATCCGTAGGAATTCGCGGATGCATCCGTGGTACTTTTTTCACATATTCTAGCTCTTTTTTCTACGTACTTGCCACACATGCTTTTGCATCCGCGGATGCATCCGTGGTATTTTCCACACGTTCTTGATTTATTCTTGATTTATTCTTGCTCTTTTTTCTACGGATGCATCCGTAGGAATCCGCGGATGCATCCGTAGTACTTGCCACACGTGCTTTTTCTTCTTTGCTTTTCCTTGTTTGTTATTTCTTCGATTTGGCTCCACTTCTTGTCCTGTAATATATTTTTATATATTTGCACAAAAATAAAAGATAATACTATATATTTTGAATAAAAATATTACTTAAATAATTTATTTATATATCTAAATATATACAAAATTTATAGTTATCACCGAACACTGGGGGGGAGAGAGAGGCGGGTTGCAACCGAGGTCGACACCGAGCCTACAACCGAAGTCTATCTATTCAGCAACTGGAGTCTGTCTATTCAGCAACCGGAGACTGACACCCAGGAAATAGATTAGTACTTTGTAATTACGCCCGATAGTAGCATGTTGTTTTTTGCGCCTAAGTTTTACTTCAACTAGGCCCTATGCAAAAAGTCGATTGTGGCTCGTTGACATCATCAATGAAATAAACTTGATTCAATATCTCTTTTGTTTCTATGATCTTACTTAGTGAAGCTATATCTTAAATGCATTAACTCGAGAACAAGATATCGTTCTAAGTTCGAAAATTAGCAAAGACGTTGGAAATTTATTTCAACATAAATATTATGTCTATTTGTGAGGCTAGAAATATTTTGATTAAAGGTGAAGTAGGAATTATGAAGTTAATAATTGTTTACAAATTTAGTAGACTCATATTGTAGTATTCTTCTTCGAACGAACTAAAAACGAAGTATTTCCACATAAACTAGAATAGATGGAGTAATAATCTTTTCTTAATCCTAACTTCTTTTAACGTGGGTTCCAATTCTGCTTGTATTTGTTTTTCTCTCTTTTTTTAATTATTTCTCATTGCAGCTGCATTTTCAACCTACTTAAATTGTATTTTTTATTTTCTCGTTGCAGCTACATTCCTTAACAAATTCCTGAATCCGTTAATGCTTATGGGGTGATAAAACTAGCCCAAACCGATGTAATATGTGTCCAAGTTTGAGTTGTTCTGGACAAGAGTGATTTTGCATGAATTAATCTGCCTTATGCCCAAATTAACCCATCGCAAATCAGCAATTTAAATAGACCATTGGAAATGTACAATATGTTGACCCTTGAAAATATTCATTCTTAGCTCTTAGAGGTGCCCTAGGGCTCTTACCCAAACCTTCTCTATGAAAATTATCTATATACCATAGTTGCAAATTGTTCTTCTCAGTAACTTTATTTAGTCTTTCTTCATTTTTTTTTTTGTTTTGCTTTTGTATTCTTACTACTTTTAATTCGGTTATAAGTAATGGTTCTATGATCTCCCTCTCATTTAGATTTGGCTGTTTCAAAATTTTGATTTTCATATGAATATCAACCATTTTAAACAGTAATGTACCGAATAGGTGAATCGAATGTATATCACACAATTCTTAGATAACGTATACGAATGCCAAATATGTTTTGATAACATAAAATAATTCCAAAAATATGTTTTGCTTTTGTCATAACCTGACTAAAAAGATGGAATTGCTTTTAAAATATTACAATTTGTTGAATTCCATATGTACGTCAAGGATGAGGAGTACTAACTGTAAAAATGATGGCTCAAGTTGAACAAGTCGAGATATGATTTATTGTCCAGCTTATTTTGATCCAATCCATCTTACTCTACGTAAACTCTGGACAAGATTTGGTGAAGATCACCGATTTATTAAGGGGTTTTTACACTCTATGTCCATGAAATTGAAAGTATTTACAAACACCAACCATTAAAAATTACACTATCCATAAAATTAAAAATATTTACCCAACCTACCCATTTATTACTGTATACGTTTGTTATAACTTATGAGCATATACCTTTAAGGTATACTGCATAAATAATAGTATACAAGTGTAGATATAAATGTATATCTTTAAGGTATACTGCATAAATAATACTATACAAGTCTAGATGAGTATCACATATAAATAATTTATGAGTAAAACTTCTAAATATGTTTAATTTTGATGAGTATTTTTGTAAACCTCTCATTTATTGACTCGGACCATTTCGACCCGCTCAAATTCAGTACACACCATTCATTTATCATCTGGCCTAATTGCATACTACTATGATAATGCAAACCTAATGATTCACACTTTAAAAAGGTATTGTAACGATCACAGCAGTTAATGAACATGTCTGTTGCTGAGGATTACAATCATAATGATTCATGAACAAAAGCTCTTGTGACCTTATTTTTTCTTGTATGTGTGTGGAGAGTGGAAAGCAAATTGCTTTGCCAGCAAAATGGCTTCACAATTACGTCGAATGATCCATATTTTCCTTTCTTTCCAATCAACACCAACCATGTCCCTTATAATTAGTGATTTGGCCCCCCACTCATTTCCTCAAACATGCTTTCCCTCATCTGGCACAGCCCCTGCATGCAATTACTACAGTATTATTATGCTCACACCGGTCTACTTTATAAGATGTTTTGATCTATTTTTTTCGTCTGTAATTTTTTCAGAAATTAAGAAGGTTTTTTCTAATATCACATTTGCTAATAAATGACTTAAAACAAAATTTTAGATAATAATAACTTGGAAAAGGGCTAATATGATCAATAACATTACTAATTAGTGCTAAAAAAGTGATTTCCTTAATATATGTGAAAACACACAAAAATATCTTGGACCGGAGGGATCGGAGTAGAAAAGAAGAACCACATTTCCCTTGTCCCAGATGAATCACATAAATTCACATTAAGTTGTTTAAGGTTTAGTAATACCATTTTAAACTATAAAAAGTTCAAGGATCTAAATCTCGTCAAATATTGAAATGTCACGTAATTTTGTTTTGCAACAATATACATAGAACATCATGCTATATAAAGTAATTAAAGAGCAGTACATGGCCTAGCTTAGCATATACTCCCTCTGTCCCATTTTGTTTGTCATATTTTCCTTATTAGTCTGTCCTAAAAAGATTGTCATATTTCTAAATTTGAAAACAATTCAACTCCAAACTTGCTTTTTGACTTATTTGTAGCCATACAAATATCTTTGGCTCATTTTAGACCGCAAGTTCTAAAAGTCTTCCTATCTTTATTAAATTTTGTGTCAAGTCAAACTACGACAAATAAAATGGGAACGGATGAGTATATAATTAAGGTCTGTTACTACTAACGTAAGACATTAACATACTCACATGATTATCTGATAGGTACCTTCAAAAATACTTCTTCTAAACATCTTATAAATTCCCCTCTCCAAACCTCTCTATCCAAACAACAAACTTCTTATTCCTTAGAATTCTTTACCTTTAATTTTCTCCTTTCCATTGTTAAGATGGATAGGAAAATTGTTGCTTTGTTTGGATTTATCTGCATTATCATTGCTGGAGTTGGTGGTCAAGCACCACCCACCCCTCCTACCACTAGTACAGCACCTCCTACACCCACCACCCAAGCTCCTCCCACACCCACTACCACCCCAGCTCCTCCCACACCCACCACCCAAGCACCTCCTACACCCACCACCAGTCCAACACCTCCCACACCCACCACCCAAGCACCTCCCACACCCACGACCACCCCAGCACCTCCAACACCAACCCAAGCACCACCAACACCTACTGGTTCTCCTCCTCCAGTTAACACCCAAGCTCCACCAGTTCAGCCACCACCAACTGCTTCACCACCCCCCACAGTGTCATCACCACCACCTACCGTAACTTCACCTCCTCCAGCTGTAACTTCTCCACCACCAGCTACGACACCTCCACCCGTTGCTGCAGCTCCTCCTCCGCCAGTGAACTCTCCACCACCAGCTAGTCCACCACCTCCAGCTACCCCACCACCTTCACCTGCACCCCTTACATCTCCAACGCCTGCTCCGGCTCCTTCCAAGAAACCAACATCTCCAGCACCTTCTCCTTTGGGTTTGAGTCCTCCATTGCCTCCCACTGGTGCTCCAACCCCAAGTCTTGGTGCTTTATCTCCTGCTCCATCAGCCACTGATCAGGTATGAAACCTACATTTAGGCATATACATTAAGTCCGTCCGTACCAATTTAGGTGACACTTTTTATTTTGCCAAAATCCACAATTTATTTTTTAACCACGATGTTTCACGTCTTTTAAGTAGTAATCCCTCCGTCCCAATTTGTTTGTCGTAGTTTGACTTGACACAAAGTTTAATAAAGTAAGAAAGATTTTTTAAACTTGTGGTCTGATATAAGCCATGAATATTTGTGTGGCTATAAATGAGTCAAAAAGTAACTTTAAAATTGAATTATTGCCAAATTTAGAAATATAACAATCTTTTTGGGACGGACAAATAAGGAAAGTATGACAAACAAAATGGGACAGAAGGAGTACTTACTTTCTGTGTAGTTTTAAGTTCGTTCAAAAAAAAAACTAAAAAACTATACGTCCAAATTCACGATCAAAATTAAGAAGCTTGATTCTTGAAATTTAACTGTGTCACGTAAACTAGGCCGGATGGAGCACTACATAAATTGAATTGATTTGGATCATTTATATTATGCATGTACCAAGTTTTAATGTCTCAATACTTAGTCCTTACAGTTAATTAAATCATTTATCTTGTACATTGATAGTATAGATGATCTGAAGGAATTCTTACACTACTAATTAATGGATGCATGTTTCATATTGCAGAGTGGAGTAGAGGGCCTAAGGTTGTCAAGAATGATTATGGAAAGCATGGTCTTAGGATGGGCTCTACTTTGCTTTCTAATGTAGAAAGAACTCTCTTTTACACTGCATATCATTTGCTTTTTTGCCTCTATATATGAATTGTCATGATATCTGTAGGAGATGATGGCCCATTTCTCTACTTGTACAAGGAATATTATACTACATTCACTTGGTCGATTTTTTGTTTTTTTTGGAGCTTTTGTATTTTGAGGGGATTGTTTTTTATTGAAATTTTTATAATTCTATTATTTCATCTATTCGTGTATCTCTCTATTCTCTCAAGCACCCAACCCCTTTAAATTCACAAGTTGCCTCGAGCTAGATTTTTGGCGTGTTTAGTTATAACTTATACTCCCCTCCGCTCCACTTTATTTGATGTTTTTTACTTTTTGAGAGTTAAGTTGACCAATTTTCGGATTCAAATTGAACTAGATTTAGTTAATATTTTAAAATTATAATTTAGATATTAAAAAACTACACGAAAAGTACTACAAGTAGCAGTTTTTGTCATATTAATATGGTGAAGAAATATATCTCAAAATATTGGTCAAAGTTTATATTATTTGACTTTTAAAAAAAGAAAGTGATCAAATAAAATGGACTGGAGGGAGTAACGAATTGAAAGGCATTGTCTTTTACAAATATATTTCTGACTTTATTGATCAATATGCTCAAATCCAAACTTAACTATGATTGTCAACATTTATTAATATGCAAAAATCATCGAAACATTATTCTAATATACTATTCTCCACATTCTATATGGTTATCCTATATCAGCTAAGTTTTATATTCAACTAAACAACGGAAAATTAAATATACAACACTGAAATTGATTTGTGAGGTAAAATAAAGTCTGCATGGAAAACATTCACGATCCAGTAAACATTCACGATCCTATCACTAACTCACTCCGTTCTAAAATAGTTGTCATAGTTTGACTTGGAGCGTAGTTTAAAAAATGTGGTAAGACTTTTAATTTGAAACTTGCGGTCCAAAATAAGTCATACATAAATATGTGGCTATAAATCATTTCATTGAGGGTAAAATAGAAGTTTTAACTCAAAAATATTTCTAATTTTAAAATTGTGTCCTTCTTTTTAAAACGGACTAATAAGAAAATAGTGTCATCCATTTTGGAACGAGGGGAGTATTAGTTATGGGCAAAACCTATAGCAATATGGCAGTGGCAGATGTAGAGAAGGGAGGACGGGTTCGGCAGAACCTAGTAGATTTTGAGCGGACAGTGTATTTTTATTAAAAAAAATCATTAAATATGTACAAAAATCAAGTCGAGAACCCAGTAACTTTCACTTAAAATTGTTATCCTAAAATTTAGAACCCATAAGGTTCAAATTCTAGATCCGCCTCTCCAATATGGGCATTTTCATAGCTTAAAGATGTTCCCTTTTGCCAAATGGCACTCCATTAGAGAGACAAAGAGATAGTGTGCGTTACTTTTCTTCTCTACATGTTGAAGCCACTACAAATTGAATGATTTTTACGTGTATTTTGCATCTGACTCTAAACATAAAGAGTTTCCATATGTTAATAAGAATATCTGGAGAAAGAAAGGAATATCTTTCCAGCATTTTACATCACATCGATCAAGAGGAGGACAATGAAGGATTTATTTTGTTTTTCATATCTATTTTTTCTTTATACATTTTATTTTTAGTTTCTTACAATGTTAATATATTTTCCATTTTTCGTTTGTAAGACATTTTAGATTAATAAGCAATTTCATAAAATAGCTATTTGAATTAATTACACATTATTTGGTTGCTTAAGACTTTTGCTTACGTTTCATTATAGATTTTGAAGCTTAGCCTTTGTCATTATCCGATGGCAATTCTGATTAGAGTGGATTCGGAAAATCAAATGCAGTGGTGTCATAATAAGTTATTAACAATTGTCTAGATTAATGTATATTCCAAGAAAATGAGAAGAAACATTATTTAATTCTTCTAAGTTTGTGTCCTATGTTCTACCAAGTTTTGTGTTATATGCAATTCTTTGGAAATTTTGATCACTAGCCATTTTTGGACGCGCTTAATGGGGACTATCCACCGTTTCAAAATTCATTGAAGAATAGCCAAAAATTCGCGCGCACACTTAAGCTCCATTAGCGTTGGAAAAACACCCCAGACTAGCCCCATAACAAAAAACTGGGGCTTTGAACAAAACTTGTTCAAAGCCCAAGTATTTTGTTATGGGACTTTATATATAAAGCTGAGTCCCATAACAAAATGATGGGGCTTTGAACAAGTTTTGTTCACAGCCCCAGCATTTTGTTATGGGTTATGAGACTTTATATATAAAGCTTCAGTCCCATAATAATGCTGGGGCTTTGAACAAGTTTTGTTCACAGCCCCAGCATTTTGTTATGGGACTGAAGCTTTATACATAGTCCCATAACAAAATGCTGGGGCCTTGAACAAAACTTGTTCAAAGCCCCAGTATTTATACTGGGGTTAGTTTACTGAAGCTTCCCCAGTACAAATACTGGGGCCTTGAACAAGTTTTGTTCAAAGTCCCAGTATTTATACTGGGATTTGTCCGGAGGTGGATATTTCTCAGCAAATTTATTTTTGATGGCTACAAATCAATTAACGCGCGCCAAACAGGCCCCTACACTAAATTTTTACGCAATTCTTGGGGCTTATGTTGTTTTCTATACTTTTAAACTCATTTTTCTGATTTTTTTTTTCTTTTTGGACTTACGTTGCTTCTATATAACTTTTACTTTCAAGTCCTTTTGACCTTTGTTTTAATTAAGCGAGAACTTAAATAAAGTATTAAATAATACTTTTTTATATTTGCAGGTTGCAACATTTATGAAAGTAGGAGAATAATGTTATAGAATTACAAGATTTTTTTTATGACAAGGGAATACTTATATATAATAATATATGTTTATACATACACACACATATATAAATGGTTTAAGAGTATATAATTGTACTTTTTGGTTTTTTTTTTTAAAGGTAAGACATTAAATATAAACTTCTAATTAATCTATGTAATATTGAATAAATTTAAATATTTTTGCGGCCACGCTTTTGCGCGGGCATATTAACTAGTAAATGTAGAAATACAAAGCCACGAAGGGAGAACGGAGATCAGAAACCAAGGAGAATCAAGGTATCGTTTTGAGATTTTGTTTCCAATGTAAGCTTAAAAAAAAGAATACTGACTTGAATCTGTTTGAATTTTAAGAAAATATTAGAAACTTTTAAAATTTGTGATCTCTATATATTGTTTAATAACAAAAATGTTATCTCACTTATTGTATTAGCTAAAAAGCAATTATCATAACGAATTATTCAAAGATTTTAGTAGCAAGAGAAAATTGAATACTTAAATAAATCATTGTCGTCCCCAACATTAATTCTAATGCTTTTCTACTTCATTTATATGGCCTGTTAACATGTCTCCATACAAGATGCTCAAATAAACAATGAATAAGTTCTTTGGTCTCTCCTTTTTCTTTCGAATTAGCATCATCATGTTCCACTTTATCTTTCAACAATTCTTTAATTAATACTCCCTCTGTTCCGAAATGGTTGTCACTATTTCCTTATTAGTCCGTTCCAAAAAGAATGGCACAATTCTAAATTTAGAAACATTATTGAGTTGAAACTACTACTTTACCCTTAATGAAATACTTATAGCCACATATTTATTTATGACTTATTTTGGACCACAAGTTTCAAAAGTCTTACCACATTTCTTAAATTCCGCTCCAAGTCAAACTATGACAACCATTTTGAAACGGAGGAGGGAGTACCTTATCTAACAAAAGTTTTTGTCACCTTGACTATTGCCTCAAAAATTGATGAAAGTAAAATAAGGTATATATAGGTTAAACAATATCTGAACCAAATTACTACCTTAATAGTTATTGATATTGTCTTACATAGGTGTGAAGCAAAGTAGTTCAAATTTTACATTAGAGACATCAAATAATAGTGTAAATTACAAAAAATATTGGGGTGCCTCTGATGATCACTTAGACATGCCTATTAGAAATTTAATATAAACACAAAAGAAATATAACAAAATGGAGAAAAAACACTTCATAAATGAATATACCAGGATATTACCTCCAATCATATAGAAAATTCAAGACTAAATATCTATCCTATCATAAAACTAAACAACCATACATGCACATTACAAATATCTAAGTAATACTCCCTCCGTCCCAAATTAGTTGTCGTTTTAGGAAAAATGGTGTGTCCCAAATTAGTTGTCACTTTAGGATTTCAAGACAAAAATTGTTAGTCTTTTCCAATTATACCCTTAATAATTAAATAAATTCTCAACAAAATTTAATAGTCAAACATTAAATAGGGGTAACATAGTAAAATACGCACTCTATTAATGATTTTCTTAATGGGCGTGAAGAAGCTAAAAGCGACAACTAATTTGGGACGGAGGGAGTATTTTACATCAACGTCTACTATTTTCACAAATCAGTTCCAAGTTGTCAGTGCCCCCTCGGTTTCCCGCTTTTCTTTAATTGCTTACGGATAAATATTATTAAGTGAAAGAGCATTGGAACAAAAAATTAAATCTGAAAAAGAGCAGGTTGTTAGAACATACATAAAAGTATTACTTTTATGGAGTAGTAAACATGATATATTTTTATGGAAAAATTTTATTATTTATCTCACACGCCACGTCATATTTGTGTGATGCTTTTAATGAGTTAACAAGTGGACTCATGGGTCTCATCTTTCTCAAGAACAATAGACTAAAAATTGTAACCTTTTAATCTACATTTATTGCTTTTTAAATTCTCAATTGAAAGACTAAAATAGCAACAATATCAAAGAAATTATGATAAAAGGAATTATTTTGACTGACGTTGATTGTTGGCTGGAATAAATAATTTATGTGGCTTTGGTTAATTATGTGCTTCCGACTATGACCAAAGGTACTAATTATCATTATTTCAGTAATGTTTATGTATTTTTTTTATATACTAAGTTAACACTTGATAGTAAACTAGTTAGAGCCTAACTAATTTTGTCATTTTAAAAAGTATTTGGAAGTTGTTTGTGATGATCCTTTTCTTAATACAGTTTTCTTTGTTTTAAAACCTTTGCAAAATTTTAAAAAATGAAGAAATATTACTTGCAATAGTTTGAGCATTTTATTCCGTTGAAACTAAAAGTTTACCTTAATGAAAATGACTTCCAAGAAGATTTCTATATCCCTTAATATTTCTCCTTCCAAGTTCTGTTAGAAGTTCTGAGAGTTTACATACATTTTTTTTATAACAAACACGATCCCATTAAATATGTGCTTGAATATTTTCATTTGATGTTCTTTTACTACATCATACGTCAAATCCTACTGGCACAAGGGGAAAAAAATTAAGGTTGGTGTAAACCAAAAAATGAAATAGTTGTAGATTACCTTTTCTGGTATTGAGAATCCCAAATCCTACAAATTCAAACTTTGATTATCTATCCAACCCATTAAAAAAAAAAAGAATAAGCCATATTTATAAGGGAGCAAAGTGCAAAATACAACTTGTCAAGTCACTTATGCACTATATATAGTGTATCAAAACTCATTGATGAATATGAATAGGCATGGAGACTAATACAAAATCATTACTTTGATAGGAACTTAATTGTACACAATAAACAACTAAGAGCCTGTTTGGTTGGGCTTATAAGCAGCTTATTTTAAGTGGTTTATAAATTAAAAAGTGACTTAAAAGCTAATTTTTTTTGAGAAGTTATGATCAAAAAGTAGCTTTTAAGCCACTTATGGCTTATGGCTTAAAAGTCCAAAAATTTTTAAGTTACCAAATATATATTAATAGGCTTATAAGCTTATAAGTCGCTTATAAGCTCACTCAAACGGGCTCTAAATGGTAAAAAGGCAAAGTTATAACTGAAACTAAACTCATTTTTGCAACGCATGAAAATAGTATTACTACTGTTATTAATATGAATCAGCACATGAAGGATTGGTTTTTACAGCAAGGAATATACAGTTGGACTGGTACATTAATTGAAACCTTACAACCATAAACTGACGTCTTCTCATTTTTTTGCTCTTAATATAGATAGAGATAATAAATAAACTAAGTTAATGAGATGAATTGAGTTAATGAAAGAGACAAAGGAAAAAAATGACAAAAAATGAGATAAAAAAGATAAATTGAATCCTTGGCCAAAGAAAGGTGCACATCACCTTTCTTGAGCCTAGAATTATATATTTATATAGATTATCAAAAACAACATGAAAGATTTAGTTTCCTAAACATCATAGCCGAAATACCAAAATAACAAAAACAATATGAAAATACTGCTAATAACATAAAACACTGCTATACTAATCAACCCAAATCGGATTGTCATGAGTTCCTTCACCAACTTGGGGGGAATCATCCAGATCATCATCAGACACGGTAAATTCAAGCTCATCCGGATCCGGATGACCAAACGTAGTAAATACAAACTTCACAACTTCATCATTACTTTCAACGAGTTGAAAGTTAACATGATCTCCTATCTTCAGATTGTTGTCTACTACAAAATCCGTCCAGCCCTTATTTAACCTTTTTCGGCCTGATTTACCAGTGTTGAGCTTCATAGACCATTGTCGTCCGCCAAATTCTACAATGGTAGACTTCGTCTCACGAGGAAGATATTTCCAGATCTCCAACGGAAGAATCTGAGGAAACAAAAAATAAACATTAATGAAAATTATTGCTAAAAAATTACTTTAAAGAAAAAATACCATTCAAAGACAAAAGTTAAGTACCAAATCGTCCCTCTCAATGTATGACTTTGTAAGAAGAGTTTCAAAAGATGGAAAGTCATTATAAATAAAGAAAAGGGGAAGGATCTGATCGAGTCTCATTGGATTTTACAAGAAGTTTTTAAGTAACTTAGGGAGGAAGAAGAATGTAACTAAGGGGAAAAAGAATGTAGAAAGTAGGTATATAAGGAAGGAAGAAGAGTGATTGTGTGTATTAAATTAGGTCATTCAAACGTCAAAAAGTGATTAGTAAAACGAGGTGAGGATTCCTTCGGACTTTTGCCTTTGGTTAGCCCCTACCTTTTAGTATGTGGTTAAGTTAAATAAGATTGAGTGGTTAAGTAGATGATATTTTTCCAGCAAAACGATAATGAATGTAACGTTACAAGGTGGGGGTTTAGGGTTCGATTATGGGTAGGCTTGTTTTAGTTTTTTCTTTTAACGTATTTTTTAGCAAGCATTCAATTATTAGTGTTGTATTAACAACCTTTATTTTTTCTAACGTTCTTTAATTTAACAAGTAATTCAATTATTTAAGAAGATATTCATAAATATATACAGGTTAATAACAAGAAGCACCTCCACCTATGACCGATAGGTCCCTGGTTCGAGTCACCTTAGAGGAAAAGTGTGGAAACACTATAGATCCTCAAAATTGGGAGGAAAAAAAATAGCAAGAATAGTTAAATAATGAGTAACTGAAAAAAATGTGGTGTTTCTATGAGGGTTCGAACTCATAAACTTATCTTCGAGTGATACACTAGTTGCTGTTATGCTGGAGTAGTCTCATCTACTCAATGTATCGTTCATTTGTATTAATATTTTTTACTATTCTCTTGAATTCCTAATACCTTTATTGAGCCATCAGGCAGCAACATTAGTCTTTTTTTTAAGTCTATTATTCATTTATACATCAAACAAGGCAAAAAATACGGAGAAGTGTCTAAAATGACTTTAGTTGACAGTACAAGCAAAAATTAGGAGGTTCCACACAAAAGGATCGACAAAACACACTTACAACTTCTCTTAGTCCTTCTTCTTGTGATTTTACACAAACCACGTTCAGCATGTGGCTTGTTTAATAATGTCACAAATGTATTTATCCTTGATAATATATTGACATTTATATATTAATCCGTAATAAATTTATTCCCCATTTTTTTGTTAACACATAATTTATTTTATACTATTAAAATGTAGGTACATTATACTTATTCAAATATTACTTTTAATAATATTTCAAGTTATTATTTATTTTTAATTCATTCATTTAAGATTAAAAAAATATGATTAATTACAACAATATGTTGAGTTTCTCAAATTTTTTAAATTAAATAAATTAAGAGTAACAAGAGTTACTGAAGATTTTTAAAATGTATCTTCCCTCCCCCCAAATTTGAAAACTAAACAAATTAAGACTTAGAATTCTTAAAAAATGTAGAAATCATTGTTCCCTCTCCAAATTTGAACCTCAACCCTAACTCTCTCCACCGTTTCATCTCCATCCCATGCTAAAAATACAAAAATTTGAGCGCGTAAACTCTAATAGACCCGATTATGGCCAGGACTAAAAACCCTCTCAGTATGGGTAAGAAGGTGGTCCAAAAAGGAAAGTTGTTATACGCAGAACTTGAACAACCTTTACACCATCCATATACGAGATCAAAAAGCATATCCGAAATACAATCCGCCGGTAAACCTTCTGTAAACGGTGCGGAGGATAAAATAGGAAGAAGCCTGTAGTAATTAAAGAATCTTCGAGTGATAATTCTGGATGCGTTCCTAACTCTAGAGATGAGGAAATGGAAGAGGATGAAAGTGGGGAGAAAGAAAATGGAGAAAAAGAAAACGAAAATAGAGTTAAAAAAACTGGAGAGGAAGAAAATGTTGAAAAACTGATTGGAGAGAAAGATCGTGGAGATGACAATAGAGAAGATATCATCATGCAGGATGTAGAGAGACCCGAACACGAAGTATATTTTCTAGGCTTATGTAAAGAAAATACACTTTCTTTATTTTGTTGTTTAATCAAATGATTACTAATGAAATTAGTTAATAGAATAACTCGTGGTTCCTGATAATGTGTAGGAAGAATATGTTAATGAAGAGGATCTCGATAAATCCTCAATACCTGACTGCCTCTTACCGATTCAGGACATATTTGGATAAATATGGTCCTGCCTTAGGGAGAGTAACCCAAAGATGCTCGTTGCAAAAATTCGACGACTTTAAGGTGTTGTTAAAGAAATATAATGTACATAAAGACTTCGAGTCGAGTTGTTTTGGTTAGTTTCTAGACATGACTATCAAATGGAATTTCTATGGAGAGCTAGTTTACAATATCCTTATCCGTCAAATAAAGGACTGCATGAAGCGACACAAAATATGGTTCATATTTAACAACAAGCCACTTTATTTTGGCCTGAGAAAATATGTGATCGTGACTGGTCTTGAATGCTGGGCTAGGCCCAATGAAAAAGAGGTCGATTTGCTCCTGCAATGTCCTAATGCTCATGCATTTTTGAAAAAAGTACTTAATGGTAAAAGGAAAATAACAGGGCCAGACCTTCAGACGCGAATAGAGTCTGATGACTTTGACACTTTAGAGAAGTTAAAGATGATCATGGTTTGGTTTGTGAATATGGTACTGATGGGACCCCTAACAACAAGTTATAGAGAATAGGTAGATATTGTTGGCAAACGATTTAGAGTTCTTTGGGAACTATCCATGGACCACTGAAGCCTTTCCGTTTCTGATGAAGAGCTTGAAGAATAAGCCCAAAATTACGTTAGATAAAGACAATATCACTCCCATTTATAAGTTCCAGATTCTTGGTTTCTCTTATGCCTTCCTGGTATAAATCTTTCCAATTTCTTTATTTTTTTTTCACGTTCTTGTGTGTGTTTGAGTTGATAAGTTGGCATGATAGACTGATTTTAATTCTTCATCTTAAGGCTTAGATTTATGAAGCTATACTAGATTTATGAAGCTATACCTTCAATTGGACGTATTATCCACGAAGAATGTGAGCTGAAGGTGCCAAGAATACTAAAGTGGCAGTGTGAAACGATGGTGGCGCGGTGGAAAGCAGTTGATCCATTTGGCGCATGTGAACTGACCATGTAGATGTAAGCTAAAGACAATTTCACTTTTGATTTCCTTTTCATTTGATCCTATGCTCGTTAGTGCTTTTATATTTGTTCACTACAGATGGAGGTGCATCTGTTCCTTGAGCCGAATTTTCGAGAATCGTACCTAGTTTCTTTGAGGAAATTTATGCCACTCCCGGATGTATCTGATGAAAAAATTGATAGGTTAAGGAGAGAGTTGGAAGCGGCGACATCAATAACAAAGGCATGTTGTGGAGCAAGACATCAATTGTCCCAACCACCAATACATACACCTAGGATGGATGATAGTTCTTTACTAACACAACATATTGGTGTAGAAGAGCATGGAGATAGATGTGGTGTAGGCGATGCTTTTGTAGAAGATGTTGGAGTAGAAGAGGCTGGAGATAGGGGTGGTGGAAGTGATTCATTTTTAGGAGATGTTGGAGTGGAAGAGACTGGAGATAGAGATGGTGAAAGTGATACTTATTTAGAAGAAGCTAGAGTGGAAGACGCTGGAGATAGAGTTGGCGTAAGTGATGTTGTTTGGACCTCAAGTGGCACTGAAATTTGCACACTGTATGGCACTGATCAACAATTACAAATACAGTTGCGAGAAAGAGTACAAAGTACCAAGGCTCTCAATGTTGGCCTTCTTAAGATATTGCAAGAGCTGAATGAGAAAAATGACGCGAGCGTAGGCGGTGTATGTGAGAAGAGAGTGGAGGGTGTAGAAAAACAAATAAATATCAGGGGAAAAGAGAGAGTAATCTAATGGAGATTGATCTTTACAAATGTGTTGATAGAGATATAAGGAAAGCTTTCTTTTCCTGGCTGAGGACTAAGCCCAGTTGAACTATATATGGGTGTTTGCGTGAAACGCGACTGGAAATGGTTAAGATGAGCCGACTTGGCGCTTGGTTGGAAAGTGATGTAAGTTAACTTCATATAAGTCGGGTACACATTTTATTATTACATTAATTTATATCACTTGATGTATGAATTTGGTGATACGTATTTTATATCTATGTTCAGCACCTGAAAGAAATAATGGCGCTGATGTGAAGGCGTATGCAAAATTACTCTGAGTACTACGATCCAGGGGACGTCATTTGCGATGCATCTTTATGTCAAAATCTGTGTGACATCTACGGCGAGATTGTTATTACCAGTACTGCAAAAGATAAGGACATTGAAGACGTGATACAACAATACGAATTTGATGGCCCTGTACTGAAATATGTGGTTGGCGCTTACCCAATTCCATATGGTAAGCCTTGGATGGAAGTAAAAAGGCTATTTTGCTTGTGGAACATTGAACGCAAGCACTATGCCATCCTTATTTTTCACATTGATGATGATGTGATTGAGATTTATGACTACAATCGCAAAGATTACAGAAGGGATGCTTTAGAACAGATAGTGCTCATCGACGAGATATTTCCAAGGTTGCTCAAATCCTCAGCAAATTTGACCATTTGCCTCGAGATAAATTAGCCAAGCCATGAGCGGTTAGGTATGTCGAGGGTCTCTCACAAGTCGAAAGAGCTGAATTATGTGCTGTTTATGCATTGAAATTCATCGACTTTGTTATGGATAGTCAATGTATGGACGGTTTGAACAAGAACACGATTCATAATTTCAAAGAGAGATTTGCAGTTGAAATGTATCAGGATGATTTCGAACTATAATGTGCATGTTTGTTTAGTTTATTTGGTTAGTTTTGGAATAATCAGTTGTATGATTTTATTGAACTGTTATCTATCTTATGTACTAGTATTTTCTTGGTTATTATGGAATAATCACTTGTTCTCGTTTATTTTGTTGAGATGAAATCACATAGCACTCGTTATTTTCATTAGAACAAGACTTTTAACAGTTAATGTTTCATAAATATCCTTGGTTGATCCACAACAAAGATGGTCTAATGATCAAACACCCTCAAATCATATGATTCATCCCCTGCATTGTCCCTACTTGAAGGTCTAGAAATTTTGAATGGACGGAGCATTAAACTGTGATTTTTTTAACATTGCTAACAAATAACTATGATTCTTAACTTAAACTAAAGACATAGATAATCGACAAATGTTTTCTATTACACAAATGTTGACATAGATAATCGACAAATGTTTTCTATTACACAGATGTTTGATTAATTCAAAATCAAGTTAATATAATTCAAGAACATAGATACCACAAAACTAATAAGCATCTTTCATTTATCATTCATCACAAAAGATTACACATGCGTATAAATACAAACTACTAGATAACAAAAGAAAAGAGAAAATGTTATTACAACTATAACACCCAAAACATATCGACTTGAAGCACCTTCCCTCCTGGACGGTCCTTCAATTCCACAATGCTTATGGTAGTTGTTGTAATATAAGCTTGAAAGGCTACTGGAAGTAGCTTCCCTTTCACACCATTAGTCATATAGGAACACTCAGATCATGAAAAGTATATACATGACCTCTTACCATGATACACAGCATAAAAACTTAGATTTCTTCATACTTGAAATAAGATGGAAAAATAAAAGATGAAGCTCTAGATGATATTGAAATGATGAAAAATGAGAGAGAAGATGTAAGTTTCTTTTAAGGTTTCATTACATAAGCTCCTTTTATATCTCCAGTTGGGAAAGTATTTGTATAGAAATATTTATACGGTATTGCAAGTTTTTTACTATATTGGAGGTGTATATACTTACAGGCCTGGCTTATTTTTGGTTAAGTAAATATAGGCGTGCCTTTTTTTTTTTTTTTTTAACTTCTTCTATGCATGGAACAAACAAAATAATAATTACACTAACCATGCTTAATGCTAAACGGTGTTAAATGGGATGTGGTTATAACAGGGTTAATAAAGTGTGGAAGTGACTATTATACCACAATCCCCTAGTGAAATGATAAAATTACCCCATTAGTGCCATTTGTGCCAAGCAGTAAAAACTTACCAACACCGGGTGTTTACACCAAGCCAATATTTGTATGCCATGGATTAACAAATACACCATTCTCACTTAACTATGGTTAGTTAATTACATAATTTTACCTATTAATTATTTAATCATAATTTATTGGTTTGATTTGGTGTAAATACCGGATGAGGATAAGTATTTCCTGTGTAAAAAAAGGTATAGTCATATATATATTATTTTCCTTTTTAATTTGGAAAGTGATTTCTACCGCCGTTCCTTCATTTTCTAGAATTTGAACCAATTAAATACCTCAAATTAAATACCTCAAATTAAGAATTTAAGATGGGAGGATCTCATATATATATCACAATGTTCCTTTATTAATTTATAAGTGAGTGTGACAGTAGCTTTAATCTTTGACTAGCTAGAAGAAAGATTGAAGTTTAATACTCTGTAATACTTAACTAGTAAGCAAAAGGGATATTTACACTATAGGGCAATTATAGTGTAAAAAGAAAATAATAATCCACGTAATGAAAATTTTACGTCGTAAACAATTTCTTTTTTGTTTAAATTGTACGTAGTTTTTAGTAAATTGCTTATAGAAAATAATGGTATTTGCATCGGATGTTGTCCAAGAATAAACTAGAGATTTGAGTTTCGTGACTGCAAATATAATGCAGTAGTGTTATGAATATTTTTCAGAGAGTAAATAAATTTAGATTGTAAAACTTCATTTAGAAACGTATCACTCAATTACTAATTACGTTATTAAGTCACCTTCATGATGTTAATATGATAATAATCCACTAAACCCAGCTTCATTAGATTAATGTCATATTGGTTTCAAATAGTAAAACATCGTGTTTTCATTCATCTCAATAGTTTCTTTTTTAACTTTAGCAGCAAGCTTTGTTCTTTCTTCTTGTTTAGTAGTTTTTCCGCTATATAAATGACATGTTAAATTGTGTTGTCATTTCATTATTTACTATAAATTTTCTTTTTTTAAAATGTGATGGTATATATTAATATGAATTCAAAGTATCACTGTCATCCATAATAATAAAACGAGATTTCACGTACGTAATTTGTTCATAAAAGATAATTAAGTAAATAATAAAATCTACTTTACAAAGCACGCACTCCCACTCAAAGAAAATTGAAAAGATAAATCGTACATATACTCCTATTTCCTGCAATAATACATGCATTTTTGTATTTATATTTAAACCATACCGTAAAGAAAATATAGTACTACCTTCGTAACGTATAAGTGTTTTATTTTTTGTTATTTTTGCCCTTTAAAAAATATTAGTAATAAATACTACGTACATCTTACATAGTTGCCCTTACTAATTACTATTTTGATAATTAAATTTAAGCTACATCTTTAATTGCAAGAGTAAGTCTAGAAAAAGATCAATAACTCTACATTGGATTTCTAGAGTGATATTTATTTATAGGACAAACAAGAAGAGCTTGAACACTTACTGAAGGACGGAGGTAGTACTAAGTGCTAACTATGCAAGATTAGTTTTTTATTGCAAGATTAACTAAACGAGTATTTAATGTAGAATTTTGTGCTGAAATTAATCTTGTTTATGCGTCTAACACTATTTTCCTTTTGGTTCGAAAGATGAAATTCCATGGCCTTAACAACAATATACGAATTGTAATATCATAAATGGGATCTGAAAAGATGAGGTGTCCGCAGATCTTACCTCCACTTTAAAGGTAAGAAGCCTTTTCCGATAGACCTCAATGAAATTCTATGGAATAAGTACACCTTGTGTCATTGTAGGAAAGCATTTTTTTTTTTAATTTTCTTTTGCCTATTTATCAAACATAGCAACATTTTTTAATAATGCTACCAACATAGCCAAAAAAAAAAAAAATCGTCGTCTCTCCCCCCACCCCACTGTTTTCTGGCCACTGCCCCTCTCCCTTCCTCGTTGTCGGCATCCCATCCCTTATCACCCATCGTCACCGGTGTCCCCTCCTCTATCACCCATAGTCGCCGGTGATTTTATTGTCGCCTGCTGCTGCTGTGTGCCCACTGCTGCTGTAGGACGAAGCTCCGGTGGCTCTGTCGTCAGGGCTTGATGTTTTACATATATGGTCTCCTATTACGTCGTCGGTGCTGCTCCTTTTCTGGTGTCGACAGATCTGACTTCTCTCTTTCTTTTCTTTTTCTGGTGTTATTCGGTGAGCGATGGCTATGGTGGTGGTGGGAAGCGAAGAAAGTGTATGTCATGTGGTACCTATTGTATGTCCGGTGTATGTCACCAAACATACAATGAGTATACACTTTACATACAATAAATGTCTGAAATATATGTTTGTTTATTAATTGTGAATGTTGTGTATACCTACATATGAATATGCCTACACTATACCAACATTAGCCATACATAGAATATACAAACAACACACTACAACCGTATTTATGTATGCCTACTATATTTTTATTGAATGCACAATATATGCATACAATGAAAATACACAACACATACAGAATTTTTTTTTTTTAAAAAAAATCTTCGGCGATCGATCGACGGCGGAGGCGGCTGTCTTATAGGGGCAGCTATAGGGTTTGTACGCTAGCGTAGGAGGACGATCTAGGATTTTTATCCACCCTTTATATGTATTTGCGATGTTTTTTTTTTTTTTTTTTTTTTTTTTTAATAAATTGTTTGTACGTATAATTACTGTATGTATGTAAATTGCCCAAATTCTATGGCCTTGCGTGGATAAAAACAGATAAAGAGGGGGACGCGCGGTTATTTTTTAAATTAAAAAAATTGGCGGCATCTTCAACACAATAAACCCTAAATTCAGTTAATCCCCAAATTCCCACAAACCCATTCATCTTATTACAAAAATAAACCAATTAATAGTTCTCAAATATTTGAATGGCCAAAGAAGAAAATAGGGCCAAGAAACGGGCCATTGATTCCATAACCAGTGAAAATGATCCAGTTACAAAGAAACGGGTCGTGTTGGGTGAACTTACAAACTTGGAAAATGTTATTGGGTCGGGTCAAAATTCCAGTTTCACAAATACCCACAAGGCTAAACGCGAAATTAAGTTGAAAAAAAGTAGTGCAAGGAAGAAAGTTGTTAAAGAAATTACTAATTTTCGCCCTAATGATGACTTGTTTCAGAAATGTTGTTATGCTCCTCTTATATATCAGCATCTTCACTCCTTAGAGGTACAATAATTTTCTCGATTTTGTTTTATCGTGGGATTACACTGGGTGCGTTGTTGTTGTTGTTGTTATAGGTTTTTTTCTTGTGGTACTGTACTTGGTACGTTAGTTGTTGTTGTTGTTGTTATAATTATAGGTAGTTTTCTTGTGGTATTGTACTCATTCGTTGTTATATTTATAAGTTGTTTTCTTGTGGTATTGTACTCGGTACGTTGTTGTTGTCATAATTTTAGGTTGTTTTCTTGCGGTATTGTACTCGGTACGTTGTTGTTATAATTTAGGTTTTGATGCATGTTGTTGTTGAAATTAAAAGGAAAAATTGTGTTAATTTGTACTCCGTTTGTTTCGATTCATATGACATAGTTTTACTGTGCACGACGTTTAAGAAATAAATGAGAAAACTTTGAAATTTGTGGTCGAAAATATGAATAATGTTTGTGCGGTTATAAAGTTTTGAACTTTGCTTAATTAGTCAAGGTGCGCGTAAGCTGGTCCGGACACCACCGTTATAAAAAAAAAAAAAATTAAAATATAAATTTCAAGTTAAATGGTTACCAAATTTAGAAATGTGGTCTTCTTGGAACGGATTAATAAAGAAATTGCTATTCTTTTTCTGAACTGAGTGATATGTTACTTTTGGAATATTTCCAAAGTCTGTAACTTTATTAGACTTTTTGATCACAAAGGCCTGACTTATGTATGCCATTCATATTTAAGTGTTACTGTGATTTATTGTAATCTTGGATTGGTTAGGTTCTGCCCTTCAGCCGAAACTTTTGTTGATGTAATTTATCGTTCTATTTACTGAATCTCTATCATAGTTCATCCTAATTGTAAGTTATGTGCATGTGCTCTTTATGATGATGTTTGTACCAACTTTATTTGTTGAGGGAATGTCAAGTGGGGAATGGTGATAAAAGTTGGATACTTGATCTTCCTTATGATAGTGCCATGGTTACCATCGGATAGAGGTGGATTCAGAATTTACAGGCAGTGGCACATTTATCAATAGAAGTACATATTCTTAAGAGACAATTGATACATGTGCCCTCCTTGTATGATGGGTTCATCTTCGCCTCAAGCGGAAAGACCCAATGACTATCAGCGTCGTACTTTTATGTGGACATAAATGGGTTAACCTGTTGAAGTTTTTGTAAACTATACAGTGAAATACTCAAACAGCCAAAATTTGAAGGCTGTGTCACCATTGCTTTAGTTTCTTTAATTCTGTAGACTTACTTTACAAGTCTTAGTAGCTTATGGAAGAAGTTTGGACAGATTGTTATTGTGTATCCAATGTTCAACAACTTGGACTGCAGGTTTTTGGTGAATGCTCTAATCTGGTGCTGAATTGGTATGTAGGTTGAGGAAAGCAGGAGGCCTTTGTCTAACTACATGGAGAAGGTTCAGAATGATGTCAATCCTGCTATGCGTATGATTTTAGTTGATTGGTTAGTGGAGGTTGCGGAAGAGTACAAACTTGCTTCAGACACACTTTATCTTACAGTGACATACGTGGACAGGTTTTTGTCTTCTCATGTTTTGGGCAGGAATAGGCTTCAGCTTCTTGGTGTATCCTGCATGCTTGTTGCATCGTATGGTTCTTGAAACCCTTATCTTTTAATTAATGGTTCGTTATGATAGATGTATTCATTTATAATACTTCATGATTCAGAAAGTATGAAGAGATCAGTCCTCCTCATGTTGAAGATTTTTGTTATATTACAGACAATACATACACCAGAGAAGAGGTTTGTTTGGTTGCTTTCAATCATTTTGTCAACTACCATGCAAACTCTTATATTAAATGAACTCGATTTGAACTTCAGGTAGTGAAAATGGAGAAAGATTTGCTCAATTTTCTGAATTTTGAGATCAGTAATCCCACCACGAAAACTTTTCTCAGGTTCGGATGCACACGCAAAATTTAGAACTAGTTGATCAAAGTTTTCATGTTTAAACCCACAAGTCTAATTCTAGTTGTTGGCTTTTCTATTTGTACATTTATCTCTCGTTAATGTGGAGTTTATGGGATGCTTGACTAAATGGCTATATACTGATGAAGATTTCCATGGTGAACTTGCAGAATATTCACCAAGGCTGCCCAAGATAATTTTGATGTAAGTTATGCTAGTAGATCTCTGGTGTTTATGTTTTTTCCGTATGTCATGTTACAACAACAACAAGAACAAACCCAGTATGTTCCCAAAAGTGAGGTCTGGGGAGTACTAGACCTTATCCCTACCTCGAGTGAGGCAGAGAGGCTGTTTCCGATTAGTGATCAAATTATTTTCTCTCCTGCAGTTTGGAACTCTGCAATTTGAATTCTTGGGCTGTTATCTTGCGGAGCTGAGTTTGCTGGATTATAGCTGCGTTCGATTCTTGCCATCAGTAGTTGCTGCTTCAGCTATCTTTCTATCAAGATTTACAATCTCGCCTAAAATCAGCCCATGGGTAAGACTGGTTTCTTTTGTCACACATTTAATTGTATTGGAGTTTGTCACATGTGAATTTAGTTTATCACTTAATTTGCTGATGGAATCAGCACGAAAACCAGACGGGGGAGGGCTGGAAAAAAATGAGAATATTACTTTTCACCATGAGTGGGCTCTTTGTAACCTATACATGATATAGGAGTCCATTACCTAAATGGTCACTCAACTATTGGAAATAAACCAAGAAAGTCAATCTTCTTTGTAATGTTCCTAAATGGTCACTCAGCTTTGGATAATTAACTCAAATGGTCATTCTCACCTGAAAAGTTGCTATCTCCGATGATACATGCTGACGTGGAATTTTTTTATTTAAAATTTAAAATAAAAAGAAATATAAATCCCACTGTCCCCACCCATTTAACATAATTATTTAACTCATACCCGACCCAAATAACTTAATACGTCAACTATTAAAAAAGTTAGTTCAACTTTAATCCTAAGATACTATACGATGTTTCCCTCCTCCTCTTCTTTTTATGGTTCTATAGGGAGAACCAAAATTTTATTTTCAATCGATTTCTTTCCCAATAAAACCATCGCAATTAAATTAAAATTCTCATAAAATAGCATAAGTTCATAACACAATACATGAGAATGATACTGGATATGACTAAAGCAATGATTACTTATCTTTTACTCATCATGAATGGTACTGACATGAATTAAATATTTGGTGTAAGTAGCATGCATTAATAACTGGTGAGAATAATTTTATGGTTTACCAATTGATGACTAATAGCTTAATAATTTACTTTATTTTCTTCTTTTAGTTTGTAGGAGTAACTTACTAACAATTATAATTTACTAACAATTTACTAACTTACTAACATTTTTAGGAGTTAGTTTTTAGGAATAACTTACTAACAGTTTACTAACCTACAAACAGTTTTTAGGAGTAAGTTTTAGGAGTAACATACTTTATTTTCTTCTTCTAGTTTCTAGGAGTAACAAACTAAAAGTTAGTATGACACTTTTATACAAGGTGTCGTGTTTTGTTAAAAACTATTAATATTGTAGAATCTTGAATGGAAAGTTGAAGTTTTCTCATGTATTATGTTATGAGTTTATGGTATTTTACGAGAATTTTAGTTTAATTGCAATTGTTTTATTGGGGAAGAAATCGATTGAAAGTAAAATTTTGGTTCTCCCTAAGGGAAATATTGTATAGTATCTTAGAATTAAAGTTGCATTGGCTTTTTAATAGTTGACCGATGAAGTTATTTGGGTCGGGTATGGATCAAATAATTATGTTAAATGGGTGGGGACAGTGAGATTTAAATTTCTTTATATTTAAAAAAAAATTCCACGTCAGCATGTATCATTGGAGATAACAACTTTTCAGGTGAGATTGACCATTTGAGTTAATTATCCGAAGCTGAGTGACCATTTAGGAGCATTATAAAGAAGAATGACTTTCTTGGTTTATTTCCAATAGTTGAGTGACCATTTAGGTAATGGACTCCATGATATAGGGGTTTATTGAACTTAGAGTGCAACTTCACTTTAGCTGTTTAGGTTGCACTTCCACTTTCAAACATACACACAAATATAAACTGCATCTTTGTTCAAATTTAGATGCTCTTTTAGCTATTAGAAAACTTCCGTAAAGTTGAACTCATGCATACCAGTTAATGTTGATGATTGGGATGCTAGTTAAAAATTTGTTTTAGATATCTTTGTTTTTTTAGTCACAGAATCGGAATTTTAAATCTCGAGATCTCATATACATGTATACAACTGTATATCTCTACTTGAACGGCTTATACAATTAGTGAAAATCCAGTTTATGTTAAAGTGAAGTCCAAGTAGAATAGCATAGCTCTTCTCGCCTAAGTTACTCGAACTCGGGTACGGGTATCCAACACGGGTACGGATCTAGAGGTCGGATTCAGCAGAATCTAAATTTAGAGATTCGGGGGTATGGATCCACACACGGATACGGGTGCGGGGATCTGTCTAAAAATTTTCAAAATTCTAAAAATAAAGTCATAATCCTTAATTTCGATTCTTCCTAGAGAAGTCCTCTTTCCCAATATCTCTGCTTTTATCTATTAAGTCGTCTTCCCAAAAGTTACCCTCAAAATATAAAATCAGAAATTCGAGAATGTCGACAAAAGATGAAATAGAGACAAAAGACTATAAATTTCTGCATAACTTTGAAGGTATCTCATTTCCAATGTCTATCTTCAGAGTCTATTTGTCAAAAAAAAAAAAAAACTTCAATTTTCTGTGGATTTTGGTCAAAATATCCATTTTTATTTGACCACCTCCGCTGTGAATCTCGTGTCCTATCCGACACGGATCCTATCCGACGCGGGTACGGCGGCAATTTGAAGAGTCCGAGTAACTTAGCTTCTCGCACTAAGCTGTAGCATGCACATGCATAGAAATTTTTCAAACGAGGAGTTTTGAACACATTATGATAACAAATATGTGGCTTATCTTATGATGTATTGTTGTTTATACTTATTTACACTAAAGCAATGGGGTTTGTAATCTAGAATTTATGTGGTCAAAGAAATACTTTAACTAACAAAAAAATAAATTGCCGAAAGTGGTAGTCTGACTTATGTCCATATCCAATCATTCAAGAATCCTTTTTTGATACAACCACCTTTTGATTCTTCTAACTAACCATGACTGATTCCATCTACTAGGAACATATGATTTGGGATTCTTTTGTAACTTTACTAATTGAGCTCTCAACCACTATGTGATGAATAGAAGGTTAAACAAGCGTAGAAATATGAGTGATATTGTGGAATGTCCTTTTTGCTGTATTTAAGTAACAGTTCAAATGTTTAACACGGTCATCATCATTGTTTCATTCAAATATAATAGTCTGTCCACTCAAAATTGAATGTCTTGGTTTTGTTTTGCATAAATGATAAAGAGCCAGCTAAAAGTAGTACTGTTTTGTGTCTTATTGTTCAAAAAAGGAAAAATATGCTACAGATTAACTTTTACAAATTTGAGAATAGAATCATTGAAAAGCTGCACTTAACTTGTCGTGTGGGTTAGGCACATACCACAGGTTCAAACCTCGCCACAGACAAAAAATTTGGTAGTTAATTGGCGAAGAGAGAGGGGTGGCCTATTATCCACCGAGTTTCGAACCGTCAGCCCGCCCATTATAGCTGATAAGTTTCTTTTCAAGGAAAGGTGTACACTGTTATGTCATACAGTAAAGGCGCAAATGTGGACATTAATTTAAAAATGAATGAAGCAATTAATATATATGGCTTTTGAGCTGAGGGGTCTATTGGAAACAACCTCTCTACCTCACTCAAGGTAGGGGTAAGGTTTCGTACACCCCACCCTCCCCAGACCCTACTGTGGGATCACATTAGGTATGTTGTTGTTGGCTTTTGAGTACTTAAAACATTCGTGTTAGATTCTCTGGAAGAAAGCTTCTACAATTTTACTTTGAGAAAAATATTCAGCCATTTATGCCAAATGCTGAAATCCGCAGCTCTGATCTGTACAGAAAGTCCAACAGTGAATCCTTTTTCTTTTTTCGGTTGTGCAGAACTTGGTATTACAACAATGTACAGGTTATAAATCATCTGAACTGAAGGATTGTGTTCTTGCAATCCATGAGTTGCAATCTGGTAGAAAGGCAGCATCTGCGCGGGCAGTAAGAGAAAAATACAAGGATCACAAGGTACTTATTTTTGCTTTTGATATGAAATCATTTTCTAGAGGCACCATTACTGAATAGTCTACAGTTTTATCTGTATCCTAACTTACTCCACCCATGACATGCTACCTTAAATATTGGAATGCAGTACAAGTGCGTGGCTGAATTGCATCCTCCAGATATTCCTGCTTGTTTTTTTGACGATGCTTGAGGAGAAGAGGCGAAAGAGAGGCTGAAGCCAATTTTCAGCTGCCCAAAAGACTGTTAACCAAACAATATGTACTGGATTTTGCTTGGAAGTACGCGAAGCATTATTCTGAAATTGCTCATTTCTCTAAACAGATTTCAGTTTCTGATTGTTTTACCTAGCTAGAGACTATAGGATTTCTTAGCTCCAGAAAAGGCACTATAATGTGAATATCATTAGCTTCCGGAATGATTGGGATATGAAAGATGTATAGATTATGTTAGTGCAGAAGATGGTTGATTCTCTGGTGTTTCAATTTGCAAACATGTAAACTGAAAATTTGTAAATCTTGTTAGTGAAACTAAGTGTATACTTTCTTGCAGATATCCTAGCTAGACTGATATCAAGTCTGTTTTAGTCTCAAATTAGTTGGAGGCTAGCTATGTGAATTCTTTGTACCTTCTCCCTTTTCCTTCATGGCTAGCTAGCTAGTTTCTTTTACTCTATTTGGCCTTTTGCTAATTTACTAACCAACCTATATTATATTTTTCGACAATCCATGTGGTATAGTTATGGTACTACAACAAAAGCTATATAGAAGACTCTAACAAGTAACAAGTATTTCTTTCCTTTTAATTTTTCGACAACCAACGGTCCAACACCACATGTTGAAGGATCAATAATGCTTATGTAACCTCCCTTGTACTCTAATAAGTCTCTAACTTGCAACTATTGTAATCAAATAATTTCTAATTTAACCGTCAAGTTAAAATGAGCAATTCATATAAATTTCTAATTTATTATTCCATACTTTCAGTGTACGTGACAACATTTTATTATTAGTCTGTTTTAAAATGAATGACAACTTTTTAAATTTGAAAATACTTTTAAAATCAAAAATTTTATTCTATACTTAATAAAATAATTTATAACTACACAAATGTCTATACATATTTATGTTTCCAACGTCAGTGTCTGGGACAATCCTTAACATAAGCTAGCTTTTGGAGTGAGTTAGGCTCGATTTTTATTTTCTTATCATTTTACTATCCAAATATACCTTTTCTTCAACATGCTCTACATCCTTTACCAATTCATTGATAACAATTTACCATGCATTTGATGCTTTAGTTAGTTGGAAACATGAAGCATTGCCGCCTGTTGAAGTTCCAGCTGGTGCAAAATGGAAATTCAGGAGGTGCGCTGTTTTATTCTTTTGATCTGATGCTACATTAGGGATTCTGCAAATATTTCTCTAGCTTATGTAATTTTTTCTATATATTAAAAATTGTATGGAATGATATTTAAGAAGCTGATATAACTATTTAGCTGTAATTTGGTTTTGGTGGTTAACTTGTCTAGAGAAGTGTTATGAGCCAATTGTCCCTCATCGGTTAAAAAGAGAAACCTTTGTGGTTTTATAGGCTGAATGGGCTCTCCCACCTATCAGACTAGTCTTTCGGATTGGACTCTCCTATTGGTCAAAGTGCACGAATAGTATAAAGTTCAATTTCAACCTGCAGGGCTGAAGGTTTTAGGCATAGATGCGTAAACTTCTACCCTTGTGGTATGAAGTTAATCCCATAAGGATTGAACTTCCAAAAAGTGGCATCTCATGCAAGCAAAACCAATAAAAAAAGTGGCCTCAAAGCAAAGACCAGTGGCAAAACTGGCCTCTGAGCGAAAACTTTTACTCTCGTATTTGGTCTATAACAAGAAGGCGTACACTTCCATTGTTGAAAGTTCAATTTTCATTTCGCTCAAGCTGAAAAATGTTACTTCTTGGAAATATGGCTGGTGACACTAGAGCTTGTTGATAGGTATTTTACAATGATGATAAAAGGCAGTTATAATGGCTTGATCTCAGAATGTTGAATGTTTCCAGTACTCGGTGATTGGACTCATTGTACCGTTGAATTGTGAACGAATCTCCTTTACAATGATGCTAACTTATAAGCCCCTCGAATATACCACTTGTTTAGAATCAGCAGTCTAGAGAAGATTGAGTTCTAGTTGGATCAGCTTTTAGACCTTTGGCTGAATCAACGAATTCCATGACATGAGTCTATCATACCAATTAGCACTTCCTAAGTTCAAATGAACAAACTTCTTTCCCTTTGAGTTATGTGACTATAAGGTACTATAAAAGAGCCTATGAAACATCAAGTTTCTTAAATGGCGTCTTTCATTATTCCCTCCGAGAACATCATAATTATCACAGAACTGACAAACATGCGTAGTATCTAGTAGATCATTGAGGCTGGGAATCGAAATATCATGGAGTAATGATAATCTGTTTAATTGTTTTGCTAATGTAGAAACCTTACCGGGAACAATTGAATGGGTGGGATGTTGGTTTAAATAACTACAATGTATCTGTTTCCACCTGGCCTGGGACTTTGGTATTTTATCAAAATTTCTCTAAGTTTAAAAAATGGTACTCGACTGTAGAAAATGTATTTCTTTTATTTTCTATGGTGAATGTGAAATGCCCTGATTGTGATTTCTTGCTTGGCCTTTTCTTTCTTTTCCTAACGCCTTTTTTTTTTTTGGGTTTCTGCAGTAAACCTTTGCAAGAGTGGTGCTTGACTACGACTATACCTTCACAACACCTTACCGTGGAATTGAAACTATTGAAACGAATGTTGAGGTTTGTACCTTTAATGCCGTTGGATTAAGCTTCTTAAAGATTGGGAAGTCTTGTCTTTCAGATTCACTTTGACGTTTTAAGCTTAGTAGGCTGTCTTATTAGCTTATTCGGTTGTCTTACCTCTTTGACTCTGATGTTGCATTTAGGGGTTACAGCTTAGCAATGATCTGTAATGAGCTGAAGGTTATCTTATTTGAATAAATTACTAAAAAATAGACGGTTGTGGTTCAACTACTCACCCGCTTTGTACATTTTTGATCATCCTTAATGGTTAAAATATTGTTGATTTATCACCACTAAAGACCTTTTTTTTTTGGTTACTCAATTATGTCCTTTAATTACAGCTCCTTTGCTTTTAAAAATTGTTTGACTTATTCTTTCTGCTCTTGTCTGATCAGTGTGAAAGTACAATACCTGATGAAGGCAGCTGCTGCATTCGATGGGAGGATTGCAAGGAGAATATTGATTTAGTTGCATTGTCAGCTAAAGAACCTATTCTCTTTTATGATGAGGTTGGTGACTTATTTAGGTGACACCTGAGTCATCTAACTCAGCAGTTTCATTCATATCGACTTCTTTACTTTTTTATTTTTCCAACAACAAGGTTAATTTACTTCAATTTGGACAGATCATCTTATATGAGTGTGAATTGGCTGATAATGGAATCTCACTGAGTAATGCCTACTGGTTGGTTCCTATTGCTGCTTTTCTGGGTGAGTGACTCTTCTGAATGTTTACTACATAAACAATACTATTGGTTTATTGAGGAAACCATTGCATCAGAAATACGGTTATTTAACTTACATCTCTTGTTCATGTTTGGACATGTTCCTACAGCTTAGAGTTGATGGAGTGCTTATGAGCTAAGAGACACTCGTTTGTTTTGTCTTTTTGGGAAGCATAACAAACCCGTAATTCTTCGGGAAAGCTGCTGGAGAGAAACCACATTTTAGGCCTTGTCTTCAGTGAGTTTAGTAACCTTGTCTCTTCTGCCCTTTCTATGCACAACCACACATTATTCAGTAAATCTATATCTGAGGGTGCCCTAAACTTTGATCCTTTTCAATGTTTTGGTCATTGCAGTCTGTTGTATTATGAATTTTGCTACATTTTTCCTCAAAAATTCAGACTTATTGGCTGCTTTACTCATATAGATAATTAAAAGTAATGACTGCTTATCTTAATTCTAGTGGAACTGGTTCTTCCAAGATTAGTATAGGCTGATTGGTATGTTTAACAAGTCCTCAACAGTTGATGAAGCAGTGATGATGTTATATCTTGTGGCGGGTGGGTAAGTTTACAGGGCGCAGAGGGTATAGGTTGCCAGGAGGGTCCTATAAGAGAATCATTAGGCCTTCAGAATAAGTTTGTTTTATGGTGATTGGTGACAAGTATAAACCAGATCCCAGTGCAGTAAAAAGAGATGTGGAGGATTTACAAAGAGACAAGCAAGTAGGAAGAAAAAGGTGCATGGTGGAGGGGAAGACTTTGCTATATCCTAAAAAGGGTAGCAGTATGCACATCACATTCTCAAAAAGGAGCAGTGTATAGGTTGCCTGTAGGGTTGTAACAGAGAACTCATTAGGTATTTTGAATGGTTTTTCTTCTGTCGTGAGAAGAAGAAACCACTTCCAAGTGAAGTAAAAAGAGATGCTGAGGATTTAGAAAGAGACAAGCAACTAGGAAACAAGGGTACATGGTGGACAGGGAGATCCGGCTATACTGTCAAAAGGGTAGCAAATCTTATATGTATCACATTCTGAAATTCATAATGATCTTCAATACCTACTATTGCAACTCCTCTTTGTGTGTGTGTGAATGTGTGTGTGTGTGTATACTTGATGTTTATTGCAACTACTGAATTGGAGGCTGCCTTATTAAATTTAGGAACTAAGTATTGGCTAGACATTTTAAGACCTCCCTTAGTTACTAAGTATTGGCTATACATTTTAAGACCTCCCTTAGTATTCACTAAGATTAGAGACTTCTAAAGATGGACCTAACAACTATTAGAGTAGCCCTGTCATTCATAGCACCCTAATAACCAAAAGAGTTAAAGGACAAGGGCTGCATTCCTTTTACCAATTATCCAAACATATACTTGTCAAGCTGAATGTACATCCTTGAAAATAATGGCAGCAGCATATTTATGTGGCATACCACACATTATAACTTAGAGCCCATTTGGGTGAGCTTATAATAAGTAGCTTATAAGCCAAAAGTTGCTTATAAGCCACTTTTGAGAAGTTAGGATTTTCTAACTTTTCACTGTTGGCTTATTTTAAGCACATAGTGCTTATAAGCTCACGACATTTTGAGTTACCAAACATTCATGAGCTTATAAGCACATATGTGCTTTTAAGCCAATTTTTAGCTTACCCGAACGGGCTCTTAAATAGTTCCATCCAAAAGCAACAGTTAGGGGCATCGTGACCTTTTCCCTTTCTAGAGTACATTCCATGTCAGTTTTACTGTTGGTAAGAAATGAGAGAGGGAGAGAGAGACCCTTAGTTGGTCCATTTAAGTAATGGGGATCTTGCTTCTTCTATGCCTATTGTTAGAGAAGTCATTATTTTACAGAATGCACTGTGTCCAATTAGCACTACACCTTAGGTTAGATGTTAGGATAGTTCTGATGTTAGATTGTGTTCCTTCGTATTATTTACTTTTCTGCATTTCGTTGCTATTCTGCTTAATATCTGCAGAAAGGATATCCTTCTGATTCTGCCGCATATAGTGATCCAAGCATCATTGGTGAAAGGCTTCCGTTGTAATGCAGAAGAGTCAAAAGCTCAATATTGGATTACCCTGTAAGCAGTAGTATGATCCAATATTGTTGTACACGATCATCTTTTTCTATTTTTTTCCTTCTTTTGTGTAACTTAATTTACATTCTGCGACTTATCCTCAAGCAAGTTATGAACATGACTATGTCCGAGTCTTACACTTTGTCTTCATCTGAATTTTGATCTATCCGTATTTTAAGTGTGTGTCATCTAGATTTGAGGCGCAATCGGCACCGTGTGCAAAGAGCACAAGCCGGTAGTAGGAGCATCAGAGAAACTAGAATAATGTAATGGCCGCGAAGCGAGATTAATCCAAGATTTTATAAGAATGATCAGAAGGCATTCTGACCCAAAAACTCCTTTGTACTCAGCACCTTCTCACTGAAACATCTAATAGAAGCGTTTTAACTCTTAAATCTCTCAATATGAAGCTGCAATGACTCCTTCATTAAATTGTCCTTAGTGGCTGAGAAATATCTTGTGCACCTCATGCGGGGTTTGCACGTGCATTTTTCAGTACTTTCGGTGGGAAGAGATAGAAGGTGATGGTGTAGAGGCTGATTGGTGTTCATGTTTTCCCGATAAAGGGGACACTTGTCCTGAGAAGTTGTCAAAAATTGGAACCCAGCATAATTTTTTGGTCACACTTCTTCCCTTAGCATAACACCTGTCTACCATATGAATATTTCAAGTGAACTTACTCGTAAAAAGGAGCAAGCTGGTACCTAAGGGTGTAGCCTAGTGGTCAATGAAGTGAGATGAGAACCATGAGGTCTCAGGAGAGTTCTTCCCATCTATCTAAGCCTTGGTGGGTAGAGTTACCTAGTAGCTGTTGTTGGTGGCAGGTTTCCGGTGAAATTAGTCGAGGTGCGCAAACAAGACTGGACACCACCATTTTTTTTTTTTAAAAAGCAGCAAGCTGGTAAACCAACAAATTAGCACCTATCAACAAATTACCCAAATGTTCCCCTATTTAAGCTATTAAAACTTCTACAAGTGATAGCTTTCAACTTCTAAATGTGGTTCCAGTTATATGAATACAAAATTCTTTCGGTTGATGGGTTGATGGATTAATACCGTATGATTCTTGAACTGTATCAATACTACCACAGTTTATAATTGTCCAATTACTTGCAGTCTAGTTAGAATAGATAATAGTAACTTTTCCTTATAAAAAAGATACTAATAGTTAACTTTCAATATCTTACTGGTGGCCAGAAGGGAGTAGGAGTAGCTTCTTTTTGATCTACATGAAGGGTCAAATAACTGAAGGGATCCAATGTTTTTAAAAGAGAAGCGCAAAGAAAAGCGACAAAGTTCACTTGGGACTTGAAAGAATGTATGACTTCTCGTTCTGATAAGCATACACTTCATAACCCCTTAATTCACATTGCTTCGTTGCTTTAAGCAACAAATTGATGGCTCTTATTAACTTTGAAGGATCACTAATGACACCAAAAATTCAGTGTAGTTGTTGCACACCACTGCTTTGTTTTGAGAACTTAGACATTTAAGCTTCCTTAGAAAAATTGAACACAACATGCCCTTAAGGGGAAAAAAATGTTTGATAGGAATAACTTAACTTTGGGGGTGATAGAAACTTGAAAAGGAGAAGCCACAAGTTTCATTTGTTAGCAGCTACGAGATGTTAATGTTTTCAAACTTCTAATATTTGCTTAGGTCTGTAAGTTCATTACACTGAACTAATATTTGGTAGTGATATATGCATTTGTAGTGCTATCTCGTATATATACAGTGTGGAATTTTGATTAGATGGTCCTGAAATGTCGAGAGAATGTGGTAGTAAGATATAGAGAAGGGTATTATAGTTACTGACATGATGCTTTTTTGTGCCAACCTCTTGAGGCACGTAATAAGAATGTTGTAGGCCTTTAATTTGGTTGATTTGGCAGGAAAGTAATGATGAACCACCCAAACTAGAGTATACGTGTGGCAGTTAGTTTACAAAATGTCCTACTAGTTGTGCAGCTATTGGTTTTCTGTTAGTAATTTGATGGAGTCTACATCGTACGTAGAGCGCCCAAGCTTAGGCCGGCTCAATTCTTTAATTCAGAATAAAATAAAGGGGCTCGCATTTCTGATGTCATGTAGAACTTTAAAGTAAGTGTTTAAGAGGAGGCTTGCTAACATATGCGCTGATTAGTAGGGGCTTAGATTTCCACTGGTCCGGGATGTTAAATGAAAAATGGGTCAAACAGACTCGTTGAAAGTATTTGCAGTGTCCTATGGGACCTCTTACTCGTGAACACTTTCAACCACCTGGGAAACAAGAACTGATGGAAGCAAGGGAAAAACAAAGCTTAGCCAGTAATTTTCTTTAATGCTGCAAAGCAAGCTGGTTTTGTTTCCTGCACTGTCTTTCTCTCCCTTGTACATGTTATATCTTCAAAAAGCAGTAATGAAAGGTCGAGTTTTGTTTCTTTTCTTATAACTTGTAGATGGAATTTGTCCAACATGTAGCATAAACATCGCACTTTCTAGATTACAGATCAAAAACAAAAAAGAAGGTTGTATTAAACAAGTTAGAGAACCTTCTGCTATGATTTTTCGGGAGAATGTGGTCTTAAAAGGGTTGTTCCAGGTGCTGTAGGAATAAAAGCATTAAAGTACATGTTACACTTGCAGTTTTATACATCTGGACATGAGAAAAGCTTGAAATGTGTGTAGATCCTGGCATTAGGGAGCTGTACTACTATAGGATTCTGCTCTAAATGTTGTACACAGTTCATCAAATTAGCTCATGTACTGATGGACTGAAGCTGTAACAGATGGGGCGAATAAGGAGTTTCACGTTGGATGCATAATGAAGCACAAATATGCATCAATCTTATAGTTGGGGTTGGCTATAAGAAAGAGCTGAATAATTACAGCTTTAGATTCAGGTCAAGTTTAGTTGGATTTGATTTTGAGGCCTGGTCTTTTGATTGTTGCTGATTCAGTTGGAAACTTCCTGGCCACTTGTGATCAAATGAGTTGTGCATTTGATTGGAATGAGATGTCATTTGAAATCCTGCACTAGCCTCGCTGAATGTTGCTGCAGTTGGACTTACATCTCTGCCTAATTTATGCGAAAGTGAGTGGGGAATAATACCAAGTGCTCTGAACATGGGGTTGTTGATTGGCAAAGCCATCATTGTCATCATCCTCTGGGACTGGTACTGCCTTACTGCACCTCTTTCCCTCTTGTGAGCATTCTGGTGGCCTCCCAACGCCTGCGAACTGTAGAACTTTCGCTTGCAGAAGTTACAGGAATAAACCTTGCCAGGAGCTGGTGTATGTGATTCAGATGATGTTGAAGGCGAGTTTCTTCCTAAGCTCAAATTCAACCATTCTCCTTGATCAAGCACTGCAGTACCCTGGTTGCCTTCTCCAGCACTTCTCATTCCGATCTCTATTGCAATTGAGCAGAAGCTGCTTCTTTCTTGTCTCACAATTGTCACTGAAGAGCCAACTTGAAATTTTGTGGATGTATAAAGATGCTATATGGAGATACTGGCCAAAAGGACTCTTAAAGGGCTCTAGATCAGAGAGGCAAGGAATAAATAATGCTGGAGGTGAAGGTGAGATCAGATGATTGTAACTTATCATATCTATTTTCACTGTCCCCTTCAGCCAATGCTTGGTGTTCAAGGGGACAATGCTTAGATCATGACTCACTGCAGTCTCTGTCAAGCCTTGATTCCCCACTTGGTTCTCTCTTGTCTGTTCAAATAGTTCTACCTTTATTTAGTTAACTATTCAAATAAATTTACCGAATTACGCAGAAGGTAGATAAGATTACACCACCTTGATGTAGTACTAATGAATTCTTTTGACATATCAAACTTTAATTGTCTGCCACTAGAGTTACTAAAATAAACCAGGTTGATATTTTCTTAGAATAAGAAATAAACAAGGTTGACAACCCACTATGGTTCCATTCGTAGTCTTATCATAATTGTGCAGTTTGGCTTGTCTTCTGTGGTTGCTTCTTCTAACATTCGCTATAACTTTTAGGTTTATTTGGTTATGCTTGTTCTTGGTTGCAGCCATATGATTAGGATTTAGAAATCATACGAGCGAGTTTATGGGGTTGACGCAAGGCAAAAGGTATGATTTTTAGTGGATCTTATTGCCTGAAGCTTTTAGCTTAGTTTTGTTATATTATCAAGAACTAGATGGTTTCTAGGATATATAATTTTACCATAGACCTATCACGCCAGGTTGCTGAGTGTGTTTTCATCGTTTCCCTGTCTTTTCCATTGTGTTGGGTTAAAACGTGTACCATGCAGAAGCTTTCATATCAAGTGGACGATAAGTATTATAAGGAGGGAACTCAACTACAAAAAACTACTTTCCTGTATGAAAGAATGAGTGTATGAGAAGCTTTTGAACAGGATGTAGATGTTGTAGTGAGTGGTGGCAGAGTTATGCTACATTGAATATGATTGGTACAATGTTTAGTGGAGTGGTAGGGTCCAAAAATTTGGCAATAATGGTATAGAAATAGGAAAAGATGATAGAGAATCTTTGCCAGCTTTGTTTAGTATTTTCTTGTGAAGGTGGAGTATTTATGTGGGTCTTTTCATGTTGGGTAGCAGAAAGCCTAGTTCACCATGAGATAAAGATACTTTTCCTCTTCCCCCATCTGTTTTAAGCCTTGGTGAACATAACTACCGGTTACTTTTGTTTGTGAAGGTTAGCAAGTATCTAATGTAATAATCGAGTTGCATGCAAGCTGGTGTGATCACACCATTGTAAAACTAAAAGTAAATTAAGATGCTTTCACTATTGTACTCAATTATTTAGCTGCTAGAATGATTCAAAGAAAATATAACATGAGAAAGCTTCAGCAACTGAAGCTTGAATGATCATGTCTCGATTCAATTTATTCCTTATCCTGCTTCAAGGTTATCCATGTCTCAAGGTTATTAAATGAGGAGTTCTAGACTTTTGCTAGTACCTATTTCGGTCATAAGTTCATTTCAGAAAATGAATGTGCAACATCCCAAGTGCCTTTAGAGAAATGGTAGTTGAATTCTTATACTTGGAAAAGTCACATTCAGGAGTTTATGTTATTTTTGAGTGTTGGGCAGGGTGTCTGTGGTGTTGGAGGGGATGGGAGAAGAGATCATCTAGTCTATCTTCTGAGCTTAGGTTCATTGGCCTAAGTTTCATCTTGAAACTTTTTGCATGGTACATCATTGGCTAAAAAGTGGGTCATTGGCCTAAGTTGGATTCTCTTGAAACTTTTTGCATAGTACATCATTGGCTAAAAGGTGGACCATATTTAGCTTTATTTCTATTTCAGTATCAGAACACAGATTTGGTGCTTTTCGAGCTTGTAATGTGGTCCAATCTCTGAAGTATAGTACCACTTAGGTTTATTCCTTGGCTTGTAACTAGTAAAAGATTGCAATAGGATTTGCCTACTTGAGTTGAAATATCGTCCAGATAAGGATATAGAAGAAGATAAGAACGACTTGCCAATCAGATGTGTCATGTCCTATTTCTTTTTGAAATATGTTTTTGAGTAGTTCATTCAAAAGACTTTGGTCTGTGGATATGCTGGGAGGAAGAATCTCCAAAGTGAAAACTTTCCATTTGTTACTTTTTGATCCACAATTATCGTAATGGAACCTTATTTCAGCTAACTGGTTTTTTATATTCTGGCATAATGTTTACACTATCCTAATGATATATGGCACAAGTCTTTATGTATGTACTTGTCTCTTAACCATAGTAAATTATACATTCTAATTAGCAATTGATCAGTAATAAATGAATGTGGTTTCGTGTACATAGCAGATGTAGGTTATTTTTTGGGCGAATCGATTCCTAAACATGGCCATGGAGGACAAAATTTTATGCGATAAATGCCTTGATAGGTGAGGATGAATTGGGTGATAGTGATTTTTTTTTATAACCCCACCCCTTCCCCTCTCTCGAAATAAATAGTGGCCTTCCCATATTTTGGTCCTATGATGACTCAAACCCACGACCTCTTGAATGTAGGTAGAGGGTGCTTACCATTCGAGCAACCTTCACTTGTCGGGTGATAGTGTGATTAGTTAGAGGGAAGAGGAGATAGTTAAAGTAAAAGATGTGTATAGATCGGTTGGACTTTGTCACTCTGCCTAGGTGGCTGGGTCCAACTCTCATGCCTTTAGCTGCCTGTGGACTGTTACAACTCCCCTCCACTCTCGCAAGGGATTGAGCGTCGTCTCTGAAGTTTGCTCCACCAAATATTATTGGAGGTACCAGCTTAGATACCACCTGTCTCTCATGTTTAACTGTCATGGTATTGTCGTCTTTGGCATAACCCTTTGGGCCACCTTAAGGCTTTTGGGCTTTCTGATATTTTCCTAAAGGGTGAATTACACAAATATACAACCCTAATAACAAATTTACAAAAAATACCAATACTATTCAATTTTACAAAACATACCAATAGCTTCTTTACAAAACATATACAAGTTACAACAAAACCATGGAAATGAAGCTTTCTTCTTCTCCCCCAAGCCACTGCTTCAGTTTCAGGTATGCCGCCGATGGCCGGTGGCCGATCACCGCCGGCGGCAGGTCGCCGGAAAATCTTTTTTTTTTTTTTTTTTTTTTTTTTTGTAAATCTGGAAAACAAGCATAAAACATACAAAAATACAAATTCATACTTTAAAAAAATATATTTAACCAATAAAAAATATATAAACATACATAAATTTTAAAATATACAAAATATACATTTATATACACTCACAACATACAAAAGCTATACAAAAATGAAAGTGCAAAAAATACAGAAATATATAAAAATATACAGATACACAACAAAAAAATTCCAAACATACAATTGAAAATGCAAAAAATACAGAAATATACAAAAATATACAGATACACAACAAAAAAATCCCAAACATACAATTGAAAATGCAAAAAATACAGAAATATACAATAACAATACAAAAAATTAAATAGCCATTTGAAAAGATTTTAATGTGTATTTTTACACAAAAAATACACATACACATTAATACAAAGGTATATACATATACACATTAATACACTTCCAAAACAAACAAAAAAAGAAAAAAAAAAAAAGAAGAACAAGAGAAGCAGATCGGAGCAGAGATCTGCTTGGCCGGAGATGGAGGAAACAGCAGCAGCTAGTCGCCGGAGATGGAGGAGGAAGGACGACGGGAGGTTCTAGTCGCCGGAGATGGAGGAGGGACGGCGGCTGGGTGGGTGGTGGGTGGAGGAGGAGAAAGAAAGAGAGAGCAATTAGGGTTTGTGATAGGAGAAAGGGGAAAATGAGTAAATGGTATGTAGGGTAATATATTTAAAAGTATCGTTATTTAGGGTAAATATTTAAAAGTATCGGTATTTTTTGTAATTTAGCTATTAGGATTGTCATCTAGTGTAAATTTTCCTTTCCTAAATTATGATACACAAATAACCACGTTTGGAGTTACTTGTATAGCTTTTGGTCATTTCCATTGAACTTGAGAAGTGCAAGGTCAACAATGCCATTTCAGTGGAACTCTGGATTGCCATGTAACTAGCATACAATTTTGGAGAAAGATGGAACAGCTGAAAGGCATCATAAGGAGGACCACCTTTAAGCCTTTTAGGGGAAGTGCAAAATTGCTTGGTCTCTCAACCTTGTACCTTTGACAAGTTTCTTTGTGTAAGGATCAACAATATGGATATACAAACAATTTCGGGTGGTGCTAAATTCATTCGCTCTACAACTATGTTTATTTTCTTATCATCTACTAATGGTAAAGACTATAGGCTAAAAGACTAAAACTTGAGCTATGAGTAAAACTTGTATATGAAATGACTATAACCAGCACAATTCAAATTGTCTAACAATATAGCATTAGAGTAAATAACATATCTAGCCATCTAGCATAGGAGCCCTACATCAAAATGGCTAATGGGTACTTTGCACAAAGACTAGCCAAATTTTAATCCAAATAGTAAATGATATCCACATTTAATAGCATTGCCCCCAAAATTAGGAGAATGCCACCTAAATTAAATGATTAATATTTTCTTAACCAAATATCATTGTAACCTACGATCCATTGTAACGCAGTTTGTTTTCTTTTTCTTCAATCATGGATATTTGTTCATCAATTTTTTTCCTCACAAAATAACCTACTAATAGATATCTAATATCATTTTGATGATCAACCACACAAAAGCACAAGAGAAAATTACGTGCCATATACATTCACAAGGGTCATAAACAAAAAATAAACGCATTCTTCCTTTATTATGATTTATAGACATTTACCCATATATCTACCACTTTTTATAGCCATCCAGTTTGATAAACACCCACCATCTTAAATACCTATTTTTAAGGGGAGATGATGGGTCATAACTGATTTTATGGAGTTTATCTTTCTAATTAATTTGGATATATCATAAATATCTTAATACAATCTTTAATTACATGATTTTCTCCTAATCTAATGCCAAAATCCTACAACAAGAATATAGGTAATGTATGCATATTTTAGAATAAACAAAAATAAGTCCGACTCTGATTAGTATGGCATGCATATGAGGTGCATAAATTACCAATATGCATACATTATGCATATTGGATGCATATTTTGTCTAATTCATACTACATGTGCATTATTGTAATATATTTACCAGCGAGTTAATCAGAGAATATTGGATGCATATTGGAGTGGTATTGAATATAAATCATAATACATGTGCATATTGTATGTGTATTCTGTATATCGAATACCACAATGGCATTGTAACCAATACTTGGACAATAAACAAACTAAAAAAAAAAATGATATGCACGGAAGTAAAGTGCCAATTAAAAATATGTAGAACGGTATTTGAACTATATGCCAGCAATATTAATTAAAATTTACCTTTTTAAACGTCTTTTGTTTAGGAATAGAGAAACGACAAATTGTTCTTTTTTACAAAGAATATCACAGAGTTACAAATATATGCACACGCAAATTGAAGTGAAATAGGATGAATATTTTTTGCCTAATAATCAGGGATGAGTGGATACATAATAGGAAAAAAAAGAATACTATTAATATTAGGATTCCCAAACTTACCTTAATCTGTTATATAGTCAAAGTCATTCATGCTATTTTTAAGGAACAAACACTGCCTAGACATATTTCTATATGGTAAATATCGGCTAGCATTTGTGCAATAGTCCTAATGTCTATATGAAAGTAAGGCTAAATGTGTTTTTGGTTATATATGTTTTTTTCTCAAAGCACAATCCCTTATTTACGGTGTTCACAACATACATACATTCTGTGAAGAAACTCCATTGTTAGAGTAGAAATATTATCAAAAAGGGTTTTCCTTAAAAATCTCTTAACTTGTAGTTGCATATTATATTATAAAATTTTAATTTTATTATTCCGAACAGTTGGAGTCCATAAAAATGCATATTCTGCGATGCATACATGTGAATTATGCCTATAACACACATTTGGTTACACCCCACCATATATAAATGATATTTACTCTGATGGCAATATTTTACATAGAAGTACAAGTTTTAGAACTTAATTACCAAACATAGCAACATTTTAGCAAAATAACCCTATATAGAGGAAAACACAAGTTAATTACAAATATAGCAAACACATAGCAATATTTTCCCATAACATGCTAAACCCTTACATTCTTCCTCCTATTTCCCCTACTATCACTTTTGCTCCTCCAATTTCTTCCTATTTCACTTTTCCTCCTACCATTTTCCCCAATTTCACTTTTATTCCTATCATTTTCTCCAATTTCACTTTTCCTCATCCCATCCTCGATGTATCTCGTTGTATCTCACCGTATCTCAACTGTTTCTGCACCGTTTCAACTGTTTCTGCAGAACCGTATCTAACTGTTTCAACTGTTTCTGCAGCATCGTATCTAACTGTTTCTGCACCATTTCAACTGTTTCTAACTGTTTCTGCACCGTTTCAACTGTTTCTGCAGCACCGTTTCTAACTGTTTCTGCACCATTTCAACTGTTTCTGCACCGTTTCAACCGTTTTCACCGTCAACATTTCTTTTTCTCCTTAACTTTTTATCTTTTAAATTTTTTATTAAATTCCCCCGTCACTTTCCATTTTAACCAACTGCATTTTTCAACTGATATTTGATTCTATAATTTTGTACCATTATCACTCTTCACTGACGTGTCACCATCGACACTATTACTAACCTACCATTTTCTCCGGTAAAAACGACTAAATTCTCCGATCAAAATTCCCAAAAGTTATGACCTAAATGCCCAAAGCAGTGAGACAACACAGACGATATAGAGATGCAGCAGCATGCCAAAACAGCAGGGGAGGAGCGACTGCTGTCGATTTTCCGGCGAAACCTCGCCGTTCGCCGCCGTTTCAGTTCCCTGGTTTCATTGCCTTCATCTGTCCCTTTTCTCTTTCATTTAGATCAATTTTCAGATTCACTCAGGCGAAATGAGGGTCGATGGCGAGGAACGAAACTAGAGGACTACCTGAAGGAGTAGATGAAGTGATACGATGGTTGATGGTTCTGGTTGTTGCTATAATCCAGGATCTCGCCGGAGAATTTGGCGGTGTACGGTGGCGCGGGTGCATAGCCTGTTTTGGATGATGTGGAATTGGGGGAGGGTAGTTGTGGTGGGGTGGGGTTGAGAAATGGGGGGTTTTGGTAGCTTTGATTTCCCTTTTTTTGATTTACCTAGATTATTGTAAAATGTGCTAAAAAAAATATTGCTATGCCTTGTAATTTGAAAAATCTTGCTATTTTTTTGTAATTAAGGGTGAAAATTTGTATAATTGTGTAAAAAATCCGTAAATATACCTCATATACTTGAAATATAATAAGTATATAAAGTGCATATTTTGCAAACCTTATGCATACATGTGAATTATACCTATAACATAATTTGGTTATACCCCAATATACAAATGATATGCAATCGAAGACAATAAATATACATCATATATACTGATATACAAGTGGTGGTAATGGAAGACATAAATCTAACGTTTATAAACTGATATGCAATGGAACACAATGGAAGGCATAAAATATACCTTTAATATACTGTGACCGTATATATTTGTCACATTTGAACTAAAGTGTTTTTACTTGTACCTTTTTTTTTATAAAGGTGAATTGATATGGGTTTTACCGTAACTTTAAGAGCTAAAAAGTAGGAGAGACTTAAGTGATTTAAGATAGTCATTAAGGATATATCTAAAATAAATGATGAAAGATATCCTCTAAAGAATCTCTAATGACCCATCAACTCCTCAAAAATAGGCATGTTAAAGGGGGTCCGGATTTTGTCCATTACTTTTTTGTTCAATATTACTCAATGCATCATTGGATTCACGCCAAGTGTCCTACCAAGCATTTAATGGTTGAGATATCTTTGTGTAATGTATAATTAAATAGCAGCACAATTTTTGTACGAAAAGTAATTTAAAAAAGTACTCAAGGTAACTTTAAATCTTTATGACACAAGTATATGAAACCAGTACAATTTATTTTATTCAGTATGTCATTTGTAAATTAATTTTTACAAAGATTCACATATTTTTTTTTTTAAAAAAAGAAAACAATTAGAGTATATCTAAAATCTAACTGAAACATTTAGTTGTTTATGAGGCCTACTAGCACAAAAAGCTGCTAACATTGATGTCTTATAAATGGCGAACGTCATTTTGAGTATTTTAGCAGCTTTTTTGTGCTATATGCCTCATATGTAACTAAATGTGTCAGCAAGATTTTAGACATGCTCTAATTGTTTTCTTTTTTAAAAAAAATGTTGTGAATCTTTTGTAAACATTAATTTACAAATAACATACTAAATAAAATAAAATGTACTGCTTTCATATACTTGTGTCATAAGGATTTAAAGTACCTTGAGTATTTTTTTAAAATTATTTTTCGTACAAAAATTGTGCTGCTATTTAATTATACATTGCACAAAGATATTTCAACCATTAAATGCTTGGTAGGACACGTGGTGTGAATCCAATGATGCATTGAGCAATATTGAACAAAAAAGTAATGGACAAAATCCGAACCCTGTTAAAGGATAGATGTTTCTTAAGCGTATACTCGCTATTAAACGTGGAATACATAAAACTAAATGTTTATAAATCATAAAAAAAGAAGAATGTGTTTATTTTTTGTTTATAATTAATAAAAATATCTATGCCAGGTAAATTTTCCATTATCACTATAGCATACCTTTTTATATGCTACCCTTTCCTAGAGGTATCAAACTGTAAATGACTATCTTATACAAATTCCTTCTAAAAATTGGGGTACGGTGGGCCAATTACGTTCATAATGTAACCATTAAAATGATGTAAGGGTCTTTGGTCATGCCCACGCCAATTCTCAAGGTCTGCAGTACTACTACAATTTTCAACACGTGCATGGCGCAAAGAAAATAATACTATTGATTCCTTCAATTGGAATTCACACCATTTGGTTCTCAATATATTCATAAAATAGGACACTCGTGGCAGCCCAACTTATGCTTATTCCAAGCTTTGCATATCTCAGATATATCATACATGGACTTGACTTTACTAGATTGAAATATTTCCTCAATCCTATTGCCTATTGCCTCATCGTCCTAGTAGTTTCGTACTACTTTATTAACTATTGAAGCATTCCTTGTTTTCTATGTGGTAATTATATTTTATTAATGCTTTTGCTAGATAGAGATAGTCTCATTTTGACTTAACTCACCAACAATAAGAGAGGAATGGGTGAGGTCTCAATTACAAAGCAAGGGGGTCTTGTATGAATATATCCTTGTAACCTTTCACCTTTCTTTTACGCGTAAGTGATAAGGTGGACCTGTTCCAATGTATTCACCATTTAAATGATTCATCATAATTTAGTTATCTTTAACCGGTTGTTAATTTATTCTAACTTTACTCCCTTATCATTGTATTAAAAGTCACCTCCCTTACGTGAAAGTTCAATTTAGTAAACATATAAAAAGTTTGGTTGAAAATACTTGTGAAAAAAAAAAAAATTGTGCCAAACTTTTTGGAGAATTCAGAGATGAAAATAATATTCAACTATTTGGACCAGGGCGAATTAAAGAAAATTTTTATGAAGTAGGCAAATGATGACGGTTCAATTATCTGAAGGGCAAAAGATCTACTCTGAATTTTGAACTTGAACCTTGCACTTGGCGAGAATGAGAAAAACCAATTGAGTGTTGTGCTGGTAAAGTGAAGTTGGCCTTTTGAAAGTAGGTAGGGTTGGATGAAGGGAAGCATGGTGGGTAGGTTATTAAAGTCTTAGAAGTTAGTATCTCTTCTTTTTATTTTTTGAATTTTGGATGACAGTGGTATTTAGATTAGTTTGTGCGTATCTCGATTATTTTAACATGAATTTGTTACTTTCACAAATATGGAATTTGGTAATTTTCCCACTAAAGCTTAAATATATGGAAAGAGATCACAAACATTTTTTATAACCATGATTTAGGACTGGTTTACGTATAGCTCGACTAATTATTCTATGAGGTACTGGCTACATGCCACCAACACAAGTAGCGAACAACTCTCTTCTAAAATTTAAGAAAAGTATTCACTTTGATTTTTTTATCCCCGTTGGAATTTGAACATGAACTTCATGGTTTTCAGCCCAATAACCAGGGGTGGAGCCACCCTTGCCCAAGGGTTCAATTGAACCCCCCTTACTCGAAAAATTGCACCGCGTATATTGGGTAAAATCATTTTTTTACACATACCTATCATATGTTAAACCCCCATTGACACAAGTCTAAACTTTATTTTTTAATTTTTGAATCCGTTATTAAAATTTTTGCTTCCACCCCTGCCAACAAGTAAGCAACCGTTGAAGCTAAAAGTTATGCGAAATGTTCAATAGGAAAAGCTAAATCTTAGAATATGTGACAACCGAAAGTAATGAAGTATATATACCTGTTATATAAAATTTCGAGTAATATTCAATGCCTCATTCCTTGACGAATATCCTTGCTATTTGCTAACATTCCCACGTTCAAATTTGTGTATTTTAACATTTTCAAACTGAAAATTCTTATCTATGAAAAAAGTGGAATTTTTGCTCCATCTGCGCCTAGCTAAGTCAATCTACAACAACCAAATTAAGTCAATGAAACATATCTGCTTAACTCCTGAATACCACCTTTATATAGTGATCATCCTTTCCCCCCAACATTCCAATACAATTAGCAAAAACCAACAAATTTCTTGATCTTCAAATTACATCAAGAAATAACACGATAAAAAAAATGAAATATTTCAACTCGTTTGTCTTGGTTGTAAATGCCTTGTCAATAGTCCTCTTTATTGTCTTTTCCAATAATTGCATGCTAGTTGAGGGGTTGAGACCACTTAAAGAACAATCTTTCTCCTCAGTGGTGAAGAATTTTGTTATACAGAGAGCATACTCTGGGCCAAGTCATCGTGGAAAAGGTCACTAGCTAGTACAAAGTTCCAAATTATTACTCCTTTTATAGGTTCTTCAAGAATTTTGTGATGCGAGAAGATGGGAAGTAAGATTTGGATTTTAGCTCCATTTATCTTTCTTCAGCCACACTAGTTTGATTGTTACGATTCGCCAGCATGTTTTTCTGCAGCTTATAAATGTATATATAGACAATTTAGCGAAGAAAAGTAAAAAATTGATACGTACGTCAATGTAACAAAGTTATATTCTCTCGTTTCATGCTGAATCTTTTTTTTTTTCTTGGTTTCCCACCCGGTGTCCGGTACCCTCATTGGAGCCCCGACTAATCCGGATTCGTGCCGCGTAGGGCCTCATTCGGGGGGAAGCGCTCCCTACCAGTGATTTTTCCATACCTAGGGCTCGAACCCGAGACCTCTGGTTAAGGGAGGAGTAGTCCCATCCACTGCACCACATCACTTGGTGGTTCATGCTAAAGCGCTTGTGTTTCTATTTGGTCCATCTCTTTCTCCTATGAAGCTCGAGTTTTAACGGATCAATTAATGTACTCGATCCCTTGTAGCATGCATGAAATCGAGGAAGAAGAAATGGTGAATCTAAGATTTAGATGTCCAAGTTTTATAGGTTGAAACTCTAAATTCTAAATTATATGTAAGGTTCGAGTTAGAATCGTGAGTTTTGTTAAAAATCGCGATTTCTACACCTTATGTCAAGGTGGTTTCCAATGAATCCCATTTGTCGGAAACTTAATTGTACAAAAGGTGTAAAACAATTTTCTGTATAAATATAAGTCGGTGAATATCCTTGCAATAGGTTCACATATGGGTGTCAAACGGGTATACGGGTCCGGGTTGTAAAATTGTAACCCCGCAGGTTTCGGGTACGGGTTTAAATTACGGGTTTTTAACGGATACGGGTTTCGGCTAGAAAAAAAAATCCGTGCGGATTCGGGTCTTAGCGGGTAGGGGTACGGGTTCGGGTCTTAACAAATCGGGTTTGGCTACGGGTTATAATTTTATTTTTTAATAATATTATTTTAAATACTTAAAACAAATTAAAAAAAGATCAATAGGAAAAACTCAAAGAGTTACTTTATTTAAGATACTTGAACTATTAAAACTTAAATATTAAACTTCCAAATTTAAAAAGTGCAACATCAAAACTATAATAAAAATTTAAATATGCCTAATTCTTTGTGTAATTTCTTCCATGTCATTTCCATCATGCGACGACATGTAATTCAAAATATTTTATGTAGTGAATTAAATAATTATATTTTCTAATAAATACGATCCAATAATTACTTTGTCCGACTCCAAGTAGCTTATTTTCTGAGGTATATATCGAAATTAATAGTTGAAGTTCTATACCATATTAGAGTAATATATATTCAAACTTCAAAGTGTTGATTTATTATGGAATATAAAGTATTTTTTTAATTAAATAAATAATTTGTTTCTCTGGAACATATTTCACTACTAACAATATGGATACAAAACAAATTAAACCATGAGTGGAAAACTTGTGTATACATTTCTCTCCACATACAAGTTTTATTACTCAGTTTATTTTAACGGGTACGGGTATATCCATTAATACCCCATAATTTTGACGGGTCTTAACGGATACGGGTATTTATTAAAAAAAAAAAAAACCCGTTCGGGTGGGGGTATTTTAGAGGGTCTACGGGTCCGGGTCCAGGTTTTTGCGGGTCCGGGTCCGGGTTTTTGCGGGTCCGGGTGGAATCGGGTTTTAATGAGTCCGGGTCCGGATTTTGACGGCTAGACCCCTACCCATTTGACACGCATAGGTTCACATATAATATGTGATATTTTTATATTTTATTTCCCTTATTTAAATTTTTGACTCCCCACGGTATGAAATAATGCTATATAAAACTTGAGCATAACCATTTGGCTACCATAAAGAAACTCATTAGACATGAAGGTATGTTGAGTTGTCGAGTATCGTCTTGACAAGAATATAACAATACTTTGCCTATTTATACTACTTTTGTCACTTTATATTAGTCACTTTAGCTTTTTTCATTTGTTATGATAAGTATAATATTTGATATTTTATTAATGAGAAAAGGTATGACACTTGACGGACGGAGGTACGTGGTAGATGATAAAAATCTGAAGACAATAATGCTAATTCCCAGCCGTGAATCAAGCTTAGCTTGGATAAGGTACCCAACATATGTTTCCATCAGGTCTCCTTTGTCTCTCGTTGAGCAGTGTTTTTGAAACTTAAAATTGCTGTTAATTGGAAAATCAAATATTATTCTCTAATCACCTCCTGAGGACACTAGGAGGGGTTGAACAGTGTCCTCTAATTTTCGATGAAAAACTTGACTCTTTATCACAAAGAACCTGGTTCTTGTGACACCGATTTCCATCAACACCAAAATTAAATGAATCAAACAGAAAGCAAAGAACACGGTGTTTTTACGTGGAAAACTCCTTGCTCAAGGGAGAAAAACCACGACCCACACTCTGGGATTTTGCAAATAATTCCACTAACACAATAGATTACAAACTCGCAACCAAGGGGCTTCACTCTAGACCCTAATCACTCTCAAAGCTAGACTCTAGCTTTACAAAATAATCTCACAAAGTTCACCTTTAACAATCGCTTCTCAGACTAAGCAGATAGGTAAAACTCTCAATACACAAAATATGACAACTATTAAAAAGAACCTTAACAAACAAAGTTATGCTCTGAGTTCTTCAATAGTTGTTTGCAGTTGTTCAAAGACACAAGAATAAACTGAATCGCCTTTTGCTTGCTCTTTACTCTTGTTGTCGATGAATGACTACGGCTGCCTCGATTACTTGCTTTTATATGGGTTATGTAAACCCTAGTAGTTTCTCTCTAGGAATCTTCACAATTATGGTAAGTGAAGATCTCTAGTGATATACTCCTTGTTTAGCACCAACTCTTTTTCACACTTCTTTTGCTGACTAGGATAAGTGAACATGTACGCGTCATCTTTCCTAATTCTGTATGGAATTACATCTTGCAATCTTTTCGAACAGTCAATCATGCCTTCTCAAAAGGACTAGGTTCTTCACGAGGTCCTTAATTTGTCAATCTTCAAAGTAATCACCTCAACATTAAAGACCAATTATACATTACGTCAAGTATCAACAAGTACTATATCAGCATATAGTATATCAAACGTGCGAACAAGTTAATTAAACTATGTCACACTAGTTCGCTGAGCTAATTTTATACTGAAAACCAGCTGGATTCTCAATTGTATTTTTGATGTGATTTTAAAACCAAACCCCCCTTTAAATGTCCAAATTTCAAAATAAACTACTAAAGTATACTTAGAGAAATGGCTCGCATGAATTTCTTCCTTCCTTTTCTCCTAATGATCCTAGCAATAAGCATACAAACTCATGCAATCGACTACACTGTTAACCTGGGGACAAACAGCCTGGGAAGAATCCAATTTGAATGTCAAATCGGCGTCGAATACAGCCAGAAAATACTGGCAAATGCAACTACATTTATATGGAAAATCTTCCAACAAGACTCTGCCAAAGATCGTAAAAATGTGGAAGAAGTAACCATGTTCATCGACGATATTGAAGTAGCAAATGACACTATTGACAATGAAATTCATGTTTCTGCTAGATATATCGAAAGTTACTCTGGTCATGACATTAAAAGAGAAATTACTGGTATATTGTTCCATGAAACCACACACATTTGGCAATGGGATGGAAATGGCCAAGCTCCAAAAGGATTACTTGAAGGCATTGCTGATTATGTGAGGCTCAAAGCTGGCTATGCACCAAGTCATTGGGTGAAACTTGGACAGGGCGATCGATGGGATCAAGCCTATGACATTACAGCTCGATTTCTTGATTATTGCAATAGTCTTAAAGATGGTTTTGTTGCAAAACTTAACAAGAAAATGAGAAATGGTTATAGTGACCAGTTGTTTGTTGAGTTGCTGGGAAAGACGGTTGATCAACTGTGGAAGGATTATAAAGCTCAATTCAGTTTTATGTCTATTACTGCCTAAAGATTGTTAATTATAAGTCTGAATAATGAAAAAAGAAGGTAAAGAAAGTAGTTAAAGAAACTTTCTATTGCCTCTACAAAATTCAAGAATACATAATAAGTTCTTCATGTAATCAAGCCAGCCATACCTAGTTGGCCACTGCTTTGAATTAAGGGTATTTAGGTTTTACAATGCCTGAACTCTCACAATTACAATAGTCCAGTTTTGAGTTAAAGTTGATCTCTAGTTCTTAATTATCACTAGAAGTAGTAGTAAAAAGAAAATATAAGTCTTAGAATTACATGATGCATGTCATAGAAATTAAATCTACAATAAGTTAAGATATAAAAACTGATAATTGGATTAATGAATGAATATACGACCACATCAATATAATTACTCATTAATCAACTTCCCATCAATATTTTAGATCCGGCTCCTTTCTATTCATCTTCTCTTATCTCCAAATTTTTATTTGGATGGAGGATCATGGTTAGGACATTGATTTATCGAATAAAATAACAACCATACATTCTATTCCATAGCATGTGTCCATCTAAGTAAGAACTTGGGGAAATGGAGGGAACCTCTCATCAAAATATTTCTTTCTTTATTTTTGTATGGTCTCCATCTGATCATGTTTGTTAATCAGTTTCTTTAAAGGAAAAATAAACAAAAATAGACAACCTAATTAGGCCGGTGAGGGATTTTGGCAGAACATAATTGACTGCTTGTTAGTGATACTTAATAAATTATCGTACAAAAGGTGACAAACAGAAAATTCAGTTGCCTCTTTCTGTTTGGATATGATTTGGTTGAAGTTCGAAAGACAAAGGAAGTTATTTAAAGTTGAAGTTGACCCTAAGGTTTTGCAAGTATCATTTTTTTATTTTGTGTGGTTAATTTACTTGCTGAGCTGAGTCTCTTTGCATGCATCGAGTGCTCCGGATCAGAAAACAACAAACAGATGCAAAGTTGTGTAGTATATGGTTAAATGATTTAGACACCCTTTACACAATTTTAATGAGATCACGTTAATTGACATATTAATGGACGCTGTACTAGAATTTAGTTATTTGGTCGATTCTGTGGATGTTGGTTTGATTAACTTGACGTAGGCATATTCTGTTTTGGTTACTATAATAAATGTTAAATAGACATTCTCATGTGAAACTATAAATATTAATCAATCACTAAAATGAAAAAAAACGTTACATATGGAGCTTCTATTACAAAAATAAGATATTCAAACATGAGTAATTATTAATAACTAGTAGTATGATAGTAGTGTAGTATAATAGTCTTTCGAGCAAGGTTTCAAATGTATGGTTCCAAATTCCAATATGTAATGAGTTTCTATCTGCTTTGGTCTGTATTAATTAAAATATTTCCATGCATAGGACTCATCTTTCTCTATTGACTGTCGTACTTTCTATACTATTTCGTACAAAGAGGTCCACATTGGTCTTACGCCAATTCAAGAATCTATTTAAGGGCAAGAAATTAAAGCAATCAAAACACACACAACTTGTTAAAAGTAAGAAAATAAACTCAACCATATAGCTATGACCTTCTTTCTATATTCTTTGTTGATCCTTGCAATCTTTAATGGAATCCATGCAGTGGACTACTCAGTCAACATCACGACTGCATCAACTCGGTTTGACCGTGAAATTGGTGTCCAATACACCCTTCAAACCCTTGATTCAGCCACCAATTTCATCTGGACCACCCTCCAGGTCAACGGTCCGATCGAACGGGAAGATGTCCAACACGTCAGCATGTTCATTGATGACATGGACGGAGTTGCATATGAAGTCAACAATGAGATCCATGTTAGCTCTAGGTACATAGAAAGTTACTCAGGTGATGTGAGAAATGAAATAATTGGAGTGTTGTATCATGAAATGACACACGTTTGGCAATGGAGAGGTAATGGCCAAGCTCCTGTTGGATTAATTGAAGGAGTTGCTGATTATATAAGGCTTAAAGCTGGACTTGCACCTAGTCATTGGGTGAAGTCTGGCCAAGGTAACACTTGGGACCAAGGATATGATGTTACTGCTCGATTTCTTGATTATTGCAATGGTCTTAAAGATGGGTTTGTGGTAGAACTCAACAAGAATATGAAAGATGGTTATAGTGATAATTACTTTTTTGACTTGCTTGGAAAATCAGTGGACCAACTCTGGAGTGATTATAAGGCTACATTTATGTATTAAGGATGCGTAAAATATTTCATGTAGACCTTCCATCATGAAATTAAAATGCAATAATAAGGAAAAATGTCATAAAAATATTTTATTTTGGTTTTTATTTGCAATATTACTTACACTATCTGATGCAAGTGTTCTATTTACCAATTGGGTGGCTATTCGTCCTCCTAGCTAACCAATTGAAGTCCAATTTTTGTCTTTCCATATGCAATTTCTTCTTTATATTTTCAGCCGATCGTGTGACCTCCTCAAATACAGACAAGTCACGTCCTTATCAGTCGTCCTCTAAGGTACTCATCAAAGGTTTTTAAATCAGTACTGATGAGAATTTAAGACCAATTTCATGCATAAGGTGATTCTATTAGTCTACTAGTATATTATTTTGCTGATGATGTAAACTTTCTCAATGATATGGCGTGCATGACGTAGAAAATAATAACAATAATAACAATAAGTGTAAATCAAATAGGTAATGACATTTTTCAATACATTTAACCTTTAACATTATCTTTTTATTTGTTCTCTGCATAAACTTAGGATGTGAGCTGTAAAGTGTGAATGATGCAACGACATCTAGCACAACATATACAGCCTAATATGTTTTGCTACCATAAAAAATTTATCTAACACAACACCAACATATTCAGTCTGTTTACCCTATCAATATAGTTTAACATATAATAATATATAAATTACAAATTTTTACCAGATTAATTATCAATTAATATTTATCATATATATTACTTGTAATTACTTTATAAATAACTTAATTATCTAATAAAAATGTACCGTAAATGCATATTCAAGATAAATTGTTGAAGCCGATAAATTAAAGATGCTGGTGTACTTTCTTTTATTATTTGATAGAATTGCTATTTAATTTTCCATGATGAAGATAACACCCATCCCCACCGGGAAATTTTGATCGGTAGCCATTTTTGGACGCGTTTAATGGGGACTATCCAGCGTTTCAAAATTCTTTGAAGAATAGCCAAAAATTCGCGCGCACACTTAAGCTCCATTAGCGTTGGAAAACACCCCAAACTAGTCCCATAACAAAATACTGGGGCTTTTAACAAATTGTATTTTGTTATGGGACTGAAGAAGTCCCATAACAAAATAATCTCATAACAAAATAATGGGACCTTGAACTAACATGTTCAAAGGCCCCATTATTCCCATAACAAAGGTCCCATCAAAGGGATAAATCTCATTATTTTGTTATGGTACTTTATATATAAAGCTTCAGTCCCCATAACAAAATGCTGGGGCTTTGAACAAGTTTTGTTCACAGCCCCAGCATTTTGTTATGGGACTGAAGCTTTATACAAAGTCCCATAACAAAATGCTGGGGCTTTGAACAAAACTTGTTCAAAGCCCCAGTATAAATACTGGGACTAGTTTACTGAAGCTTCCCCCAGTATAAATACTGGGGCTTTGAACAAAACTTGTTCAAAGCCCCAGTATTTATACTGGGATTTGTCCGGAGGTGGCTATTTCTCAGCGAATTTGTTTTTGACGGCTACAAATCAATGAGCGCGCGCCAAACAGGCCCCTACACTAAATTTTTACATCCCCACCTTGAAATTTTCCCATACGAGTAGCCAGGAACTTCTAGTCTTCCTATCAGAAACTTAAGTACTGTCAACCTGTAAATGGTAAAAATTTCTAAATGCTTGAAAAAACTTAGGTGCTGTTGCATTTTTGGGTGCATGATAAAATTTCTGAGTGCTTAGAAATTTTGTCGTTTTCCTACCCGAAAACATGATTGTATCAAATATTTTGAACAAGTTTTGCAAAATATTGCCGTGAATATGTGATAAGTCCTAGGCTCCTAGCTAGATCCAATTGCCACAAAAATTATAAATTATTGACAGATATCTTTCTGAGAAGAATCAAATGTCAAAATGATAAGTTAATTGCCACAAAATGATATATTATTGGCAAGACATCTTTTTGAGAAGAATCTAATTCCAAAATCAAATTGCCACAATACGATAAATTATTGGCAGAATCGATTATTTGCCGAATTTTAATGTGTGCTTTCTTAAAAGTTCCAACTACGTAGTTCTTTATTTTTATTTTTTGATGATTAACTAATCAATTCTCAACCAGCATGTGACGAACATTATGGGTGTTACGGTCAACCACCATAAATTAAAGTTTGTCGAACATAATATATCGAGTTACTTTGAGGACATGGATATCTTCAAGGTCACCCACAAATAATTTCCATTTTAATGAAATTGGCCCACATTGCAATATTAAAATAGTTTCACTTAGCAAATCTCCTTATTCAGTTGGTGCTTAAGGTTGACTTTTTATTGTATTCACAGATATATCCCACAACTTGCATTACTATAAATAGCAGTCATTATAAAGAGCACTAATATAACTTATTAGCGAAGTAAAATTCTTATAAACCAAAGAATACCATTAATTTGCTTTCTATTTTGGTTGTCGAAATAATATTCATAGTTTTTCAAATGGATACTAAAACTTTTTTGAGCAATATCATATTGAAAATTTAAAAGTTTTTAAAAACTAGATGTCCTGTCAATCAATTTGGCGATTCTTCACACCCTGAAAGTCCGAACATATTTTTTAATCAATCAATAATACTCTTCTAAAACAACTTTCAGTATTCGCAGAAGTCGAGAAGAATTGATAAAAATAAGATGAAAGAACAGTTTGCATAATATTGGTATACGTATACAGTATACCACATCTTCAACATTTCATATCGTTTTGAGTTTTTTTTTTCTCTCACCGAGGAACTAACGTTACTTTAGGTCAAAATAAAAAAATTCATTTCACATAAACTCTATAATATAGATACACATGTGCAAGAGTATCAGAGGCAGCGCCGGCCATACATATGTGTGTGTGTGTGTGTGTGTATATATATATATATATATATATATATATATATATATATATATATATACTAGTTTCTACAAACGTGCGTTGCACGTTGATATATACCATAATAATTGTTGTGAATGCGAACTTGAAATGATAATATGTTTTGTTATAATATAAATGGAGGAGATATACAATGCGATGATCCCTTAATTAATATAAACATATAGAGTAGTAGACATAAGTAATTTTTCCAAATAGAAAAAGTTGAGAATTCAAATACAATAATCCTTCAAATAATCAACTACAGTTTATTTTGGTAAGCGAATTGAAAATAAAATGCCTTCTTTGTATGTGCATGTACAATCTTATTTATGGCACTTATCACTTCTCATACCATCTAATTTTCTTGTTGCGGTATAGCCATCTCTTCAAGCAATTGTCTTTTGATATTGTATGCATAAATTCATCCTAGCCGTCGTTTGTCATACTTGTTTTCCAGATCCCAATAGGTCTCTATTACATCCTTCTATTCACAAGATTTCTTCTTCCAAGCAACTTGTTAAAGTTATTTCTTTAGTCTTCTCGCTCTTGAAATTTAGAAAATATAAACCATGTTGGGCAGTTTTGTTGTCCTTTCGCCCCTATTTTCAACTCCGAAGTTGTTCACTTTAGTGAAAACCACTTTGCTTCCCCCAAAAATACTGCATATTTCTTCAAGTGGTTGAGAAAACTTTAATTAGTGCGTGCAGGAAATTTACAACAAATGAGTAATGTATTTGTATTTTTAACAACTTTTAAGTATAGATATATGATCCATCCAAATTAAATATAGTACTTCATATATGTCATTTTCATGATCTCAACATAATTGTTAAATACTAATGTAAGTCTATTTAATATCGATTCAATTTTAAAAATAATCTTTCATATAATTACTTACATACGACCAATTTGCATATCAAGTAAGTGATTTCATTTGGTAAATTGAACAACAAATTAATTATATTTTTAATTATATTTTATTTCATGTTATGCATATGATTAAATAATAGTATAATTTAATATTATCATATAATGAACATCAACCATAATTAATAATTGTTGAAAAAAAAGATATATAAATCACAAATGGCAGTAAATGAAAATGAAAATGAATAGGGTAACATAAGTAGAACCTGATATTTGAAACTTTTTTCTTGATCCATACCGCTGACGGATTTCGGGTGGATGAAAACCAATTTTGGATTCAAAACCGACGTTGTTAATGATTTCATATAAAATCTGGAAGGAATATATGCAAGTGCATTAAACTCTAATTAGTATAAACATTGTAAAAATTATAAAATATATCAGAATATTTGTGCCCGAAATTTGGAGGGGGAAAGTTCAAGCTTTAACTAATGAAAGGATATCATTCATTTTGATACATAGCAAAAGAAAGATCGAGACTGCTTGAGGTACATAGTTTTTCGTACTAACTAAAAGTTTACCTATCTACTCTCCACTTCTGTTCCCTGAAAATGCAAATACTTGAAATGGCCCAGTCACACGTCATGAAAATTGTAATAAAAAAAGTAAGATGTGAGGCATTTTGGTGATTTTCCGTATACTTATGAAAAGGTCGTGTCAATTTAACACACAATTAAGCAAGATTTTGTGCTTGTAGAATACTGAAAGTAGTCTAAAAATAATGAAACGATGTGATGGACGTACGAAAAACATATTAAGTGAAGCAAGACGTATCAAGAAAACTATCTATAGGGTACCAATTTTCATGCAAAGTATATATGGTTAAATAGAAATTCAATCTCCAAAATACAATACTAACTAAAGAAATCCAAGTTCATTTCTCCAACTCAATTGCCAGAAGTTAACCAATAAGAATGAAATTTTGGAAGTAGTGAATGAAGAAGAGGGAGAGTTATTTTCTTGTAACAATGGTGAAATTAAACTGGCAGTTTTTCCAAAGGAGATTTCGAAAGTGACTATTGTATTTTTTATGTTGGAATCTTACTGGTTTCTTGTGAGCGCCTTTAATGATTAACAAAGGCATTTGTTTCTAAGGCAATGGATGAAAAATTAATGACCAAAGAAACACATTTAATTAGTACATGGTTAGATGAACAAACACAACCCTTCAGAAAGTTGCCATCCGCTTCCATTTTCAGTTTCTTAAAGTTGTTATTAGTTCATTTAATAAATTTCTACATTTCAAGGGTATTATGGTCTTTCAACTTTTATCTTTTCAAGTACATGCTTTTATAGTAATACTAGTCTCCCGACACGCGCGCTGCGCGTGAATTTTGTTCTCAATGAATGTATATTTTTAACAAAATCACATATATTATATTAAAATATATGATAGAGCTATAGAGTAAAAGTTAAGATAAAAGTGCACGTATAAAGAAGTATTATCAAGCAAATTGTAGAGTTGAGAACTCAAAGATAACTTTGTATTTGGATATTGCTACAGGGAAGCTAACTGTTTGACATATTTCATGTCTAACCTAGAGGAACAATAGAAATTTATTTCATTTTTCATGAGATCTTTGGTTGTTTCAAAATACTTTATTCATCCTTCATGTATTTCAAGAAGGCTTGGACAAATATCTACTTTCTATATTGTATAATTCTGCAGTAAGGCACTCGTATGGGTCAATGCCTTACCCCACCACTATGATAGTTTTGATTAAAATATAATTGTTGATTTTATTTAGCCAACTCAATTAAAAAAAAAAACACTCAAATATGATTTTATGATTCTTTTTACTATGTTATTTTCAAATAAAATAGCAGCTACTTTAATATAATTTAGATTAGCTTACTAATTTGTAATATTATGGTTAGCTAATCAATTCACCTTTAACTTTATATTTTATTATAATTATGTTATGATTTTCTTTTACATGGGGATTAGTCCTACAATCTATTCCTAGATTTCACTCCACCTGGAGAAACATTTACATCAACAACTCTAAATGCTCATGTTAGAATATAGTGATGATTTAATCAAAGTAGAATTGGAAATTATCTTTCTCAAGTTTGTAACCTTTTCACTGCCTTTTTCTAATTTGTAAACTTTAATTTCATTCCTAAATTTAATGTTAAATGATAATTCTGACATCTAATCTTTATTTCTTGTGAACAAATACATTGAAAAAATCACAGTTACATCTCTACTCTTTAATCTCAATAAATTGACAGGAATATATATATATATATATGCAGGAAAATTAAAAAGCAAAATCGTATTGCAATACTTACAAAACACTTATAGTTAGGACCATTTATCACACACAAAAAGTAGTTGATAATCACAAACAATGCAAAGCTACTGAGATGAAAGAAAAGAATTTGCGTCCTTATATCTTCTTCACTCACATACGATGCCAAATAATCCAACAACCAATAAACCACATCATATACAATATGCGTTGAAGAAAATAATAGATACACGAAATTAATATTTGAAAAAGGAAATTAACTTACCAGTTGAAGAAAAAATATTTGGTGCGTGCAATACCGAATCAAAATCAGACCTCCAAATAAATAACTTGAGGGTTGAATGTGGTGCTACTTTACACTACCAACCAGCGTGAATAGGCGTGCTTTTTCAAAAGACACAATCTTAGCGTAAATAGGTGACTGCTTCTGAAAGACACAATCTTTTGAGGAATTTCTTTCCGAAGTTTGAATTTAGGAGTTTTGTAGTTTTTGCTATTTAATTTTTCTCTTTAGTTAAATTACTTAGGTTAAGAGTTCATGTTTAAGAGTTGCAACACCTCGGGAGTGCAAAGCTACGTGAACAACTGTTAAGTGAGTTTCATTAGTTTTTTTTTTTTTTTTTTTTTTTGTGCAAGTATGGTATTTAAGTTATTCAGAAGGGTAATTTAGTAAAATGACTTTTACCTATGGAGATGACATGCTTTTATAGTAATATATATATATATATATATATATATATATATATATATATGGAATGTGCTAAAGGTTATCAAATAAGTAACCCTGATTTTAAATAAACATGCAAACATGGAAATGGACAGTTTAATATCGACTTTGACAATTTAAAAAACAAAAGAAAAGTAGTTTCGTGTAGACGTGTATCTTGGAGTTAGATTATTCTCATAAAATGTGGATTAAGCATTTCTAACTTCAAAATAGACACGAATTATTCTTGTATCATAGTATAATTTGACATCAACTTAGGGAGATTATTAAATTATTATGAATAATCAACATATGTTCTTTTTAAAGTATTATCTAAACGTTAATTGAAATTACGATCAAATATTTATCTCGTTGAACGATCAAGACACACATGAAAGTAAATAAAAAAAATATAAAATTTTATTAAATAAATTCCAGACCTCTTAATACCACCATTTTATTTGTTGGACCACCCATGAACCATTTTATTTGTTGGACCACCCATGATTAAATAATGATATCCCCATCGCTTATGTAAAAAGGCTTAAATAATATTCCTAAGTTCCTATAATAGATGGTACAATTTTGTTACTTTATAATTCTGTTCTAAAAAAATGACACAATTTTAAATCTAGAAATACTTTATGATTTATAATCATACAAATATTTATAATAAAATTTAAACAATAAATTTCAAAAATTTATTTTTTATTTTAACTCCGATACAAATCAAACTGTGATATTCAAACGAGAGGAGTGATTACTCCATCTATTATCTTTAAGGTTGTAAGTTAAATGCTCATTCTATTCGAATATACTATAGTTAGGTAGAGTGGACCACTCTGAACCATTGTTCCAAGGACAACAAACTGAGGCCACAAACTTGCCCTAGAGGAACGTCTATCACATTCAAGACAACCAATTAGTGTGTCACCTACTTGACATACTTCCTCCGTCTCAATTTATGTGGCACCATTTAACCGGGCACGGAATTTAAGAAAATAGAGGTTGATCTTGTTAAGTATCAATTTTACCCTTGAAAAAGTAAGAGAGAGAAGATTTGAGTAATAAAAAAGTTGTTGGTAGGTTCAAAAGTATGTAGGACCCAACAAGGATAAAATAGAGATGATGCATTAAAAAGTTGTCAAATAAAAAAATATGCCACTTATTTTGGGACAAAAAAAAAAAAAATGGTGCCACATAATTTGGGACGGAGGAGTACCATTTAGCTCCACCATCCTAAAATCAAGTGTTGCCAACAATCATTTACTCATCATTAATGAGACGCAACCCTCAGTATCCATAGCTACAACTTACGAGAAATAAAATAAAGAAAAGAAGACTTGTACACATGCACGATCTGCTGGCATTTTGATTTACATTTATTAGCATGAGATCACTTATTGAAGATCTTGCAAATAAAAATAAGCACCCGATTCATGTGTACGTTTATATACTTTATTGATACATCAATACTATTATGGGTAACCCACTTCAATTAGTATACATCGCTGTAACTTTCGATCACTATCAACAAAACAATAATTTCCACCAACTACATGACCTTTTACAAGGAACAGCCAAAAACAAGGGACAAAATTATTTACCCCATATAATACAATCACACACAATTACCTTGCTCTTTATTATTTGAGGAATATGAGACATGAATATGGTGTTACAAATTCATTGATCTCTAATTATTTATGGAACATATGAGACATGAATATGAGCCTGTTTGGATAAGCTTAAAAATGACTTAAAAACACATATGTGCTTATAAGCCCATTAAGCCTTTATGTGCTTACAATAAGCTTATAAGCATTATGACTAATAAGCTCACCCAAACGGGCTCTATAAGTGGTATCATCAAGACAACTGACCTCGTCTATGGATTGCTTGACGTAGCCTTTACGTCACGCCTATGTAAAATTTAATGGTTTGACTAATCCAGATTCGTTTTGAATAAATCTACTAAGCAGGTAAAGCGCTTTCGATCTGTAGCTTCTCCATTCCAATAGCACTCTGTCCACTTCTAACATAGTCCACAAAAGCTTGCATGTTCCTCTCGGATGAGCCACCCTCTAACACTACTTCCTCTGCTTGCTTCTTCCATTTCAATGCATTTTCTTTTAACTCTTTTGATTTTGGCCCACTAGTAACCTCCCTCACACATTTCTCAACTTCTTCCCTTGGTATAATCCTATTTTCAGCCTCACCTCGACATAACCTAAGTCCAACTTTGAAAACATCTACTAAATACTTAGCATCAGTGACTTGATCACCCCATTGAGGAAAAGCCAAAACAGGCATACCACTGGAAAGTGCTTCCATTGTTGAATTCCAACCACAATGTGTCACAAAACAGGCCACTGATGGATGTTCCAACACTTGTTCTTGTGGACACCATTGCACTATTTTTCCCTTATCCCCTGCTCTCTCTAGAAAATCATCAGGCAACACTACTGGCTCCAAATTTTGGACCTTGCTAGGTGGCCTAATGACCCATAAAAAATTCACTCCTGAATTTAACAAACCATATGCTATTTCCTCTGCTTGTTCTTTTTTCAAAATAACAATACTACCAAATGAAATGTAAACCACAGAAGATGGTGCTTTTGAATCAAGCCAATCTAGGCAGTCATCAACTTTCATGAAATCACCATGCACATCATCAGTAGGTGCAACAACTTTAGGGTATTTGAATAAAGGACCAATAGTCTTGATTGGAATATTTTTGGACAAGTAACTAACAACATCATGTTCAAGTTCTTGGAAAGTTTCCATAAGAATAAAAGACAATTTGGATAAATTCTTGTATTGTCCTAAAATAGCTCTTCCTAAAAAAGGATAAGGAGTAGAAGGGTGCAAGAAACTAGGCACTTCATCATATTTCAAAAGTGGCATGCAAGGTAATTGAACATCAATTTCAGGTTGTGATTCACTAGGAAATGGAACTAGACCATGGTAATAATGATAATAAGCTGAAAAGCAAGCAGCTGATTGAACCCAAAGCATAGCACTAGGAATACTAAGACTTTCAGCAACATCAACAACCCAAGGAATAAAAGGATTATTAATTAAACAAGAAACAGGACGACCTTGTTCTTCATATTTCTTGATCATAGTAGGTAGAACTTGTTTACCAATACGTTCAAGATGTTGTAAATACAAGTCTAAATCAGAGTTAGAATCATCCCACTCATCATTAAAAAACTCAAATCTAATCATACCATTACCATATGGAGTTGGTTCATCACTGATTTTGGAATTTGCTTTTTTCATTTCAGCACCAAAACTTTCAGGTGCTGAGAAAGTAACAAGAAGGCCTTTTGCTGCTAGGCTTTTGCCTAGTCTAAGTAGTGGATTGACATGTCCTTGGCCTGGAAATGATACAAGAAGTACATGAACAGGTGCACTTTCACTTACTATAGATCCCATCCTTGCTTTTGAAGATGCTTGTGGAGGAGTAAATTTTGGGTGCAAATAATAAGTGTGAGAAAATTGGTATATATTTAAATTAACGTGTGTGTGATACTTAATTTAGTAGACAAGTACAAATTGAATTTCCTAAAGTGTGGAATGTGAAAGATAAGTTGAATGGTCAGTGGTCACCATGCTCCTTGGTTCTTACTTTCTCCAAGTACGACAAGTAACCGGTTGGGTAGCTACCAAAAGTGGAAAAATAAACGAAATGAACTGTAACTAATAAAAAATGTACCTAATAATTATTTCACCTGTTTTTATTTTATAAGTTATGGAAGTACTTTGTAAATAGAAAATGATTTGAGTCATTCTCTAAGGCCAAAAATCCTTGTTTCCACGGATTCTAGAATGTGGATGGTCATTGGAAATACCGACAGAGGTAACAAGTTTCTCTAACTTAAAAGACAAACTCATTTGCCCAGTACACCAGAACGGAAGGGGAGAACAATAAAAATTACTCTCCCCGTTCCAAAATAGTTGTCGTCTTTAATTTTTTCACGCTCATTAAAAAAATAATTAAATAGAGTATATATTTTACTATGTTACCCCTATTTAATGTTTAACTATTACTTTATTGAGAATTTTTTCAATTATTAAAGATATAGTTGGAAAAGACTGACAATTTTAGTCTTGAAATCCTAAAATGTCAACTAATTTGAGACAAATAATTATTGCTAAAATGTCAACTAATTTAGGATGGAGGGAGTATAACTTTTTAAACTGGCAAAAAGTACATAAAGATTGCGAGTACACATTTGAATGAGCAACACTTACCGTATTTACTTTTTTTAAGAGTTTGAATTAAATTTAACAAGTACCTTAACTACAGTTAAAATAAATAAGCTTTGGAAACACTTTCTATTTTTGATATAGGAAATTGTATTTCTCCACAAAATTTGGTACACCATTTGTCATTATTCATCTTAGGATTTTTCGTCAAAACATTTAATTGTTAGACTTCACAATCAGTAAGGTATCCCCTCTCCACAAAACAAAGTCAGATTGTTTTATAACTCATGTTGATTGATGATCTAAAACGATCTTAATCTTGCCAATTACTAATAATCTGACTTAAAAAAAAAAAAAAAAAGAACACAAACTCTAAGTACTAGCTATCTAACAGAAAAATATATGAAGAAGTCTTGCAACAAATAGGAAATGAATATCTGAAGCTGCCGAACAAATAACGAAGCTAGAATTTTTTTTTGTGGGGGGGGGGGGGGGGGGGAGGGGGAAGGGAGATCGAGGGGAATAGCTTAGTGTTAGCCCCTCGGACTGAGACATGATAGAGGTCGGCAGATGGCTATGTTAAGGGTCTGTATACGTTGCTCATTAACATAGGCAGATTGTGGGAAGTAATGCGTAAGTCGTTTGATGTGAGTGCATCGTGTGTCTAAGTGTGCAGGCATGACACTTGGGCAAGACGGGTAAGCAAGTATCTTGGAGGTAGCAAGACAACCTTGCTTGTAGGGGCAAAGTGTGGGAAAAGGCATAGATGGCGCATGGCACCAAGACTGGGGCATGCATGCAAATTAGCTAAGTATATAGCATGGCATTGGCATGGCTAAGTATGTTGAAGAACGTCGGCGAGTGTTGGGTGCACGTAGCAGCTGAAATGGGCATGTGTGCAGCTTCGTGCCAAGACGTACGGTCGGCTGATTTTCTTAGGCGCATGCACAAGGCATGCAAGGCACGTGAGCAGACTGGAAGTAAGTCAGACGTGCGAGATATGGGGGCCCATGACTTAGAATGTGGCTGACTTGTTTTGTAATTAACTTGCCTAGGCATGTGCCATGCACGCCCCTTTCCTTTGTACCTGCCCTTGGCAGCCCCCACCCCCCCTCTTTGTATATTATTGTTGAAAAACGTTGCTAAGGTATTCAAAAATAATTGTCTAAGGTATTCAAAAATAATTGTGAGCCTTTGGCAACAAGTTTCTTTGTATTTGTGGAAGTAATAATAGAAAGGTTGGATTTTTACCCGTATATGCTTGTCCTTTTGTTCTTTAATGTTTGATATAATTCTAAGTGTTGCAAACGTAGGCAAAACGTAGGCTGAAGTTGGATCCAGCCGTCTTCGTTTTCCTATTCATAGGTTTGTATCAACTAAGTCTCTTTCTACTTCCACGCTAAGCGTTAGTGACTATCGTGCAGAGTTTAATTTGTAAAAAATTGACCATGTAACACTTAGTATTGTAAAGTTCAACAATTTAAATGTTTTGTCAGAAAATCATAAAATGAATAAGGTAAATGGTGTGCCAGCCCACCCCACTCCCCAAAAGCTAACCCCTTCCCCCAACCCCACCACCCCCCAAACAAAAAAATGATTCACCAAATTTTTGTGGAGAAATATAATTTCAGAGTATTTCCAAGACCTACCTTTTTAACTATAGTTAAAGGTATTTGTTAAATTTATCTAATCTGTACCTTTAAAAATAAAATAAAATAATTGTAACTCATCTAAATACTCACTTGAGGAAATAGAGATAAAGTATAATGAAGATGAGTCAAATTACTTTCTTGTTTTTTTTTTTTTCGAATTAGCCATATTACAAATGTAAACCACTCGTAACTCGCTTTAGATATGTTATTATTACAATTCGCGAGTCTCGTCCTGAAAGATTAGCAAGTGATAAATTGGACAAGATTTGAGATTATAGTATAGCATTGTTACCTAAAACACACTGCAAGATAAACTGAACCTACGGATTTTACCAAACCTTACCTTCCAAGTCTAAGCTTGAATTTGCCGAAAAACACTTAAGTTTGCCGAACTTTTTTCTTTTAAACTGAAAAGGAAAAAGGACATTGTCCCTAGCAAAAATGTTGCCCAGTTTGTAGTCTCAATTATGTGTATTGTCACAACTCACAAGTCATTACAAAAAAAATAACAGGTGGTGAATGGTCCCAGATTTAATGCCTAAATATGTTTCACGTGTAACTCTATGCCTAAACTGATTGATCGTTATCAAACGGTAGCAACAATTCTGAAGATGTACACAAACAATAATCTGTCTAGACCATTCTTTCTTTATTAGGTGTGCTATGTCCATATTTTAGCTCTTATTCTACGGCTGCCAATTCTTTCGAGAAGTCAGGAGAATGACACATTAAGTCAAGTTCAACTGAGATGTTTAAAATATTCAAATCTGTTTCACTTGATGTAGTAATTAACATGCATCAATAACTACTTAATTATCACATTCCCATAATAAATAGGGATAATTACATTAAAAGACAAGTAAAAGACGAAAATTACCAAAAATGGTCCATATTTTCGAATCTTACCCGAGTTGTCACCCTTTTTCCGAGATAGCAGTCGCCGCAAGTTTATACAAGTTTATACAATTTTATACAAATTTATACAATGTATAAAATTGTATAAATTTGTATAAGTGTGTATATGCGAGTGAATAAATCTGTATATTAAGGATGTTTATATGATTTTTATTTTTTTTGTGTATATTTTTGTATTTCTCTCATTGCTACATATTTATATATGTATATTCATGTATAATTTAATTTTTAAAGGGAGATTTGTGTGTATAAACTTGTCCAAAACAATGATTTAGACGCAATAAACAACTTAAATTCAGTAAAATACAAAAAAGTAATGACACCATTGGCGGGGGAAGGTGTTTGCCGGTGGCTTAGTGGCTGGGGAGGGGAAAATTTGATAGCTAGGATGTTTTTTATGAAGGAGTGCTAAAATTTATAATTTTAGGGGTGGGTGCTATGCATGAAAAAAAAAATATGGCCTCCTATTTGTAATTTTGGGTAGTAGGCTGCCTATTTTTGAAAATTCCCCTAATAAATAGACATAAAAGGCTAATGAATATATTGTTTTATTTTTTCTAAAAATCGGCATAAAATCCCTTATCTTCTTTTACAAAGGTAGCATTGTCAGACATAGGCGGACCTACATGTGTTGAAGGGGTATCAATTGATACCCCTTCGCGGGAAAAATACACTATGTAGATGGGTAAAAAAAATTTTTGTATGTGTATATACATAGGTTGAGTCCCCTTAATTCTTTTCATATGTTAACTTGTTTAAATTTTGATACCCCTTAGCAAAAATCCTGGGTCCGCCACTGTTGTCAGATATACTATTTGTTAGCGCATATTATTTTAAAAGAAAAACAATCATCATATTATATAAATATTTATACATCTTATTGATATGCTGATAAAGTCCCATATGGATTCATATGCATAGAACCTGCATATATTAAACATATATATATAATTGTGTTCATAATGAGTAGGCAATTTTTGTATATATGTCGAATACGCACATTATATGTTATCAATACAAATAGGGCGGATCCAAATTTTTTGTTAAAGAGTATCAAATATAAATAAGTTAACAAGCAAAGAAATTAAGGAGACTCAACATATAGTATATATACATAATTTTTTTTATCAATCTACACAATATAATTTTCCCGCGAAGGAGTATCAATTGATACCCCTTCAATAGCCTTAGGTCCGCCCTGCAAATAGGTTGTCGATATTTATTATACATATACAGGCTACGTATCAAAAGGAATCTTATAGTTATTAGTGGACTGAAGTAAATGCTAACCACCAGTCTTATTGTTATTTTTCAGGGCTTTTTACACACTTAATTACAAAAAAGTAGTAATAATTTTCAAATTACAAGACATAACATTATTTTGATTAACACATTTCACATTAATATAATACATTTCACTTTCATTTTTTCAAATTCAAAATCCTTCAAATCGTACAGATCCAAAGAGGAAAGCAACCACAGAAAGAATAACACCGCCATCACCCCAATCCCACCACCCCAGTGATGTAGCCATCACCCCCGCCCAGATCCAAGACAAATAGTAACGGGGAGAAGCGACTGCCTGGGGCTTTTCCAGTGAGGTACAACGGCATCGCAGCGTGAAGGACCTCTGCCTGCAGGCTTTTCCGGTGAGGTACAGCAGCACCGCCTCGTGAAGGGCGACTGCCTACGGGATTTTACGGTGAGGTACAGTGGCATTGCAGCGTCAAGGGTGTTCACGTAGATACATGCGGAGTAGGTGTATGTACTTCTCTTAAGGCTCTCCGTCAACGGGACTCTATCACAACTACATAGATTAGTGTAACCGTTTTGTGTGAAAATGATTTACGAGTGCAAAGAGAAAACTAGAAGGAAGAGGCATGGGAAATTTTTTTAAATTATTTGGGATTTCACTGCTGTGTATTGTTGGGGGAATTAAGTTCTCCATAAAACACCCACATTCTTATAATTTGTATGGACCCCACCCAAACGTGATCTATATTTAATATAACTACTGGAACTAAACAGAATGTGCCCTTTCTACATGTCATTTTATTCCTTACTTTTCATTCCTCCATTTTTTATCACCCTTTTTACCTTTTTTATTTTATAACGTTCAAAGGGGATAGTATTATTCTAATAATACTATTAGTTTCAATGGTTCATACAACAACATTTTACGATGCTCAATATTTTCGAGGTTAAGTTTTCTTTTTACTAATTGAATTTAGATTTTTGGGATATTAATTTGTGGATGAACATGTTGAAACAATATGAAAAAGCTGTTGAAACATTCTGATACAGTCTGAAACAGTGTTGGAATTGTTGATTCAGTGCTGAAAATAATCTAAAACGGTGCAGAAACAGATTGATACAGTGCTGCAGAAACAGTTGATACAGTGAAGAAACAGTTAGATACGTTGCTGCAGAAACAGTTGAAACGGTGCAGAAACAGTTAGATACGGTGCTGCAGAAACAGTTGAAACGGTGCAGAAACAGTTGAAACGGTGCAGAAACAGTTAGATACGGTGCTGCAGAAACAGTTGAAACGATGTAGAAACAGTTAGATACGGTGCTGCAGAAATAGTTGAAACGGTTCAGAAACAGTTAGAAACAGTTGAAACGGTGCAGAAACAGTTAGATACGGTGCTGCAGAAACAGTTGAAACGGTGCAGAAACAGTTAGATAAGGTGCTGCGGAAACAGTTGAAACGGTGCAGAAATAATTAGATACGGTGCTGCAGAAACAGTTGAAACGGTGCTGCTGAAACAGTTAGATACGGTGCTGCAGAAACAGTTGAAATGGTGCAGAAACAGTTGAGATACGGTGCTGCTGAAACAGTTAGATACGGTGCTACAGAAACAGTTGAAATGGTGCAGAAGATACAACGAGATACATCGAGGATGGGATGAGGAAAAGTGAAATTAGGGGAAATGATAGGAATAAAAGTGAAATTGGGGGAAATGGTGAGAGGAAAAGTGAAATAGGGAGAAATGAGAGATGTAAAAGTGATTGTGGGGGAAATAGGAGGAAGAATGTAAGGGTTTGGTATGTTATGGGAAAATATTGCTATGTTTTTGCTATATTTGTAATTAACTCGTGTTTTCCTCTATATAGGGTTATTTTGCTAAAATGTTGCTATGTTTGGTAATTACGTTCTAAAACTTGTACTTTTATGTAAAAAATCCTATTTTTCAAAGTTCACAAGTCACCTGTTATGAAGTAAAAATTTCGTGTAGGGGCCTGTTTGGCGCGCGCTAATTGATTTGTAGCCGTCAAACACTAATTCGCTGAGAAATAGCCACCTCCGGACAAATCCCAGTATAAATACTGGGAAGCTTCAGTAAACTAACCCCAGTATAAAATACTGGGGCTTTGAACAAGTTTTGTTCAAGGCCCCAGCATTTTGTTATGGGACTTTGTATCAAGCTTCAGTCCTATAACAAAATACTGAGGCTATGAACAAAATTTGTTCACAGCCCCAGCATTTTGTTATGGGACTGAAGCTTTATATATAAAGTCCCATAACAAAATAATGGGATTTATCCCTTTGATGGGACCTTTGTTATGGGAATAAGTCCCATTATTTTGTCCCATAACAAAATAATGGGACCTTTGAACATGTTGATTCAAGGTCCCATTATTTTGTTATGGGATTATTTTGTTATGGGACTTCTTCAGTCCCATAACAAAATATTTGGGCTTTGAACAAGTTTTGTTCAAAGCCCCAGTATTTTGTTATGGGACTAGTCTGGGGTGTTTTCCAACGCTAATGGAGCTTAAGTATGCGCGCGAATTTTTGGCTATTCTTCAATGAATTTTGAAACGCTGGATAGTCCCCAATGAGCGCGTCCAAAAATGGCTAGTGATCAAAATTTCCCTGTTATGAATGGAAAAAGTCCATGAAGAGCCACTTTTGCCAGTAGTCTTTGGTTTGAGGCCATTTTTTTAATTAGTTTTGAATGGAAGGCTACTTTTTGGAACTTCAATCCTTGTGGGTTGAACTTCACACAAGTTCAGTCCACAAGGGTTGAAGTTCAACTTCAGCCCACAAGGATTAAAGTTTACGCATTTATGCTTAAAAGTTCAGCCCTTACGGATTGAAGTTGAACTTCATAACTTAAGTATGAAGTTCAACCCACAAGGTTTGAACTTCAGCCCACAAAGATTGAAGTTTGAAAAAATGGCATCTCATATAAAACTAATAAAAAAAGTGGCTTCAAACCAAATACCAGTGGCAAACGTGGCATGTGGGCAAAATTCTGTTATGAACTCAATTATGAAATTGGCCGATTAAAATTGGTGGACATGGGCCTGGAACTAATTTGACGCAAGAGAAAATCACATGGCATGAACATTTAGAAGAGTCCCTAACAAAAAATAGACACATTTTTCCTTTATTATGATTTGTAGACATTTAACAATATGTCATTTACTTATTATAGACATTTTTGTTTACTAAACGCTTTCCCCCTTATATGCCTATTTTTTGGGGAGTCCAATAAATATTTCAGTTATTTGAAGATGAGATATTATCTCATTAGTTATAGCCACAATATATGGGTACAATTAAGCATTATACATGCCTTAAATATAGGAAAAAAAATTTACTGTAACAATATCACTTAAAATCTTTCCCTTAATTATCTCATTCTAACAATATTCACGATTATAACCTAGTTCCCTTCACTCTCTCAACTATCACAACTATTCTTCATCCTAATAAGCCTTCTGTTACACCTAAAACCTCAATTATCCAGCAAACTCATATAAAGTTGTTGTTCTTGTTATCTTCATCATCACTCAGTATACTACATAGCTCTTGGATTTCTAAGTAACAAATATAATTTCTCTTGGAAAATGAAAAAAAAAAATCAAATTTGATTCAAACAAAATCTATAGGTTCCTTTCATTTTGTTCGACGAAGATAAAAAGTTTATCCAATAAAAGTTTGAAAAAGTTGTTGACTCGAGTGGTAAATATGACCATTATAAAGTGATGAGGAATATATATAGTTGAAGAGAAAGAGAATAATATAGTTTGACTATTGTATACGTTGCATATCCTATTTAACTTTGCTGTCTTGGACTAATTTTTAAAAATTGTATTTGCATATTCAATGTATATATGACATAATTTTGATGTATGCATATCCTATATAACTTTGATGTCTTGGACTAATTTGTTAAAAATTTTATTTGCATATCTAATATATATATGGCATAACTGTGATGTATGCATATCCTATGTAACTTTGATGCCATGGACTAATTGTTAAAATTTGTATTTGCATATTTAATGTATATATTGCATAATTATGATGTATATTCAATATAAATGACATAACTGTGAATTAGCATTCAAGTTTTTATATCTAATGTATATTCAATGTATATGTGACATAATTGTATAGTGAAAATCACTTGATATGCATAAATTATGCATATTTTAGGTATAACATATATTCTAGATATACATTTTGCGTACATCTTTCGTATATATTCTATGCATATTTTTGTTATACATTCCGTGTATATCTTGTGTTATACATTTCACATGTTTTTTTGGTACTTATTCTCCATTTATTTTTGGTATTCATTTTGCACATACTTTGGATATACCTTTTACATATTTTAGGGTGTATATTCTGAATAATTATGGGTATACTTTGTGCACACACTTCATATATACTTTTTGCATATTTTTATATTCTGGATAACTATGGCATACTTATTGTATATTTTTTGCATATGTATTATGCATATACAACTATCATAAGTGCTTCCGTTGCGATTCCCAGTCGCATTCCATCACAAACAATCATCAAACTTATCTATGGAATCTCAAGCTATACCCATATGTTTTGTAAACTAGATACAAACTAATGTATCTTGATTTTTTCTTTTTTATTTTTTTAAGAAAGCTCATTCTCATCAAATTTGAGGAGAAATAAAATGGGTGTACTAATCCATTCTATCAAATAAAAAGTTTCTTGAATAGTTCTGCTTCTACACCAAAAAACATAAGTAAAGTGACAAGAAATAAGGTCCTGGTTGTTCTTAAATCTAAACAAAGTGAGTGTGAAGTAAAATTCCTTTGTTTTCTTAGTTCATTTGGGACTTCAAAATTTTGCTTGTGTGCATTTTGCTTGCAAGCTGTGTTGGTGGGTGTAGAAAGAAGAAGGTGACCGTAGATGTGGAGCAGGTTATGATGTTTTTTTGTTAAGAAATATTAATTATCTAATGCAGCTGTAATTCCCCTGGCTAGCCTTTGTGCAAGATTTCATGTGGCTATTTGAATGTAGGGCTAAGTTCGATTTTGGCTAGATATGTTATTTTCTCTTGACGCAAAGTGAAAGAGTTGAACAGCCCAATAGATGGTTAAGTAGTTTTTTTAGGCCCTATGTTAGAATAGTAGTTAGTATATATCAGTAGATTAACAAAGTAAGGTATGCTTATTGTAATGTTGTCTTAGGCAAAGTCTCCTGTATCTCACCCCCTTCTTTTATGGGTATAATTCCCTATCCTTCTCATCCTCATGTCTTACTTTAGTTGCAATATTCCTCCATATTACTTCTAAGGTTATTACAAGTACTCCAAGTGTTACCAGTGTGTGTTTATTGAGTTTGTTACATCACCACTCTGAAAGATTACTCTGAAACATTGTGGGGTGATAATTGAACTTGAAATTTACGTTAGATTTTAGTCATATATGACGTTCTTGGCATTTTCCTCCATAGCATTGTGTCATGGAGCATTATTAGATTGAAGGAATCTATCGAAATCAAACAAGGCCAAGAGACTAGAACAAACATATCTATCATCATCCCAGTTGTTAGAGAAATTCCCTTTTGTTATGACAATGATTGAAAAATAAAAGTGTCATATTATTTAAAAAATGTTGAAAGTGACTTGGGTGACAACAGTCTAACAGAGAGAAAAGAACAAACAAAAGAGAGAAAATACGGGAGGGATGCAGATGGATATCAAAACTTGTGCAAAACAATAAAGTTAATTTCAAAGTTTTTACTGTAGTAGCATATTAGTACTTCCACAATAAAGTTTTAGAAAGTCGAGTGTCCTTTGAAGTCTAGAATCTAAACAAGTCTGGATGTATGAGATGCATCATATATACCATCAGTAATATATGAAACTATTGTTAGAGATTTATGTTATTGTATTGGCCTAAATCGATTTAGGACAACAAAGCGAATTTGGAATGAGTTTACAAGCAATGCTAAGTATCAACATCGAAATAAAACAATAAGATTGAGCAAACTGATGAACATAAAATAGAATAAGATTTCAATATATGGTTTGAGTACAAATTTTGACAGAGTTTCTGTATATATCTGTGAATACTTAATACATCAAATGAATTGCTATTTAAAGACAAATAATTAGTGCCAATTTTTCCCATATTTCCCACGTCTTTGCCCACATTCCGCATCTCTAAAAGTGGGTTTGATGGTGTGAGATCATGAGGCTGCTTTCTCGCTGTAAGTGGGGCGGTCCACTGAGGCTAAGATCTTTCACCTCGGGGCTGTCAGCTCTCTTACTAACCGAGGTTAAGATCTACTGAGGCGCGGCCGAATCATACCCTCGGTTGCTGACTTCGGCGACCTTACTGTCTGCTCCAAGCCTTGGCTTGTGAATGTCCGTTCAGTAGACCTCGGGTCATACATCCGAGGTGCCACATAGCACGAGCCAGTTTTTACCCAGCACAGATTGTCCCTCCACTCCTCGGGCAAGTGTCAGACTAACCGAGGGGTGGAATGAGTTTGAGCGGGAGAATGACGTGGCTCGACGTACGCCAAGTATTTCAAAACAACGCCCATCACTTCAACTTCCTGCCGAATGAGACGTGATGACCGTTGCTTAGCTTTGAATGGTCGCGCCGTTTCTTTTGATATTCCCAACGTTATAATAGTGATCACCTCTTCTCCTATAAATATATCTACTTGAAACCATTTTCCTTACTTGCGATTGCTCATCTACAGTGAACAAACTTCATAGCCATTAAAAGAATCTCAGGTATCCTTTTGTTTTCAAAATCTCAAGAAATCTTTTTCCTCTAAATTTCAACCATGTCTGCGACACATTCCATTCAAGGCTCCAGTGGTTCTTCAGAGCTGAGGGTTCCTCCCACCGACACCATGATCGTTGGAGGGGAGTTGGTAAATGTGCCTCACCCACAGAACATCGTTACTTTAGTGGAAGGTGATGAAGAGGCTACGTCACAGATGGGGGGTTTGAGGCGGCACAAACAGACCGCCGGTCGTGACAACGTCGTCGAAAGAGATGACGATGTTGTGAGCGAGGATGACGTCGAGGGTGATGACGTCGAGGCTGAAGAAGATGAGCTCGACGCCACTACGGAGACCGGGGTTGAATTGCCCAACGTCGAGGAAGGGCACACTACCGAGGTTGGGCCCTCGGGGCCTAAAAAGAAACCAAAAATTCCTCTCGAGCAAGAGCTCGAACCTCATCATATCATCTCTTCAAGCTTCAACACCGACAAGGATCTCAAGCTGCAAAACCAAACGGCCGACCAGCAAGAATTGAATAGGAATGTGTCAGTGCAAACGACGCCTTCAATACTTACTAAGGTGATGTAGCGCTGATTCGCAAGGAATGTCGATTTGGGTCCGAGGTGAAGATTGTTATCCCTGACCCGAATAGCAGGTTTTGTGACCATATTGAAGGGTTGTCCTTTGCATATACTTATCTATTTACCATCGGGTTCTCACTTCCTGTTCATAGGGTGATTGATGAATTCTACCGAACATACAATCTTTGTTTGGCTCAGCTAGGCCCCAGGGTTTGGAGGGTCGTGCAGTGCTCAGATTGGCTGAGCCGAAGAGCCAAGGTGGAGTTTACCTTTCATCATCTTATCTCTCTTTATTATCCATATTTTCACAAGGCTGGGGTTGTTTGAACAACCGAGGTAAGTATGCAATTCTCACTAAAAGCGAAGACCATGGAGACCGAGGTTGGTGCGACCGTTATGTTCTTTTGGAGACCAGCATCTTATCTACCGAGCTTGATTTTCCAGAGAAGTGGAATAAGACGCGTAAGTATTTTGTTGTCATCATTCGGTTGCTATCTTTGCCTCTTTCCATTTCCTGACTTCATTTTGATTTGTTTTTCCCTTGCAGCCAATAAAGTTGACGTCATCCCTCCCGAGGGTCTGTCTGACTGGGTCAAGGCTGTGACCGAAGCTCGCAAGCATCCTATCAGATCTTGGATGGACATGGCTGCTAGCAATGGTTGGGCGTGCAAGAGATATGGTGAGACATTATTACGATTTCATGCCGGGGGGTATCCCCCAAAATTTCCTTTCTTGTTGTTAATATTCCTTCTCGTGTCAGGTTTTCCCAACATGGCAGTCAAGAAGAAGAAGAAGAATAAGAGAGGAAACGAAAAGAAGAAAGAGAAAGGAGAAGAGGATACCGAATTCGACGATGATATAGCCTCGGTGGCGAATCTAGTCGGGGACTTGAAAGAGAAGGTTTCCAAGTCTTCGAAGGGGGTCCTCTGGTCAAGGGACCTCAAAAGGTGATATTGACACCTTTCTCGGTCACTTCACTTGCATTTCCACTTCCCCTTGTCTCTTTTTCTATAAACCTCAGACGTCATCTCCTGCAGGTTCAAAAAGAAAGAGGGTAACCTCGAAGAAGTCTTCCCGTTCGGTCCACCCTCGCACCGAAGCGATGACCTCCCCCAGGCCCGAAGTTGTTGAATGGTGCCGGGGGTTGATTGATGAGCCCATTGATGAGGGTACCGAGGATCTGGAAACCCATAGGGAAGTTGAAGTGGTGGACCTCGAGGGCTAGGAACATGACGCCGATGCAGTTGTGGCCAAAGCTAAAGGCAAGGCTAAAGTTGGGGAGGCTGGGGCCCCCGCCACCAGGGGGACAGCTATCAGCGCCACTCAAGCACATTCTGAGCCTGCTAGAGTTTTAGTTCTGGAGAAATCTTTCAGAAAACTGGAAGTATTGGCTTCGTCGAACCTCTTGGAGAGCTCTCGTGGAGATATTCTAAGCCTCATGCCCTTGCTAGGGTCGAAGGAGGAGGCTATTGTTCAGAAATTCTCCCCGACTCAACAGCCACTATTCTTGCTGCAAACGCACTTAGGGTAAGTATTACCGCTTTCAATGTTTTCTTATTTGGGCGTTTATTTTCCTTCTGACCCCTCAGTAATTTTTACTTAGGGTTTTCTTTTATCACTGAGGGCCGCTGAACTTGAGACCGCGAGGTACGAAGAAGTTCAACGTGTCGCCAATGCTTGAGACAAGCAAAAGGACACCTTTAATGCTCAAATCATCGAATTGAAAGCTCAATTGGCCAAGTCTTACCCCGATCTGCGTGAAGTGGCTGCCGCTTCTGAGGCCAAAATACAAGCCGTAGGTGATAGTTTTCAAGCGGAACGCTCGAGGCTGGATGCTGAAATCGTAAGGCTTGGTGGTGAATTGGCCCAAGTCAAGGACGAATTCATGGAAGAAGCCAACAAGCATCACGAGCAGTTGAAAAAGCACGTGCTCGAGATCCAAATGCTGGAAGGCCAGAACTGAAGGATCCCGACTTTTGAGACCGAGGCTAAACTGTTTCGCGATAAAGTGGCTGACCAAAAGGCAAAGGCCAAGATCAGAGCTAAAAGGGCGGAGCTGGATAAGCGTTGGGTGTCATCAAATCTCGGTTGAAGCTACTCAAACAGTGCCTAGCTGGTGAGCTTAACTTGGAGGATGAGATTGCTAAGGTTGAGGACGACGCGGCTAAAGCCCAAGCTATGATAGATGAACTTTCTTCAAGTGAAGGTTCGGGCAATGATGAGGCCGAAGATGGAGAAGATGAAGAAGATAAAAGTGGGAAGACACCGAAGATGCTGATGTTGAGACCTCCGAGGAGGGGGCTGGACCCGAAGCATAGCACTTATGTTTTCTTCCTTTTATTTTTTTTTTGTTTGGCCATTGAGCCTGTTTGTATAAACAACTATGATAGCCTTCGGGCTTATTTTGATGATACTTTGGTGCCTTCGGGATTATGTCAATGAATTTCATTTTCTTTGTTTCTAAGTGTTAGTTTTATTTTGCCTTGGAAATTTCAACCGAACACTTAAGATAGTTTTTGCTTGCAAGACTTCGTAATTTATAATAAACTGATGCTAGCTTGGAACGACGTCTCGTTCCCAAGCCATGGCACGAAAGAATGACCTCGGCCAAATAATATGCATTCAATGGTTGAGATCGCAGAAATAAAGAGACATTGAATCAAGTTTATTTCATTGATAATAACAACGAGCAAAGTGCTAAGCTATTCCTACGGCGAACAGTCCCTGGTGTTAGAGTAGCTGATCTTCGGTACGTGGAGCCTCGAGTCAAATTGGACCGCATCCTATCTCTCTCACACCCCCCTAGTATACGGATGCGAATCTTGATGAAGATTCGAGCATTGTGTTGTTCCCTTCGCTTCCTGTAGAGGTCAAGCAAAGTAAACGAGGGGTTAGTAAGAATCATTCGACCTAAGCCTCAGAGCGTTTTCGTCTCGCATTCGTGGGTGAAATTTCATCAATTTAAAGGTTGCGTACCTTGGTGTTAGAAATAATACCGCTTTAAATTGGAGATATTCCAATTTAAGAGTTTGGTTTTGCCCTTCAAGTCTTCCAGTTGATAAGACCATTTTCCTATGATAGCTTTGACTTTGTAAGGTCCTTCCCAATTTGCAACAAATTTTCCAGTATTTTTCTCCTTAGTTGATTGGTTCGAAGCTTTTAGTACATAATCACCAACCTTAAAATCCCTAAGCTTGGCTTTCATGTTGAGATATGTTTTAATTTGTCTCTCCTAAGCCTCCAACCGAATCAAGGCTAATTCTTTTTTTCCTTCAAGTAAATCCATCTCTATGCGCATAGCCTGTTGTTTTGCGTCTTTGGTGGCGTGAGTGTACCGAAGGCTGGGTTCACCCACCTTCACGGGAATAAGTGAATCCATCCCATTAGCAAGGAAAAAAGGAGTTTCACCGGTGCTATTCTTCTCCATTGTTTTCATTGTCCACAACACTCCGGGCAACTCCTCGGGCCATGGCCCTTTCATTTCGTCAAGCCTTTTCTTTATGTTCTTAAGGATATATATATATATATAACTCTATTCGAGTATTCAGCTTGACCATTTGCACTTGGGTGATAGGGTGTTGATACTATCCTCTTTATGCCACATTGATTCAAAAAATGAGTGACCGCCAACCCCATAAACTGAGAGTCGTTGTCACAAGTAATTTCCCTTGGGACACCGAACCTGTAGATGATATTTTTGCGGATAAAATCTATCATCTCCTTCTTTCTGACTTTGGCGAAGGCCCCTGCTTCCACCTATTTGGTGAAGTAGTCGGTTAACACAAGTATAAACTGGACACTCCTTTTCGCCTTCGGCAGAGGGCCTATTATATCCATTCCCCATTTCATAAATGGCCAAAGTGACACGACCGAATGCAAGGGCTCGGCCTGCTGATGAAACATTCGGTTGTGTCGTTGACATTTATCACATTTCTTCACAAAGGCTTTGGCGTCTGCGCTAATAGTTGGCCAATAGTATCCAGCCCGAAGTAATTTGCGCACTAAAGCTTTTCCTCCCGAATGGTTGCCGCATTCGCCTTTATGAATCTCCCTCATTACGTATTCAACTTCCCCCGAGCCCAAACATTTGGCCATCGAGCCACAGTATATCCTTTGGTACAGCTTTCCGAAAATCAATGAGTATGAAGCCACTTGAGTTCTTAACTTCTTCCCATATTTCTTATTGACGGGGAAAGACCCCGAGTCCAAATAAGAGATGAACTTGGTTCGCCAATTCCAAGTATGATTCACCGAGTTGACTTCCAGCTTCATATCTTTCATTTGAGATGAGAGCAGCCAAACAATGGAATCAGTCCCTGAGTGCTCTTACTGACTTCGGCGACCTTACTAGCTGCTCCAAACAATGACCTGTGAATGTCCGTTCGGTAGATCTCGGGTCATACATCCGAGGTGTCACTTAGCACGAGCAAATTTTTACCCAATACAGTTACCTCACATAATTACATGTGCTAGGGATTTATAATACTCTTGAGTGATTGCGTTAGTTTACTATTATATTTAATATTTAAGGTTTGAGGTTGGATACAAGGGTGGATTCAAAAATTACAAGGTGGTTCAAAAGAAAATTAAAATGTCATACTTGAAATTTCAATTTCTGACCTATAGAATTTCTTGAACCCATTTCATCACAACACTATTATATTATATTTCCTTTTGTCAAGGGGTCAGTAGTGTGTATATGATCAAAATTACTTATTTTTATTTAGTTCGACGAAGAGAATTGTTGAACACCCTATTAATACTTGGCTCAAATTTGATATTGAAATACTTTTTCTTAGTAAAGATATATGAAATGACGCCGCACTTGTATAAATAATGCTAGCGTATGAGTTGATTAGATGTACCGAAAAAGTACGATTTGATATGATACGAAAAGTGGAAAATTGACCCAATTATGAATCATTAAACTACAAAAGTTAGCAACTGTTAATTAAAGTTGTTAAAGAAAATGTAAGCCAAACAAAGAAAAAAGGCATGATAATTAGGCCAGACCCTCAGGAATATTTACCAACTTGGGTGTTAATGCACTGATGACTACTGCATGCAACCAAAAGACACCAATCTCTCAAACCTCTATATTCTCAAACACTTTATGTTAGATTTAATTAACATTTAACCACCCATTGTGGAATCCTCCTTGTGCTTCATTTGACTGGGAGAGCCCCTACCATTTATTTGGAACATTTCCAAATTAAACATGCATATTATCGCGTGCATGTACCTAGCGCATTCTGTTATTTAATCTCTTTAGTTCATTTGTCGGCATGAAGGCTACATTCCTCATATATACTATATGTTGATAGAGATTGATCCTTCTGTTTTATTAGTGTCACTCTGCTCCTCGATGACCTAGCTAGAAAAACAATAAATAAAAAGTATTTCTAATTTAACAATTTTAATTTTTTGAGGATGCAGTTCAAATAACTGAATATAGTAGAGCAAACAATGGTATTGGATTCGAACCAAATATATACTCGGACTTTATTTATAAGGACGATCGAGTTGTTGAGCTAAATAAATAAGTAAATCTTATCTTCTCTCCAAAATTTTTTAGTAACTTTTAATTACACGAGACGATTCTCACCGTTGAGCATTATGCATGTGAATATGTGTTATATATGTCTGTGCATGTGCTCATGAAGTCCTCTTATAAAAGCTAATTAAATCAGGAGATACAAACAACCAGACGAGTAGTTATCATTTTTAAACAGGGATAATTAGTTAGTCTTCCATTTATGAGTTCTTTTTCTTTCAAAGACTTTATTAAGTTGACGTTACTCAAATCATGGTCGGATACATTGATTTCGTACAGCACTTCCTCTTTGTTAGTCAATGATTTGGCTGCTAGTTGATGTCTGATGTTTGGTATTTTATGCCAATGTTTTCTTAATATTTCTGCATGTTTGAGCTTGTTATTCGCTCGTTTTATAGTTTATGAATGTGGTTTTGCACTAATTTGATGTCGTGCGTGTGTAGGTTGTTACGCAGTGCATTTGAAGCTTTTAGGAGCGTGATTGAGCAAGGAATGATTGGAAATTGATTGAGGATTGGATTGAGCACACGAGGGCACGACACGAGGCGAGTTGCGGAGCAAGGAGGAGCTGATTTGGCCTGGCGCTTTGGGGCACGTGGCGCACCACTTATAGCGCCCAGTGCCTGGCGCGTTTACCCACGTGGGGCGCTCCAAAGGCGCCCAAAGTTCGACGTTCACTGGTTGTTTCAGCGCGATCGTGGGCGCGGGGCGCCCGTTATAGCGCCCCTGGAGCGGATTTTTACTTCCTATTTCGTCTAGGCTTAGGTCTAACTTATTACCAGGCCTTTGTAAACCTTATAAATACTATTTCACTTAGTTTTTGAGAGGAGTTCAGACTTTGGAGCAAGTTTTGGAGGAGAGGGGAGGAGCCCTAGATGTCTTCTAACAAGTTCTTTCTCTCTTTCTCTTATTCTTCTCTTTAATTCTATAGTTTGTTCGTTCTAGGGTTGGAGTAATTACATGTAAGTTGATGTTTGAAAGTTGATTTCTGTATATTGATTTACCATTACGGATTGTTTATTCTTTCTTGATCATAATTGTTTGATTATTGAGGCCTGATAATTGAACACTATCTATGGGTTTTAGATTGAACTCGAAAGAGGGAATTTAATTACGTAATAAGAAAGAGTAGGGTTAGTTTGTGAACCCGGGCATCGGGGAACCAATTTGTGAGTAGGATAGACATATACTTGCTCGCCTAGCTTAACTAATCACAGAATTCGTTAATGCGTGCACGTGATTCAACCCATAGACATATAGGGATTGGAGTAGCCTGCATAGACCGTGAAGAATCGAAAGGTTTTCACGGGTACATTTAACCTGTAGTTAGCAATCTAGGAAATCAAGAAGTAGAATCAACTGAAAAACTCAACTGGATTGTTCGTAACTCTGACCCTGGACCGTTTCTTCTTTATTGATAACAACTATAGTCTGCTCTCGAATACTTGATTTCAGTTACTTGTTTTAATTATTGCATTTAGTTAGTAAAAATCTCAACCATTGGAAAAAGATCCCTGAATAGTTCTTAGGAAATTGTTTGCTAGAATTCAGTCATAACAATAGTCCTCGTGGGAACGATACTCTACTTATCACTTTATTACTTGTCGACCACGTATACTTGCGTGTGCGTTGGGAGCAACAAGTTTTTGGCACCGTTGCCGGGGACTAAATAATTGACTGATTTCTTTTTGAACAATTTATTATTTTCTATTCAGGTTTAATTTTTGTTTAGTTTAGTATTGTGTTACTTGTCTTATCATGGCATCTATTAATGAAAATTGGTCGAGTGGTTGTAATTCTAATTTTGATGATCTTTGTCTGCTTTGCGGAGGAACCCACTTGTGGGAAAATTGTCCAACTCTTTCAACCCTACGAGACTGGTTATGTGAATTTTCTACCACCTTTGATTGGAATTTTTGTAAATTGTGTGGTGGTCAGTGGAATGATTGTCCTAAGTGTCATGCTCCTTCCCCCAATAATTTTTGTGATGATTCTAATGATGTTTGTGAGTTTGACAGGAGCGAGAAAGTGCAGGTTGTTAGCGAAACTTGGCTAACGGAGCAAGCCAACCTTTTAGAAGCATATGGGGATTTTAGAAGTGAACTTACAAGTATGATGAGGCAATTTAGGGAAGAAAGAGTGGAGCTCACAAAAGAAATTGATCAATTTGGCTTAGCTATTCACGATCTAGAGGCAAATTTGAGTGATATGATTGAGGTGTCTGAAGCCCAATTATCAGTTGTCGTGAATAGTAGATTTGAGATAGAGGAGCTTAGGAACCAATTTGAGGAGCAAAAAGTGAAATTCCTACCATTCGACCCAATATTAGATGATGATGCCGAAGTTGAGGAAATTACATTAGAGTCAAGTGAGAAAATAGAAAACATCATATTTGAGGACTCTATTGTTTTTGCAAGTGAGGGTGTCAAAAGTAATGCAATTTTAGAATTGAAACGCATTGGACCTCATTCCAATCATTTTTCAACATTGTGTTTGGATGGTGACATGAAGATTGAGCCACCCGAGCCTATGAAGAAACAAAAGGAGGAGGAACAAGGTGCCTATATTTTAAAGTTTGTGATGCTGAGGAGCCAAAACGACATCCCTCATTTAAAGGCCAAGAAGTGCAAAATGCGACAATGGTTACTTGGTCCTTTTGTTTTTTTGCCACCACCCCAATACCATAGTCGTAAGCTTGAGGCAAAGTTGGGGATTCAATTCATTAGTTCAAGGTGGAGGAAAAAGTGATGAAGTTGTCTTCGTCGTGCCGCGACGTTAAATCAAGCGCTTCTTGGGAGGCAACCCAATTTGTTTGCTTTACTTTTATTTATTTTTATTATTATTTTTATGGTTGTATATTACTTCGGGTGATTCTTTGGATTGCAGGTTCATGTAATGTCAAGTTTAAGTGTGGGGTGTCCTGACCCCTGCCTAATATTAATGACCTGTTGGGGGAAGTCTGAGTACCTCATGTTATATGGAAGCTTGGAGGATGCTAGCGCCAACGGCTAAGCCTATTGGCCTTCAGGGAAGTTTTCTTTACCCTTGCATTTTTATTTTTAGCACTGAGGACATTGCTTGATTTAAGTGTGGGGTGGGGAACTCTCCCTTATTTTTTAGGTTAGGGATGCATGTACCGTTAGGATTTTCTTTTGTCACTTGACTTTATTTTGATTTGTTTCTTGCTTTAATATATGAAAAAAAATTGAAAAAAATTAGAAAACCAATGAAAAATTTCAAAAAGATTTTCCTTTTAGCTTTTATTAGTGGTACATGTCATCCATCCCGTGGTTTTTCTTATGGCCTCGGTTCTTTTCCACGGGGAGGTCTTTGAACCGGGTAGTTTTTATTTTTATTAGGATTAGAGTAGTTAGTTATAGGTGGCCCTAGACGAAGAATTAGGTGGAATGCTAGGTGCCTTTGATTTGTTTGATACTGGTGGACTTGAACTTGTTGCATGTGCTATTGTGGTGTCCTTTGGTTTTAAATTGAGATGCATGCCTAGAGAAAAAAATGGAACGACCCCCTTGAGATGCTTGAGTCCACTTGCTTGATTTTATTGTGAACCTTTGTGCATTAGTGCTTAACTTCCCACAAGTTGCACTCTATTTGCTTGATTGAGAGTTGTGATGGAGTCTTTTTGTGTAGATCGTGTGCAATGTGTGTGTGAGGCATATTCTTGTTTGCTCCATGTTTGCATATTAATGTCTAGAACTTGCCCCGTGTGTGTGCAAAGCGAAATCCTAGGTTTGCTCTAGTCGGGAAATGATACAGGCCTTCTTTTGATTTGCCTACCCTTACATATACACCTTGGACTTGATTGTGTGAATTCTTTGACCTTTTTGTTGGCACCCACACCCCGAGCCTACCCACTTGTTCTAAATTGTCTCTTTTGGCCCTTTACTCCTTAAGCACTTTAGTTGATATTGTGATATTATTTTGGAGTTGTAGTTGGATATTGGGAGGTTTTTGAGTGGAACTAATGAAGAGGAATACTTGTTAAAATTGTGTAGTAGTTGTTTATGAGCATTGGCAAGGTTGGAAAATAATGAAAGTTGAAAAAAAAAAAAGAGCAAAGGTGAAAAGAAAAGAGAAAAAAATTGTGGAAAAAGAAATAAAGAGAAAAGAATATCCATTCCTTGCTAGTGTGTGCTTAAAAGAAAAATGCTACTTATTGAGAAGGTGTGTGTGTGAAAGTATTGATTGGGTGGCTTTAATGAAAATTGTGGTTAAATTAATTGTGATGTATTAAAGTGCTTAGGGAGGTAGTCACTATTACCCATATGTATCCTACCAGCCCCTTAGCCTACATTACAACCTTTTTAAAGTCCTAGTTAATCCCGATTGGAGTGAGCTTACATTAGTGGAGTCCTACACTACGGGCAAGCCTATGGTACATTGTGTGTGACATGTGAGACTTTCATGAGAGTGAGTGAATTCGTTTGTTATTGCCCCATTCTATTCATGATATTTATTGTGTGTATGATCTTTGGGGGGCACTCTTTTGCTTCATATTGGTGAGGGCACATGGTTTGCATGAAATAGGTGAAGTTGATGGTTTCTTGGTTGAGTAGATAGGTGTGATTTTGTGGGAGCATGGTTGCAATAGGTTGAGTTTGTGCATTTGAGCTATTTTGGGGTGGTTGTTCTCATATTTTTGAGTTTGGTGAATTGTTGGCATGTTTGTGGATCCATAGTAGTCATGTGTGCATTTGTTCAATGATCGGTATCAACCATAGTCATAGGCAGACCTGTTTTACCTAGGTTGGGAAGTTAGTTGTGACTTGCTCGAGGGCGAGCAAAGGTTCAAGTGTGGGGTGGTGATGTTTGGCATTTTATGCCAATGTTTCCTTAATATTTCCGCATGTTTGAGCTTGTTATTCGCTCGTTTTATAGTTTATGAATGTGGTTTTGCACTAATTTGATGTCGTGCGTGTGTAGGTTGTTACGCAGTGCATTTGGAGCTTTTAGGAGCGTGATTGAGCAAGGAATGATTGGAAATTGATTGAGGATTGGATTGAGCACACGAGGGCACGACACGAGGCGAGTTGCGGAGCAAGGAGGAGCTGATTTGGCCTGGCGCTTTGGGGCACGTGGCGCACCACTTATAGCGCCCAGTGCCTGGCGCGTTTACCCACGTGGGGCGCTCCAAAGGCGCCCAAAGTTCGACGTTCACTGGTTGTTTCAGCGCGATCGTGGGCGCGGGGCGCCCGTTATAGCGCCCCTGGAGCGGATTTTTACTTCCTATTTCGTCTAGGCTTAGGTCTAACTTATTACCAGGCCTTTGTAAACCTTATAAATACTATTTCACTTAGTTTTTGAGAGGAGTTCAGACTTTGGAGCAAGTTTTGGAGGAGAGGGGAGGAGCCCTAGATGTCTTCTAACAAGTTCTTTCTCTCTTTCTCTTATTCTTCTCTTTAATTCTATAGTTTGTTCGTTCTAGGGTTGGAGTAATTACATGAAGATTGATCACTACAAAAAAAGCTGCAAATAGCAGCGGTTGAAATGGTGGTTTAGCGACGGTTTCCACTGCAGCAAAAAAACTTTTCCAGCGGTCAAACCACTGCTGCCTATGAAGGTGTACAAAAATACTTTAGCGGCGGTTTCCAGCAACTGCTGGCATAACCGCAGGTAAAATACATTAGCTGCGGTTCTTATATTTACTGGCAGTTATAGAACCGGAGGCAGTCAGTTACAAAATTTTATGCAATGATCAGTGATACATTGGGCTTAATCCTCAGAACTGAGTGCTAGGAAGGTGTAGTCATCAAGCCCAACATGGCCCATCAAGTCCAGCCTCTGCATGTGAAGACTGGTTCCTTACCTGCACGTGCTTCTGGTGTTGCATCTTGCCCATTTACTTATAAAGGCGAAAAAATGGTGTTCTGATGTCGGTGTGGGACAAAAACCAAACCGCTGCCAAATCTAATAAAACCGCTGGCAAATCTAACTTCTTTCAAAACACTGCAATAAGAACCGTAACCGCTGCTATTACTCTTCACCTAGGAGCGGTTTCTTGAAACCGCCGGTAATTCATAAAAACCGCTGCTAATTTTTTTTTGTTAGGGACGGTGAAGTTAGCGCCGGAAAAAGTCAGAGTTTTGCTGCAGTTGGCCCAACCGCCGCCTTAAAACCGCTGCAAAGACCCCTTTTTCTTGTTGTGGATGTTTGAAAGTTTATTTCTATATATTGATTTACCATTACGGATTGTTTATTCTTTCTTGATCATAATTGTTTGATTATTGTGGCCTGATAATTGAACACTATCTATGGTTTTTAGATTGAACTCGAAAGAGGGAATTTAATTACGTAATAAGAAAGAGTAGGGCTAGTTTGTGAACCCGAGCATCGGGGAACCAATTTGTGAGTAGGATAGACATATACTTGCTCGCCTAGCTTAACTAATCACAGAATTCGTTAATGTGTGCACGTGATTCAACCCATAGACATATAGGGATTGGAGTAGCCTGCATAGACCGTGAAGAATCGAAAGGTTTTTACGGGTACATTTAACCTGTAATTAGCAATCTAGGAAATCAAGAAGTAGAATCAACTGAAAAACTCAACTGGATTGTTCGTAACTCTGACCCTGGACCGTTTCTTCTTTATTGATAACAATTATAGTCTGCTCTCGAATACTTGATTTCAGTTACTTATTTTAATTATTGCATTTAGTTAGTAAAAATCTCAACCATTGGAAAAAGATCCCTGAATAGTTCTTAGGAAATTGTTTGCTAGAATTCAGTCATAACAATAGTCCTCGTGGGAACGATACTCTACTTATCACTTTATTACTTGTCGACCACGTATACTTGCGTGTGCGTTGGGAGCAACAATGTCTCAAAAAATGCATGGATTTATTGACCCTTGACTAAATCATCCAGTAGCTTCTTCCAATAGCTAGGCAGAAAGGAAGATGCATCTTACTGCATTTTCATATTGAGGGTCTTTAATATCTAGGAAATATTGTGATTTTGGTATATTCTCATGTTCTTTTTGTATTTGTTATATATAGTCTTCAACGAATAGAATTGTGCTCTTAATTTGCAGTCCGTGCACTTACAAACTTTAAAAAAGTTGGTGAAATTTTAACAATTTATCCTATGGCTGCTCATATTTGTGTCGGCGGAAGTTATCATGATAAATTTAACAAGTTACGAATTTGTCAAATTTATGGAAATTAGCTAGTATAAAACCCATGAGCACACAATTTACTAATTGTAGATAAAACACAATTAGTTTGAGACTCGAATACTACGACTACTAAAAGCATTTACAATGAGCTTAAAGACCAAAATTGCAATTATCCCTATCTTATTTCTAAGTACTAGGATTAATTGTCAAAAACTATTCAAGTAGGGAATGAAAGGCATACTAATTATAGAAAGCTTTGGTGCCACGTAGTTGAAACTTGCAAAGGTTGACAATGTCCTTAGAGAATTTTATTAGTGTGTCTTTTTATCTTACCTTACTGATGGAGTCATCTTCCAAACTCAGAATCTTTTACTTGACATCCTTAAATTCGTGCCTTTTAGGGAAATGTACCAAGTCTTCTTTTACTTTTATTTCAAATAGTAGTTAGCTACAAATCAAAGCTTTTACTTTTATTTCAAATAGTTAGCTACAAATCAAAGCTTCAACTCATAAGGTGCAAAGTCCCAACTCATATATCCATGCATGCACCTCTTCCCTTCCCTTCATTTCTATATAAATATGCATCAGTCATCATAAAACCCTCGTACCATAACCTCAAATTAAACAACTTGGAAAAAAAAACATAGCCTCTTCAAAAAAGAAACGTCCCTTCTTAGCTCTATTAAATTTATATCATCGTTTTGCAAAAATTACAAACTTATGGCTAGGACACTTCAATATTATTTTTCCATATTTTTCCTTCTGCATCTCATAACTTTGAGCTTCATTAATCTGCTTCAAACCACAGAAGCAAGGCCTGTTGCAATGGTGAAATTTTCAGGAAAGCCTATGACTATGGGAATGGTGAAGAACTCGGGGCCTAGCCCTGGCATTGGCCATAGATCTAAGAGTTCTCCATCTGTGGAAGATGTTTATGTTGTACATAATTCTGGCCCTAGTCCTGGTGAGGGACATAAGTAAATTTCATTAATTAGCGAATATTTGGAGGAATTTGGCATTGTTCTAATTAGTCTCCAAAAGTACAGAAAATATTAAAGAAAATGCAGCAACTATTCTCAATAAGAGTTAGCAGTTCCTCCTTTGTTTGTTGAAGAGGTTTTGAAGCAGACAGATTAGGAATTATGTATATTGTACGATGATATGTAATACTACTATTTGATTCACGTTTTATATATACAAATACAATGATATGTAATACTACTATTTGATTCACGTTTTATATATACAAATAGAGAGAGACAAAGGAGGGATTGTAGCATTGGAATATACTTCTTAGATATATATATATATATATATATATATATAGCTAGTGACACATATTAGCTCTCATTAATAATTATCGAAAATGTAGACTTATTAACCTCTTACATGATACTTCGACTAAAGAATGGAATTATAATGCTTATTGTTATTGCAATTACGTATATGCATAACCTTCAATTGATAAGATTATACATTTTTAATCCCTCCAATTATGTCTTATTAGTAGTACTACCAAAGTTACTTTCTCTTTCGTAATGGATGAAAAGAGACATATATAAGTTAGCAATTAAATGTTCTTTGAATTCATAGAAATTAGTTAGTGTGGAAGGAATAAAACTGCACAACTTTATAACTTTAAAGTTAGATATGTGCTCACTCAAATGTCTCGATGAATAAATTTCAATTTTTAATAGTAATAGTTGAATGGACCAAATATCTCAAAATTTGTTGCTTCTTAAGATAGAAATCTATGACACACCTTAAATTACTATAACTGGCAGCAGGTCGAGTTTAGCGGCCATTTCAAATCAACACGTAGAGGAAAACGAAAATTGGCAATTCTAGTTGTTACTTACTACTTATTTCATATAGAAAAATTGTTAAACTCTCTAATTATAGTATTATTAGCTTTTATCTGAAATAGTACTCCTGATTCTCGGCAGAATAGTCTTAATCAGAACAAAAGAATGTAATGTGTCAAACTAAATTCTTTTTCTTTTCAAATGATCTATTTTACTCTTTCATATAATATGATCTTATTGCATTTCGGGAGTTTAACTTTTAAGTTGATTTATGTGCCTATAAATGAAACGTACATTTTGTTTCTGAAAAATTTGGGATGAGAAAGTGACATCTAGAGCAGTTTGAGAAGTTTTGCAACAATTGCAGGGAGAATTGCAAAAATATGATACCATAGATAGTGGTTTACCTTTTCGACCCGTTAACAGTTGTTTAGCAAAAATAACCTCCGCATCCTGCGCTCCCTATCTCGTAAGTGCTGCTTAAGAAGCAACACTTGACTTTGTCCGCCTTTTGCATAGGCATATACACAATTAAGAAAATGCCACCACACGTAATTATAAACTACCACCGTACCTTTTAAATTTAATGAAATCGTAATTACAAAAATGTCATCGCTCCATACAAAACATAAATCAGGCCAATCCGACATAGTCTAGTCATATAGTGAACCAGAAGTTATGTTGATTTTGCAAATAAATGAGGCCAAGTCAGACTCACTTCACACATCCACAAAAATATAACTTTGCGATCCAGTCACACTTATTCATGAGAAAATTACTATGTACACTTTACAAATAAATGAGGCCATATTCTCCCCACTTCGCTTATCCACAAAACTACATATGAAAACATAAAATCAAGACAAATCGACAACATTTATTCATATAGTAGCCAAAATATTTCCATTTTACAAATTAAAATAATGCCAAAACGTCATTACTTTCCATAAACAACCGGTAAAACACCAAAATCCGAAGTTGCCTTCGAGATCTTGACCTTGATGGACAATAACGATGAGTATACCTCCACCCTCAGGTATTCCATTAGGAGCCTTCTCTACGATACTTGATGTTAGAAAAATAATTTGGGGAAAGAAGGAAAACTCTCAAATCAATCGAACTTTCTTTAAGACAAATAGAGGAAGTAGTTCTTCTTAACTTCACTCTATTGCTTACAATCTCTCTTTCTTGAAGACAAGTAAGGAAACAGTTCTTTCTTAATCTTACTCAACTTGCTCCGATTTCTCTCTTATGAAGATACAAGTGAGGGAAAGATTCTTCTTTATTCCACTCAACTTGGCTTACAATCTCTCTTTTGAAGATACAAGTGGGGAAACTATTCTTCTTTGTTTCACTCAACTTGGCTTGCTCAAATGGCTAGATTTATATAGCTATTTATAGGTAAATAGCACAATGTATCTATCTAGGTGTGGACATGTATCTTCTTAATTTTGTCCACACTCCACTTTTTTCCAAAGTACATAACTATGTTCATATTCTAATACATGTATCTCAAAAACTAGCTAATTCACTTAATCTACTAGGTAGTTCATACTAGGAGTAAATAGGATAATGTGAGCAAGTTTAATATTTCAACACCCTCCCTTAAACTTGATTCACATTTTCTCAAAATATGATTTCAGCATCTTCTTCCTCCTGGAGTGAAAATAGCAAAGTTGCGTATTCTTCTTCTTCTTCATTTTTTGCAAAATTTGCTTGTTCTTCAAGTGGTTGTTTTTCTTGTTGCATTTTCTTCTTGAAGCAAAACTTATCCATGTGGCCATTCTTTATGCAATATCTACATTTCAAAGGTGGTGGAGTCTTTCCTTTATACCAACAATCAGATTCATTGTGGTTATCTCTCTTGCAGTGATTGCAAAAAGATTGAGCTATATCTTTCATTTTGTAGCCTTTGCTCTTTTCATTAAATTTCTTGCTCTTATTTAAAGAGCTTCTGTTGATCACACCCTTGCCTTGCAGAGCTCAAGACCATCTTCATTATGTGATCTCATCATTCTTCTTTGTTCTTGTGCTTCAAGAGCACTAATCAATTCTGCAAAAGTCATCTTTGCAATATCTCTAGAATCCTCAAGGGAAGAGATTTTCGATTCAAATTTTTCAGGCAAAATTACAAAGACTTTTTCGACAATCCTTTCCTCAGGAAGATCTTCTCCTAAGATTCGGATTTGATTCACAAGTTTCATCAACTTGTCTGAGAATTGTTTCACAGTCTCAATCTCTTCTATTCTTAAGTTCTCAAGTTGCCTCTTCAAAGTAATAATCTTCATATTTCTGGCCTTTTCCGACCCTTGATATTATGTCTGCAACTTCTCCCATATTTCTTGGGGAGTAGAGCAAGATATAATCTTCACAAAAATTTCTTTTGATACAGCAGCATGTAGATGTGTCAAAGCCTTGGCCCGTTTCTTGTTCTCAGCTCTATAATTCTGGAGCTGAACAACAGTCGAATCCTCAGGCAATTCAAGTAGGTCTCCTTCTGACTCAGTGACTTCCCACAAATCAGCAGCTTGGAGGAAAGCTTTCATCTTCACTACCCACATGTGGTAGTTCTCTCCTTTAAATACTGGAACAGGTGGTAAATAGGAATTTGATGACAACATGATTTTCAGTTCTTTCAAATTTTCAAGAAAATCTCTCTACCTTTAAAAAATTCCAAACTCTCACAAGTCCCGAAAGACTTTCGCTCTGATACCAAGTGTTAGAAAAATAATTTGGGGAAAGAAAGAGAACTCTCAAATCAATCAAACTTTCTTTAAGACAAATAGAAGAAGTAGTTCTTCTTAACTTTACTCTACTGGTTACAATCTCTTTTTCTTGAAGACAAGTGAGGAAACAGTTCTTTCTTAATCTCACTCAACTTACTCCACGTTCTATCTTATGAAGACACAAGTGAGGGAAAGGTTCTTCTTTATTCCACTCAACTTGGCTTACAATCTCTCTTTTGAAGACACAAGTGAGGAAACTATTCTTCTTTGTTTCACTCAACTTGGCTTGCTCAAATGGCTAGATTTATATAGCTAGGTAAATAGCACAATGTATCTATCTTAGTGTGGACATGTATCTTCTTAATTTTTTCCACATTCTACTTTTTCCAAAGTACATAACTATGTTCATACTCTAATACATGTATCTCAAAAACTAGCTAATTCACTTAATCTACTAGCTAGTTCATACTAGAAATAAATAGGATAGTGTGAACAAGTTTAATATTTCAACACTTGATTCATTAGTATCCTTTTCCATTTCTTCATCGTTTAAATATTTATACGTCATTTTTAAACTGTCTTCTTGATTTTTCATTTTAAACAACATAAAAAAATACCGATCTTCTCTCCTCCAAAACTAGCAGCCTCCTCCTTTGCCTAAACCTTCAGCCACCATAGCTGAGAAAAATTCGTGGAATTTTCTTAAATGGAGCCTTATTTCCGCCGTCGCCGGAAGACCTAGCTCATCAACGGAGGCATCAAGGAGGTAGTCAAGGTCCGATTGAGATTCACTGGATTCCGATGACGTTAGATCGAGAACATTCTGCGGATCGGAGAAATAGTGCTTGACGTTATGCTTGAATATTCTTAGATGTGGATAAATGCACAAAGTATCAATACCATGAAACAAGTGCTCAACATTTCAATGCAGAGTCTAAATGTGCTCAATTCGCACAAAAAAAAAAAAATTAGAGGACTTCACCAACTAAGGTCATTTTCTAGTGTGTTTATTGTACAATATACAAAGCATTTGGTATGTTGGGGATCTTTTCATAAATAGTTACTCAAAATTGTTTGTTTTTTTATTTTCTAGCAGTTATACATAGATTATATACTGATTATAGAATTGCTACAGCGGAGCAGAGTTCTATTTGTAGAAGGAGTTGTCATTATTCAGTGATTGACACAAATAAGGAAGTGTATCGTTAGATGATCCTTTTTACACACGACTATGTGTATGGAATAAACCCTAGACACCCGAAGTAATATGGAATAAACCCTAGACACCCGAAGTATAAAAGCACAAGGAGGAGTTCTAGCTTATTCATTCACTCAACTGGAACAAAGGCGAAGCCTATCTTGGCAGATCTGAGATTAAGTTTATTTTTCAATTGAGAATGACGGCTTAGTAGCTAGTTGATTCAATTAGTTGCTTTAGTTAAACAGTTTTATTTGTAACCTTAAAAGCTTTGTGAAGTACTTTGTTAGAAATTTTGGTGAAATTCTGTAAGGTTAGTTCTCATAAACTAGAGGGGAGTTTGTGTGAACTTGGGGCTAGAGTTTAGTCCTACGTTACAAGGTGTAATCAGAATTTGCTCGTGTGTTAGTGGAAGTGTTAAATCCCATCTCTGGTCGTGGGTTTTTGCTCCCTTGAGCAAAGATATTTTTCATGTAAAATTGTTTGTGCGTTTTTACGTTATTGCCTGTTCAGAACCTCGTTCACTTTTAAGGAGTTAAAAATAACTGTATCACTATTCACCCTCACTAGTGTCACTTAAAGGTGCATTATTTTTAACAATATAAAAACCATCGCATTTGGGAATCCTAACAGAGAGGACTTTGTAATATATACAGCGTCTTCTGATGGATACTTCAGTACTAATAAATCGACATGCTCGCAAATCAGTCCCAAATGCACCTTGATTTCTAAATTGTGGAATCACCACCTGCCTTTTAAAATTTCATTTTCATCTTGGAGATTACTAAAAGCTAAGGTATCTCTTGATGATATTATTAGTAAATTTGGTTATAATATTGTTTCCAGGTGCATGTGTTGCTCAGTACCTCAAAGTGAAACAATTCATCATATGTTTGTTCAAGGTGAAGCTGCAAAATACCTCTGAAATTTCTTTGGAGGTCCTATTCTAATCCCACAATTTTCACTGATATGAAACGGTCTTTAGTGATGGATTTTAATCTTGTAGTGCCTATATTGGAACTTCATCCATATTGAGATCTCATGTTCAATCTATGTAATGGCAATGGTTGCTGAAAGATGTTAACTAGACGAGATGCAATACGAGGGATGTACAAGTCTTGAGCTTTCCATCATTTATCTTATCATTAATAAGTGTAATGAAGGTTATATTGTAAATAGATTAGATATGTAAATGGGTTAATTATGTAAATTGTATATTGGGCCCAGCCCGTTAGGTTTACTTGGTTCCTAAGTTAGGTTTAGGTTTTCTCTAGGATTATCTTGTATAAATAGGGGACTCCCTTCATCAATGAAAGCAAGAGTTTTCACCCAAACATTGTTTCTCTCGTGTAAGTGTGTTCGGTTTTACATGGTATCAGAGCCATCGTGAAACTCTTCAAGTAGAAAAGTAATGGAGGCTCCAAAAGGTGATGGTGCAGTCGTACGGAAGACAATCTCTCCGTACGATATCACCTCGAATGATAATCCTGGTTTGATTATCACGCAGGTCTAGTTGACCAGTGAAAACTATGAGGAATGGGCGCGGTCGGTTAGAACGGCGCTGCGTGCAAGGAAGAAGTTTGGTTTTGTTGACGGATCGATCAAGATGCCTAATGAAAAGTCGATCGATTATGAGGACTAGTGAACTATCAATTCTCTTCTAGTGTCGTGGATTAGGAATTCGATCGAGCCTACTCTTCGGACCACCATATCTCACATGGAAGTGGCAAAAGATCTGTGGGAGAGTATTCGAGGATGTTTCTCCGTGGGAAACGGACCTCGGATTCAGGAATTAAAAGCGGCTTTGGCCGGTTGTAAGCAAAAGGGATTAACTATTGCTGCTTACTATGGAAAACTAGCTATGTTGTGGGAAGAACTAGGGAATTGTGATAAGTTTCCAACTTGCTCGTGTGGAAACTGCACTTGCAATCTAACGGTTGCACTGGAGAAGAAAAGGGAAGATGATAGGGTTCACTTATTTCTTATGGGCCTCGATGAAAGTCTTTATGGAACTGTCCGTTCCAATCTTTTGGCTCAGGATCCGTTGCCATCGATGAATCAAGTCTATCAAAAGGTAATCCAAGATGAACGGGTCAAAGGGATGTCACGAACTCAGGAAGAACGAGGAGAGGTGACAGCATTTGCTGCACAATGATCACAGCCACCGAAGACAGGCTATAAGGAGTGTCACTTGTGTGATCGAGGAGGACATCCTCCGGAACGCTGCTATGAAGTCATTGGCTATCCGGAAGGGTGGGTGCATTATCCGAAGCAAGGTACTTCGAATGGAGGACGTGGTAGAGGAAGAGCTGAAGGTAACAGAGGTGGAAGAGGTCATGGACATCAACAGTCTGGTTCCAATGCTGGTCGAGGACGTGGCAATAATTGAGCAAATGTTGCTCAGGCTGAGCTCGAGAATGGAGAAAACGGACACACGAGTGTGCCCGGACAGACTAACCTGTCCGGAATAACAGGTGATCAGTTGCAGATGCTGTTTGATTTGCTGAAAAAGGAGAAGGCAAGCACAAGTGAACCATCGATCGGTAAGAAAACTCATCCTTCATGGATTATTGACACGGGGGCGTCAAATCACATGACCGGTCAGATAAGAGTTTTGGAGAATTTACGAACAATACCAAAGTGTCCGGTAGGTTTACCGAACGGAAGCAGTACGATGGCTACTCAGGAAGGATCCATCAGATTTAACGAAGACATGGTTCTTCACGGAGTGTTATATGTGCCTGAAATGACTTGCAACCTGATTTCTGTGTCTCAATTAATTAATCAAGTTGGTTGCAATGTAAATTTCACTAATGATTTATGTCTTATGCAGGACCGGGCTACGGGGAAGTTGATTGGAGCGGGTGAATAAAAGAACGGACTCTACTACTTTCGGACGATACCCGTGGTGAAAGCTGTGAAGGTCGATGTGGTAGATTTATGGCATCAAAGATTGGGACATCCTTCGATGCAAGTAACAAAATCTCTTTCAGTCTTAGAAGATAGTGGGAAAGGTAGCTTAGAAGAAAAAGCATGTGATGTATGCCTTAGGGCAAAGCAAACCTAAAATATATTCCCTTCGAGTAATAATAAAGCTGCTGAACCTTTTGATTTAGTTCATTGTGATTTATGGGGTCCTTACAGAACTGAGTCTTCATGTGGTGCATCATATTTTTTTACTGTTGTTGATGATTGTTCCCGAGGAGTCTGGGTGTTTCTGTTAGTTGATAAGAAAGAGGTCGGACAAAAATTGAAAGGTTTTTTTGCAATGGTGGAAAGACAATTCAATAAACGGGTTAAGTGCGTTCGGAGTGATAATGGAACCGAATTTGTAAGTTTGAGAGGGTATTTTCTCGAACAAGGGCTCTTGTTCCAAACTTCTTGTGTGGGGACACCCCAGCAAAACGGTAGAGTTGAACGGAAACATAGACATATATTAAACGTGGCACGGGCGCTACGTTTTCAAGCCAATTTGCCAATTGACTTCTGGGGAGAATGTGTGATGACGGCATGTTATTTGATTAACCGGACACCCACTAAGTTGTTGAATGGGAAGACACCTTACGATATCTTAATGGGTGTGACACCGAATTATGATCATTTGAGGGTGTTCGGTTGCTTATGTTATGCTCGAAATCAAGGACGAACAAGTGACAAGTTTGAAAGTAGGAGTCACCGATGTGTGTTTTTGGGTTATCCAAATGGGAAGAAAGCGTGGAAAATGTACGATTTGGAAGCAAAGGAGTTTGTGTTCTCGAGGGATGTGGTGTTTTACGAAAAGAAATTTCCGTTTGCACCCAAGGAGACTGAGGTCGAAAAACGGACACAAGATACGGTTCCTATCACCGTTGCATTGGGGGAGGAAGACGAGAGTGTGCAAGGAAGGGGGGGGGGGGGTTTTGAACCCGAAGTCATGACTCCGGTAATTGAACCCGAAGTTATGACTCCGGTAATTGAACCCGAAGTGGTGACTCCGGAAGCTGTTCCCGAAGTTGAACCCGAAGAGATGGGTCGTGGAAAATGAACTAAGAAAGAAAATATCTTGCTGAGAGACTTTGTTACGAATACGGTCCAAAAGATGAGTCACCGGGTATCGTCATGTGTTCGAAAGTCTGATTGTTCACTCGCTCCTCAACAACCCTCTGGTAAGCCCTATCCTCTAGCACACTATGTCAATTGTGATAATTTCTCTTCGAAACATGTGAGTTTTCTTGCAGCTATAACGCAAGGACATGAGCCTGCCTCCTATTCGGAGGCGGTGAAAAATGAAAAATGGAGAACAGCCATGGGGGAAGAATTGAAGGCATTGGAGGCGAACAAAACTTGGGAGCTAGTTCGCTTACCTACGGGGAAGAAGGCCCTCGGATGCCGATGGGTATATAAGATAAAGTACAACTCGGACGGAACTATTGAAAGGTACAAAGCAAGACTGGTGATTTTTGGGAATCATCAAATCGAGGGAGTTGATTACACGGAGACATTTGCACCTGTTGCAAAGATGGTGACTGTCCGAGTTTTCAAAAATTGGGAATTGCATCAGATGGATGTGCACAATGCATTTCTACATGGTGATCTTCACGAAGAAGTATATATGAGACTGCCTCCGGGACATCGCATGACGGGGAGAGGAACTGTGTGTCGCCTTCAAAAATCATTGTATGGATTAAAACAAGCTCCCCGATGTTGGTTTGCGAAGTTGTCTGCTGCACTTAAGCAATATGGGTTTCGACAATCATATTCGGATTACTCATTATTTACGATGAAGAAGGGAAATGTGCATTTAAATGTGCTCGTTTATGTGGATGATCTAATTATATATGGTAATGATTCGAAGGCAATTCGAATTTTTAAGTTATATCTCTCGAAATGTTTCCATATGAAGGATTTAGGTGCCTTGAAATACTTCTTGGGAGTTGAAGTGGCAAGGGCTCCGAAAGGAATCTTCTTGTGTCAGAGGAAGTATGCATTGGATATCATATCGGAAGCAGGCTTGTTGGGGGCAAAACCGGTTGGTACACCGATAGAACAAAACCATCGCTTGGCACTTGCTACTGGTCGTTTTATCAAAGATCCTGAACGATATCGGCGACTGGTTGGAAGATTGATTTACTTGTGTTTTACACGACCAGATTTGTCCTATAGTGTGCATGTGTTGTCACAATTCATGCAGAGTCCCTGTATTGAACATATGGAAGCGGCACTTAGGGTTGTTCGATATTTGAAAGGCTGTCCGGGATAAGGCATCGTATTTAATTCTCAGTGTGATCTGAGACTGCACGGGTGGTGTGACTCTGATTGGGCATGCTGTCCGTTGACACGTCGATCGTTAACCGGTTGGTATGTGTCGTTAGGAGACTCACCGATATCTTGGAGAACGAAGAAGCAACAGATCGTGTCGAGGTCCTCCGCCGAGGCAGAATATAGATCGATGGCAATGACTGTGTGTGAATTGAAGTGGTTGAAAGGGATTTTATGGAACCTTGGAATCGATCACAATTCTCCGATGAATTTGAAGTGTGACAGTCAAGCAGCGTTACATATTGCTCGGAATCCTGTCTTTCACGAGCGCACTAAGCACATCGAAGTCGACTGTCACTTTGTTCGGAATGAAATCATCGAAGGAATCATTCGTCCCAGCTATGTGCCTACGACCACGCAACTTGCTGATATCTTTACGAATGCGCTGGGACGCGCCCAGTTCGAATATTTCCTTAACAAGTTGGGCATAAGGAACCCTCACGCTCCAACTTGAGGGGGGGGTAATGAAGGTTGTAAATAGATTAGATATGTAAATGGGTTAATTATGTACATTGTATATTGGGCCAAGCCCGTTAGGTTTATTTGGTTCCTAAGTTAGGTTTAGATTTTCTCTAGGATTATCTTGTATAAATAGGGGACTCCCTTCATCAATGAAAGCAAGAGTTTTCACCCAAACATTGTTTCTCTCGTGTGAGTGTGTTCGGTTTTACAATGTGAATTCACACATCCGTCTTTGCCAAGTTTAATATGCAACAAATAGACAGTTTACAAAATTGTGCATTTGAAAAGGCAACACTGTTGATTTTCAGAGGTCAACAGGCTAGAATTTGTTTACGTTCTACACTTGTATGTAATGGTTTCGGTGTTTTATTGTAGTTCCCAATTGTCCCACATCAGGAGACGAATAAGTAGACAGAAGGTTTCCGCTATAAAAGCAAAGGGCCAAAGGCATTGTTATGCATACCTTTCTCGGCCTTTTGGCTAAGATCAAGTGTAGTATCTGTTCTTATCAGTTTAATATCTGATATGTGAGTCATTGACTCACACGATATTAACTCAATTTTTTAAGGGGGAAGGTTCGTTAAAGTAGCTTGCTATTTGGGCCTTCATGTGTCGCTTTAGCGTTGCACTACAGCTAAAGCCTGGCGCACCCCACCAAATTTAGTTCAATTGTTTTGTTGATTTTTCTCTGTCTCAGTGTTGGCAGAGATGCTCTTGGAATGAAGAGGAGATAATGGTGCATTTGTTGTTCAGAATCTGATTTATGTCAATTTGAAATATGGAACATTCAACATCCTGGAAGTTGTATGTACATGTTCTCATAATCCTATTCTAGGAGGTTTATAAAATGTTAGTACAAAAAAGCAAATGAACTTTTATATCTTCTTTTTTTTAACAGGATAAATTGCATCATACTTGCTTTAAAGTCAAACTAGCATTGTTAATGTTACACTCAATTAAGCTAAAAATAGGACTAGGAGAAATATTACCAGCAATTATTATTTCGTTATTCATTTCTTCTTTTAATACTGAAATCCAATTATATACAATACCACAGTCCCACATCGCCACGTGGAAAAGACAAAAGAGTAGTGGGGATATAGTATAAAAAAGGGCCAAGGACGACATGAAAACATACTTACCTGGACGGGGTCAATGGACGATCAAAAAGGTTCATGGCCTAGGTTGGTAACCTCCATTGCACTTTGGAGGGGTGCCTGCCTAAGGTCGGTCCAAGTGGTCGAACCTACGTCATAATTTGTGGCAGAGGGGCTTGTGTCCGCGCAGCCCCTACCCAATTCAAAAGTCCAATTGTTTGTGAGTGTAACTGTAAGTCTAATTGTGTTCGCTAGAACAAGACGCTAACAATACTTTGTGCTGGCCCTTGTTCAGCCCAAAATTGAAATTAAAAGCGTATGCTTATAAGCAGAACGAGAAGATGCTGACACACAAATTAGAAGACCTATTTATAAAGCCATTTTTGAAGATAATGCCGATGATAAAAAGTTGAGTTCTTGTAATTGGAAAAATTAACTTCTGTCCTATGTCCTAAATTACTTTTAGAATATAGTTTTCTTGGTTAATATAGTTCTCATTGTAACCCCAAAAAAAGAAAAAAGAAATTCATTTTGTTCTTTCAAACATACTTTCAATTGTATTTTTCTCTAGCTTGCTGAGGGTCTATCAGAAACAACATCTCACCGTAGACCTCACCTGCGGGATTTATATAACCCCAAAAGAATAAAAACTTTAACCCATGGTATGGTATTGTATTATTACCATGGGTACGACGTTTGTTTTGGTTGTTTCTTTAATTAACATTGTATGATATCGTTAAACTCATGGTTATGTAACCATGAAAACTGTCACTTTATGTAACGACCGATTTGGTGGGATCGCGTCGTTACCTATTTTTCTTATCCATCATGCCCTCACTTATTATTTAATATTCTCATTTTACCATTTACCTTATTTTCAATTATTAAACCACGTTAAACAATACAGTCTATCCAAATGTTGTAAAACATAATATGATACAGTACCATAGATACAATACAATACAACACATTATGAAACGATGGATAATAACCATCCAAACGGAGTGTAAAGAGAATTGCTTTTAATTTTAACTTCAAATGATTTTCTCCGACACGGCGACACAACACTCCTTTTCCCACTAAAATTACTCTCATCCCTCACTTCAAATCGCTCAACACATATAAATACATCATTTCTTGCTCAATTCTTCTCCTTTTGCGCTTGAAAGTCATCTTGTTTACAATGGCATCGCCTGTTTTTTCTTCCACTCTCAATATCTCTACAAAATCCTCAAACATCTCTATGCCATGCAAAACTCATATGTTTACAATGGCACCCGCATCTCTTTCATGCAAAACTCACGTTGCATCCATCTCCGCCTTCTCCATCACCACGGCCGTCCCCCTCCGCACCAACCACCGTCACTACCCGCGATTCATCGTCTTCGCCACGGGTTCAAAACCAAGAGTCCTCGTACCTGAAAAACTCGGGGAAGCAGGACTCAATCTGTTAAAAGAATTTGCGGACGTTGAATGTTGTTATAACATGAGTCATGAAGAGCTACGTGATAAGATCGCGTTGTTTGATGCGTTGATTGTAAGGAGCGGCACGAAGGTGAGCCGTGATGTGTTTGAGTCGTCCACAGGACGACTCAAAGTTGTTGGACGAGCTGGTGTTGGGATTGATAATGTTGATCTTGCTGCGGCTACTGAATTTGGATGCCTTGTGGTTAATGCACCTACTGCTAATACTGTTGCTGCTGCTGAGCATGCAATAGCGTTGCTTACTGCTATGGCGAGAAATGTTCCTCAAGCCAATTCTTCCGTGAAAGCTGGTAAGTATATTGTATGTATTTTGTTATCTCTTTGTATAATAGTGTAGGCAGATGCTTATTTTATGTAGTTTGAATATGAGATTATATTTATGAATTCTGTTGATATTATTATGTTCTTGCAGAGTTCATTGGATCTATGTTATATTGGGAAAAAATTTTAATCGTCCTTAGCTCCCATTTAATGAAATACAGGGTGATCTGGTTGTCATAGTACCCATGTTAAATGTTCGAACCTTGCCATAGACAAATGTGGTATTTAAGCGGAGAAGGGCAAGGACGAGCTCATGACACCTCCCAAGTTTCAAATTGTGAGTCACTGGGTTTCGAAGTTTCTCAATTGTAAAAAAGAAAAAAAAAAAAATAGTACTGGTGATAAGGGCTTGGTGAGGCATAATTAGTCCTCAAACTAGCACAGGCTTGTCACTCCCCCTCACTAGCAGTGCTTAAATGTAGGCAACTAAATGCTAAAGCATTTCATCTCCCATGAGCTTTATCTTTAAGAGGGCAGCACTAAACAGTAAATAGCAGGTAAAAAACTGCAATTATAGCCTGCAAAGTGATAAATTAATCGAAGGAAACAATTTGAATAAATCTGCTATAGTTTAAGACTTAGGAATATGAAATCTTGGAAATTTTGTATAAGAAACTATAGTCACTCAAATTTTATTAGAAAGCAAACTACATCTTACTCTATTAAAGTTTGTATTTTAATTGACAGTGTCCTGTGCTTTTCATCTTTGATTACACTGCATATTACCTGTAGCTTTTATGGTAAAGGCTGCCTTCTAAATCTTACAAGCAACTTTTTCATTGGGAGACTGAAACGTTCAGTAGATGTGAGACATTACTAGTGTTAGTGCATTTTGAAGAAACAGGAAGGGCTGAGATGATCAGCAGCAACCTGTTTTTGTTTCATTGCTGTTGTATTACCTCTGTGGGTAAATTTTTCTCCACAGTTCTTCTCCCCTTTCTAACTGTACATCATATTTGAATTATTGAAGGGATCAAACCCTCAAAATGAGACTGGCTGGGTGGCTGCCTTGGCAATGACAACACCATCATGTCTGTCTTTTTCGCGCTACTTTCTTCATATGTTTATAAATGTAACTTGATGATAATGCTTGTTTAGGTACATTATATGGCTGCTAATAGTTCCTCAAGTATTGTGTTTGCTTTTGCATTTGGAGATCATAATCTTTGAAACTTTACCATGATATGGTTTCCAGGGAAGTGGCTGAGAAACAAATATGTTGGTGTGTCCTTAGTTGGCAAAACACTTGCTGTGATGGGTTTTGGAAAGGTAGGATCAGAAGTTGCACGACGAGCTAAGGGGCTTGGAATGCATGTCGTTGCTCACGATCCATATGCCCCTGCTGACCGCGCACGTGCCCTTGGAGTGGAGCTTGTTAGCTTTGATGAAGCAATTGCTTCTGCAGATTTTATCTCACTTCACATGCCCCTTACCTCTGCAACTAAAAAGGTCCTCAATGATGAAACTTTTGCAATGATGAAAGAGGGAGTACGGATTGTAAATGTCGCTCGTGGGGGAGTGATTGATGAAGATGCTTTGGTCAGGGCACTTGATGCAGGAACTGTGGCACAGGTCCTGGCTATACACGATTCATTTGTTTGTCAAACTGCTTCTTTCTGTGTATTTTGTTGCTACTCATGGCTGCTTGGATAGTTGAGAATCTACTTTTCACCTTTTGTCCCCAATTTTCGATTAAGCTATAGTGTAGGCTTTCTCTGTAGCTTCTCCACTTACCTGTACTGACAAAAAAATAGAATTGTAGGCGGCGCTTGATGTCTTCACTGTGGAGCCACCATCAAAGGATAGTAAGATGGTTCAACATGAGAATGTAATTGCAACTCCTCATCTTGGTGCTAGTACTATGGAAGCTCAGGTCTGTGTGTGATGTCTGCATTTGTGTCACACTTTTGTACCACAGGATGCATGTATTAATATTGTCTGAACCTTTTGTTCAGGAAGGGGTGGCCATTGAGATAGCTGAAGCTGTTGTTGGAGCTTTGAAAGGAGAACTTTCTGCAACTGCTGTCAATGCTCCAATGGTACCTGCTGAGGTAAATGGTCTTCATTTACTGGTTATAACCCCTTTATCAATAGTAGTTCAGAATGAAGAAAGACTCAATACAGTACATTCAACTAAAATAGACTACCCACTAAGTTAATTATTGCATGTTCAAAGTTAGCCAGTAATTAGTTTATTATAGAAGAGTCTACCTTCCAATGTGTAGATAAATGCATTTTAAATTTTTTTCTGACCAAGGGAATCTTGGCAGATCAATTTGGAAGTGGTTTGTTGAATAATGAAAGCAAATTTAATTTGTAACCTCTCTATAATGCAGGTACTATCCGAGCTGAAACCTTTCGTCGTGCTGGCTGAAAAACTTGGTAGACTTGCTGTCCAACTAGTGGCAGGTGGAAGTGGAGTGAAATCAGTGAAAGTAACATATGGTTCAGCCAGAGCACCTGACGATCTTGACACAAGATTGCTTCGTGCTATGATAACTAAGGGCTTGATTGAACCTATTTCCAGTGCTTTTGTGAACTTGGTCAATGCAGATTTCACTGCTAAACAGAGAGGACTAAGAATAGCCGAGGAAAGAATTCTTCTAGATGGTTCACCCGAAAGTCCACTCGAGTTCATTCACGTTCAGATTGCTAATGTGGAGTCCATGTTTGACAGCGCTATTTCTGATTCTGGAGAGATTAGAGTGGAGGGTAGGGTTAGAGATGGAAATCCTCATTTAACAAAAGTTGGATCTTTTGAAGTGGATGTGAGCTTGGAAGGCAGTATCATTCTCTGCAGACAGGTTGATCAACCAGGAATGATCGGAAAGGTTGGTAGCATCTTGTCTGAGGAGAATGTGAATGTAAGCTTCATGAGTGTTGGAAGGATTGCTCCAAGAAAGCAAGCTGTGATGGCTATCGGGGTGGATGAGCGACCAAGTAAGGAGACATTGAAGAGAATTGGTGAAATTCCTGCTATTGAGGAGTTTGTTTACCTTAAATTATAGGTACTATTAGATTTCTGTCTGAATTCTCTATGAAGCCAGATAATGGTGCTTCTTTACAAGTAGTCTACTGTAGGATACAAAATAACTTGGATGTGAAGGTAGAGGTGTGCTACATTCAGTTGTCAATTTGACAAATTTTTGGGTAGCGTTCAGCATTAGGACATTCTTCTGTCAAACTCATCTTTGGTTCTTGTTTTATTGGTAATAAATGTGAATTACCATTAACAAACAACTCATACACCTAAAGAGCACCTTAGCCATGGATGGCTATACCATTGGCTAGGCCTCAGACAATCTAATTACATAGTGATTGAATCCAGTGTCTAGACCTAAAAGCTCTCTTGGAGCTCTTTAACATTTCTATTCTCTATATAACTTCCTTCTTAATCTGATTCACTATAAAGTCACTATTTACATCCATTCCTTTGAATATCTTCTGATTTCTCACCCTCCAAGTAGGGTATACCATTGCTCCCAGAACTGCAGCCATTACCTCCTTGAACCTCTTCCAGCGCTTTCTTTTTATCCATGTTTCCCTGATTTGGCAAGGTCTGCTGCAACCAGTCTTGCAAGCCAATCCTCACTTCTTTTGTCCATGAACACTCTGTGAACAGATGCCTGTGGGTTTCTATTCCTTCTCCATCACATAAGCTGCAGCCTGGATTGTCCGTGCAGATATTCATTCTGATCAATCTGTCTTTGGTTAGGAGTCTTTCCTGAGTAGCAAGCCACAAGATGAACATATGCTTTGGTTGTGCAACTGAGCACCAGATTAGAGGAGCCTCGTCCAGTTTACTCAAGTTGCCCAGCATTGCCAGATAGCTGCTTGACGTTGAGTATTCTCCTGTTGAGCTTAGAGTATACTTATTCTGTTCATACCACTCTTTCATATAGACCTTCATTTTATTTAGCCTCCTCCGCTACCAACTACTATCAGATGATGGACTGTGCCCCCAAACATCTATACTCTTCTTCATATAGATTCCATGCACCCATTTTACCCATAGCATCTCTTTCTTCTCAATCAGTTGCCATAACAATTTGCCCACTGCTGCAATATTCAATTTGGTGCTCCCTTCGATGTTTAGTCCCCCATACTTCTTGGGAACACAGACCTTGCCCTCATCTTTGGTTCTTGTTATAAGTATTAGATATTATAAAAATTACACATTTGTACTAGGGGAATCTGATATAGACATTGTATCAGTTGCACATTCTTTTCGTCAAATTCCAATGGTTCTGTGGTCGATAGAGAATGTTGGGATTCTAGCTCTTGTCAGGTCTTCTAATCGTATTACTTATGGAGGACTGGAATCCTGTTCAGTTGGCTAATTAAGTACTTAACATAGTTGCCAAGTCGCATTAATTCTGTAAGTTAATCTGAAAGCTTCGTTTGTTTCTACTTAATAAAGGTTTGAATCTAAGTCATTTAAGTCTCAACATATGAAATGAATTCACTCTTTCTTTTACAATCACTTTTTTCTCTCTGAATTAGTATAGTTCATGCAAATTTTGTGTAGAGTTCTTAAAATTACAAAGTCAGTGTTCACTTAAAGAGTCTCACGAAGGAGACCTTTTACCACCACTTTGCCAATACAACCGCAAAGTAGAGCAGAAAAGATCAGTCTGTTAGATGTTGAATGTACAAGAAGGTTCAATTCTTCTTATTCTGTTCCTTCCATGTTGCATTATTATCACCATGACAGACACAGAATTTACACAAGAAAGAGTGTATCAAGACACGATAAGACGAGAAAATATCATGATAGATTAATCTTCAGAAGGTTGTGACAAAATATGATAGGCACTATATCATATAAAAAAGCAGACTTCTCGTTTTGCAGCATTCAAGCATCGGTTTACATGGGGAAGGGATTATTCTATCAGCTTATACATTTGTTATCTACAAACATTCTAAACAATGAATAAGATTGCATTACCTTCACTCTTAAATACATAAAAGTAGGAAGACATCAGTTCTTTTGAAGCAGATTGGAAGATGAAGATGGAAGTTAGAATGCCCACCAAAGCAGTAACAGCCAAGGCAACTGTAGGTAAGGGCGTTGTGAGCCCAAAATCTGCAAAACCAGAATTAAGCTTAATGGTTATGGACGCCCACCAGTCACTGCTTAGGAGAGACATTAAGCATCTACTCGCTCAAAACGCTAAATGAAAATGGCAAGTGAAGAATAGTCTAAGGGGCAAGAAACCTCCATGTCTAACCATCAGGTTGGCAGTTCGAGCCACTAGGAGACAACACAGACTTTCTCTGTTGGTACTTGTGTAGGGGGTGAGGGCAGCTTCGCAAGGGGGTGGGATTTACCATATAAAAATGAAAGTCAAATGATGGTTATTAAAAGGAAAAAAAAGAACAGGATAAGATCAAGGAAATTCCCAGGTATATGGCAATGTACAAGTTGTTTAGCATTCTGCTTTACAGCCCTTCTGGAGAAACTCTTGTAATCAGAACACAACCTTTGAAGTGTCCCTATAGCGTTTGCTCAAATCATTACTCTAGTATCAACATGTTTTATCATCCGCTTTCGTGCCATTTTTCCAAACTTAGCAGTCCATATATGCAGGGCTACGCTTTATTTCTTCCCTTTTCAGCATGCACTCTAGAAATTATTTTTCAAGAAAGGTGCATGAAATTATCATATAGGTGCAGCCCATCATCAGATATCTCACACAAGGGGAAGTTCTGATTTGGTAGAAGCTGATAAATGACATTACTTACCCAAGTTAATAGGCACCACTACAAGAAATTGCCAGACTCAAAGCAGATATCATCCAACATACACATGAATAAAAGCATGAGCTTCAGAATTGTCATACCTCCAAAAGTCCTTTGCATGTTGCTATTTCCACAGTAATAGCTACTGCAAATCCAACCATGGCGGATCGACCAAGGCATACATCCAAATTACTCTGTCCCTTGTTACTCTGGCCACATCTTATGGAAACTGATCTTGCTCTACTCGGAAAAGTTTTTCTGTGGCAGAAGCTCTTCCTAGTCACTGTGAATATGGGGAGCATCAGTTATCACAGTCTATTTAACATGCTTCTTGAACTACATGAAATTTTAGCTAAAGAATAAAAAAGAAGGAAAACAAGTAGTAGGCCAGCAAGCAAAATAATTTATATCCTACCAATGTGCTAAGTGCTAACATGAGGTTCATCATCAGTTCTCTGCTTTGAGAGTATATGATCAATTCACAAACAGTCATGGCGAGTTGACGACACCATGGGATTTGAAGAGCAACAGATAGATAACACATACAAAGGTTGCAAAAATAAATGAGTCAAGAATGGATGATCTGCTTGGCATATTTTAAACACATAAGGGCTTATACGCCCATGATCTTTTGAGTTACCAAAAAATCATTAATAGGCTTGTAAGTACATATATGCTTTTAAATCACTTTCAAACTTACCCAAACAGGCTCTAGCTCTAGAGAGGATAACCAGAGAGTGTTGAACACGAAAGCTGGTGTGAGGTCCTCTCGGAAAACATCACACTCTTTGATGTGAGGTCCTTCCTCGTACCCTCTGAATGTGAATGTGGGATATTTTGTGCACTAGGCTGCCATTTGCCCACTCGTAATAATCAAATTCACAAACTATTGAGTTTTGTTCTTACTTCAACTAAATAATGTTGTTCCAAATTTCAACTGCAATTATTGTCTTGTACTCACATGTGATGATCAATTTTGCCGTTACATTAAAATGAGATGATCAATTTTGTCGTTACATTCAAATGTGATACCAAATATTGCCTCACATACAAAGGTGATGATCTATTTTGACTTACAACTACTCCCTTGTATTTGAACTCTTTTCTTCAAAGTTCAGTCCCCACTTCATCAACTCTTCCACAAAGTCCATATCTCCCATCAACTCATCACCACCATGACCAACTACAACACTTCATTCTACTCCCTCCTGCTGCTGCTCGCCGCCGCGTTGGCGCTGGTCTCAGTCGCCAGCGCCACCGGGGCAGTGAGTACTTCTGATCTCCAAAAGATCATGGGAGAAGAGAGAAACTACAACCACAAGAAAGTATTTTAATAGGGCCAAAATGTATAAAAAATAAACAATGAGTTAAACTAGGATGATTTATAAAAATGAGCATATATGTACTTTGGCCTTGAAAGTTTAAGCACTTTAAAAATGATTTTTAAAAATTAAGCACTTTTATATTTAATGAAGTCATAGTTACAAAAATGTCACAACACGTAATTAAAAATTACCACCGTACTTTTTTAATTTAATAAAGTCGTAATTATAAAAATGTCACCACTCCATACAAAACATAAATCAGGTCAATCCGACATCATTCATATAGTGAACCAAAAGTTATGTTCATTTTGCAAATAAATGAGGCCAAATCAAATTCACTTCACACATCTACAAAAATATAACTTCAAGTGCGATCCAGTCGTACTTATTCATGAAAAAATTACTATGTACATTTTACAAATAAATGAGATCACATTCTCCCCACTTCGCTTATCCACAAAACTACATATGAAAACATAAAATCAAGACAAGTCGACGACATTTATTCATATAGTAGCCAAATTCTCCAAAACATCTACTTTCTAGAGATAAAAATTGTGGCTTAAACGAAAAATATAGTTTTCTTGGTTAATATAGTTCTCATTATAACCCAAAAAAAGGAAAAAAGAAATTTGTTTTGTTCTTTCAAATATGCTTTCAATTATTTTTCTCTAGCTAGCTGAAGGTCTATCAAAAATAGCTTTTCCAATTCGGTGTAGATAAGGACTGCGTACATCTCACCCCACATCCCACATGTAGAATAACACTGGGTATTTTGTTGTAAAAAAAAAAAAAAAAAAAAAAAAAAACTTTAAAGGAATCGAATTGCTTTTAATATTAACTTCAAATGATTTTCTCCAACACGGCGACACAACACTCCTTTTCCCACTAAAATTACTCTCATCCCTCACTACAAATCTCTCAACACATATAAATACATCATTTCTTGCTTCCTTCTTCTCCTTTTGCGCTTGAAAATCATCTTGTTTACAATGGCATCTTCTGTTTTTTCTTCCACTATTAATATCTCTACCAAATCCTCAAACACTTCTATGCCATGCAAAACTCATATGTTTACAATGGCACCCGCATCTTTTTCATGCAAAACTCACGTTGCATCCATCTCCGCCTTCTCCATCACCACGGCCGCTCCCCTCCGCACCAACCACCGTCACTACCCGCGATTCATCGTCTTCGCCACGGGTTCAAAACCAAGAGTCCTCGTACCCGAAAAGCTCGGGGAAGCAGGACTCAATCTGTTAAAAGAATTCGCGGACGTTGATTGTTGTTATAACATGAGTCATGAAGAGCTACGTGATAAGATCGCGTTGTTTGATGCGTTGATAGTAAGGAGCGGCACGAAGGTGAGCCGTGATGTGTTTGAGTCGTCCTGTGGACGACTCAAAGTTGTTGGACGAGCTGGTGTTGGGATTGATAATGTTGATCTTGCTGCGGCTACTGAGTTTGGATGCCTTGTGGTTAATGCACCTACTGCTAATACTGTTGCTGCTGCTGAGCATGCAATAGCGTTGCTTACTGCTATGGCGAGAAATGTTCCTCAAGCCAATTCTTCCGTGAAAGCTGGTAAGTATATTGTATGTATTTTGTTATCTCTTTGTATAATAGTGTAGGCAGATGCTTATTTTATGTAGTTTGAATATGAGATTATATTTATGAATTCTGTTGATATTATTATGTTCTTGCAGAGTTCATTGGATCTATGTTATATTGGGAAAAAATTTTAATCGTCCTTAGCTCCCATTTAATGAAATACAGGGTGATCTGGTTGTCATAGTACCCATGTTAAATGTTCGAACCTTGCCATAGACAAATGTGGTATTTAAGCGGAGAAGGGCAAGGACGAGCTCATGACACCTCCCAAGTTTCAAATTGTGAGTCACTGGGTTTCGAAGTTTCTCAATTGTAAAAAAGAAAAAAAAAAAAATAGTACTGGTGATAAGGGCTTGGTGAGGCATAATTAGTCCTCAAACTAGCACAGGCTTGTCACTCCCCCTCACTAGCAGTGCTTAAATGTAGGCAACTAAATGCTAAAGCATTTCATCTCCCATGAGCTTTATCTTTAAGAGGGCAGCACTAAACAGTAAATAGCAGGTAAAAAACTGCAATTATAGCCTGCAAAGTGATAAATTAATCGAAGGAAACAATTTGAATAAATCTGCTATTGTTAGGACTTAGGAATATGAAATCTTGGAAATTTTGTATAAGAAACTATAGTCACTCAAATTTTATTAGAAAGCAAACTACATCTTACTCTATTAAAGTTTGTATTTTAATTGACAGTGTCCTGTGCTTTTCATCTTTGATTACACTGCATATTACCTGTAGCTTTTATGGTAAAGGCTGCCTTCTAAATCTTACAAGCAACTTTTTCATTGGGAGACTGAAACGTTCAGTAGATGTGAGACATTACTAGTGTTAGTGCATATTGAAGAAACAGGAAGGGCTGAGATGATCAGCAGTAACCTGTTTTTGGTTTCATTGCTGTTGTATTACCTCTGTGGGCAACTTTTTCTCCAAAGTTCTTCTCCCCTTTCTAACTGTACATCATATTTGGATTATCGAAGGGATCAAACCCTCAAAATGAGACCGGCTGGATGGCTGCCTCGCCGCCATGTCTGTCTTTAGTGCGCTATATTCTCCATATGTTTATTGATGTAAGTTGATGATATTGCTTGTGATGTACACATCTATATGGCTGCTAACAGTTCCTCAAGCATCCTTGTTGCTTTTGCATCTGGAGATCGTAACTTTTGAAACTTTACCATGATATGCTTTCCAGGGAAGTGGCTGAGGAACAAATATGTTGGTGTCTCCTTAGTTGGCAAAACACTTGCCGTTATGGGCTTTGGAAAGGTAGGATCAGAAGTTGCACGGCGAGCTAAGGGGCTTGGAATGCATGTCGTTGCTCACGATCCATATGCCCTTGCTGACCGTGCACGTGCCCTTGGAGTGGAGCTTGTTAGCTTTGATGAAGTCATTGCTTCTGCAGATTTTATCTCACTTCACATGCCCCTTACCTCTGCAACTAAAAAGGTCCTCAATGATGAAACTTTTGCAAAGATGAAAAAGGGAGTACGGATTGTAAATGTCGCTCGTGGGGGAGTGATTGATGAAGATGCTTTAGTCAGGGCACTTGATGCAGGAACTGTGGCACAGGTCCTGGCTATACACGATTCATTTGTTTGTCAAACTGCTTCTTTCTGTGTATTTTGTTGCTACTCATGGCTGCTTGGATAGTTGAGAATCTACTTTTCACCTTTTGTGTCCAATTTTCGATTAAGCTATACTGTAGGCTTTCTCTGTAGCTTCTTCACTTACCTTTATTGACAAAAAAATAGAATTGCAGGCGGCGCTTGATGTCTTCACTGTGGAGCCACCATCAAAGGATAGTAAGATGGTTCAACATGAGAATGTAATTGCAACTCCTCATCTTGGTGCTAGTACTATGGAAGCTCAGGTCTGTGTGTGATGTCTGCATTTGTGTCACACTTTTGTACCACAGGATGCATGTACTAATATTGTCTGAATCTTTGTTCAGGAAGGGGTGGCCATTGAGATAGCAGAAGCTGTTGTTGGAGCTTTGAAAGGAGAACTTTCTGCTACCGCTGTCAATGCTCCAATGGTACCTGCTGAGGTAAATGGGCTTCATATTTACTGGATATAACCCCTTTATCAATAGTAATTCAGAATGAAGAAAGGCTCAATACAGTACATTCAACTAAAATAGACTACCCACTAAGTTAATTATTGCATGTTCAAAGTTAGCCAGTAATTAGTTTATTATAGAAGAGTCTACCTTCCAATGTGTAGATAAATGCATTTTAAATTTTTTTCTGACCAAGGGAATCTTGGCAGATCAATTTGGAAGTGGTTTGTTGAATAATGAAAGCAAATTTAATTTGTAACCTCTCTATAATGCAGGTACTATCCGAGCTGAAACCTTTCATCAGTGCTGGCTGAAAAACTCGGTAGACTTGCTGTCCAACTAGTGGCAGGTGGAAGTGGAGTGAAATCAGTGAAAGTAACGTATGGTTCAGCCAGAGCACCTGACGATCTTGACACAAGATTGCTTCGTGCTATGATAACTAAGGGCTTGATTGAACCTATTTCCAGTGCTTTTGTGAACTTGGTCAATGCAGATTTCACTGCTAAACAGAGAGGACTAAGAATAGCTGAGGAAAGAATTCTTCTAGATGGTTCACCCGAAAGTCCACTCGAGTTCATTCACGTTCAGATTGCTAATGTGGAGTCCATGTTTAACAGCGCTATTTCTGATTCTGGAGAGATTAGAGTGGAGGGCAGGGTTAGAGATGGAAATCCTCATTTAACAAAAGTTGGATCTTTTGAAGTGGATGTGAGCTTGGAAGGCAGTATCATTCTTTGCAGACAGGTTGATCAGCCAGGAATGATCGGAAAGGTTGGTAGCATCTTGTCTGAGGAGAATGTGAATGTAAGCTTCATGAGTGTTGGAAGGATTGCTCCAAGAAAGCAAGCTGTGATGGCTATCGGGGTGGATGAGCGACCAAGTAAAAAGACATTGAAGAGAATTGGTGAAATTCCTGCTGTTGAGGAGTTTGTTTACCTTAAAGTATAGGTACTGTTAGATTTTTGTCTGAATTCTCTATGAAGCCAGATAATGGTGCTTGTTTACAAGTAGTCTAGTGTAGGATACAAAATAACTTGGATGTGAAGGTAGAGGTGTGCTACTTTGAGTTGTCAATTTGACAATTTTCTGGGTAGCGTTCAGCATTAGATATTCTTCTGTCAAACTCATCTTTGGTTCTTGTTTTTTTTTGGTAATAAATGTTAATTACCATTAGCAAACAACTCATACACCTAAAGAGCACCGTAGCTATGGATGGCTACACCATTAGCTAGGCCTCAGACAATCTAATTACATAGTGACTGAATCCAGTGTCTAGACCATTACATGATTCCCTGATTTGGCAAGGTCTGCTGCAACCAATCTTGCAAGCCAATCCTCACTTCTTTTGTCCATGAACACACTGTGAACAGGTGCCTGTGGATTTCTATTCCTTCTCCATCACATAAGCTGCAGCCTGGATTGTCTGTGCAGATATTCATTCTGATCAATCTGTCTTTGGTTAGGAGTCTTTCCTGAGTAGCAAGCCACAAGAAGAACCTATGCATTGGTTGTGCAACTGAGCACCAGATTAGAGGAGCCTCGTCCAGTTGACTCAAGTTGCCCAGCATAGTCAGATAGCAGCTTGACGTTGAGTATTCACCTGTTGAGCTTAGAGTATACTTATTCTGTTCATACCACTCTTTCATATAGACCTTCATTTTATTTAGCTTCCTCCGGTACCAACAACTATCAGATGATGGACTGTGCCCCAAATGATCTCTACTCTTCTTCATATAGATTCCATGCACCCATTTTACCCATAGCATCTCTTTCTTCTCAATCAGTTGCCATAACAATTTGCCCACTGCTGCAATATTCCATTGGTGCTCCCTTTGATGTTTAGTCCCCCATACTTCATAGGAACACGAACCTTGCCCCTCATCTTTGGTTCTTGTTATAAGTATTAGATATTAGAAAAATTACACATTTGTACTAGGGGAATCTGCTATAGACATTGTATCAGTTGCACATTCTTTTCGTCAAATTCCAATGGTTCTGTGGTCGATGGAGAATGTTGGGATTCTAGCTCTTGTCCGGGGCTTCTAATCGTATTACTTATGGAGGTCTGGGATCCTGTTCAGTTGGCTAATTAAGTACTTAGCATAGTTGCCAAGTCGCATTAATTCTGTAAGTTAATCTGAAAGCTTCGTTTGTTTCTACTTAATACAGGTTTGAATCTAAGTTATTTAAGTCTCAACATATGAAATGAATTCACTCTTTCTTCTACAATCACTTTTTTCACTTAAAGAGTCTCACGAAGGAGACCTTTTACCACCACTTTGCCAATACAACCGCAAAGTAGAGCAAAAATGATCAGTCTGCTAGATGTTGAATGTACAAGAAGGTAGCATTCTCCTTATTCTGTTTCCTTCCATGTTGCACTATTATCACCATGACAGATACAGAATTTACACAAGAAAACGTGTATCAAGGCACAATAAGGCGAGAAAATATCATGATAGATTGATCTTCAGAAGGTTGTGACAAAACCAAAATTAAGCTTAATGGTTATGGACGCCCACCAGTCACCGCTTAGGAGAGACATTAAGCATCTACTCGCTCAAAACGCTAAATGAAAATGGCAAGTGAATAATAGTCTAAGGGGCAAGAAACCTCCATGTCTAACCATCAGGTTGGCAGTTCGAGCCACAAGGAGACAACACAGACTTTCTCTGTTGGTACTTGTGTAGGGGGTGAGGGCAGCTTCGCAAGGGGGTGGCATTTACCATATAAAAAGGAAAGTCAAATGATGGTTATTAAAAGGAAAAAAAAAAGAACTGGATAAGATCAAGGAAATTCTCAGGTATATGGCAATGTACAAGTTGTTTAGCATTCTAGCTGCACAGCCCTTCTGGATGAAACTCTTGTAATCAGAACACAACCTTGAGTGTCTATAGCGTTGTCAAATCATTACTCTTGTATTAACATGTTTTATCATCCGCTTTCGTGCCATTTTTCCAAACTTAGCAGTCCATATATGCAGGGGTAGGCTTTATTTCTTCCCTTTTCAGCATGCACTCTAGAAATTATTTTTCAAGAAAGGTGCATGAAATTATCATATAGGTGCAGCCCATCATCAGATATAGTTCTGATTTGGTAGAATCTGATAAATGACATTACTTACACAAGTTAATAGGCACCACTACAAGAAATTGCCAGGCTCAAAGCAGATATCATCCAATATACACATGAATAAAAGCATGAGCTTCAGAATTGTCATACCTCCAAAAGTCCTTTGCCTGTTGCTATTTCCACAGTAATAGCTACTGCAAATCCAACCATGGCGGATCGACCAAGCCATGCGTCCAAACAGTCATGGCGAGTTGACGACACCATGGGATTTGAAGAGCAACAGATAGATAACACATACAAAGGTTGCAAAAATAAATGAGTCAAGAATGGATGATCAGTTTTAAAAAGTTATGCTTTTGATAGTTCAATCAAATAATATCTTTGTAATTATGTGCATAAAGTTGTCAATAAGTATCATTCTACTCCGTAGTCAAACTATAACTTATAAATTAAAAGGTCGGAGTAATAAAATTTACAGAAATTCTGAAAGTCAATCATGTTTACATTTGATGAAGGAAATATAATAAATGAATTTGTGACGGGCAAAGTTATTATTAAGTGACTAATGCACGAATAAAGAAAGGTAAGATATAAAAAGACTATATCTAAAATTATTTAAAAATCAAAGAATCGTGATAGAGGGATACACAAAAAATAACACAAAGGTAGGGTAGCGTTTAGGAATTCATTTGCACATAAAGAAGTTTCTGCTTGCAAGTTGGTGTTTGTCAGTGAAATTATATATAAACAAAAAATTGAGCATGAGTTTGAAAGAAAATCAGGCGCAATAGAAAGGAATGTTGTCACCGGGGTGGGAAAACATCACACTCTTTGATGTGAGATCCTTCTCCGCACCCTCTGTGAATGCGGGATACATTTTGCACCATGCCCTTTGCCCACTCGTGATAATCAAATTCACAAACTATTGAGTTTTTGCTTACTTCAACTATATAATGTTTTCCCAAATTCAACTGCAATTATTGTCTTGTACTCACATGTGATGATCAATTTTGCTGTTACATTAAAATGAGATGATCAATTTTGTCGTTACATTCAAATGTGATACCAATATTGCCACCTCACATACAAAGGTGATGATCTATTTTGACTTACAACTACTCCCTTGTATTTGAACTCTTTTCTTCAAAGTTCAGTCCCCACTTCATCAACTCTTCCACAAAGTCCATATCTCCTATCAACTCATCACCACCATGACCAACTACAACACTTCATTCTACTCCCTCCTGCTGCTGCTCACCGCCGCGTTGGCGCTGGTCTCAGTCGCCAGCGCCACCGGGGCGGTGAGTACTTCTGATCTCCAAAAGATCATGGGAGAAGAAAGAAACTACAGGCACAAGAAAGTAATTGACATAAGTCATAAGTATGTTCCTGATATGCCTGCTTATGGTTCGAAAAATGGGCTAGGCAACTTCATAATAATTCAGACAAGCATCAACGCAGGAAATATTTCTAATATGTCAGTGTTCAACCTTTCTACTCATTCTGGTACCCATGTTGATGCTCCTGGACATTTCAATGAGACCCTTTTTGAGTTGGGTTATGATGTTGATTCCCTTGATCTTCGAACGTTGAATGGTAATATATGACTCTCCTTTGTACAAGATCCAAGATTTCAAAAAGGATGGGTGCATTACTTTGTAAAAATATGGTTGTATTCAGTTCACAAGTCGTTAATTAGCCTAGTTTTGTTGCCTTTTTTTTATTGTTCTTGAATTTTGGTTTAAGAAGAGTTGGGCTTTTTTTGGTTGTGGATGCAGGACCTGCTGTTGTTTTGGACACTCCAAGGGACAAGAATATTACAGGTATATGTTCTAATCTTTGCAAGGAGTGTTTTCCACTTTCCACTAAGCAGAAGAAATAAGACAATTGAATATACTTCAAGACACAAAGTTCACACTAAGATTGTTGTTTTGTTCGACAGCTGAAGTTTTGAGGTCATTGGATATACCCAGGGGAGTAAAACGTGTTCTTTTTCGAACATTAAACACAGACAGGTACTTAAATGTTTGTTCGTTTTGGAGGCATCAGTTTGGACCAACTCTGCTTAAAAGCCTACACAAGTTGGTTCTTGATTTTGTAATCCATATGGTACTGAATAAATATATTGTGAACATAAACAGGAGGCTAATGTACAAGAAAGAATTTGATCCTTCCTATGCAGCATTTACCTCAGATGGAGCAGAGTATTTGGTCCAAAATACTGATATCAAACTCGTTGGTGTTGATTACTTGTCTGTTTCGATTAGTCCCACCGATGAGATGATTAAAGTTCATCAACTACTAGCTCCTAAAGTAAGTATAACATCCATTTGCCTACTTTTTAGTTAAACTTAATTTAATTTTTACGATGACGATGTATAAATTTATATACAATATTAGGGTATTCTAACATGTTGTAGCAGGTAATGATATTGTAAAAATTCATTTACATAGAGAAGTTGAATTATTGTGATTTTACCTATAAAATTGAAAACCCCTTTATTAGAAAATAGCGTAATAAGTACGTTGCTTGTTTAGTGGTAGCTACATACAACAACAACATACCCAATGATATTCCATAAGTGGAGTCGGAGGAGGTGAAATGTACGTAGAACTTACCCCCACCAAGGTCGAGGAGTTGTTTCTGATTTTAGTGGTAGCTACATATTATCTACAAAGTTAACACTTCTCTACCATGTATCAATACATTGTCTTGAGCACCAAATGCTCTTTCTTTAATTCTTAGTTGAGTCTTAACTTGGTTACTAACTGTTAAAGATTCTCATAATGATACATGAATCAGGACATTATACCAGTGGAAGGCCTCAAGCTAGATGATGCTGTCCCAGGAATTTACACAATTCACTGCCTACCACTGAGGCTGAATCATGGAGATGGTTCCCCTGCTAGGTGCATCCTCTTCCAGTAATCTTGTCAAGGCCTGTACTTGCTTCCTGGAAAAGCAAAAATGTTGAAATGGTTTAACATGTCAACCAGTTTGTGAACTCAGAATTTCCAAAAATAATTGTTAGCAAAACTTGAATGTATCTGTTTCTGTATTTGCTTCCTTTAGCTTGTATAACCCATGGTAATATGTAAATTTCGTACTGTGTACTAATAAAAATAGAAGTAGAGAGGGTGTGATGTTTATTCACGTTACATGGATCGGATAACTCTAATCGTAGTTTAAAGTTGATCAAATCGACCAAATATTTGTCAGTTAAATAACCACATTGATGCGGCACATAATGAATTTCATATTTATGCATTTTGAAAGAATTGAAGTGGCGGGGACAAAATTAAGAACATACATATATAAGTACATTATGTTATTTATCTATAATATCCAGGTAGTTCTAGCCATTTGAAATCAAGTTGAGTGAAGATAAAGAAGACTCGTTTTCATACTAGGCTTCACATATAAAATGTGAGCAAGTTAGAATAAAATTAAGAAGAAATATTTTGTCTATTTGTCTCCAAGAAAAATTGACCCAATTTTCTCACAATTCTTAATAACAAAATCAGATTAAAGCAATCTTACTAGTTTTAATTAGTATCATCAGATTGCTGTTTGTGAATGACGAGTTAATAATTAACGTCTAAGTCAAACCATTATAATTAACATCTTATAAAATGAGGAACGCAACTTCATATATTTGCACTCTCATTGAACACTAAGTCTCTCAAAATGGTTTATCCTTACACCAAAACTCTACTTGCATTACTTATTTTATCATTTAATCTTATGCAAATGACAAATGCTTTCAATATTAATCCAAATATTGTTCTTCGTTTTATCAATGGACTCCCTAAAAATAGTCCTTTACTGAAAATTCATTGTAAATCTAAAGATGATGATCTTGGAGTTCGGACAGTTAAAGAGGGGGACGAATATGGTTTCAAATTCCATGATCATATCTGGGGCAAAAGTTCTTTTCATTGTAGTTTTTTATGGGGCAAAAACTCTAAGGACATTGATGCTTATGAAGGATCAAAGAAGACCCTTTGTAGAAATCATGGTCTTTTTAGAGATGATATCTATTGCGCTTGGTTGATCAAGGATTCTGGTATCTATTTTGCTCTTGGTACTAATCCTTCACCTAGTGACTTCAAATTAGCATATCCGTGGTTGTCAAAATGATATGTATTGCATTTGATTTGTCTTAAAGAATATATATTTAATATATACAAATTAGTAATTTAGAACCCTCTAATATAAATGGACTTGAATGTTGAACTCTCAAACTTCAAAATCTGGCTTTGCCTCTGCCTAAGCATTGATACTAGCTTTGTCTGATTATTTATGTGATACACTTTTTCTAATTAAAAATACAATAGATAGCTTATTTTTCTCAATTAGAATATAAGACCGAATTAATTGAGTATGATCTCAGTACGAACCTAATGTCACTAGTAGAATGAATCAAGTTGGAAGAAGTTTTACATTTTCTGCTCCCATAAAAAAGTTTCTTGGTGATCGTCAATTCTTACTAGCAGTAAAACCTGGCAATCGCCGACAGTTTCCCCCGGTGACTTCTTGTTATCGCCAAGAGCCTTTCCAGATAGAGTAAAATTATAAGAGTTCTTTTACGGGGACAAAACTTGTGACTGCAATGCCAAACATTTCTACTTCATGCAAAAGCTTCAATGAGTTTCGTCTTCTAATGGTGAATCCTTTAACACTCTGGATGGTTATCCATCGTTTCATAATCTATTGTATCGTATGATATTGTATCGTACTGTATCGTATTATCTTGTAGAATCTTTGGATAAAATGTATGTTTTACTGTGGTATAATAAGGTAAATGACAAAATAGGAATATTAAATAATAAATGGGGGCATGATGGGAAGAAAAGATAGGTAACGACGCGATTACACCAAATTGATCGTTACATAAAGTGATTGTTTTCATTGTTACGTAATGATGGATTTAACAATACAATACAATAAAAATTAGAGTAACAATGAAAACAAACAATGTGCTCCTGATAACTATACAACACAATACAATGGGTAACAACCATTCAAACAGGCGGCAAGTCCTCTAGTGCTCGGGATACATAACATGATATTTGTCCAATTACATAGATTAAACCATCTAAAATTATCTTAGTAAAATTTTTCATACGCCATTACTTAGAACTTATATTCACATAAATTTAATCTATCTAGCCAGTGACTGTTTATACCATAGACAACAATGATCCGGCACAAATCATCCTGGCATAAAAGGATTTTAACAAGAAAAATTAAGCCAACATTAACTCTGTAGATTGGCCCTTCTTAAATAACAAAATCAGTTTAACGTAATTAGATTGTACTTTCAAAGTCAAATACTATGTCCTCTTATAATTAAAGTGAGTTAAGCAAATTCATTTGCATTCTCATGAAAAAATTAAGTCTCAGAAAATGGTTTATCATTGCAGGAAAAATCTAATTTTCTTTTTATCGTTCATCAACCTTATGTTGATGACAAATGCTTTCACTCTTGATCCAAATATCACCCTTCGATTTATCGGTGGACTCCCTCAAAATACACCTTTATTGAAAGTTCATTGTAAATCAAAAGATGATGATATTGGAGTTCCAATACTTAAAGTGGGTGATCAATTTGGTTTCATATGGTTTACTTATCTGAATGTCTTTATAAAACATAAGTAATTTTTTTCTTTTGATATAAATCATAAATAATTAATGATTAGTATATGTGTGCCTCTCTCCTCCCCCCTTCTGTCACATCCAAATAGCTCTCTATTTCATTTAATTTATCTTTTTCATTGCCAATATGCGCACACCTTATAAAGAAAAAATTACAGAAAAATGCAAATTAGGAATTTTTTAAAAAAATATAGAGACACTTTGGTACAATTATAAAATATAAAGAAAATAGGGATTTAATTACAAAATATAGCAAGAGAGAAAAAACTATGGCCTCGTTCTCCAATTAATTCATTTCCCTCTTCTCTCTCACTACTGCTCCTCCTCCCACGCCGGAAAATATCTATCACTACTGCTCCGTCTGGCGGACCACCGCCGAAAAACGAAAAAATACATATTTGAATTTCTCTCTACATTTTCTTTCCATTTTTGCTACTACTTTTCCCAAATTCTCGTGAAATCGGCATATATCTAATTTCAAAATTTCAGCCTAACACCTAACTCAGGCCATCATGGCACTTTGTTAGAGAATAATAAGTTGCTTGTTTAGTACTAGTAGCTACATATTATCTACATTATCTTGAGCACCAAGTGCACTTTCTTTAATTCTTATAATTCTTAGTTGAGTCTTACTTGATTACCAACAGTTAAAAATTCTCACAATGACATATGCATTAGGACATTATTCCAGTGGAAGGCCTCAAGCTCGATGATGCTGTACCAGGAGTTTACACAATTCACTGCCTACCACTGAGGCTGAATCATGGAGATGGTTCACCTGCTAGGTGCATCCTCTTTCAGTAATCTTGTCAAGGCTGGTACTTCTCCTGGAAAAGGAAAAAAAAAAAATATCGAAATGGTTTAATACTATATCAACTAGTTGGTGAACTCAGAATTTCCGAAAATAATTGTTAGCAAAACTTGGATGTATATATTTCTGTATTTGCTTCCTTTAGCTTGTATAACCCATGGTACTATGTCAATTTCGTTCTGTGTACTAAGAAAATAAAAGTAGAGAGGGTAGTGATGTTTATTCACATTATACATGGACCGGGATAATGCATTATTGCTTATAAAGTACCTAATGCCATATTCAGCCGTATTGCTATACACAAGAACCTTTCTGTGCATTCTGTGATATCCACCCCTAATGCATTTTATGCACAAAAAAATAGCAAGATGCCTAGCTCGTGTCGTCGTCGACCTTTCTTTTGGCGCTGAAGCTCTCATCCTTGTGACTCTGTCCAGCATGGGCGGACCTACCTATAGTAAAGCGGTATCAATTGTTATTCGCGAACTGTGTAGATAGGTAAAAAAAAAAATTATATATGTATATACTATGTGTTGAGTCCCCTTAATTTTTTTATAGGCTAACTTATTTATATTTTGATACCCCTTAACAATAATCCTGGGTCCGTCACAGCTGTCTAGTGCAAGACAACAATCTAAATAAAGTACCTAATGCCGTGAAGTAGAATCTTTCAGCAATTTGCTGGGTACTTTGATATTCTAATTATAAATTCTAAGTGAACAACTTGAGACATATGGGGTGGTGGCGCAGTTGGCTAGCGCGTAGGTCTCATAGCTTCTGAGTAATCCTGAGGTCGAGAGTTCGAGCCTCTCTCACCCCACAATACTTTTTTCAATATTATCACAATGCCGACATCATTAGTTGAACTTTCTTTTCGAGCCTTCTACATGCCATTCTTTTTGGCTTCACATGTGGAGACTTTTTCATCTTCCTTTCCTCTATTTATCATAAATAAAACAACAACAATACACTCAGTTTTGTCCAATGTAGTTCAAATTTAAATAGAGAATGGAAGAAATCGGGGGAGAGAATCATTCATAACACTAGAGGTTGAAGAACTAGATTGCGTTGGGGAAGAGGAGGCCATGAAAGTTGAAAGGAAAAATTACGGAAGAAAACCTGGAGAATATGATTAAGAAATTGAAAGGAGGGGAATAGATTTTAGAAGAAAGAATGAATAATTTAATAATTAAAACATAATTTAATTACTAAAATCAATCCAAATCCAAGTAGAATTCATAAGAAATATTCAAGGGTGCAATCTATATTGGGATCGAAACGATAGGGTGCATGCGGAAGCTAACAAAATAAATTTTTGGATTGACAATAAATAAAATATTAAAGGATTTAAAAGAGACATTTATTTGAAAGTGGTTTGGCCAATTGATCTACATAGGGAGAGATTAAAAACTAATACTAGTATAAAATAAAATAATAAAATGTAAAGCCTCCCCCTAAATATAATTCTCTTTAACCACTATATTGTGGAAGTTTTTTTTTTTTTTTTTTTTTTGTTAAAACAAGATTCCATTAATATAGCCAAAGACTAAGAAGGATTACAAAGAGAGTACATGCGGCTATTGAGCTGATCCGCATTAATACAAAAACTAGCATAGGAATTAGAAGAGAGTGCATTAAGCACATTTAGGTTTCCTAACTTAGCAAGATATTTAAGGTTACTATCCGATATTGTAGAAACAAAAGTCGTGCCCACACTATCTTCCCATAGAGCGTGCTTGAAAAAATTAGGTGGCACTGCATAGTGATAGGTAGTTGAGTTTTTGGACATATCAGGAACTCCTTGCGCTAGGAGATGCGCTACCTTGTTACCCTATCGAAAGCTATGCCTGATTGTGATTATTTGGAGGGAGCACATCATTAACCTGCATTTGAGCACAATAGGAGAGTAAGTAGGGTCAGGTTTATCTAAGAGATGGATTAAATCTGTGGAGTCTGTTTCCACTTCAAGGTGAGAATAATTCTGATTAGTGGCTAAGGTAAGACCATAATGTAACGCCATTAATTCAACATGCGTAGGATTTAGGCCATGTATTTTCTTATGGTAGCCTAGAATCCAATCTCCTTTAGAGTTACGAAAGACACCTCCAATACTAGCCTTTTTATTAGAAGAGTTGAAAGCACCATCAGTGTTTAACTTAATAAAATTAAGAGAAGGGGGATGCCATTTAGAAGTGATATGAACAAGATGGTTAGGGCTAGTCTCCTTTGAAGTAAACAATTTATACTCTATGACTTTAGATTTAACATTACTAAAAGCTAATTCATTTGCCGTATTATTAATATTGTTGCTATTATGATTTAGCCAAAGATTCCATAAAGCAAATGAAAGAAATTCAAGCCAATTGAAATGGAGAGAAGCTAAATTTGCAGAGAGGTTACATAGATCATCGAGCCAATTTTGGGAGTCAGGAATGTCACAAAAGATGGAGCAGTCGTTCCAAAATTTCTTGGCTATGTAACACCCTAAAAAGATATGGTATAAGGATTCCTCCTTATTATTACAAATAGCACAAACTGGATTAACATTGATGCCAATCTTACTAAGATAAAGTCGAGTAGGAAGCCGATTGTGCTGGCATTGCCATAAAAAATATTTTATTTTATTAGAATTTCAGGAAAATGAAATGCTAATATTGTGGAAGTTGTTGTGAGAAGCTAAAGAGATTTATTCTATTTAGAACTCTATTTCATCCTTTCAAAAAAGATAAGTCTTAACAGATTACAAATTCATGACAAAAACTCTAACAATCCCTACACACTCCAAGGAGGTCACTTCTCACATTATGATAAACTATCTAATAAACTCTAATTCATACAATCTATAAATGTTACTAAATGAGTTACAAAATTGGCTTTGACACCCACTTAAGTCTATCTTGAGCTTCATGACTTCAATTCATGCATCATCAATTTCTTTAGTCTCTTCACGGCCTTTACTTTTTGATAAGTCTCTTCGAAAAAGTGATCTTTTTTTATTAGGACAAGATAATTTCTTTAGTCTCTTCACGTCCATTACTTTTGATAATTTGCTTCAATAACAAAATAAAAACGTCTCTTCACGCCTTTTACTTTTTGATAATTTTCTTCGGAAAAGGGATCTTCTTGCACTCGGACAAAAGGTATTGGGCGAAAAGGAATCATCCTGGCGCGATTACTGTGAATTTGTGCAAAATCTCTTCCATTTATAAGGGAATTATAAAATTTAGAAAGACATTTGAAGCGAAATAAAGATTTGACAGGAAGCCGTGAAAATATTTCAACTATAAAATTTGATTCCCATATAATTGAATTACAAAATCTAGAAAGGCACTTGAAACGCATGGAAGACTTCAAAGGAAGCCGTGAGAATATATCAATTAATATATCATTTGGAATATCAAGGTTTGTTGTGGTAACTTTTATCTCCTTGCCCATGTAACAAAGCTGCTGAACTAATAAAAGAATGTTTGCAAACCTTTGTGTCTTTATATAAATACAAAATTCTTTCTCCGTTTTCTGTTCGAGTTTGGTTTCCTCCAGAAAAAACTGACTTTTTCTCTATTTCCTTATATAATTAGGAGGAAAACTTTCCTTATATAAGTTGGATGAAAACTTTCCTTAACTCTTATTGACTTCTAATTGAACTTATTTATTTTTTAGGTCAAATAAAAAAGTCAAAAGATTTATTATTAATATTGTTGTTGATGCTGTTGTTGCCGCATGTGATCTCCGCTGTTATTCTTGAGTCAATTATATAAAAACAAGGGAGATTTACACAAATATACAACCCTAACATCATATTTACAAAAAATAACAATACTTTTCCACTTTACAAAATATAACAATAGTTTTTTTACATTTCATATACAAACCTCCATTAAACCATACAAATACAAAACTATACCAAAAAATACCATACACTTGAAATACAAAAAATACACAAACATACAACGAATATACAAATAAAAACATATAGATATTCAAAAAAAACTTAAATGTATTTATATACCAAAACATACACATACACAAAAATACTGTCTTATACATTTTATATACAAAATAAATACACAAACAAAACCAAAAATCAAAAAAAAAAAAAAAAGGCAGATCTGAATATGTATATACAAACTACAGATATATACATAAACATACACATATATACACATACAAAAAGGAAAAAAAAAAGAAAAAAAGAAAGAGATCTGAAATTATGCATACAAAATACAAATATATACATAAACATACGCATATATATACATACAAAAAGGAAAAAAGAAAAAAAATGACCTAATCGTGAAAACCCACCGTAAAATCACCGGAAAAACATAGATCCGGGCGTTTCCACCGCTGCAGTGCAGCAGCGCCGCCGCGAGGAGCAGCGCCGCGGTAGCGTGAGGGAGGGGGACGTGTGGTTGGAAGAGGGAGGGGGGTGGTGGCAGCAGTATTGGTGGCGGAGAGGGAGGGGGCGCTGGTGGGTGGGTGGTTGGTGGGTGGAGGGGAGAGAAGAAGAGAGAGGGAGAAATTAGGGTTTCATGTTTGGTAAGGGGGGCAATGAAAAATGAGAAAGTATTGTTATGTATTGTAAATATGGTAAAACTATTGTTATTTTTTGTAATATAGCTATTAAAGTAGTCATGTGGTGTAAATTTTTCTAAAAAAAAGGTACTATTCACGGTAATTTGGTTTTATAAAGTTCTAGCTAGGCAGTCTGAGCCAACAAGTAGGGTCAACCTTAAACTTAAAATCACAACATTAAGGTGCTGTATCTAAGTTAAAAAAATTTACCAGACTCGTTCTTGAACGCTTACTCCAATGAATTTTATTTTTTTTGTTAAAACTAGCAACCATTCATTCAAACATTCGAAATAAAAAGCATACATAATGTACTTTGGCCTTCATGCATAGTATGTGTAGTTTGTGGCATGTCCTTTTCAAAAATATTAATACATGATTCTAAGCAAGTAGCATAACAAAATAACTCTAATGAATTAAAGAACAAGGAATTCATTAACAAATTAAAGCCTCAAAGTTGTTACTAAGAAAACTAATTAAACAACTTCTATTTAATTTGTAGAATTACTATGCACTTGAAAACGTATTCTCTAGTGAAAACTGTAAAAAGGATACTTCGGGATTGGCCTTAAGGTACAAGAAAAGTAAGTGAATTTGTTTGATGATGCTCAAAGGACGGTGTCACGGGCACCTACAATTAGAGGTGGGCCAAAATTTGCCTTCTTCTTGCTTTGGTTCATAAGGTAAAACTAAATGAAATCATCTTTTCACTCCAATTGCTAGCCCTTATGCTTCTAGTTTTTACCTTTAAAAGGTAAAATTGTAGACAGGCCAACTCCTTCCTATTGCACCATCATTTTCATATTTATATCCCTATGTTGATGATCTTCTTGTGTCTTCTTATACGTCGAGGAGCCTTATACAAAAATTAGGTTGGGGTGGTAACGTAAGTGGATCTAAGGGATCACACACATATTTTACGTACTTAAAAGGTGTCAATCTATGTCACATTTAAGCCAGTACATGGTCCTTTCCAATACAGTTTGGTTTTGAGGTTTTATAAGGATTTATAGTTAGGGTTTTTTACACTATATATCCATGAAATTCAAAGTATTTACAAGCCATACCCATTAAAAATTACACTACCCATGAAATTAAAAGTATTTATCCAACCTACCCATTTATTACTATATACTTTTGTGTGTGTACACTTTTAAGGTATACTGCATAAATAATATACAAGTCTAGATATGAGTGTATAGCTTTAAGGTATAATACATAAATAATACTCCCTCCGTTCCAAAATGGTTGTCATAGTTTGACTTGGAGCGGAGTTTAAGAAATTTGGTAAGACTTTTGGAACTTGTGGTCCAAAATAAGTCGTACATAAATATATGGCTATAAAGCATTTCATAAAGGGTAAAGTAGTAGTTTCAACTCAAAAATGTTTCCAAATTTAAAATTATGTCATTCTTTTTGGAACAGACTAATAAGGAAATAATGTCATCCATATTGGAACGGAAAGAGTAATACAAGTCTAAATGGGTAGGACATGTAAATAATTTATGAGTAGGACTTGTAAATATGAAACTTATGAGTACAGGTGAGTAAATATTTTAATTTTAATGGGTATTTTCATAAACCTCCCTTATAGTTATTACTCCTACAAAGAAATGTTTTATTTAGCAAAAACAAAAAGAAATGTTTTATTTAGTGCATTATTTTACGAGCAGTATCACTTATATGAGATTTTACAAAAAAAATTATGTACACCATTGTGTTTCTGTGAACATGGAGTGTAAATTTATTCATTACTACTTTTTTGTTATAAGGACGTGTATGGATATGTATTCTTAAACTTTTTGTCAGCAATATATGCATAGAACACTACCATATATGAACTCATATTCTTATCCTGAGAGTATGGACATGGTCCAACAACAATCTCACGTTACCATTAGATATTTGGAGTTTTAGAATTTAGTGGCCTGTTAGAACTGGTAGCTAAGTGGTCACCTTAAAGATAGTGGAAAAGTTCTTAGCTTGTACTGCCATAGAGATGTCAAGATCTTTGTCTGGTATAAGACACGCCTCCAAAATGGCAGCAAGGTTTCTCAGATGTTGGGGGCCTCCACATGTACTATGTTTTCTCTCGGAAACAAAAAGTACTCGATGCATATATATATATATACAAAACATGTATTCGCACACACTTTTCACCATTTAGCCATATATGATACATTAGTCATTTAATCAAGATAAGTTGATATAACTTGGTCTGAACACCTATGCAAATAATTTTTTTTTTTTCTAGTCGGTTTCTGTGGAATTTGAAGGTTGCACATATTTTGGGTTTGATGTTGTCGATGTGAGTAAGTCTTGCAAAAGAAAGACATGTAAATAGGAGGGTGAAATGTTGAGCAGCATAAATTTCAATATCAATCATTTAGAGTACAATAATTTAACTCACGAGGAGAAAATGCAATGTGTTAGGCAGTTGGGGCACTTCCTCTGTTTATTGTATGTAGGGTCCTAAAATTTCGAGGCCTACGTATACAAGTTTTGTTCAATGGTAAGTGGTAACCAGCTTCTGATTCTCTAGCCTAATTGGTTCCATTTCAATGATGACTGTATGGGCCTAAATCGTTTTTAGGTACACAAATCGAATTTGGATTCGAATATAAGCAAATCTTTGTATCAAAGCGGTAAATAATGCACGAAATAGATGAAAATGCGTGAAATAACTTGCTTTCGATATATGGATGTTCAGTACAAATTTGGGCAGAGTTTTGGTATATATTTCTGGATCCCTATTACATGAAATGAACTGCTATTTATAGATATAAGCCTTGCCCACGATCTCCACTATCAGTTGCCATGTTGTCCCACGATCTGGATGTGTAGTGGCTGAGTTAGTGGGGTGAAGTAGTGGGCTGCAAAGCCGGACGAACCGAGGGGAATCCGCCGAGGTGAGAGTTTGCGACCTCGGTGGCTTGGCCCTGTTGCTTGACCGAGGTGATGGTTACCGAAGCTCAGCTCACGGCTCGCCTTCGGTAACGCATCTTCGGTTTCAAGGCTTCGGCGACTCGCTCAACCGCTTCGGCGGTTGCTTAGTCGCGACGTGTTCGGTCGCTGCGATTTACGTGACCGGGGCAAATCGCCGTGGGTCGATTTTTGCCCAATACAGATAGTCCCCCCACTCCTCGGTTACCTACTGAGGTGACCGAGGAGTGGAATGAAGTTTCAGCGGGAAAGCGACGTGGCTCGATCTTATCCAAGTGTTTCAAAATTTGCCAACGGTTCGCGTCCCATCAGGTCATTTCCCATGGACACGTGGCATTCATCCCATGGTCGTCCACACTGCCGCCGTAATCTTTGCTTCTTCCAACGTTACAATGATGACGCCGACGTCATTATCTCTTCGTCTTCCATACCTATAAAATGGGCATTTTGTAGAACATTTTCTTCACTTTTTCTTGAGCGATCAACAGTGCAAAAAAGAAAGCTTCATAACCCTTCCAAAATTCTTCCCAGTTTCCGATCAACAGTGAGAACTTAGCTCTTATTTCTGTCATCATGTCTACAACGATTTCTCGACAAGATTCAAGCGATTCTGGTGAGAGGGCCAAGGCCGACCAGTTTGCTAACATTATTTCCAGCGGCGAGTTCATCACCGCCGTGCCGCCGCTTCAGATGATAGAGGCGGAGGGTGGTGAAGAGGCGACCTCCGACGCCGGCGTCTCTGGGCAACGGGCGGGAAGAGCCAGGCACGACGTCGCAGCTGAAAGTGAGGACGCCGGCTTGGAGGAGGAGGATGTTGCACATGAGGAAGAAGGTGCCGAGGGCAGAGATGCCGAGGGCGGTACCGAAGGTGGTAACGTCGCCGAGGGGGCGTCCTTGGGACCCGTAATTCCACTCGAGCAGGAACTTGAGCCTCATCAAATAATCCCCTCCCATTTCGACAATGGCAAGGACTTGAAGTTGCAAGCTTAAACGGCCGACCAGGAGGAGAAGAACAGGAATATTCCCGTGAACACCACCCCGACCCGCATAACTCAAGCTCACATTGAGCGGGTTCGGAGGGACTGTCGGTTTGAGCCCGAGGTGAAAGTTATCATCCCCGACCCCACAAGTAGGGTGTGCCACAACATCGAGGGGGTGTCCTTCGCTTATACTTATCCCTTTACCCTCGGCTTCTCCCTCCCAGTTCATAGGGTGATCGATGACTTTTTCCGGGCCTACAACTTATGCCTGGCTCAACTTGGCCGCGGTGTTTGGAGGGTGGTCCAATGCATAGATTGGCTGAGCACGAAGGCCGGAGTGGACTTCACCTTCCAACACCTCATCTCGCTCTACTACCCCTATTTTCACAAGGCCGGGGTCGTGGCGCTGAACAACCGGGGTAAATTTGCTCTTTTACACAAGAGCGAGGACCATGGGGACCGAGGCTGGAGCGATCGGTACATCCTGTTGGAGACAAAGGTCCCATCCGCCGAGCCTGGCTTCCCCGAGCGGTGGAACAACACACGTAAGTACACCGCCTTTCTCATCTTACTCTTCGGTAGTTTGCCTGTGTTAACTGACTTCGTTTCTTTGCTATTTCTTCAGCCAACAAGGTGGATATCGTGCCTCCGGCGGGGTTGACTGAGTGGGTGAAAGCGGTGACCAAAGCTCGCAAGCGTCCCGAGAGGACGTGGATGAAAATGGCTGCTGACTTCGGTTGGCAGTGCAAGAGGCATGGTAAGTTTTTGATAGTGTTTTGATAGGTGGGTTATCTTGAGATTTTGATTATTTTTCTGGTTTTCCTTCCCTCGGTGTCAGGTTTTCCAAACCGCGCCATTAACACCAAGAAGAGTAAGAAGAAGAAGAAGGAAGAGAAGAAGAAAGATGATGAAGAGACCGAGTCAGACGATGATCTGGCTGCGGTAGCCGGGGAGTATAAAGGATTGAAGGCTTCCAAGTCTTCAAAAACTTCCAAGGGAGCCCCCGATCAAGGGACTTCCAAAGGTAACTTTCGTCCTCGGCTCGTGTTGTGAAGTATCATTCTTTTTCCGTTCTAATATCTTTTCGACTTCTTCTTCGGTCGTAGGCGTGAAGCGGAAGAGGGCTACCTCGAAGAAGCCATCCCGCTCGGTGATTCCTCGCACCGAGGCGGAGACTCCTCGCCAGCCCGAAGCAGTGGCTGAAAGACGCCGAGGATTGGTGGACGAGCCCGAGGGTGATGCAGCCGCCGAGGCTTGGGCCCGAGGAGATGTTGATGTCATCGATCTCGAAGGTCAGGAACTCGAGCCTGATGCAGCTGCGGAAAAAGCCAAGGGCAAGGCTAAAGTCACCGAAGCTGGAGCTACTGCATTCGCCGGGGAGGCTGGCACTGGGTCAATAAGAGCACACTCCGAACCCGCAAGGATTTCTTCCTCGGTGGGGGCTTATCGGAAACTCGAGGTGCCAGTCTCTTCAAATTTGCTAGGTTGCAGCCCTGAGGATCTTTTGAGCCTCACACCTTTGCTGGGGCCGACCGAGGACAGGCTTATGCAAGAGTTTACCTCGGGCCAGCTATACAGCACCATGGCCTCCAACGCAATGAGGGTAAGTCACCAATCTTGAAATCAAAGAATTTAATTTTTATCTTTACCTTCGGGCTGTTTCTAACCTCGGTAAATTTGAATTTTGCTCAGAGCTTTATCCTTTCACTGAAGGCAATCGAAGTCGAGGCCTCGAGGACTGCCGAGGTTCGGCGCGTATCTTGCCTATGGGATCAGCAAAGGGACAAATTCAAAGCCCAAATTACTTCACTGAAAGCTGATTTAGCCAAGTCCCAGGCTGATCTACGCGAAGCCGAGGCGAATTCTGAGGCCAAGATCAAGGTCCTGAGTGACGATTTTCAAGCTGAACGCTCGAGGCTGGCTGAAGAAGTCGCGAGGTTGGATGATGAGCTGTCCCGAACCAAAAACGAGGCTGTGAATATGGCTAAGAAGCACCGTGAGCAGTTGAAAGATCATTTGCTTCATATCAAGAAGCTTGAGGGCGAGGCTCTCAAACTTTCAGCTAAGGATGCTCAGATTGCGGTCCTGAAGGATGAAATTGCCGATCGAAAAGATAGGGCTGCACTTAAGGTGAAAAGGGCCGAACTGGACAAGCGATGGGCCATTATCAAGTCTCGGCTAAGGCTGCTCAAGCGATGTCGCGCCGGGGAGATTGATCTGGATGAAGAGATTGCCAAAGCCGAGGTGAAGGCGACCGAAGCTCAAGCCATCATCGACGAACTTCCTTCAAGTGAGGCCTCGAGCGGCGGTGAGGAGGAAGAGGAGGATGAAGATGCCGAAGGGGGCTCCGAGGATGGATCTGATCCCCCCGAGGCCTGAGTTTGCTTGAAGCACTTCTTTATAAGCCTTCGGGCTCTTTTGTATTTTGGACCTTCGGGTCAATTTTGAATGTAAATGTTCAGCCTTCGGGCCTTTAATGAAAATTTTCGCATCTTTACTTCGTGTGATGGTTCTTTACATATACCGAACGCTTTGATTTGAAGTTTAATGCTTGCTTGCAAGACTTAAGCAGAATTTGACCGATGCAGACTTAGGACGACGTCTCGCCCTCGATTCGATGCATTGCGCGGCTTCAAAATGTAAGATTCATACAGATAAAATGAGTGTAAGCGAAGCCAGATAAAATGAGTGTAAGCGATGTCATTTTATTGATATCAGCGAGCCAAAGGCCATGTACAAAGAACCAAGTCGAAACGGACCTTGGGTGGAAAAAGTAAAAAACTTTCGATAAAAATATGCCGCTATCGGGCTATTTACAATGCACTAAATCTAATCCTCGGGCATAAGTCCCCGATTGTCGGATAGATAAGCTTCGGTTGGGAGGCTCGATGTCGACCTCGGTGTCAACCCTTCTCACTCCCCCCAGTGTTCGGTTGTGAATCTTGATGAAGATCCGAGCACTGGATTCGGTTCGGTTCGCTTCCTGAAAAGGTCAAGCAAAAAGATGGAACGAGGAGTAAGTTAGTACATTGTTTATCAATGCCATGGGAGCGTTGTTCGACTCGGGGCTGTTTAATTGACAAAGAATTAAAGGATATTTACCTCGGTTAAAAGTAGTATCGCTTCAGATGAGAGACGTTCCAGTTCAGAGGTTCGGGTTCGCCTTGAAGAGACTCGATTTGATAAGAGCCTTTTCCAACGATTGCTTTGACCCTGTAGGGCCCTTCCCAATTTGCAATAAGCTTCCCCCCATTGTTCTCCTTTGTTGATTGATTCACAGTTTTCAACACATAATCTCCCACCTTGAAGTCCCTAAATTTAGCTTTCCTGTTGAGGTAAGCCTCGATCTGTCTTTTTTGGGCAACAAGCCGAACCAAAGCTAATTCCCTCTTTTCTTCGAGCAAATCTAGCTCAATGCGCATCGCCTTTTGGTTGGCATCTTTGGTCGTGTGAGCGTACCGAAGACTTGGTTCGCCCACCTCTACGGGGATAAGTGAGTCCATGCCATAAGCCAGTGAAAAAGGAGTCTCCCCGGTGCTGTTCTTTTCAGTTGTTCGCATGGCCCACATGACCCCATGCAACTCCTCGGGCCAAGGGCCTTTTTTCTCGTCGAGTCTTTTCTTGAGAATCTCAATTATGATCCTGTTTGAAGACTCGGCTTGGCCATTGGCGCTTGGGTGATAGGGAGTCGAAGCTATTCTTTTGATCCCCCACTATTTGAAGAAGTTGGTGATTGCGACCCATATAAATTGCTTGCCGTTGTCACAAACAATTTCTCTTGGAACGCCGAACCTGTAGATGATGTTCTTTTTGATGAAATCGATTACTTGCCTTTGCTTAACCTCGGTGAGAGCCATTGCTTCCACCCATTTGGTGAAGTAATCAGTCAATACTAAGATGAAACGAACACCACCTTTTCCCTTGGGTAATGGTCCAACAACGTCCATCCCCCATTTCATGAAGGGCCATGGTGACACCACCGAATGAAGAGGCTCGGCCTGTTGGTGGATTATCCGCCCATGGCGTTGGCATTTGTCGCACTTTTGCACGAAGGCCCTCACATCGGCACTGATCGTGGGCCAATAATACCCAGCTCTTAATAACTTACGCACCAAGGCCTTTGCCCCCGAGTGGTTGCCACACTCGCCTTCATGTACTTCGGCCATCACGTATCTTGCCTCATCAGGACCCAAGCATTTGGCCATCGGGCCGCAATATAATCTCTTGTATAGATTACCCTCGATCATGTGATCCGAGGTTGCTTGGGTCCTTAGCTCTTTAGATTCTTTCTTATCTTGGGGGACAGTCCCCGAGTCGAAGTAGGAGATGAACTTACTTCGCCAATCCTATCGGTTGTCCACCGAATTGACTTGCAGCTTCATCTCTCTCATTTGCGCAGATAATAGCCGAACCACCGAGTCAGTTCCCGAGTGAGCTTCATCAATAGCCGAACCAAGATTCGCCAAGGCATCAGCCTCGGTATTCTCCTCCCGAGGCACTTGTTTAACTTGCTACTCTTGGAATTGGGCCAAGATCCTTTGCGCCCGATCCAAGTACAATTGCATTCTGGGCTCACGAGCCGTATAATCACCGAGGACTTGGTTCACCACCAACTGTGAGTCGCACCTTAGTTCGATTCTTTCAGCCCTCATTTCTCTGGCCAACTCTAGACCTGCTAAGGCCGCCTCATATTCTGCCTCGTTGTTGGTTACTTTCTTGAATCGAACCGAGTGCCTGACTTTCTCCCCGGTGGGTGCTCTCAAGACTATGCCTAACCCCGAACCTTTGGAGTTTGTTGCCCCATCGGTATAGAGTATCCATAAACCCGGGGTTGTTCCTTTAGCTTCGGCGTTTTCTTTTTCAGCCTCGGGTAAGATTCCAACACTAAAATCTGCCACGAAGTCTGCCAAGACTTGGGACTTAATGGCGGTCCGAGGCTGATAGGTGATGTCATATTCACTTAACTCTACCGCCCATTTTGATAACCTCCCCGACAACTCTGGTTTATGCAAAATATTTCTCAAAGGGAAGGTTGAAACTACGGCTATTGGATGGCATTGAAAATAGGGTCGTAGTTTCCGAGCGGTAACAAGTAAAGCAAGAGCTAGTTTTTCCAGATGTGGACACCTGGTTTCAGCGTCGAGGAGTGTCTTGCTCACATAGTAAATGGGCTGCTGCTTGCCATCTTCTTCCCGAACCAGCACAGCACTTACTGATACCTCGGACACTGCCAAATAGACTAGCAATGTTTCACCCTCTTTTGGCTTGGCAAGCAACGGTGCGTTAGCCAAATACTGTTTCAAGTCTTTCAACGCTTGTTTGCACTCCGGTGTCCATTCGAAGTGAGTATTTTTCCTCAAAACGGAGAAGAACTTGTGGCATCGCTCCGAGGACCTTGAGATGAATCGACTCAAGGCAGCAACTCGGCCAGTCAAGCGTTGAACTTCTTTCACCCCGGTAAGCTCCTCGGGGATTTCTTCAATAGCTCTGATTTTGTCAGGGTTAGCTTCGATGCCTCGTTCGGAGACAATGAATCCCAAGAATTTGCCAGATTCAACGCCGAAGGCGCACTTCTCAGGATTCAACTTCATGCCGTATTGTCTCAACACTGCAAAGGCCTCCCTCAGATGATTTAAGTGATCCTCCATTCGGACCGACTTGATGAGCATGTCGTCTATGTAGACCTCCATAGAATTTCCAATATATTCTTTAAACATGCGACATACCAGCCTTTGGTAGGTCGCCCCGGCGTTCTTCAGACCGAAGGGCATGACTTTGTAACAGAAAGTACCTCGGTCAGTGATGAACGAGGTCTTTTCTTCGTCCTTCGGGTCCATGAGGATCTGATTATAGCCCGAATATGCATCCAAGAAGGTCAATAGTTTGTGTCCAGCCGTGGAGTCTATTAACCAATCGATTTGTGGCAATGGATAAGAATCTTTGGGGCAAGCTTTGTTCAAATCAGTGTAGTCCACACACATTCTCCACTTGCCATTCTTCTTCGGCACAACCACAACGTTGGCTAGCCATTCAGGGTATTTCACCTCCCTGATGAAACCATTCTCTTGCAGCTTGGTGGTTTCATCCTCGATCGCCTTCTTTTTGACCCCGGCATGTGGCCTTTTCTTCTGTTTGACCGGGGTGAATTTTGGGTCCACATTCAGTTTGTGGGTCATGATCTCCGGATCGATACCCGTCATGTCTGAATGGGCCCAGGCAAAATAATCATGGTTGGACCTCAAAACTTCCATGATCGCCTCTTTCGACTTTGGGTCCAACTCCGAGCCGATGTGCACCTTTCTTTCTGGAAAGTCTTTCAATAGAGTGAAAGAATCCAGCTCTTCGATAGTGGAGTCCTCGGCTTTCTGCTTCCGAGGCTCTTGGACGCATGCCGAGATCTTTTCAATTTCACTTTGGAGGCTCGCCTCGCTTGACCCCGGTTGCGTTGGTTGCTATTTTTTTGGCCCGCTCGGGGCGACTCCACTCTTCAGTGCGACTGAGTAGCACTCCCTCGCTACTCGCTGTTCTCCCTTGATTGATCGAACCCCCCCAAGGCGTTGGGAATTTAATCACTTGATGTAAGGTGGAGGGAACAGCTTCCATGGAGTGGATCCATGGCCGCCCGAGGATCACATTATAGGCCAGATCCTCGGGCATGACTTGGAACTGTGTATCTTTGGTGACACCCTCGGCGAATGTCTTTAGCGTGATCTCACCCAACGTCTTCTCTGTTGAGTTGTTAAAACCAGCCAACACTGTTGATTTGGGAATGATCTCCCCTTTTAGCCACATATGCTTCACGGCCCCGTAGCTGATGATATTTACTGAGCTGCCGGGGTCAATCAAGACTCTCTTGATGTCGGCGTTGTTGATTCTTAGCATGATGACCAGAGCATCGTGGTGGGGGAACATCATCCCATCACAGTCATCTTCATCAAACACTATATCTTTGCCCGAGCCTCCAACTCGGGTCCTCTTCAACATGGTGATGGAGAGCTTAGCAAATTTCTTGGCCGCGGCGAAGTTCACGCCATTCACCTCGGACCCCCCGGTGATGACGTTGACTACTCTGTCTGGAGGTGGAGCCCGAGGTGGTTGCCCATCACCTCGGTTCTTTGAAAAATTATCCTTCCCCTTGTCAGTAAGGAATTCAGCCAAAACTCCTTTCTTCAGCAAGTGGGCTACCTCGAGGCGCAAAGCTTTGCAGTCCTCGGTTCTATGGCCGTAATCTGCATGAAATTCGCAACGCAGATTGTGGTCCCTTTTGTCCGCCGGGGTCCTCATATCTTTGGGAACCCTTACCCCGGCTGTCCCCTTGACAACATCGACCAGCTCCGAGGTCGATATGTTGAAATTATAATCCTGGATCCGAGGAAGATCCTTTCTTGGGACCGAAGCGGAGCTCGAGGGATTCTTTTGGTTCACGTTGGTTTGAACCTTCCCTCCGAGCCTTTGGCTTATATGAGAGGTTGAGTATGAGTTACCGGGATTGTTTCCCAACCTTTGACTAACATGTTGCCTCGGCGAGGTGTAAGGTTCATACCTCCCTTTCGAGTTACTTCGTGGCGCCTCGGCGCGGTTCGAAGTATCACCTCGGTTGTTGTAGTTGTAACCTCGGTTTTTGAATTCCGCTTCCTCCAATCTGATTTTGGAGTAAGCACGTCTATGCAGATCCTCCCATGTCAGGACCTGATACTGCTGCAATTCTTTACGCAATTCAGCTGCAGCGCCAGAATTGCGGCTATTGATGCCTTTTTCAAAAGCCATGATGGCCAGGGTGTCATCCATCCGAGGCAATTCCATGCGCTCAGCGTGGAATCGCTCGAGAAATTCTTTAAGGGGCTCGCCGGGCCATTGTTTCACTTCACATATATTCTCCTTCCTCTGGAGGATCTTTTGCGCGCCGGTGTGAGCCTTGACAAAGGCGCTGGATAGTTCTTTGAACGAGGAGATTGACCCCGGTGGCAAGCACAAATACCACCGAAGGGCACCTTTTTCTAACGAACCACCAAACTTCTTTAAGAACATGGACTCGAGCTGTGTGGACGTCAAGTCGTTGCTCTTTACCATGGACATGTATTCCCTGACATGCTCCTTGGGATCAGTTGTCCCATCATACCTTTTGAGGAATGTGAGTTTGAACCCCACAGGAGTTGGAGCTGGCGCTGCTTCGGGCTTATAGGGCTGCTCCCTATACTGCTCGATGTCAAGATCATCTTCCTCCTTGCTTATCCCCGGTACACCCTCGAGGCGCTTTTCAACGCGCGCCTCGATGCGAGCCTCTATTTCTCTACTCATCCTTTCAACGTCGACCGAGGACGTTGTCTCTGCCATGGTGGGAAACGTCCCGAAGTGTGGCGTTGCATTTGGGTTGTTCCCCGAGCCCCCAGACGTGGCCCCGTTGTGAGGTCCCCCTGTTGTCGCGCCCGGAGGAACGAAAAGCGGAGTGCCTCCACCAGGAGCCGTAGGCTGGGTGCTGTTCGGGGTGGTGTTCCTCGCCTCTAACGAGGCGCGGAGCTCGGCATTGATGCTTGCTTGCTCATCCTGCTTGGTTTGGAGAGCTCTTAGCGTTGTGACAACATACATTTGGAACTCTTCTGTTGTCATTGGGGCGATGGGCTGTTGGTTCAACGGAACGCCAGCCCGATCACCGTTACTGCCACTGTTATCGTGATCAGCCATAACGTTGAATCGAAAATTTTGACAAAAAGCGAATGCGGAACTTTGGAACAAAGCGTTATTGCTTATATCCCCCACAGACGGCGCCAATTTGTATGGGCCTAAATCGTTTTTAGGTACACAAATCGAATTTGGATTCGAATATAAGCAAATCTTTGTATCAAAGTGGTAAATAATGCACGAAATAGATGAAAATGCGTGAAATAACTTGCTTTCGATATATGGATGTTCAGTACAAATTTGGGCAGAGTTTTGGTATATATTTCTGGATCCCTATTACATGAAATGAACTGCTATTTATAGATATAAGCCTTGCCCACGATCTCCACTATCAGTTGCCATGTTGTCCCACGATCTGGATGTGTAGTGGCTGAGTTAGTGGGGTGAAGTAGTGGGCTGCAAAGCCGGACGAACCGAGGGGAATCCGCCGAGGTGAGAGTTTGCGACCTCGGTGGCTTGGCCCTGTTGCTTGACCGAGGTGATGGTTACCGAAGCTCAGCTCACGGCTCGCCTTCGGTAACGCATCTTCGGTTTCAAGGCTTCGGCGACTCGCTCAACCGCTTCGGCGGTTGCTTAGTCGCGACGTGTTCGGTCGCTGCGATTTACGTGACCGGAGCAAATCGCCGTGGGTCGATTTTTGCCCAATACAATGACAATAGCAAAACCATAAATTTTGAACCTGCACTTCTTTAATATATATATGTAGAGGGGATTTTAAAACTTATGTGTAGAAAAATATTTGCTTTTAGTCTACATTTCTACTGATGGTTTTCTAACTTTCCTATGCGAAAAAGAGTGATTAATTGATGACCATCCTGGTGTTTAAAAACATGTTTAATTCCATATATATTTGTGTTGTCCTCTCATAACACAAGAAAAGCATTCCTCTAATCAAACTGTTCACCTAAACATAATGTCATGAATATATATTGTACATGTTAGTATTAGGAGTATTTGATAAGAAGGTTGAACTTGAAGCTTGTTTTCTACAGGGTCGTGTAACAATCGTCAAAAAGACTTCAAACTTAAGTTGAATATAATATTTGGTGTAAGGTGAAGTTATAACTAAGAGCCCGTTTGGGTAAGCTTAAAAGTAGTTTTAAAGTATATATGTGCTTATAAGTCCACTAATAAAACTTTGGTAATCATTGATTTATGTGCTTAAAATAAGTCAAAAATAAAAAGTTAGAAAATTCTAACTTCTCAAAAATGACTTATAAGCAAATTATGGCTTGTAAGCTACTTATAATAAGTTGAGCCAAAGGGGCTCTAATAGGCAGCAAATATGATCACCGGGTGAAATTTACAGGTGGTACATAAACTAATAATCTATTTCACATAAGCAAGTCTTTTAAACTTTTAATTAATTCAATTGTTTATTAATTATCTCAACAGATTCATGATGTTAGACCGAGGAATGATGTTAGACGGCTTCCATTGAAAAAATCACACTACAAACACAAGGTTAAGAATGTTTAAATGTATTTGGATGGACTAGTATGTACGTATTTTATGTAAATTGTCCAATGTATCTAAAACTAATTACTAGATTCAATTTGTAGGGGAGCAATAAAACTTGCATGTATACAATAATATACTCTCTCTGTTCCAAAAAAGATGACATGTTTCGGATTTCGAGAGTTACACGAGTTTATTTTGACCGTGAATTTGAACATACAACCTTTTAAATTTTTTGAAACGATATTTATATATTTGAAAACTACATAAAAAGTATTATAAGTTACAATAATACTTTGATAGGTACACACGAAACAAACGCATATCCAAGACTGGTTATACTTGAGGGATAAAACTTTCACTCTAACCAAAATAGAAAAGAAAAACAAGGACGAAAAAGCTAGTATTTCTTTTCAAATTATATGATCAGTTGCAGCTAGTTACCAGTTACCACATTCTTGTATAAGTTATCGAATCGAGTTAATCCAAAACATTAAATTTTGCTAGAGGATCTAAATGGGGGTTGGGTGGGTGTGGGAATCACTACTAAAAAAACACCGTTCTCCCACCACCACTGTGCGACCGAAAATCGGTCTGTGCAGTTGTGCGACCGATTTTCGGTCGCACAAACCACGGAAAAAAATAAAATCAAAACGTGGTCGAAGTGGCGACCGATTGTGAGTCGGTGAAAAATTAAATTTTTTAGTCAAAGCTATGCGACCGAAAATCGGTCGTATAGGCGGTCGCAGGTATCTGTATCAAAACGGGGCAGCAGCCCTTCCTGACCCATTTCAAAATTCCCAAACACCCTCCAATCCCTAAAAACCGAACCCCCCCCCCACCCCATAACCAACTATCCACCATTACATATCCCATATAACTTTAAATTACTACTCTATACTCTCCAACATAACATCTAACACAATCTACACCTACTAATTCAAGGTAAATTTCATTTTTTAGTAATTTTTGTTATTTTTTAAAAAACTCAAATAATGACTTTTTAATTCACTTTTTTTTGTAGTTATTGGGTGGATAGCACATTGGTGAATCATAGTTACATGCGATTGGATCCCAAACAAAGTTGAGGTAATTTTTTTTTTTGGTTTAATAATCCGAATTTATATATATTTTTTTAAATAATTCGGCCTATATGTTGTTTACATGTTAGTTGTTAGTTATAATTGGTTTATTCTATATAATGTGATGTCGAGTAAGTTGTTTTGGGTTGATGAACTTTAAATATAGGGTTGTGATGTTTGGGATTAATTATGGTAATTGTTGTGATTTGTTGGAATTGTTTGGTAGAGTTGTTTGCAATGTGTTGATGCCTTGTCATGGGTTGTGGTGTTTGGGATACTTGCTATGCATTTAAAGTTAGGGTTTTGGTATTGTTGTTTGGATTGTTCATGTTTGGAACATTTTATGCCTAAACCGGATAAATTGTATGCGTTTTGTATTGCATTGCTAATAGTAATTAATATGGAATTCAAACGGACCAATGGATATTCAAAAAAAGGCTAGGATTATTAAAAATTGGTACCAATTAGATTGTTCTCAATTTGGCAATTTTTGTGTAGATATGGACTTTAATGCACGTCGTTTGTGGATGGACAATAGACTTTTCCCCGGTCGGCGGGGGATAAGGCCTGAATTTGAAGAGGGTCTTCAGGAATTTGTTGCTTTAGCAAAAACAACCGAACCTTTTATAAGGCGTGGTACAATTAAGTGCCCCTGCATAAAGTGCAAATGCTGCACCCTCCAAGATATAACAACCGTACAACTGCATCTGTTAGATAAGGGGTTTATGCCAGATTATTATATTTGGCGTTATCATGGAGAGCCAAATATAATAAGTGTGGTTTGTTCCTTACCCTCGGACGAAGAACGCATCAAAAGCAAAGGCCAAATCCAAGTGGTGGGCGGTTCTTAAGGGAAAACCGGTGGGATTAATTGAAGTACCTGATAGGTTAGATGTTGCATACCAGAATGAGGTCTCAACTGTTCCCTTGATAGCGGATATTGAACTTCCAGACAATTTGCGACATATTGATGGGACGTATGACCCGGTGGCTGCATCTGAATTTAGTCGTGCAAAAAACCCGGCTAGTTTTAGAGAAGTAACTTCAAGGGCATACGAGGATGATGAAAACATAGATAGTGACGAGCCATCCGAGGATGAAATTGCTAGTGACTATGAATCGGATGATGAAGTTGATTGAACCTATTTGTACTTTGTAGTTTAGTATTAATTACCAACTGTAATGTACATATGAACATAATATGATTTATGTATTCTCATTTTCTGATTGTGATGTGCTTACTTAGTTGATAAATTTATTTATTCTTAGCACTTTAGATTTATGTATTCGCATTATGTATTCTCATTATATAGTTGATAAATCAATTTGAATGTTTCAACAGGGATGGACAAGTTATGCTCTAAAGTTTTTAAAAGAAGGTCGGGCAAGAGACCTGTGGGCGAGACTTCAGCTTCTGCGGGTGATGACAGTCAGACCTCACAGGTCCCGCATTCGCTGCCTACTGATGCCCCATCTAGTTATGATCCAGCTTTTTTCAGGCCCCCTGGCTCATATCAGGTACCACTTATTACCCCGTCTCAGTTGCCTCCTGTATGGCAGTGGACATTCCCTAACCTTGATTGTACTGAGACACAGGTCCCTCCCACACAGGGCGATCCCTCCCAGGCTGACGACGATCCTACTCAGCCCCCTGAATTCCCCTTAGATAGTTGTGACGGCCCACCGGATCAGGAGAAGATCATGGTGTATGATCCGCGTTCGCCTTATTACATTGGTGAGCCTGGCACTCGTGTAGAAGGCAGGATGATTATTTATCCCGAGGCGGATAAAGGGTAAGCTACCTAATTTCTTAAGTTCTTATCTATTAAATAATAAGTTCCTACTTTAATTGCTAGTATTAGGAATAACTCTTGTTAATTTTTTTGTAGCTTTTGCCCAAGCGATGAGTCCAGTAAGGTACTGACTGCGTGCATGAGAGCGCACTGGAACCATCCTTGGCGAACCTGGAGCGATGTGCCCCAGCAAGTAAAGAAGCAGATATTGGTAGATTTTGAGGTGATACATATGCATTTGGTTTAAAACTAATTGCAGTTTTTAAACAATGAATATGTTTAAAGAAAATATTTTGATATACTTTCAGGGCAAATGTATCTGGCATCAGGGTCTGGATTATAACATTCGTAACATCTTCCCCAAGAAATGTGCTACGTTATTCAAGGGAACATATTACAATGCGCGGCATAAAGGTACAAGGCCCGGCTTCCTCGATGCTGCTCAGTGGGCGGAGCTGGATGAATATTGGCAGTCGCCCGAGTTCGAGGCGAAGAGCGAACAAGGCAAGGCTGCGCGAGCGTCGGAAAAGGGTGGATCGCTCCATACCGGTGGCTCAATTAGCGCGGCTACACAGAAGATGCGCTTGGTACAGTTATTTAATTGATTGATTATTTATTTGAACAATTGATTTTTTGTCTAACATATTATGATTTTTAATTTGTAGGAAAAGAAAGAAAAGCGCACTATTCCCGTGCTCGAGCTGCACAAGATCAGGCATACAAAGGGTGCCAAGAAGGGCGGTGGAGAGTGGGTCGAGCCCCGCGCAAAAGAGGTTTGGGTAAGTTTGTAAAATTCGAACTTTAGTCGCGCCAATCCTTCAACGTTTAGTCTTTCTATTAACATGATTAATATATTTATGTTATTCAGGAAAAGGCTACAAAGGCTGTGGAAGAGTGGACATCGACTCAAGCATCGGACGCCGGAAGCAGCACCCCGGCTCCCTTGACGTTCGAGAAAGAAAAGCAAATATGGGTCGACACTGTTGGAGGGCCCAAGAAGGGGTCTGCTTATGGTCTTGGATCGCTATTTGCTTCGGATAAGCATAATGCTCGCTTTCTGGGCACTTCAGCTACTTCTTCTCTGTCGAGCTCCGTTGATCCTGCTGAAATGGCTCAAATGAGAGAGAAGATCGAACAGCTGGCGAGAGTAAATCAAGAAACGCAAGACATGATCAAAAAGCTCCTTGCCAAAAAGGAGAAGAAAAAATCGAGAAGAAAGCATAAGAGCAGGCATCGACGCAACTCCTCTTCCTAGTCCGGGTCCGGGTCTAGCTCTGCCTCGACCGAGTAGTCTTTTCTGAAAGTGGATAACTGTCTGTTAAGCTGTATTGTTAACAATTTCAGGATATAACTAATGTTGTTGGATGTTTTTGAAATGTTAAGTTTTATTGCGTTGTGTTTGAATTACTGTTTTTATTGTCTTCTTGATGCAGTTTTCTGTTTTTTCCATCTGGTTTTTGCTGTTGCTACTGCCTGAAAACAGGTTTTTTATTGCAGGTTTTTTCCAGTTTGGCGACCGACTGTCAGCCGCACAAAATATTTTTTTTTACGACCAAGTCAGCGACCGAATATCGGTCGCATAGCGGTCACAGGTAATTCCCACACCTTAGACCAAGTATGCGACCGATTGTTGGTCGCATACGCTATGCGACCGATTTTCAGTCGCCTAAAAGGTCAATGTTTCTATCCTATTATGCGACTGAAATTCGGTCGCATGAAGGTCGAAGTTTCGACCAACTTTCGGTCGCAGGGCTTTTTGTTACCATTAATTCTCCGACCACCCGTATCGGTCGCCGATCGGTCGACTTGGCGACCGATATGCGAACAATCGGGTGGTCGGAGAACTGTATTTTTTTAGTAGTGAATAATTTGGAACGAGGTCAAACCACGTAAACAACCAGAATGAACAAAAAAAAAAATTGGTAAGAATACGGACACAGACAGACACGTACCCAAAAAACTTACAAACTTTGAAAACTCCAAAAACAGCGAAACAAATAAGTTTGTCTCCCCTTAATATGCAAACAAAATCTTCCTCATCAGCCTCGCTGCAAGTCCCTTTTTTTTTCACCCGAGATTCGGTATCCTCATTAGAATCCCGATTAATTCGGATTCGCGCCACGTAAGACTCCATTCGGGAGGAAGCGCTCCCTACCAGCCTAGCTCCAAGTCCTACCCCTGAACACTTATGTCTTATCTGCCATAAACCTTGGAGGCTTCGAGTTATGTACCTATCCCGTTAATTAGTAGCAATCCTAATAAAAATCTATAAGCAATATATTTAACCAGGTCGCATTACTCTCTGGTTCTAAAGGTGGGTATGAATCTGATTTCATAAGTTTTTGAACATGGAGTACGTCTCAACTATAAAGTATTACCCCATTTATGTGTGAGTTGAAACTCAGGAAAAGAATATTATACGCATGATTTACCTTAAACGTTGGTTTAAGTCTTTAAGTTACACAATTATCATTTGGCAAGTGCAATAACTTGCATGTTATACTATGAGGGAAAAGTTTGGTACCATAGATGTTGATGCATGTGACTAGCATGAATCAATAGAGTTTCTCCGTAAGCACTAATTACTAATGCAGTTACATCAAGTGTTTGTTGTTTCTAGTCATAAGTATGAATAAAATTATGGGCAACTTTGCTTTTCAAATCAAACACATCCCCAACTTTGAACAATAAGACATTCTCATCTTTTTATCTCAAATTAATATTTTAAATACCGATTTTACCCTCTAAATTATTAGCCTGTTGTTAGCCTGGATAAACTTGAAGTTTTGACTGATGACTGAGGAACGGATTCAAAGGACCTGTTCCTTTGAATCACTACAGCTAAATAGATAATTCATGCAAAATCGTTTAAGTTGAGATATTATTAATTATCCTAAAACTAATGTTTATCTTGATAATTATGCAGGTCTAAACGGGTATGAAAAGATTGCATAAACAAAGGATAAAAGATGATTCTAAAGAGTAGAATCCAATTAGGACTCAAACTCAAGGGAGCTTTGGAGTTCTAATTGTTGAAGACTTCTTGGCTGCTGGAGCTATAAAACGTGGAGCATATCAGCCATTGAAGTGTACACAAATACAGAGAGCATCGAGCAAAGCTTAAAAAGAGTCATTAGCTTATTTGTGTAATCAGTTAGCTACAGTGGAACTAAGTTAGAACCTGTTCCTTAGATTGAGTCTTGTAAAAGTTCAAGTCTTAGTTCAACTGTAGTAAGCAATAATCGAGTTGTAACTTTCTGGTTCAAGTCGTGAACTTGACACAACTTCACTGATCGTGAGAAAGATCACTAAAGGATTAGAGTTAGTCCTAAGTTAGTAAGAAGAAGTCTTGTAACCAAGTGGGTCTTTTTACATAGTGAAGTTGAAATCCTACTTGAGAAGTAGGTCGTGGTTTTTTGATCCCGAGTCAAGAGGTTTTTCCACGCTAATATCTGGTGTTCATTTACTTACAGTTTTAATTCCGCATATAGTTTAGTAAAGGAACAAATTTTAAGGAACTGGTCCTAAAACAGTCAAGTGGTGTAATCGTGGGAAATAACACATGTCTATTTATTTTTTAATATATTGTGTATTTTTCTTTTTAGTCTATGTTATGGACTTAGGTATAGAATAAATAAATCATATTATAAAGTAAAATGTGAAACAAAACATTCAATATGCATATATAATGTTGGAATAATAAAAGATTGAGAAAATAAATAATTTAATTAATTATAATTTGTTCGTACAAGTATTCAGTAATTTTGATAATAAAAATTAAATTTAATGATTTATTTACACAATTGAGTGAAGGTAATAATATTTTTTAACATACGTTCAACGTATGTAATATTAAATATTAATGTTAAAAATAGCTTTTTTTTTTTTACAAAACTTACTAAGTTATTCTCTGCTATACAATAAATTACTTTTACATTATAAAATAATTAAAAATATCACCTTAACGACAATCAAAACTCTAATTTCTGAAGAAATTGTGTATTATATATACTAAGATATGTCAAAAGAAAAAATTCTCACATATAATCGAATACAAACATATATGGCATGAGCGCCAATATAGTTTAAAATTTATGAAAATATTAAATAGTAAATGAGATTGAAAATGGCAAAGGCATAATAGATTTTGCATAAAATAGGAGGATGAATAAGTATATTGTCTAAAATTGGGGGATGTGTTTGATTTTTAAAGCAAAGTAGGAGGATGAAAATAATTTTCACCCATAAATTTATTATACTGATAAGTGACAATCCTTTTTACAGATTAAAATTGTCTATAAGTGGTTGTTTCATACGAGGGATAAGGGATTCGAATTCTAAAATTAATTTTGGGATTAATTTATCCCACATTTGATTGGACAGATAAGGTGAGATACTACAGAAAATATAATTTTGGAATTATAATCTTAAATTGTAATATCCTTGAGTTATCCCATTTTGTACCAAATGAACCCTATTAGAGTTTTAATCTATTTCTCAAGTTATAGCAGTCCTAAAATGGAAAGTTATTGGTTATTGTAGGTTAACACAAACAAATCTATATAGAAGCAGAAAAGTAGAGCAAGCAAAGAGATCTAGACAAAATTAATTGCTGAATTTATGATAGCAAATATAGACATGTCCATAAAAAGTATGCATGAAAGGGACCTATGATAAAAAATGACATGAATTTTTAGAAAAAACAGGGTGTACATATTCTTCAATGCTCCTTTTGGCTTCCCTCAATGGTATACTGTCAAAGCACCAACCATCTGCAACTGCAACCACCAGCTAATTTCCTCTTTCCTTTTTCCATTTTCCTTCAAAACTTAATTTAAAATAACATAATAGTAAGTATTACGGCTAAAAATGAATCGCTTTGTGCATCGGAATGCCCTTTAACGAGGGCTGCCAACAGCATGGACAAAAACTCTGCTTAGAGATGTCAATCTCATTTGTTGTTCTTGAACTCTTCTTTTCTTAAACAATGGCAAAACTTGATGATGAGATGAATAAGAGGATTCAATAGAGGAAGAAGTTTGTAAATCCCATGAATCATTTGAACTTTCAGAGCTGTAAATTGTATCAATAACACCACTTGGGCTATTTTGACACTCATACTTTCGCTTGTGTGAAATAGAATTGAAAGACACCTCTGTTATCAATTGATAGCAATCATTCACCTTTTCCTGTGTACAATAGTAAATGGTTTAGTTTAATTTCCAAAATAAACTCGTTTGACTCTCGAAATCCGAACTATGACAAACAAAGTGGGACAGAGAGGGTATATATTAGTAATACTAATAGTGTAAATAAATTTAGCAGTCGTTTGCCTTGGTTTACAGGTTAATAATTCCGCTTATTGTGAACGTTAGATATGATTGTCTTTTAGGTCGATAGTTCCACTTATTATGAACGTTACATTAGTCATGCTTATTTTTCATGTGACTTAATATGACAAAATTTCTTCACACTATCGACGTATAGAAGTTAAACTGAACAAAAAATATTTGTACAATTATAACTAAGGTAGATTTATGAAAGACAAACCTTGCTAATTTTAAGAACCTCAAGAAGTTGATTTTGGTAGTCAACAGCATTACAAGGCTCAACTTGATGGATAACATGAAGCATGGTAGCAGTGGCCAATACAGAAGGCATGTAATGAAGGAACCTACAATCTGTATTTAACACATTTGGCAAAAAGCAATTAAGAGAGGTCATTTCTGTTTCTTTCATTTACTTGTTATTGTCGAAAAATTATAGTCTTTGGTCAATAATATTCAACAACCGTTATGAAAAAATTAACCAATAATTAGCTTAATTACCAGCCATGACCAAAAGGATAAGACTTTCACACTGCCTCAAAAATTCCCAGTGAAGATGGTTATTGAGACCAAGTCTCCTTATGATATGATCAAGAAATGAAAGTGGAGTCACTGGATTCATCCTCCATTTCAAAGAGGACAACACAAGAAGCTCCATTCTTTGAATTGTTTTGGCCTCAAAGATATATTTTGCATCTTTCACCTAAGAATCAAAGACAATAAAGAAATGAAACACACGAATAATTTGTAATGAAATTCCAATAAGATTAGCAAGTAATGAAGTAGAGACGGATTCAAGATTTAATATTTTATAGTATATGTATATAGTGGACGCAGAAGCGGATCTAGGATTTAATCATTTTGACATGTATTTATTTATGTATAAATAAAAAAAATGGGATAGGAAAAGTAAAGTACTTGGAAGTCCAAAAGAAGTGGAACTTGAGTTTCTTCAACTTTAGCAGCCAAGGAAAGACAAGCAACAGCAGCAAGCTGAATCATCCAAGGCTTATTTTTCTGAAAATGAAGGCTTGAAAGAAACCTATCAAGATAATTGATAGCAAGAATAGCAGTCAATGTTGAGAATCCATAATGTGCATTAACTTTGAGTATCCATTTCACAGCTTCTTTACGAGCTAAGCAAAGAGAATGGTCTATTTTAATAGTGTCAAAGTTCCAATGTGTTTCATTTTCTTTAGAGAAAAGAGATATAAGCTCTTCATCTTCCCATAACAAATCTTGTTCTAGTAAAGGCATAGGAAGTGGTGGAACTTCATCCTCAAGTGCTTCTCCCCATCTTTCTTCTTCACAATAAAGAGCATCATCTAACATGAAAGATTGAGTTTGGTCTTGATTATGCTCATTGTGTCTTATTGCCATCTTCTTGAGAATAGGAAAAATATTGCGTTCCTTACTCATTATACAAAAGAGTGCTTGTGCTTGGACATTTCCATGTGTCCTTCTCTTGTCTTTGTATGATTGTGGGGAGCTGTGAAGGAAGATTCAAGAAGCAGTAGAAGCAGAAAGCATACAGAGAGAGATTATTAGAGGGATGTCACGCTTGTCCCTTGTTATATAGCAGTTAATAGGTTAGGACTGAAAGGAGGAGATTTCGATGATTTTGTTTGGGACCTTTGGTTTTCTACCTTTTACTACCTTTTTCTTGGTATTGGAATGGTAATAAATAGCCACAGAAGTACTACTTCTAGTCCTTAGTCTATGTTTAAAGATAAATAAATACTCCACTTGGGATTTCTTAAGATTAAGATGTGTATATCTGTCTAGAGGAGAAAGATTATCGAGTCGGGTAAGATCTGTCTATATCTTACCCTTCTTATACCTCATTTGTGAAATGACACTGAGTATGTTGTTGTTGTATTAAGAAGTGTGAATCTCAATAAATATCTAAATATTAAAATGATGTATTAAGATATGAATATTTTTTTTAAAATATGAATATTAAATAATTAAGATTGTCCATTTTCTATATATATGCACGTTTATAATTTATCATTATCAAATAAATCAATGAGTATAAAATTCAAGTAAAATAAGTTAAATATCATCTCTACAAAATATTAAATAGTTAGGCGATGGTACTTGAGGGTGGTTGGTGATGGTATTTTGATGGTGGTTGGTAGTGGTAGTGCGATGATAGTGGAGGTGATTTCGATGATGGTTGAGGTATTCGGCGGTAGTAGCTGGTGATGTGTGTGCGGGTAGGACTCAAGTTGGTTGTGCTATAGTGGAGGTGATGGGTAGTAGTGGAGACAATGGCGGATGAATGACGATGGTTGGGGATGTGTAGTGGTGGTGGTTTTAGTTATTAGTGATGATGGAGGTGATTAGCATTTGTGGTTAACGTAACGGATATGGTGATTGGTGGCTAAGACTGGTACTAGTGACTAGTGGTGGTGATAGTGGTAATAGTTGGAAATGTTGGTGGTGACAGGCGATAATTGTTTACTGATAATGAGGTGGTTGATAAGGATTGGTGGCGACGATGAGGGTATTTGATAATAGTAGCTGTTTACGGTGGTGATGGCAGTAGTTAAAAATGTCGGTGGTAATTATGGTGGTTGATATGAGTGATAGTTGTGATGATGGGGCGTCTGGCGTGGCAATGATTGACATTGGTGTTTGTTGGTGGTGGTGATGGTGGTGGGTCTATTATGGAGGTGGTTGGTAGTAGTAGTGGTGTTGGCGATGATAAGTTCTAGTTTATTAATAATGTCAAGTCTTTGTTCAAGACATGCATGATTAATCTATTCAGACTCATTAAGTGCTAAGATTTTAAAAGAAATGCACTTAGTTGTTCAAGTCTGGACAATTCAAATTAAGACCTTCATTAACTGCAAACATATAAAGTCTAACTATGTTAGACACGACTCCGGGACCAATGCATGAGCTATAATTTCAAATGAACTGGGAAAGTTACAGGTCCAACCACTTGTGGATCTCACTTTTTTTCTTCACCTACGTTTAGGGATGGATTTATATGGGAGGGAAGGGGTGTCATGACATCCGATAGCTTTGACCGAGCCTTTGTATATATAAGTATAATAATTAATGCCTAATCAACCCAGTTATCAAAGTAACAAAAATCCGATCAACCCAAATCGCCCTTTTTATTTGGTCTTAGCGCCGAAGGATAGATGAAAAGAAAAAAAGTGGCACCCCTTATTTACAAATCTTGAATCCGCCCTTGCCTATGTTATCTCAATCTTAAGTAGAGTCTGTAACCTATTTGTATTAGTTTATATGCGGTTGATCGATGTCTTCTCATCTCAAACTGAATGTAATAAAGGCTACTTAAAATCAAGAGGATCCCACACATAAGAAAAGCTAGCTAGTATGTAAGACCTTTTTCCTTCTTATTACACCAATTGCTGGATTTATGAAAGATTTCCTTTAAGTGATGGCCAGCCTGAACCAACTCACAAAGTGAAAAAGAGAGTTTAGTTAGTTATGCAGCTGTTTTGTACTGTTAATTGAGGTGATAATGCATCATTAATTAAGCGGATGAATCAGTAACAATTCCAGTCAAGTCACTAACGTCCGCAAAAGAGCTTATTGCATCATTGTTTTCTAAAAGTCAAAATAGGCCCACCTACTTTAATTTTTGATATTTTTGTCCAAAATACCAGAGTAAATCTACTTTATGGAAAACATTCAATCATTTTCTCTTCCACTTCCCAATCTTTTTAACTCCTATTTGGACGGATCTGATCAATGATATTCTGCCTCGTGCTTTCTGCCAATTGACCATAAATAATTATGATGCTTTCACTATTAAGATTCATGTTAGTACGATTACATACTAAAGAAATCAGATGCATATATTCTCCAGGAATATTCACATATAATATAGATCATATCATCTTGTTGATGAACTGACCTTTACATGCCATATTGCCACCCTAATACAACAATAAAAAATAAAAAATTTAAAGTGGTCAGGTTGACAATATGAACCTTCTTTATATGTTTAGATATTGAGGTGTATATATGCATCTAATTTCTTTAATATTATCGAATTACGCTGTATATGTTGTTGTAAACTGATCAAGTTGACTATATAAGCCTTCTTTATATGTGTAAATATTGAGGTGTATAAGTTTCATTTCGCTACTCATGAATGAATTGTCTTCGGAAGTTGCAAATTATTACTTCATCCGTTCCAATTTATGTAGCAGCATTTTCTTATTTGTCTGTTCCAAAAATAATGACGGCATTCTAAATTTGGTAACAATTGCACTTCAAAATTACAGTTTTGTCATTACGGAAATGATTTACAACCACACAAACATCTTTGACTTATTTTACACCACAAGTTTCAAAAGTCTTTCTTTATTTCTTAAACTTTGTGCCGAGTCAAACTATGACACATAAAATGGAGTGGAGGGAGTACTACTATAATTAAATTTTCTAAATCTGTACCAATCTCTACGTTGTCTTCCACTTTCTAAAAATCTTCAGACTCATGTCAACCTATCTTCTAAACAAGAAAGTGTTAACATAATTACCACTATAATGATAAAAGTATTTACACGTACAATGTGATTTAATTGGCGCCCATGTTTTCCCCCTTTTCTAGCTTACCAACTTACACTCACCGACTTTAAGAAGGGTGTAAGTAAACTTTTTAGTTTTTACCATGATCAAACAGCGCCAGCACCAACATATAGTATATAGTAATTAAAATAACCACACAAACTATACGGTAAAACAAGTACCTTTGTGTTATGAACTATACTGGTTGGATTAAAAGAGTGGACCTAACTGGGAAGTTGTTAGTTTATCATTGAAACCCTGGTTAGCAACAATATATATAGGAGGGGAAATATCCTATAAGGCTAACCAAGAACTATGTATTTATTTTCTTAATTAGTTTCCTTAGAGTAATTCTGGAACCTCCCTTCCTTTTTTGTTTTTATTTTTTTTGGTGAGCTTAGTTGTAACAATAGAGTTGTACTCATCTATCCATACCTATAATGACATTTCTCCTTATCAATATGATCCTCATTCGTTACACTTTGGGAGTTGACAATGACCCCTTGTGTATATATACACTACTCGTATTAGATTTAGATGTAAGTGAAAGGAAAGAAACACGAGTTCAGATAAATTGAAGTTAAAGGATCATGACAGCACATATATATGACTTTAAACGAAAGTCAAAAGGGGTTTGCCATTTTATAGCTAATAGGCATAAAGAGAAAGTAAGCACTGGCCAAAGATCGACTCAAATTCGAGTCGCGCAAAGAAAGGACAGTGGAAGTGGGACACCGAAAGGGATTTCACCACTTCATATACTATGAATCTTTATCGGCATTTGCATATTAATACAGCTGCCTAAAAACTTTAAGAGCTCGTTTGGCTGGCGGGACAAAAAACGTGGATATCCCATAAATTTGGGATTGTTATAATCTCGGGATTAACAATCCCACCTCCTACATGGGATAAAATAATACTATGAATTTGGTATAAAAGCTATCCCACGTTAACTAATCTCACCAACCAAACAAGAGATTGTTGTAGTCCCAAATTTAATCCCGGGACTATTAGTCCAATCCCACGAACCAAACGACCCTTGAAGGGTTGCTTGGTTCGCACTTTAGATATGCAAGAACAAAGCTAGCGTTTGGACATAGATTTGGTTGAAACTTGAGAATTTGAGTACTTGAAGTTGAGTTGAAAAATAATTTTTGAAACTTGAAATTGTGTTCGGACATGCATTTCACTTGAAAAAAAAGTTAGAAGTTTTTTTTAGTGGGAAAAAGTTTTTTTCCAAATCTCTTAAATACTACTCTCAACCAGAATTTGAGAATTTGAAGTTCTGGTTTTCAAATTTTAACAAATTCTATAGACAAACAAAAATTTGAAATAATATTCAAATACTACTCCCAAATTTTATGAACAAACGGGGCTTTAAGTTTGTTGTTGTTTGCCTTTATGTATGTTGACAGATATTTTCTTCTCCCACATGTTATCAAGTTATCAACAAACAAAGCAATATACATAAGATTTACGTATAGGTTATACCAAAAACTTATACCAAGGTTAATGCAGGGAACTAAACAATGTGGAGTATTATTACAGGAATGTACTACGTATTAGTTATACAATATTTTATTCCGAGATCAAACACTGTATAAATATACAGACGTCAATAATGAAATGAAATTTTCTCACACTGTAAACAATATGCCATTTTGCCTGAATTGGTCAAAAGGAACGAATTGATTTGGCAGTTCAAATATCTATTCATCAGATGGTTTTAATTATTCAACCTGATGTGACTTGACGATCATCACATCAGTACCACTCTGCTCTTCTTAAGAGAAAGAAAAGAATGTAGACTAATAACTTGGTGACAAGTTTCAAACACCATCAAACACTTTTTTTTTTTTTTGGCTAAGATCATGTAATTCAATGTTAGTTCAGTGACTACTGACTAGTGATGTTTCCTCGATGGAAATTCTTGAATGCCCAAGTGTTTTTATACCTACTTCATATTTTGAAAAGGCTCTTGTATTACTGTCTGAATATTTAACCTCTCAGCTGTGGTCATACTCTGATCCTTCTCTTAGCTAGTATGTATGCATTGTTATTACATTGTTGTTTGAAGTAAAACAGAAACTGAGATGGCAAAAATACTAACAACCATCTAGCACAAATAATTTTCTAACAGGAGAAAACCTTTTAGGAGAAATTCAATTTCAGCCACCAATATGCAAGATTCAGAGAAACGTTCAACTTACAAGGTTGGCATATCATTCTAACAGGATAAAATATTACAAGCTAAAATGTGCCCTATAAAGAAGAATGACCGTCCTGTGATTCCAGACCCAGCTATGCGGCATCTTACTACTAATACAAAAGCCAGCTGAACCTATCAGATAGAAGATACTGTACATTCTACTCAGGGATAAACCAGGCAACAAAACAACAAGCTTCTGTTAGATCCTTTTCAGATTCTACAATAGTAATACATTTTCCCCAGCAATCACAAACATGTCATGAACAGTATAGACTTTTCGATTTCAGACAAAGTTATAACACACTACTATATGAAAACTCAGTGAAATCATATATGTGCATTTTTTGTCCAAGCATCAGAGTGATCGCGGAGGATAGGCTCCAGGGTATGGACCTGGCAGAACATACAAGATAAAGTTATTCCTAATTGAAAAGCCAAGAAAAGTAAGGGATTTCATGTCTAACAAGCATATTTACCTGGAGGATGAGCGTAACCCTGTGGTGGATAAGGCTGAGGTGGATATGCTGAAGGTGATGAGTAGTAAGGTGCAGGATAAGCAGATGGTTGAGGAGGATAAGGTGATGGTTGATGATATGCTGCTGAAGGAGGCGGGGCTGTAGGATAAGGTGATGGTTGATGATACGCTGCTGAAGGAGGCGGGGCTGTGGGATAAGGAGATGGTGTTGGATAGGCAGAAGGTGGTGGGTGAGAAGCTGCATGTTGTGGAGCTGCTGAATATGGATATGATCCATGAGTTGGTGGCATATATGGAGAGGCAGCTGTAGCATGGCTTGTTGCTGGCTTCTGTAAGTAAAAGAGAATGAATCATGTCAAAGATACTGAAAACAGGTCTGAGTTTGTTTAAAGGAGAGGGGGGGCAAGGAAGAAAACAAAGGACACTGGCACTTACATTGGCATTTGCGTAGTGCATTATTAGTCTAACTTCTCCTGCATGCCTGTAAAAGAAACAAAAAAACAAGCCACAATACTTCTGTTAAGCGGTATGATTTCCTTCATTTCAACCCCAACAGCCAGTGCAGATAGACCCAAGAAGATTTCACAAAGATCCAGATAACTTTGTGGGAGAGGTTCACACAGTTCAAATAAACTTGATCAGCTACACAATAGTTACAGACATTTATTAATGTTACTGATAATCACATAAGGCGTCCTTGAGTTTTCGAGGGATACATGAGGCTCTTTCCTAGATTAGAAAATGAATTTAGGTATAATTTCGGGCACCTTGATGCTTAAATAACGTGTTGAAATCTTAAAATGAAACAGAAGTGAAACATGTCCTTCCAGTTGAGGCCAAAGGAGTGCAGCTTTCCAGATCATCCAAGTAAGAAAGCCATAAGATCTAATTGTGAAACTGTCTTTTGTTATCTTCTCTATTTTCCTATAAGAAGAATAAAGGCAAAATGATGATTACTCTTTTAATTCGTTTCTTACCTGATAAACACATACACATTGCCTAAAAAAATCACCTCCATGAATCCACCAATATTAGGTACTTCTGGTGCTGACCAGACCACTACTATACCATGAAAGCAAGGATGACTCAAAATCTGCAACGCCTAATTAATAACAGAAACTTCCTCGCATTAAATTAGTATTTCAAACCTCAAATACTCCTAACTCTTCACTCAACTTGATGCCCACCCATGGCTAACAGTATCTAGCATGTCTAAAGATCTATATGGGCTCTTTGTAAAAAGAGCTGATCCGTCACACAGGAGGAATGAGGAGAAGTAAGACATGATTGATGGGTTAGGTAACATTTTATATCTGTTTAATGATGGAAAGCATCTTCTGTACAGTCAATCAAGAGAAGGAAAACAATGGTGGAAGATGACTTCTACAAACTGGTGAAGGCATATTACATTTATAAGGACTTCATCTTTCACTTACGTATCGCTAATCAGTATGCTGAGTGGTTCTAACAGAACACTTTTCTACAAGTCTTTAGTTTATTATCTATAACTTAAGTAGAAGTTCCTAATGTCTCTTCTTTGTTGTTACAAGTCATGCAACTTTATCACAATAAGCTCTGTTTAATACTTTAGTCTACTGTTAAACTAAGGCAATAGTTACCAATCTAAAGTATCTTTCATTAGGTTGCGTGAGTGTGACCACATATTACCTTAAACATATCATTTTATTCAACCTTTCTGTCGTCCTTGGCTAAGAACCTAAAAATCTGCGGAAATCATTGTTACTTTGAGATTCTTCACCTAAACACTTAAAATTTCAGCACTCATACAGATAGTAAGTTCCGCCTGCATCACCATCCTGAAGTAAGTCGACCGCCAGTCATAGGCAGCTCAGAGTTAATCTAAAATGATGAAATGACAAACTCTAGCGACGGATGTAAGGAATCACATCAGATCCAAACATCCTAGAACTAACAATCCAATTGAGCAACTTGTCATATAACATGGCATGATAGAGTGGAAACACAATGTAGATTCCAAGCTCTAACTAAGAACGGCGACATACAAGCAATTCTAACCATAGAACAAAGAACAGAAATTACTAGAAGCAAATATCATCTAGAAAGTAACAAAAATATGGCAGTTTCTTTCTGAATTTACCTGCCCCTTTTAGTCTGGAGTGGCCAAGCAGTATCATCAAATCCCTGTGATAGAACTTTCTGCAGTTGAATCCTATAATTAAATAACCAAGTATTAACACTCAACAAACAATTAAGGACGCCTCAATTCCAAATTAATCAAGCAAGTGTGAACATTGACCTAGCATTTAATGAAGTGAGTTGTGAAACATAACGTTTTAGGTTCAAATCCCAACGTAGACAAAAAATATAATAGGTAATTTCTTCCCATCAATCCAAGCCTTGGTGGACATAGTTATCCAGTATCTGTACTGGTGGAAGGTAGCAGGTACCCGAAGAATGCGCGCAAGCTGACCTAGACACGATAGCTATAAAAAAATTCCAAATTACTCTAGCACCCAAGGATGTGAATCATAACGTGTTGAAAACCATAACGCCTCGGGTTCAAATCCTATCGGAGTAAAAAAAACACTAGTATTTTCTTCCCGGTGGGATGTAGCAACTAACAAGTATCCATTGAAATTAGTCAAGGTGCGGGTAAGCTGCCTCGAACACTACAAGTTATAAAAAATAAATAAACAAAAAGAGATTAATAATTACTTTCCGGTTCCGATAAAATCATCGGTATTAACAGTATTGCTATTCCAAACGACGACGTTTATCTCTCGTAACCCTTCAATTAGCGTAAACACAAATTTCTCTTGAAACGTTGGATTTTTCCCGCCATCTACAAATAAAAATAAAAATTGCAAAATTAATCATCTGTATTCATTTAATTTAACTTTATTCAAATAATTAATTTAAATGATTGTGTATAATAAAATTTTGTACCTGTACATGTACGAGTACGGAATTTAGTACTACCGTATTCAAGACATACGTATGGATCTTGTCTTGAAATCCATTCAGTATCTTTTAATTTGTTACAAGCAACAACTGCAATGATCAAAAATACAAAAATAACAATTACGAGGTCGTGAGATAACACTGAGTATGTTGTTATAAAATTTTTACTGTTTATAGTAAATAAAACTAAATCACGGGTTAAAGTCGTGGAATAATATTAGTATTAGATTGGGTGCAGTCCTTTTTCGACCCCTGCATGACCGAGGATACTTTGTGCACCGGACTGTACTGACGTAAATTAAATTGAAATACATACCAGTTACTTCAAGAAGTTGACCTTGGATGCCAAATACCATCGACATGAAAGAAGAGGACAAAGGAGAAAGAAGGGATGATTTTGGGTTTAAATTTTAAATTTTTGGAAAAGAAAAATAGGGATGGTTTTATAGGAACGTAAAATAGAATTAATCAACCAATTAGGTGGTTTCTTGTTCATTTCTTTACTTTATGTATAAAGACTTTGTCAATAATAGAACTTTTTAATACATTTTGGGATACGCGTTGAGTGATCTAGGCCACAATACTTGCCACTTGTATAATTTTAAAATTTTTTGACTTCTTTTTTAGCATAATCATACGGTATTCAGTAATCACGGACTTGATTAATTCGAATTTAAGCCGTACATTGAAGATTCTTCATTTTTAGAAGTTCGAATCCTTTACTAAAAGTAAAATGAATAGATCTCATTTATTTCATACCATTCTTATGATATGTATGTATTCTCTATTATTATATCATTCAAAGTAGAAGATTGTACTAATTAAAGTATACTACTCTCTTCGTTTTAATTTATGTGAACATATTTCGTTTCTAATTGTCTATAAAAGAATAATCTTTTTTTAAATTCGAAAATAAACTTCAACTTTTACTTTACTGAGATTATTTATAACTATACAAATATTTATAACTTATTCTAGACTATAAGTGTAAAAAAATTTTATTTTTTTATTAAATTCCGTAGTAAGTCAAATGAGTTGGCATAAATTAAGTTGAGAGAGTAATATTCATCATGGACCTATATATAGATTTGAAAAGTATAATAATTTCAGACTAATAGTAGGTCTTTCACATGTAAATGCTGAGGTCACATCTCAGAATTTCTTTTTCCATTTGAGGAATTATTGCAAGTATTAATTACTAAGATCTACACTTCAAAAATAGACAAAATCCTATGAACACGAGAAAATATCCCTACAAAAATCTTATCATGTTATTTTTGCAAATCTCATATGTTATCTTTTCAATTTTTTCTTGTGAAAATGTCATATTACTAAAATTACAATCTTAGAAGACTACGAACTCAAATCTCCCTAACCTTACATTCTACTATTAATTTTTACCCTTTTATATGAGAAAATGATGCGTAGAATGATAACATAATTTAAGAAATTATGCTTAATGGAACTCTATTGTACATTCTAATAAGTTTCTACGAGGACTTAAAGTCTTTCCATACAAAATTGAGGAAAATATTAGTGCAGTAAACATTAGAAAAAGACTTAGGTCCTTCACTAAAATTGAATATAGTAATTGGACATGTCAGAAAGATTAGTTCCCTCGAAACAGGGGCGGATGTGCCTTGAATTTCTTGGTTCACGTGACCCATGCACCCCCATTAAACTCGGTATATTATGTACAAATTTTTTAAAATATGTCCAATATAATGTTCGTGAACCCATGCTCTAAAATTTTAAATTGTTCACTTTATCAAGTGATGGTTTACTTACGCTTAGGAGTAGGGATCAATCCCAATTTAAATCCACTTTAATATATTTTTCCTTAATATATCATCATATAAAAATAATTTTTGACCTATATACACAATAAAAAATTTCGGTGAAGGTGGTTCGTCGACCACTCCTGGGACGTCGTAACTCTGCCCCTTACAGTGTCAAACCCATCCTCCTAAAATTCTAGATCCACCTCTGCCTCGAAATTGCCTGAATTTTCATCAACAGTTAACAGGAAATGATAGTAGATGTTTAGAGATTTTGGGTATTCATTGACCTATTTTTTCCTTTGTTATCCATCTAGGACAAGTGTAGATGCAATTAATAGTCTAAACATCCATTGTTATATCTGATAGCCCTGGGCATAGAGCTGAGCCGGCTCGGCTAGGCTCGGTTTTATTTAAAGTTTGCCTAGCTCGGCTCGGCTCGGTTAAATTGATAAACTAGTACTTTTATCCTTATCTATGATTATGATCAAAAGAAAATTTAAATATTATTTTTTATATTATTAAGTATGGGGACACAAGAAAAAAGGTTGGCTCGGTCAAACTCTAGCAAAGCTCAGTTGAGCTTGCTCGGGCTCGGCTCAGCTCGATATGTACAAAGCTCAGTTCAGCTGGGGCTCGGCTCGCTCGCTCGATGCCCAGGCCTAATACCTAGATAAGGCACTTTAAATGAAAGAACTACCATCAAATCCGATTCCTAAATGCTCAAGGATTAGCACCTGGAGATCAAAGGCTTATGTGAGATACTTCATTTTCTTGGACGCAATATTTTGAACTTTGCATGTTGATCTTTTTGACAAGTTACGATGTTGAATTAATAACAGAAATTGTATGTGTTATCTGAAACCAAACAAAATTTACAAGTCTTAGAATATTATATGGCATAACTGAATTTACTTTTCAGTAACTTTTTGGGGTTTGAATCAATTTCTTACACCATTGAAAGGTCAAATAAGTATGTTCTATATGTATATCTACCGATTTCTCTGTCAATTGATGTATGTGTCAATAACCAATCAAACAACTTGGCTAAAAAGGACAGAAAGAGACAAGGATAGGCACTTATGGAGTCCAAGTTGCAGTTTAACTTTTTATGTTAATGAAAACTTTAGAATACATGTGATGATCATACAATGGAGGCATAATTGATGCTCCCTCCGTTCCAATTTATGTGGCAGCATTTTCTTATTTGTCTGTTCCAAAAAGAATGACAGGATTCTAAATTTGGTAACAATTTAACTTCAAAATTACAATTTTGCCATTACTGAAATGATTTACAACCACACAAACATATTTGTTTTATTTTACACCACAAGTTTCAAAAGTCTTTCTTTCTTTCTTAAACTTTGTGTCGAGTCAAACTATGACACATGAAGTGGAACGGAGGGAGTACTTAATAATTCACAGAATCATTGACAAGTCATAAATGGACGAAAACGTCCCCCCTTATGCGAAAGTGAGAGAGCAACAACTTTGTTACTTGTCGACAAAATATTTTGTACTGTTAATCCACTATTTTCTTCTTGTGACTATGAATCAATAGACCTCTATTCTCCAATTCATTCCTCATATAATTGTTCTTTGTATCCCTCCAATATCCATTGCCTCTCAGCCCTTGAGCAAATGGCTACCAATTATATGTCTATTACTTTATCTTTTGTGCTAGTTTTAACTTTTATGTTCCAAGCATTGTTGCATAATTGTCTAATTCTTGCTAGTCCAATTCTTGGCCAAAGTAGAGAAACTTTGGAGATAATCATCGGTGGAGGTGGTGGGAACTCTCCACCACCACCTACTCCGGATTACCAAGATTGTCCACCACCCCCTCCGTCACCAGAACCTCCTTGCCCTCCACCACCATCGCCACCACCATACCTCTTTGAAAGTAAACGTATCGAGATCGCCTATAATGCTATCCAAAAATTTAAGCCCAAAATCAAGTATGACCCTCTTGGTATTAAAAACACATGGGTTGGCTATGATGTTTGTAACAAGTACAAAGGTTTTCATTGTGCAAAGGTTCCTGACTTAAATATGCAAGCTCTAGCTGCAGTGGACTTCAATCAGTTCAATTTTTCTGGCCCTGAACTTACTCTTGATGGCTTTCTTGATGAATTACCAGACATAAATGTTTTCCATGCGAATTCAAACAAGTTCTTAGGCACAATCCCGAAGAAAATCGCCAATCTTCGTTATCTCTACGAGCTAGACCTTAGCAACAACAATTATAATGGTGAATTCCCTTACAATGTTCTTGGTGCCAAGAAATTATCATTCTTGGACCTTAGGTTCAATACGTTTTCAGGATTAGTTCCACCACAAGTTTTCTTGCAAAACGTCGATGTTCTCTTTATCAACAACAACAATTTAATGCAGAAACTCCCTGATAACTTGGGATCAACTCCGGCTATGTACTTAACTCTAGCCAACAACAAATTCACTGGCTCGATTCCTCGTAGCATTGGGCAAGCTTGTAACACTTTGCTTGAAGTTCTGTTCTTGGGTAACCAACTATCTGGATGCTTGCCATATGAAATTGGGCTTTTAACTAAGGCCAGAATTTTCGATGTGAGCAAAAACAAGTTAACTGGGAAAATACCTTGTTCATTTGGATGTTTGGCTAAGATGCAGATCCTGAACTTGGCACAAAATCAGTTCTATGGACCTGTGCCTGAACAGGTTTGCAAGTTGTCCAACTTGAAGAACTTGTCATTGTCATACAATTACTTCACTGAAGTTGGACCAGAATGCAAGAAACTAATTGAAAAAAGAGTCCTTGATGCGAGGATGAATTGCATTCCAGGCTTGCCAATGCAAAGATCAAAGGCAGAATGTGCAACATTCTTCTGTAAGCCTAGAACCTGTCCTGATGAAAAGTCATTGAGCTTTGTTCCGTGTGCAATTGGCAAGTTTGATGAAAATCAACAGGAGTTGCAAGATTCATCTGCTAGTCCTGTTTCGGCCTCGAATGATCCGGCTCCAGCGCCAAGAATTTATGGTGCTTTGAAACCTCACTCCTTGTAAATATCTTGTTTTCTATGTTTGCATAAAACTTACTCTGTATACTACAATATGTACCTGCCATAAATGTAAAATTGCAAGTATCCAATCATTTTATGCAGCTAATAATAGACACTTGGGAACTACATGTCATGAGGTCCTAGTTCAAATCTCATCGACATCCAAAAAAAGAACTTCAACGTGTTTGGCTTTGGGCATTAAAAAAAAATTAGGTCGCTTATGAGATAGCGTGTTAAAGATATAATTAAGTAAAGTGTGTGCTCTCTAACTACGTGTCATCTGCATACGTGAAGTTGTCTCAACCTCTATTTTACTGAAGTGAATAATCAAGCATGTTTGAACTTTATAATGGACTTTAGTTATGATTAATTTTCTATGTGTGAGGATAGAAGAACTGGCGAGAACTGTCGGATCAAATTTCCTATCAAATGTTCTATTAGCCTTTTGTGATAGTTGATGTAGTTGTTCTTATCAGCATCCACAAATATGAAATCATATGTACCGTGATTCTCTTTCTGAAATCAGTTGATTAATTCAGTGATAAATTAGATGAAGGATGATGGATAGTATAGAAAAATGATGGTTCAATAAATGCTAACATATTAAATGCCTTTCTAAAGGTTGCAAAGAAACATTAAAAGGACGTATAATATAAAGTGGCGTACACAAAATTTTTGGTTAGTGGTGTCGGAATTTGGTTTAAAAAAAAAAGCTCTAGTATAAGTTGTTGCTGCTGGGATTCAAACTTTAGACCTCATAGTTAAATCATATGGGTTTAGACCAGCTCTACTAGGATTGCTTTTATTTAGGGGTGGGCACTAAACCGAAATACCGAACCTTCGGTATTTCGGTTTTCGGTTCGGTTCTGAAATTTTGAAATTTCGGTTTTTCGGTTCGGTTTTCGGTTTCGGACAATCCGAAATTTCGGGTCCCGAAAAAACCGAATTTTTTTTTTATACATATGCCATATATTTTCTAAATCTCTAAGTTAGCCATTTTCAGCAAGTAACATGATTCTACATATTGACTGATTTAACTAAAGGTTCTGCTATTTTTTATTTTGCAGAATAGAGAGAAAGTATCTAAATGTTTGTTACTCTTTGTAAAAATCATTCATAGCACAATTATCTAAATTGCGACGTTACAAAATTACATCAGTGCCAAGTGACGAAACCAATAATTTTGCTAAGAGTGTTTAAGAATTTTCAAAATTTAATAAATATCAAGTAATACTCCTATTTGACTTATATATACAATTATAATTTTTCAGTATCAACTTTCACTGATTGTAGCTCCGCCATGATAATACCATACTGTACGAAGGGGGTGAATTGTTTCATTTTCTGTAATTAGTCATACTTTTAGTACTAATTTCTTTTAAGCTAAAAGAAATTGAAAGAAATGAGAAAGTGAGAAGACCAAATTATGTTGTGGTCGAGGGGACCAAATTATCCTAGTTAGTCATAGGCTATAAATTTTCTTGTTCGGGCTTTTTTTTTTTGCCATAAACTTTGGTTTAAACCGAAACACCGAACCGAAGTACCGAACTAGAAAATCGAACCGAACCGAATTATAAAAATTGCAGGTTTTTCTACACTTCAAACCGAACTAAAAACCGAAATACCGAACCGAAGTTTCAAAAAACCGAACCAAAATACCGAACGACCACCCCTACTTTTATTTTAGCATTGTCATTCTTTCTTTTTATAGGCAAACTTCTACTTTTACTGATTTTATATATGTATATATATGGCAACAAATTTCAATTCAGCGGTGTCGGACGACATCGGTACACTGAGGGTATTTCCGCCCCTGATAATATAAGTACAAACTTATACATATATTTACACTCAACTAATAAATATTATTACTCATTAATTATAATATACATTCTCGTCATTAATGTGGGTAAATTTTTAACCATAATATACAGACAAGAGGCAATAACATAATCAAAATCAACCATCAAACTACATGACAACAAAAATTCTAGGAAGTCATAATGTCCATTGTTAATATCTGCAAAAATGAAAACAAATTGCGTAAAAGTTAGTACTTACAAAAATTTTGGCCCCTAAAGTATTATAGTAACATTCATTATTCCATACATATGAATATTATGTACCTTTCCATCATCGGGGATAGCAAGGGCAGTAGCAAGGAGCGAGTAGCCAGTGTAAACTCCAATCTCCATGGTGTTTTTGGCATTGATCAACTTCAACAACATGTTCAACAACTGTCCTTCATCCACTGGGGTTGTCATTATATTCCTTTTTTCCAACATTATTTTACATTTATTTATGATTATTATTCCGGTCAAAAAATTAAAGGAAAAGAATTGTATAATTGTTACCGTCAGATATGCAATGGCGCAGGCAGGATTTTTTGTTAGTGAATGTCGGAATTTAGCTTAATAAAAAATTCCAATATAAATTGTCACTAAAAATTTCGACTCTGGTGACCAGAGCTGAACATGTATGCTTAAACCAACTCGACAATGATTGCGTTTGTTTTGGTGTTGTCATTCATTATTATTATAGTCAAACTTGTGTTTTTGCTTATTATTATTATTATGTATATATTTTGTAAAATCTTTTGATCCAATGGTGTCGAATGACACCAGCGACTTGTGGGTAAATCCGCCCTGTAGATATGAATTAAATTTACTTACAATGGATGCTTAGCAGTCAATTCCCTTAGCTCTTTCATGGATTCAGGTTCTCTTGGGTATACGCTGGTTTCAAGTATGTACTGCAATTATAGTAACTTCTAAAATGTTGTAGTATATATATACACACTCACATATTATAGTATAACACACAAAAGAGAAAGATCATGTTACGTTTCAGGGAGCCCATTATGGGTTCGGCAAAACCCAGTAAATTTGGCGCAGACAGTGTATTTGTATTAAAAAAATTATTAAATATGTACAAAAATTAAGTCGAGAACTCAGTCAGTTGCACTCAAAATCGTTATTCGAAAATTTAGAACCCATAGGGTTCAAATTCTGGATCCGCCTCTGTTACGTTTAAAGGGGAGGTAAAAGAAAATGTTAGATACCTGGTAAAGAGCATCACTTTGCAAAAGAGAAACCTTAGTGTGGCCAACCTCTTGTAGTGTTCCGTTTTGGTTTTCCAGTATTGCAGTTCCATTCTCTGCCATTTCTCTTTGATGTTTTTGCGAAACTTTTCTCTGGAGTACTTGTCTTCTTTTCTCTTTTGATTGCTGATTTTTTTGTGTAATATTCTGAGTTCGAAACCTATAGAATGCAGGGCCGTCTCTACCATATAGCCATTAAGACAATGGCTTGGGGCCCCCACTTTTTCCTTAAGATGTATATAGAGTATATTATTTAAAAAAAAAAAAAAGTCATGTGTATTCGATCTAAAAATTGAAGAAAAACTGAAGGGGAAGCATAATAACGTATCCCATTAATGTGGGGACCGTTGCCAACTTGCCATAATAGGAGAGTGGAAAAATTATTACGTTTGTGGTAATTGTAGTATTTTTATATATGCGGGTACCTATTTTTGTTAGCTTATGTACATCTTATATTTACCTTTTTTCACTATTCTTATTCTTTTCTTACTGAATATTTTGAGTCTTCTAAATACAAAACTCAAACTCTCTACTTTCTACAAACTTGCTTCTTATAAGTTACAAAGATCAAAATTTTCTTTATGGTGTCTTCTTCAAAAAATTCAAGTAATTGCAACAACAATCATTATATTGAAGCAGCACCAATACTACTTTGATCAGCATATCATTTTCAAAATTAAAATTGATAAAATCTTATCTAAGATCAATAATGTGTCAAGAGAGTTTAAATGAATTAACTATATTTTCAATTGAAAAGGAATTGTAGAACAAGTTGATTATAAAACGGTAATTAATGACCTCGCATCTAAAAAAAGTGAGAAAAGTAGACTTTAAATAAAACTATATATAACGATCTTTTTTTTTTTTGAGAGCCTCTCTGTGAGGTTTGGCTTTAGGCCCCAATCTAATTGAGACGACCCTGATAGAATGGAACGTTATATGTATACAGTAAGTCAGAAGTTTGAACCGATAATTTCTTATTTATTGTAATTAGGATGAGTCTGGCCAATCGTTAGATGCTTGGGATAATCAAATGACATTATTATAAGAATCCAACTCAAGGGCCGTATTACCAAATAAAAGAAAACTTTGTAAAACAATAATATAAGGACAAATACACATGGTTGTAGCGTATTAATTATACTTGTAGAAGGTGCGTAATGGAAATGTTATAAGTACGTAGTTTATTTGTTTTTATTACTTGGTGTTGATTAGGAAGAGGATTTCACATTTCATATTCATGCAGAAATTGTTACTTTGTCAACTTATGTGCAAAAGAAGAGCTCTTGCGTCTAAATGCTGTGAATCAATTTAAATAGAAGGTTAGTATTTACAGGAGAAAAAAAAAAAGGAAAAAAAATTTGCAAGTAAAGAAGCATGTACTACATTCGTAAAACTTTTAGAGTTAAGTTTTATTGTCGACTTTCATGAGTTTTAATACACTTATTTGAGTGAGTCTAACATTTTTTTTTAGCTTATTGTTAACGTTATTTGAGTAAGTCTAACATATTATTTATATAGTTACTCCTTCTGTCCACTTTATTTGTCATACTTTTTTAATTCGTCTGTCCCAAAAAGATTGTCATACTTCTAAATATGGCAACAAATTAACTTGAAACTTATTCTTTGACTCATTTATAGTCACACAAATATTCATGGCTTATTTTAGACCACAAATTTCAAAAAAATTCTTCTTTTATTAAATTTTTTGCCAAGTCAAACTATGACAAATAAATTGGGACGGAGGAAGTATCTTTTTTAGGTTATCAACTCATGTGGTGTATTATTAAGTTACTTAGTTGAGCTATGAGTGAAAGTAAATACTCCTTCTGTTTCAAAAAAAAAATGGTACGATCTCCTCGTAAGTCCATTAGAAAAAAGGGAGATAATTCTATGTTTGAAAATAATTTAACTTTAGACTTACTATTTTATCGTTTATAAAATGATTTATAACTATATAAATATCTATGACTTATTTTAATATACAAGTTTCAAAAGTCTTTAATTTTTTCTTAAACTACGAAGTCAAACTATATCATTATTTATAAAATAGAGGGAGTAATAAACTCTATTAAGACTAAAAAGGTTCTTTGAGAACATTGATTGTAGTTGGCAATTGTGCAACTTTAGTCATTTTTAAACTGCGCCTTTGGAGGAAACATAGTGCATGCCTTTGCAGTAGCCAGTAGGACGTGCACACAAAAAGGTCGTCACGTAAGAGATATGTGGATAATCAGCAATCAATTGTAACTTCATTACCACCACTAGAAAAAGAGTGTTTTGCGTCTCAGTTTGGAGACAGAATTTCTTCTCTAAAAGGAGTTTAGAGAGGCAATACCGTCTCAGCGCGACCTTCGCTATTTGGCAGTAAGTGCTTAGAGAAGGAATTCTCTCTCTAGCAAAATAATTAAATTAATGCTTGGAGAGGGAATTCCGTCACCAACATGACTTATAGAAATTATTTTAATTGTTTAGAGACAGAATTCCCTCTCCAGGAATATAATTAAAAATTATTTTTATTGTTTAGAGACGGAATTTCCTCTTCAGGAAAATAATAAAAAATTATTTTTATTGTTTAAAGACGGAATTCCCTCTTTAGGAAAATAATTAAAAATTATTTTTATTGTTTAGAGACGGAATTCTCTCTCTAACTATATTAATCCTGCTAAATATAAAAACATTAGAAACTCGATACAAAGCAACCAAAAACTAGAAAACACCACTAAAACAGTTATACAACCTGTTTAACATAAAACAAAGCCACCACGGACAATTAAACAATTCTACATACATATTTCATCATTAAGCATTCAACACAGTAGAATACTATTTAACTATGGCGCTAGAGTTTCTGTAACAATCTTCTACACAGTAGAATACTATTTAGATCTTTCTCCGATTGTTACCTATCGATATCAAAGAAAAGAATAATAATCACTATTTCCAACTTTCCTACTTCTAGTTTCCCTTATTTTTCTAAGATTCCAAAGTACAGACTGATGCAAGCAAATCTGGCAAGAACGAACACAAAAGAAATTGGGTGGGGAAAATGGGGAGGGAAAAATAATGGGGAAGACGAAAGGGGAAAATAATGGGGAACTTACTTGATACGGAAGTGGTGTTGCAATGGTGGAGAAAATGGGTGCCTCTGTTGCCGCTGTGGAGAGGGAGGATTTAGAAATTTTTTAGTGTTTGTAAAAAATCTGGAGTCCGCTGAAGTAAAAATGTAATTGTGGAATTGTTAAGGTTGGAGAGGGAATTCTATCTCCAATCAAAAATAAAAAAAATTGTCAGGTGATTGGCGACGGAATTCCTTCTCCATCACTTGACACCTTTTTTATTTTTTGACTAGAGAAGGAATTCTGTCTCCAATTTTTCCAATTTTGTTGATCTTTATGCACCTCCTAGGGACACTAGAAGGGGGGGGGGGGGGTTGAATAGTGTCTCTCGATTTTTTCACAAGAACCGTATTCTTCTATCGTAGAACAGAGTTCTTTGATTTTCCTTTTACTGCCTCCTAACTAGAACACACCCCAGCACATACACCAAAAACACAAGGATTTTTACGTGGAAAACTCCTTGCTCAAGGGAGAAAAACCACGACCCACACTCTGGGATTTTAGAACTGAATCTACTAACACAAGAGCAACGTTTTAGATTACAAACTCTGTAACCAAGGGGCTACACTCTAGACCCTAATCACTAATCAAAGCTACACTCTAGCTTTTCTAGTAATCACAAAAGAGTTCACCTAATACATATGCTTCTAAGATAAGCGAATAGGTAAAACAATGAAAGCTCGATACCATGACAACTTACAACTCGATGAACCTAGACAAGAAATCTAGACTCAATACTCTGCATGCAGTTTAGTTGTCTTCTTCAGTTTACTCACGTAGAAAATTCTCAAATCGCCTTTGTTTGCACTCCACTCTCTACTTGTGAATAACTACTTTCGGCTGTCTCTACTACTTGCTTTTATACGAGTCTTGTAACCCTAGTTGAGTTCTACCAGGAATCCTCTTAATTAAGGTAAGTTAGGATTCGTAGTAACTCTTTTCCATGTCAAAGTCTAACTCTTTTCACACTTCGAAGACACAGCCGGGGCACCGCCTCTTTTAGTCTGACTAGGATACGTATACAACCACGCGCCACTACTCCTAGTTCCACAGGGATTTTCAACCCGTAATCTTTTTGATCAAGCGTGCCCTTCACTTCAAGGACTAGGTTCCTTGCACGAACCTCGGGGTCCTTCCTGTTTGTCATACTTCAAAACCAGCTCTCAACAAATTCCCCCTTTTTGATGATGACAAACAATTGTTGCCCAGGAACCTGAATAGACATAAACCAAAACAAAAACAAGAATAACAGAGAAAAAACAACAGATGAGTTAGGTCACAAACACCCCAACAGTTCCTTCTTCCCCCTTTTGGTTTCATCGAAAAGATTCGAAGACCTGCAGTAACTTGTCAATTTAATCCAGTCTACAGCACAAGGCACCTCGTCAGCAATAAGAACAAAGGCATACAAAAATAAGGGCCCATCCAAGAACCAATATTACTGAGGCAGAAAACCAGTTAAAAACATAAGAAATTTAAAATCATCATCCAGATTGTGACATCAGCACAACCCTGTTAATAGTTACACAACCAAATTTAAATTGTCTTAAACATCCATAGCATGCAAACATAGGAGAATTGGAAGGGGTAGATATCAGGTAGAGATAAGAGGACAAGACAGGAAGAATCAAGGCTGAAGGTTGAAGTGTTTGACAAGCGCCTCAAGTTGCTTCGTATTTTTGGCCCTCTCCATCACCAGCTCGGCCTCATACTTGTGGCAATCTATCTTCAAACGATCAATCTCTTGATCCTTCACCTTCAACTGTCTGTGGAGCTCTGCATTTTCTTCATTAACTTCAAGAACCATTTTCTCCAACTCCTTCACAGCATCAATGGCCTCATCAGGTATTCTTCACTGTCTTCTGCTTGCTCCTGCTTTTCCTGCATTGGCCTTTTAGAAGCTCTGCTTTCTTTAAAGAAGTCACAATTTTTAAGCACATTATGCCCAAACATCTGATGAATGGTTGGCTTCTTTCCAGCTTCTAAAGGAACCCCAAAATGCTCAAGAATCAGATGGAGGATGTAAGAGTGCACAAGAGAATGTGGCTTCTGATCAGTATCAGCGATCCTCTTAATGTGCCTAATTTTGAGCCCAGGCAAATTAATCTTCACCCCCCTGTCCATCAGATCCATATATGTCAGGTCCAAAGCACTAGCCTCGCAGTTCCTCTCTCCTCTAGGCAGAAGAAACCTGTGCACAAATTCAAACAGCAACTGATGTGCAGGTTCCATCTCCTTCTTCTCTACCTTTCTCTCCTTCCTCAGTCTGGGTTTTCCTGAAAATTTTCTGACAACATCTAGAGGAGTAACTCCATCTGTTCTTTTTGGCCATTTCAGCTTAACATACCTACAATAACCTTCAGCAGGTATGTCCAGAATCACTCCAAGCTCAGGTCTCCCAAACTCTTATCTCTATACCTCTCACAGTAGTGAACACCCTTCTGGCTGTTACTCTGCAGTTAGTATAGAATTCTCTCACCTCATTCACAAATAGCTTCCTGTCCTTGTTGGCAAACAATCCAAGCCAAACCTGATCACCTATCATTCTTAATAAGGACCTCATATGGAACTCCTTTTCATCATGCAAGATGCTACCTAGTAGCACCTGATGCCTAGAGAAAAAGGCTTCCCTATCCACTTCTTCTTCACTCCCTCTTCTTCTTTTCTTATTCTCCATCTCACTATCTGTATCTGAATCACTGGGTTCTACATAGCTCCCAGCCTCACTCTCCTGCTCAGCTTCACCAGCTCTCCTTTCTTCTTCTTCCTTCTTCTTTTCTTCTCTTTCTTTCACATTGGTCACTGTCCTTCCCAATTTTTCAATTTTCTCCAGCTGCTGCTTTAATGCAGACCTGGTACCAACTCTTCTGACAACATGCTCACCAGCCACCTTGTCATCACCTTCTTCACTAGCTTCATCAACCAATCTAGTCTTCAACACTAGCTTCCCATCTCTCACCAACCTCCTTCTTTTCCCAGGCTCCACTAGGTTTTCTTTCACAAACACCACTTCCTCTTCTTCTTCCTCAGCACCTAATTTTTCATCCTCTTCACCAAACTTCCTCTTCCTTTTTGGTTCTTCAATTTTCTTGGTTATCTCTTCCTTTCCTAACACAACTTCCTTATTTCCTTCCTCCTCAGATTCTGTCCAGTCAAACTCTGCATCATCAGCTTCAGTAGGATTTGGACAAGCAACAGGCTCTTGACCCAAATCTCCTGAGGCTTCAGCAGTAGCAAGTCCACCAACCATCGGACTTTCAGGCACAGAATCTTTCACACATTCAACAGTTTCACTCACTTCTTTACTTGGTTCTAATGAATCTTTCCTCAGAATTTCGACATTATCTTGTTCCCTAAACTGTTCTTCTATTCTTTCCGCGATATTCAACTTATCTCCAGACCCACCAACTACAGGACCCTACACATCCTCCCTACGTTCATCCTTTTTACTATCTTGTTCCCCCTCACAAGAGTTCCCCCTATCTATTCTGTCCTTTTCTTCATCACCCATTATTTTGTCTAGTTCCGTAACTAGGGTTTCAGTTTCTACAATTCCAGGGCTGATTATATCTACTGAACCAACAGGCGTAGATAAGACGGGTTCAGAGATTACCTCATGTGGCGATTGTGATGAACCTAGTGCAGTGGATGTCGAGAGAACAGTTCTTGACCTCATTTTCATTACCAATTTCATGTCCCCTTTTTTGGAGAAATTTTATGCGAGCCTTTGCGAACCTTTGAGCAAGAGTAGATGGAGGTGGTCCTTCAGACATTTTGAGGAATTTATGAGTGATTTTTGAGTTTTCTAGAGGGGTTTATGCTTTAGGATTTGAGAGAGAACTTTGGTATTTAGCAGAAGAAGTGGGTGAGTTGTGAGAGATTGAAAGAGTGTTGTAGAAGGAGAAGGGGTTTCAGTGATTTGACAAGGTCTAGGGAAGGCAAGAAGTAATGAGTAGAATAGAAAAGCAGTTTTTTGAACTTTTTGAGAACCGGGAAGAGTTAAAGATTTGACGGTTATGAACTTAATTGAATAAGCCCTTTTCAAGAAGTGGGGTTCAAGCAATTCAAAAAGAATTCTATCCTAAAAAGGAATGTGTTCCTATAATTTAGGACGGTTATGAGAATATGGAGGATCTCCCATGACACACGTATGAATGACAATTTTAATTTCAGTTATGAATTCTATCATGCAGAGTAGGGTGAATGTACCTGGACACGATTCCTTATGTTCAAACTGGTTCCTTCTTAGTACATAGTAGGTTCTTCATGGGATCACATTATTTGTACCTGGTGCTCAAAACAACTAAACGAGTGTACTCATTCAAGTACGAGGTTAGACTAGACAGTAGTGACAAGTTTCAAGCAAACACATTGAATACTTAACTAGCCAAACACAAAGGGATTACCTGCTGAGTCATCCGTGTATTTTGGTCATCCCTAACTCCAACCTGTTCCTCTCGAACTGTACCTTGTTCAAAGCTTTGGTAAATATATCAGCAATTTGATCTTCAGTCCTGCATGAATTCATAGTAATTAGACCCTTTTCCACATTATCTCTCAAGAAATGGTGTCTAATATCAATGTGCTTAGTTCTTTTATGTTGGACTGGGTTCTTGGCTATGTTCACTGCACTCGTATTGTCACAGAAAATTGGCACTGCTCCACACTTGATACCAAAATCCTCCAGTTGTTGCTTGATCCATAGCAATTGTGAACAGCATGAAGCAGCTGCCACATACTCAGCTTCAGCAGTTGATAAAGCAACTGAGTTTTGTTTCTTTGTTGCCCATGATACCAGGCAAGGACCCAGAAAATGTGCCATTCCTGAAGTGCTTTTCCTGTCCACCAAGTGACCTGCATAGTTTGCATCAGCAAAACCAATTAGTTCAAATGTACCTCCTCTGGGATACCAAAGACATAGGTCCTGAGTTCCTTTTAAGTATCTCAGAATTCTCTTCACAGCTGTCAAGTGAGATTCTTTGGGTTTTGACTGAAACCTCGCACATAATCCTACACTGTACACTATGTCAGGTCGGCTTGCTGTGAGATAAAGAAGTGAGCCAATGATTCCTCTGTATTTTGTCTCATTTGTCGAAGGACCGAGTTCATCCATATCCAGCTTCGTGCCAGGTGCAACCGGAGTAGTCATTTCCTTTGCACCTCCCATGTCAAATTTCTTCAGCAGTTCCTTGGCATATTTTTGTTGATGAATCATGGTTCCTTCCGGCGTTTGCTTTATCTGCAGCCCAAGAAAGAAGTTTAACTCACCCATCATGCTCATTTCAAACTCACTTCCCATTAAGTCAGCAAAACCTTTGCTCAGCTTCTCATCAGTTGCCCCAAAAATGATATCATCGACATATACTTGAACTACCAGTAGATCTTTTCCTTTCTTCTTGAGAAACAGTGTATTATCAATTTTACCCCTTGAAAAAGCCATTTTTCATCAAGAATCCTGAGAGTCTTTCATACCAGGCTCTAGGAGCTTGCTTCAAACCATATAAGGCCTTGTCCAGTTTGTAAACATTCTCAGGAAATTCATTGCTCACAAAGCCTGGAGGCTGCATCACATAGACTTCCTCATTTAGGTAGCCATTTAGAAATGCACTCTTTACGTCCATCTGATACAATGTGAATTCCATGTATGTGGCAAAAGCAATCAGCATCCTAATAGCTTCCATCCTTGCAACTGGTGCAAAGGTTTCATCATAATCTATTCCTTCTTCCTGACTGTACCCTTGAACAACCAGCCTTGCCTTGTTCCTTGTGACTATGCCATGCTCATCCAACTTATTTCTGAACACCTATTTTGTTCCAATTATAGACCTGTCCTTAGGCTTGGGAACTAAGTGCCACACCTTGCTTATTTCAAATTGATGAAGTTCCTCCTGCATAGCTAGAATCCAGTCTGGATCCTCAAGAGCTTCTTTTATATTCTTTGGTTCCAAGGATGAGAGGAAAGCAAAGAATGCACAGAAGTTCTTCAATGCTGACCTGGTCATAATTCCTGTATCCAGTTCAGATAAAACATTCTCCAAGGGATGAGAGCTCTGATGTTTCCAAGGCTTGAATTTGAACTTACTTGTAGGACCTTCAGCATCTTCTTGGAGAGATTCTTCCTGACTCGCTAAATCATCAGCTTCATCAGAAGTTCCCTCAACTCCTTGCTCTAACGCACCTGGATTTTCTACTAATGTTTCTTTCTCTTCTGAGTCCTCCAGCTCATCTACATCTTCTATCCTTCTTAAGCCAATTTCTTGATCATCTACTTCATTTTCTTCCATTGCCTTATCTGATTCATCAAATACTACATGCATACTTTCTTCTACTGTTTGTGTTCTCCTATTAAGCACCTTGTATGCCTTACTTTGAGTAAAGTATCCCAAGAATATTGCCTCATCACTCCTAGCATCAAACTTTCCCAAGGGTTCCTTTCCGTTGTTGTGAACAAAGCATTTACACCCAAAAGGCCTCAGGTGAGCAATATTTGGCTTTCTACCTCTGAGTAGCTCATATGGAGTTTTGTCAAGAATTGCTCTGATGGAACACCGGTTCAGCAAGTAATATGCAGTGTTTACAGCTTCAGCCCAAAAGTTCCTTGCTAGTCCACTTGATAGTAGCATAGTTCTAGCCATATCCTCCAACGACCGGTTCTTCCTCTCGACTACTCCATTTTGTTGAGGAGTTCTAGGTGCAGAGAAGTTGTTATCTATACTGTTCCTTGTACAATGCTCAGAAAACTTGGAGTTTTCAAACTCAGTTCTATGATCAGATCTAATACTGATGAGTTCAAGGCCTAGTTTTTTCTGAACCACATCAGCCCAGTCTTTAAAACTCTCAAACGCTTCATCCTTAGAGGCCAAGAACAAGGTCCATGTGTATCTTGAGTAGTCATCAACAATCACGAACACAAACCTTTTTCCTCCTCTGCTCCTGACTCTCATAGGTCCACATAGATCCATATGTATCAGCTCCAGTGGCTTTGTTGTGCTGACTACTTTCTTTGATTTGAACGATGTTCTCACATGCTTTCCCTTTACACAAGCATCACACATCTTTATGTTCTCGAACTTCTTGCTTGGTAACCCACGAACCAGTTCCTTTGAGACCAGCTTATTTAATTGTGAGAGACTTGCATGACCCAGTCTTTTGTGCCACAGCTGAGAATCACTTTCTTGCACATTTAAGCATGTCAGATTATTTTCAGGTAAGGACTTCAGTGATGCCTTGTATACATTGTTCACCCTTTTTCCTTCCATAACAACTTCTCCACTCTGTAGGTTCTTTACGATGCAGCCTACAGATGAGAAGCTCACTTCATTGCCTCTGTCACACAGTTGGGAGATACTTAGTAAATTGTGTCTGAGACCATCAACACAGTAAATATTTTCAATTGCATGCTCCAGAGATCTCCCAATTTTTCCAATGCCTACTATCTGACCACTTTTTCCTCCTTCGAAGGCCACACTGCCTCCGTGAAATGCTGCGAGTGAGAGAAAGTTTCTTCTGTCTCCTGTCATGTGCCTAGAACAACCGCTATCAAGAATCCAGCTTGAGTTGTTCTCTCTCACTCCAGCCTGCAAGACAAATTAGGGGTTAACTTTAGGAACCCAGACAAGCTTGGATCCCTTCCTATGAGAGAATGGATAAATCAGATCCTGTTGGCCCATTTGGGTAGAGCACTTCTTTTATTTTTGGTCTTTGCCTTGCTAATGTTAATGCACTTTTGTTTAACATGACCAGTTTCACCACAAAAAGTGCATAACATGTTACAAGGTAACCCCACATATTTACTCTTAGGATTATATGGAGGCAAAGGTTTCTTGAATCCTAATCCTTGTCTTCCTTTATTTTGATTTTCAAAAACCCAATTCATTGCCTCTGAAGATTTATTCCATTTTGTCAGTCTGGTAAGTTCAAGTTTTGAGTTTTCAACCTTTTGATTTAAAATCCTGTTTTTTTCAATTTCTTGATACAGAATTTCATTGGCTCTTTTCAATTCATCTTCCAGAAAGGTTTGAACTTCACCCATAACTTGCTTACCATTCTTACTTTCTCTTAACTGGTTACATTCCAATTCCAACTCAGTGATCTTAGAGTTTGACGCAAGAGTCTGCCCTTTTAAGATGGCATTGGTTTCTTCAAGTTCAATATTCTGTTCCAAAAGACTCTTGTGCTTTGATCTAAGATCACTCAGTTCTTTAGTTAATTGATCTTTTTCAAGTTTTTCTTTTTCATACCCTTCAATCAAGGTTTCAGTTATTAATATTAAATTTTCAGAGGTGTATGTATGTAAAGTTTCCTTCAAATCAGATAAACATACCTCTGCGGAGCAGCCAACATCCTCTCCATCAGTTGCCATGAGAGCAGAGTCCTTCTTGGTGTTGTCAGCTATGTACAACTCCTTCAGTTTCTTCCAGATTTCCTTGGCAGACTTACATTCCAATATCCTTGCAAGCACATCATCTATAAGTCCTCTCCTTAGGTATCCCTCAGCCTTGGAATTTGCTTGTAGCCAATCTAGATCTTGAGGATCCAGTTCTTCCACTTTCTTTGGAACCAAGACTTCATTTGCTGCTCTCTTCACGGGAACATGAGGTCCTCTTTTCACAATCAGCCACAAGATGTAATCAGTTGCTTGCAAGTAATTTTTCATCAGTTTCTTCCAGTGATTGTAATGAGTGCCGTTGAACACAGGTGGCCTTGAAGGATCTCTTCCTCCTCTGAATTCTCAAGGGTCTTGTTCATCAGAACTGATGTCTGTCATACCTGCTAGTGCTAGTGGTGAGTCATCCTCAGTCTCCTTTTCATGATCAGACTCACTGTCGGTTGGTCCCCATGTGGCATAGAAAGCTTCCTTCCTTTTCCTTCGTTCTGCTCTGAAGTTTGGGGGCCGTCGTGACTTCTTTCTATCTGCATCATATTCCTTTGTGGTTTCCTTATCCTTTTCCTTAGCAGCTCTGTTCTTCAACCACTCTGTTTCCCACATTGGGCAGTCCATGACAGCATGATCCTTCTTGAAGCATTTGAAGCATCCAGAGTAGTCAGGATTGTCAACTATGTTCTTCCTGCTAGAGCTCTCCTTGTTTCCTCGTTTGAATCCTTTAAACCTTCCCAGATTGAGTTTTTGTCTTAGCGCACTTACCATTGCAGCTTCCACTGATTGAAGATCAACATATTCATCAGCTTTCTCTGTTGCTTCCAGTGCAAGGGTCTTTTCTTTCTTTGCTGCTGGTTTAGCCTTTGAGTCCTTCATCATTTCATGCGTCTTCAAACTTCCAACCAGTTCTTCAAGCTTGATGGATTTCAAAGGTTTGGATTCAATGATGGCAGTCATCTTTGGTTCCCATGCTTCAGGCAATACATTCAGGATTTTATCGATCATTTCTATTTCAGGCAGTTCCATCTCCAAGGATCTCATTTCATTTGTGATCATGGTTAACCTGGTCATCATATCCTGAATCGACTCCTTCTCACCCATAGTGAACAGCTCAAATTGTCTTTTCAGCATTCTCCTTTTAGAGTCCTTTACTTCAGTAGTTCCTTCATGTGCAACCTGTAGAGCATCCCATATTTCCTTGGCTGTCTTATACGATGATACCCGATTGAACTCTTCTGGACCAAGACCACATATGACCAAACGCTTGGCCTTGTGATTCTTTTCGATCATCTTATAATCCGTCTCATCAAATTCTTCTTTCAGCTTAGGTTCCTTTTTGGCAGTGGTTCATTCACCGACTATTTTGGTGGGAATCAAATTTCCTTCAGAGACTATCAGCCAGAGTTGATAGTCTTCAGCACATATGTAATTCTCCATCCTATTCTTCCACCATGCGTAGTATTGCCCATTAAACTGTGGAGGCCTTAGAACCGACTGTCCTTCAGTAATAGTAGGAGGTGCACTCATTCTGATCCTTCTCAAGGTGTTAACCTCACAAGAGAAGACCCGCTCTGATACCACTTGTTGAACTTTATGCACCTCCTAGGGACACTAGAAGGGGGGGTTGAATAGTGTCTCTCGATTTTTTCACAAGAACCGTGTTCTTCTATCGTAGAACAGAGTTCTTTGATTTTCCTTTTACTGCCTCCTAACTAGAACACACCCCAGCACATACACCAAAAACACAAGGATTTTTACGTGGAAAACTCCTTGCTCAAGGGAGAAAAACCACGACCCACACTCTGGGATTTTAGAACTGAATCCACTAACACAAGAGCAACGTTTTATATTACAAACTCTGTAACCAAGGGGCTACACTCTAGACCCTAATCACTAATCAAAGCTACACTCTAGCTTTTCTAGTAATCACAAAAGAGTTCACCTAATACATATGCTTCTAAGATAAGCGAATAGGTAAAACAATGAAAGCTCGATACTATGACAAGTTACAACTCGATGAACCTAGACAAGAAATTTAGACTCAATACTCTGCATGCAGTTTAGTTGTCTTCTTCAGTTTACTCAAGTAGAAAATTCTCAAATCGCCTTTGTTTGCACTCCACTCTCTACTTGTGAATAACTACTTTCGGCTATCTCTACTACTTGCTTTTATACGAGTCTTGTAACCCTAGTTGAGTTCTACCAGGAATCCTCTTAATTAAGGTAAGTTAGGATTCGTAGTAACTCTTTTCCATGTCAAAGTCCAACTCTTTTCACACTTCGAAGACACAGCCGGGGCACCGCCTCTTTTAGTCTGACTAGGATACGTATACAACCACGCGCCACTACTCCTAGTTCCACAGGGATTTTCAACCCGTAATCTTTTCGATCAAGCGTGCCCTTCACTTCAAGGACTAGGTTCCTTGCACGAACCTCGGGGTCCTTCCTGTTTGTCATACTTCAAAACCAGCTCTCAACAAATTTAATTTATTTTAACCGCAAAATACTGATTGGAGAGGAAATTCACTCGCTAACTGATTGGAGAGTGAATTCCCTCTCCAACCATTCTGTAGCTTTTTACTCTTTTTCTAGTAGTGTATGAAGTTTTTGTGCGAGATGGATGGTTTCGACATTGCTGCTACACTTTTGATCTTCATAAGAAAAATCTTACAATAATAGTATTTTTTCCTATCGCCGATCTTTTCATTAGCAAAGACTAGATGATCATCATGATTTCGATCGTTTTCTTGCTACTAGAAGAATTTGGAGATCGCCAAAAAAAACTATTTCTGTAAGACTTTTTCCTTACTAGGTCAAATCTTGGACAGACGCCAGAAAGTTTTTTTTTTTTTTTTTTTTTTTTTTTTTTAAATAAAGCTTTCATTATGTCCTAATTTAGATAACACAATTGTGGGGCTGCTATTTAAAACATAGTCATAAATAACATTTATTGCAACTTTTATCATTTTTAAATCAATCATTTGGACATGGTTGAAGCCAAACAAATAAAAAGGAATGTAATGCCCAGTGGTTCTTATAATTGTCAGAATTACACTGAGAAGGTGAATAATTTTTAAACATCATGGATAAGGAAATACAAGATATTAATTCATATATCATAATAGAGCAACCCCAATAAAAGGTACTCTAGTGCTTGGAAAAAATTCAAATATAAGAAAGAAAAAAGCAAAGAGGGTAAAGAAAAAAGAAAATAATGAGTTGATCAGCTGATGCGCCGGCACAGGGTAATTCCATCACCAACAGGAAGCATGCAAATCTCAATTCTTGGATCAGCTGCTAAGGCTTTGTTAAGTTCCAATATAAAGTCTCTATAATACCTTACGTATTTTCTCATTGGTGTATCGGCTGGGGCTACTAGAGAACCATTCCATAATGTGTTGTCGTAACCAATCAAACCACCAACCTTCACTAAATCTATGATCCTTTTGTGATAGTTTATGTAGTTGTCCTTATCAGCATCCACAAATATGAAATCATATGTGCCATGGTTGTTTTTCTGAAATTGTACATTTGCCTTATCATTATCATATCATCAAAAATTAATTATAGGTACTATTATTTGTGTAAATTATTGAAAATAGTTAGACTTACATCTTCGACTAATTGATCAAGAACAGGCAAAGCAGGACCTTCTCTAAAGTCAATCTTGTGAGCCACACCAGCCTTTTCAATTACTGGCAACCCTATTTCGTAATTTTCCCTGTTGATGTCCATTGCCAATATCTGCAAAAAGGAAAAAGATAAATTAAAACTACTAGTAGAACAACATTTTTACGCATGCTTATGGGCAAATGGGACATGCAAAGACTAATAATTAAATACTAGAAGAAACAAAAGGATAGCAAAAGAAAAGAAATGTTTGCCGCCCTACAGGGGGGATCCATTAAATATTTTTTTAATGTTATTGTTGTTGTTGTTGGAAAAGAAAAGGAAAATTAAGATTGAAATCTTAAATTTAAAATTGAAAGATAATGCAAATGACCAATTTCAAGACTAGGGGACTCTACAAAAGGTGACTTTAATCCCACCAATATAATTAGGACATTTTCTTATGAAGGTCAAAGGTCAATATTCTAAAGTCTTAACCCACTCCCACCCAAAAAGATTTTAAAGAAAAAAGAATTATCAAACACTTAATGTTTCTATTTCTTTTTTTGTTTCCACCCGGTGTTTGATACCCTCATTGAAACCCGACTAATCCGAATTCACGCCGTGTAAGGCCCATTTCTGGTTAAAGGTGGATAGATCCTATCCATCTCGCCACAACGTAGTTTAATGTTTCTATTTCTGTTTCTTCCTTCCCCTCTTTCTTTAATGCAAGTCTAATGTCCCCGTCCCTTCTAGTAGGAACTTTCTTTCTTTTTATATTCTTCTCTTTTCTTTAGTTTGAGTTATTGGAGAAATTAAAAGGAAAACACCATATTTCTTTCTGCCTCCTCCATAATTGTAATAAAATTTGAGATTCCCTATACATAAATATTACTCCCTCCGGTTCATATTATTTGATTTTTTGGGTGTTTTCACGCATATTCAGAAAATCGCCTTTTTAGCATTAATTAGCAATATAATTGACTATATTAGTCCTTATTCAAGCTATTATTACTTATCATTTTGTTTTAAATCATTTATTAGCAAAGAGTGACATTGTAAAATTGTGTCTTGATTTCCGAAAATATCAAATATTGTGGACCAAACAAATAGACTAAAAAATCAAATAAAATGGACCGGAGGGAGTACTATTTACCTTTCCATCATGGGGAATAGCAAGGGCAGTAGCAAGGAGGGAGTAGCCAGTGTAAACTCCAATCTCCATGGTGTTTTTAGCATTGATCAACTTCAACAACATGTTCAAGAACTGTCCTTCATCCGCTGATGTTGTCATTAAATTCCTATTTCCAACATTTACAAATACAAATATAGATAATTTAGTCAAAGAACAATTAAAAATAATTAAAACCATAATCCTTCTATAATAACCATTAGCTTTACATAAAATGAACTCACCATGGATGCTTAGCAGTCAACTCCCTTAGCTCTTTCATGGACTCTGGCTCTCTTGGGTATACACTGGTTTCAAGTATGTACTACAACAAGTAGGGCACAATCATCAGCTAAAGACAAATTCAAGATTTCAAGATGAATACAAAATGCTAGTTGTATATTTATTAGAGGCGGATTCAGAATTCTTTTAATGTGATAGATTCAACCTAAATTTCTCAAAGTGAATCCGTCTGCACTTTAGAAATTATGTGTTCAGAGTTAATTATTTGTTAAAATTTTTTAAGTAGTACTACTATTTTTTTGTCTTTCAACATATACGTCTATATTTATCATTTTTACGAAAAATACTAGGTTCACTTAAGACAACATTGATTATATACCCATACGACTTATAAGGGTACACAATATGAATATAATAGATTCTTAATATAAATATAGTTATACCTGGTAAAGAGCATCACTTTGCAAAAGGCTCTTGTGGCCAACCTCTTGGTGTCTAATTACATTCTGGTTTTCTTGTACTGCAGCACCATTCTCTGCCATTTCTTTGATGTTTTCACAAAACTTCTCTAGTAGTTTTTTTTTTTGGTTTCTTGTTGATTTTTCTATGTGTTATGAACTTCTGAATTAGGAACCTATGGAATGGGATGTATATATATAGGCTTATACGTTGTTGGTGAGTTTCGTCAATAATGTGATGCTATGTATGGAGCCCATTATGTGGGACCAATAGAAGTAGTTAAGAATGAATCTCAATCGTTAGATGCTTGACAGAGAATCCAATTCAAGGGCCAGATTTGTTTCGATGACTTTGTGTAAAACAATGATAGAACGATCGAACACAAGGCTTTATTTCTAATTATAGAAGGTAAAGGAAATATAATACGTAGACTATTTGTTTTTATTTAGCCTTGGTTAGGAAGAGGATGGATTTTTTTTGTTTTTATATATTCATGCAGGAATTGTAACTTTGTCAAATGTCCAAAATAAAAACGCGTCTAAGTTCTGAGGTATATATCGAAGTTAATAATTGAAGTTTTATACTGTATTTGAGTAATATATATTCAAATTGTTGATTTGTTATGGAATATCAAGTTTCTTTTTTAGTTAAATAAATAAACTTGTATCTCTTGAGCATGTTTCACTAGTAACAATATGGATACAAAACGAATTAAACCATGAGTGAAAAACTTGTGTATACCTTTCTCCCCACATACAAGTTTTATTACTCAGTTTATTTTAACGGATACGAGTACGGGTATATCCAGTAATACCCCATAATTTTGACGGGTCTTAACGGATACGGGTATTCATTAAGAAAAAAAACTCGTTCGGATAGGGATATTTTAGGAAGTTTACGGGTCCGGGTCCGAGTTTTTACGGGTCCGGATGAAATCGGGTTTTAATGAATCGGGGACCGGGTTTTGACGGGTAGACCCCTACCCATTTGACACCCATAGAGTAGGATGTACACACAAAAAGGAAGTTTGGGTAGGGTAGTTAATCATTATCAAAGTTGGTGAGAGGTTGGTTCAAGGAATTTGGATCAACAAACTTTTTATAGAATAAATAAATATATAAACTAACTAACATGCATAGAGTTGGTAAAATGGTGACTATGACCACCATCTTCTCCTACTTTAATTTTCCACCACTTTTGGACCTTTTTTCACTTTGTTGTGGATGGATCGAGGGGCCTGGCCAACCAATGATTCTTGAAAAAACAATAATAAAAAAAAAAGGAGTCAAATCAAAATTATGATTCTCTACCTAACAATTTGTGTTTTCCTCTGGGAAGAAAAGCTTTTATATATTGGCATAATTCCCAAAACGAACATTAATACACTCACTAAAAGCTTCACTAATTTATACCATGTTTAGTTTAACTTTCATCCCTACATAAAATTTAACATTTTTTAGTACAACGTTTAGTTTCACTTCTTCATTTCCGCATAACTAATACCAGCATAAGTTATGCGGAAATCTATGTATGATTTTATGCGGGGTAGAAGGTGGAATAAGTAATGTGGGTATTAGCAATACATGTATTAAAATTTAAAAAGACAAAATTAACCATCATAATAATAATGATATTTTTCAATTTTGTTTAAGGAGTAATTAAATAATTTAAATTATAATATTGTATATTTTTGTAATATATATATTAGTGATTCAAGAAAAAATCCTACGTTATAATACATGCATAGTTAATACCCACATTACAAATTCCCGCATTACTAATACTCACATTACTAATACCCACATTATTAATACTCGTATTACTAATACCCACGTTACTAATACGTACATTATTAATACTTGTATTAACTCTCTTCAACCAAACGACCCCTAAATATATTGGTGTGCGCTGTTCTATTTTTGTTGCTGTTGATCCAATGGAAATTTATAAACGGAAAAGGCTCAAAATTGCCCTCGAACTATTTGAAATGGGTCACTTTTGCCCTCCGTTAACCTATTGGCCCATTATTGCCATCGACGTTATCTTTTGGCTCAAAAATGCCCTCCCACAGACGGAAAAATGACATGGCATGCGTGGACCACTTTTTTATCCTAGTTTCAGTAGAATTCCTAAATCATAAAAAGTGGACAGGTTGTTCCACTGTTATTAAATGGAAAGAAACGTATTCACCCAAGCACGCAAAGGAAAAGGAGTGGACAAGCGAGGCTATGTACTGTTTTATACTACTCGTTACCACCTGATAGCAACAGAAATATTTTCAAGAGACTAACAATAATTTATTTTCGTTGTATGATATTTTCCTAACACTAAATTCTACTGAAACTAGGAAATTAATCAGCTAGTTAAAAATCAGGAGAGTCTTTTCATTTTCTTTTACTAATTAAACATCACAATGAAGATAAGTCATTCATCAAGAAAAATAACGAAAAGAAGAACAACAAATAATACTAGCAAAAAGCCCAAAAAGAGAGTTTTCAATTCCTCCATCAAATCTCTTCCAAATGAGTTACTTTCTGAAGTTATTGCAAGGGTTGCTTCCTCTTCTTTTACAGATTATATCAATGCCACGCTTAGGTTTGTATTTCTTTATATTCATGTTGCATGTAGCGTTCTATATTTTTTATATGTTTTGACATGAATGCATTTGTGTCAGTTGTAAAATCTTCTAGAGTTTCGGAATGATCGTCCGAAAAACATATTATGTTTATCGTAATATGTCGTTAGAGGAATTCTCTGTAGGACCTTCATGGAAGAGAGACGAGGAAGACAAGGAAAAGAAGCTTTCTTTATTCATGAGGACGTGCAGAGAAAGTGGAAATGTAGAAGCCTTGTACAGGAAAGGTGTGGTAAGTATTCTCGTTCGTGATTCATTTCAGTTCTTTGATTTCGTTTTTTCGATATTTAGCGTGGTCAAACGGTTACGTTCTTTAGGATGATTTTCGCTTAGCGTGTGTTGTTTAATATGGGAAAAAATTAAAAGAAAAAGATGTAGGCCCCGTTTGGGTAAGCTTAAATAGCTACTTAAAAGTATATTTGTACCTTTAAGTAAAAAGTGGGTGTTTGGTAACTAAAAAAACAAAGTACTTCTAAGCACTTTTGTACTTAAAAAGAGCCAAAAGTCTTCTTAAAATTTACTTATAAGTAATTTTTTACTTTTAAGCCCACAGTACTACTATATAATTTAAAAACATGTATTTATATATATTTTACTTGGTATATTTATATTAAAAATAATGACATTTTCCCTGCGCTGAAATCTTGGGTTTACCACTTTTCAAAAAGATGGAATTGTAACCAGACTTGTAATAATGTTGTAATATTTGGTGTCCGTGCATACAAAATAATTACAATTTAGAAGTGAAGTCAGTAGAAATTTTATAACAATTTTTTATGGCAATTCTGGTTGATTTCTTTACAAAAGAAAGGCCAAAAGTTGCAATGGAATGCCTTGACAAAGCTGCAGAAGCAGGGCACTTCGTGGTGTTCGGTCGTGGTCCACGTGGACCTATAAGAAGTGGCCAACTAATTAATGAAATCCAACTCAGCTGCTTACATGTCTTTCCGTCTGTGGGAGGGTATTTTTGAGCCAAAAGATAACGCCGATGGCAATAATTGGCCAATAGGTTAACGGAGGGCAAAAATGACCCATTTCAAATAGTTCGAGGGTATTTTTGAGCCTTTTCCGATTTATAAACAATATTGAAGTTGTAATCAAATTAGTCTTATCAAATACCCCAAATGTACGATGGCTACAAAGTTCAATATCTGGTTGGTAGATAAGTTTCAATCACATTTTTGTTCAGTGTTTCTCAAAAGAAAAGTGCCTGGCCATAATTTTAATTAAAACGTAAGCATCACTTATCTAAAGCAACTTAATTATTTGTATTTGATTCTTTCGAATTATATTTTTCTGTGCGACATTTGGACTAACGAAAGTGTCAATTTTCCTTAGCCGGCAGATGCCGAGCATATGTCAGTACATATAAGAGGAGAGTTGAATGCAATCTATTATGGTATTTTTTATCATTTGTTGTCAATAGGTCGGAATTATTCATATTATGTATGGTACACATGGCACGTCAGTTGAATGAAGTAAAGCTAACCGAACAGATGATTTGGACAAAGAAGACCCAAGTTGACAACGAAGTCATCGAGGTCAGTCGAAGTCAACCACCAACGACAGGTTTCAAGTTAAAGCTCGGTGAAACTTCGCCTCGGTCGATCAGCAAGTTCGCATCACCGAAATCGTCACTATGAATTTCGTTGGACAATCTCAACTATAGAGAGGCACGATCCTCCACTACTTCAGCCCACTGACTCCACTACCAGAGGTGAATAACGTGGGTATGAGAGTGATCAGAAATGGAAAACGTGGTCAAAGCTTATACATCTATAAATAGCTTCATTTCTTATGTTGTAACCATTCAGAAATATATACAGAAACTCTACCAAATTGTGTACTCATTCATATATATTGAAATCACGTTATTTACTCACAATTTCAATTATCCTTGCTATTATTTCGACTTTGATATTCAGTTTTGCTTGTATTCACAACCCAAATTCGATTTGTAATCCTAAATCAACTTAGGCCAATACATTTTACACCATCGAGAAAGTGTGCCATGGTGAAGTGCAGTACATGTCCAGACTCTCATTTTGAGAAGCACATAAGCAAAGAAGGTCTGCGCGAAACACACACTGAAATATATACTTAAAGTGGTGCACTTCACATGAAAGATAATCCCACAGCAGTCAACCCTGCCATGTCTTCAGAACAGACGTACAAAAGGCCGGAGGACAAATTTTAAGATCGAGCAAGAATACAACAATCAACATGTTTTGGAGCAGATTGATGCCTCTTATCTTCTACATATTTGATCTTTAGTATTCTAAATGAGATGACAAGGAGACCACCATTACATCCTGAGCATCTTCGCAATGGGTGCTGCATATATCAAACGTGGTTAACCAAAATCTCATCTAAGTAACTATCCACCTGATGAAGAAGCACTAAAAGTGACATGCATGGGCATGACGAGCGAAGTTTCAGATTCTCACAAGGACCTGCCAAGGAGGAGGTTAGAGAAGAGTACGAGGAGAAACAGTTAACAAGCGTGCAGTGAGATTCATGGCCGTCTGAATATTTACCTGACAAGTGAACATCTGTGAGTGAGATGCAACATATTCTTGGCAAGCGAAGATTCACCTTAATCTGAGGGAGAGAACAAAGGTTTCATATTGGAGCAAGAAGGAAGCCTCAAATTAATTCAGTAAGCTAGATAGATACTCTGTCTTTCTTTTTGTGTAAAAACTATGTAGGAACCCAACAATATTATAATAGCAATAGTTCTTTCTGAAGCCCATGAAAAACCTGTACACAATATGTCTTCACAGCAGGTAGGACTGTTACTTGCAACAATTAGCTCAATTCTGTCTAGCTTTTATGCCAGATACTATGGGATAGAATATGGACCGTCATTTTACAGTGGAAAGTAATCCTAGGGATGAAGCCTATTGGAGTTCCATGAGAAATCATATGGGCTCTGTGACTACTTGAGCTGTTATTGCTGATATCCAACTAAGCCTGGCTAAGGTGGTTGCACATTTCTACAACCATATATTTCCCTTGCATGAGTGGCACCTATGCACTTAGGATTTATTTTTGATCTAGGAAAAAAGGTCGTAGGATATGGATCACAGATGGACCCCCCAAACCTCGTATATTTACTAAAATGTAACTCTCTTCTATGTTATATAGATCCTTCATTGCCTTGACAAACCAGTGTCAATTGTCAAATGTGTGCTATATTTTTAGGTACTTCATTGGTGTGGGAACTTCAAGCAAAGATGCCTGTACCCGTATCAATATGTACCCATAGAGGAGTCCTTGTAAGAGATTATCTTCCCCATATCACCTTCTGCAGAAGCATGCTAGCCATGCTTGCTTCATTCTTCAATATGCAGTAAACCCATTATCAATTTTTTTTAAGGTGACGAGTGATCTGACCTTTACAAAACTGGCCTGTCATCGCTGACTCCATTCAGAGTTAATATGTGGGAGAGGACTTCTATATTCCAGAGCCTGTGCCTGAAGCTGGAATAGAAATAACACAAAAGATGACAAAATTAGATGAGACAAAGGAAGTAGCCGCTAAAAGAAGCTACTAAATATTTCACAAAAGTAACAAAATACATTAGCCCTCATCGTTTTATCTAGACCACCATGCAATGCTTTTCTCAGTTGGGTGCTCAATTCACTTTCCTTGCTCAAGGGTAAAATATCTATCCTTTAATAGAATTTAGAAAATAACTTGATATTAAACAATAAAATGGCAAATGGTTGGATGTGCCTTGACAAAGACTGCTAATTAATTAGGTCTCTTCCCATTCTCATTTCCCTATCAAGGCCTCATGTGGTATACCACTGTGAGGAAAGCCTAATCAAACTGCAGTGAAGGAAAGAGTCGCAAGTACAAGCTTATTTTTAAATAAACACCTGAAGGATCTTACTTTTCTTCCTCTTACAAGCTTATAACTCTTGATAGAAGGTTCGGTTTTATTTTGAAAATCACCCCATCAAGGCCAGCTGGTACTACATTATTCTTGTTTGAACTTCTCTTTTTCTGGTCATAACAGAGGAAGGGACTCGCACTGCAAAGGGGAAAGGGGATTCTAGTGTGATGAGAGGATCAAAGCCCAAGCGCTACGCGTTGCCAAGACATTAATCTTACCAGCCCTAACTTCCATATTAGCAAATATCACGACTACAAAAGATTAAGAAATTATAACTTTACAAATGCTCCTGATAAGAACTACAGTGAGGACAGTAGCTCAGTGACAGTTGCCTAAAATGAAGTAACTTGACATGGTCCAAGACTAATTCTTCGCGAGCCTGTGATGGACAGGCAGACCATATAAACCACAACAACAACAACAAACCCAGTGTAGTCCCACAGGTGGGGTCTGGGGAGAGTGAGATGTACCTTGACCTTACCCCCACCATATAAACCACGAATTGTCAAATAATTCCTCAATTCGAAGTTGATAATGAGATGTGTTATATAGTTGGACTTGATCTTCGTCAATGTTTGTGGTAGGAGTTTAAGAAAGAATGCAACACTCAAATTCCTTCAGCTAAATGTACTCTAAAGAAAATGATCACAGAGCTCATTCATTCAACAATTAAAATTAATGATAAGCAGTTGTACCTAAGGACCATTAATCTACTCCTTCCTGGCTAATAAATACAACTTATAAATATGCAATTTCATATTCAGGTGCCTAGATCAATTACCTTTTGTTAACAGTCCCATCACCCCATCCCACCCCACCCCACCGCACCCCATCCCCACCCCAAAAAAAATGCGATACAAAACAGATCAGTGAGAACCATGAGATGGAGCTAAGCGAATGTCGAGATTTTTCACAGTAAATACTCTTAAGTTCATAAGAGAAAGTTTGACTGATCTAAGTACCAAAACTGTAAGGATTCAAACACCGCAGAAAATAGGTAGCAGCACTCAAATTTATACTACCGCAAACCCTCTTTGACTAGAAACTAGAAACCCTACTTTTGACTACAAATCATATTTAGACATTAATTTAAGAAACTACCAAATACAAAATCCTAAACGATCTAGGATTACTAATTTTGGTTTAACTCCAACAAAACCAGAACAATTTAAGCCAATCAATGCTCAAACATTTGATAAACTTGAGCAGGAAACAGTCAAACAGAAAAAGTGGCTGAATGACATACTACAGAGTACAGACTGTTATTCATTGAAAACTGAAAAGCATACCAACTATTGACTGAATGGTTCTAACATGCATTTAGATGTAAACACAGCAGGTAAAGATAGCACACTATCGGTCATCAATTTCAGCCACTCCCACATTATAGAGATACCTCTGACGTTATCATAACCTGAGTCAAGATGAACAAATGACAAAAAGAAGCCTTCCTGCTGAGGAGAAACAAGAAACAGGACATGAACAGAGTAGCAATGATGTGTACCTCAATCGAAGAATCTTAAGGAAGTTTAGATGGTAAGTTGTCAAGTAATGGAAATGATAAACTCTTCTAGAAACCAAAGGCTGTCAGAAATCTCCACTTTTAGACGATAACATTGTCAACTAATGGAACGACCAGCTCTTCTAGCCGCCAGCAGTAGTGAGAAACTTTCTCTTACTAACTGGTTCCTCTTGCACAACCACTACATCTTTCACCTTTTCAAGAAGCTGCTCAAGTTCCGTCACACCAAAGCTCTCGTAGTCCAAAGGCCTCTTGTACCGCAGTTTATATATTGCCTCAAAACTACCAAGAAAAATCTGACAAGAGTAGCTCACAAGAATCTCTTGAAGCTCATACTTGAACCTTTCAAGGCTTTGTTCAACCAATGCATCTGTATCAGATTTCTCAATCCTCCCATGTTCTTCTATAACTACTCTTTCACCATCTGAGAACTCATCTGAAGATTCAACTGTAGTCACAATATCAACAATCTCCTCTTGTGTTCCTTTTCCTTTTATATCCTTCTTTGCTACAAGTAAGGGAAGAGTTCTTGGTTCGGCTCCCTTGTTACGGAGGTAAACAAACTTTCTTTGGCCTTTCCTCTCAACACATATAGCATCATCCATCTTCTTCAAAAGATCCACAAGTTTAAATACCCCATATTCTGAAACAAAGAGCGGCTTCCCATAAAATTTCTGGTATTCTACAGGAATACGTGTAAGAGGCAAGCAGCCTCCAGATAATTCAAGCAACTTCACCAGCTGTCCCTTCAAACCATTTATATCCCCAGGCAGCACCCACGTCAAGTCACTCTGGTCAAATGTAGATGGACCTACAGCTGAAACTTCATTAGAACCAGATTGAAGGCTGTGAGATCTCACATCCCTAGTATAACATGGCATAGACACTGAAGTGACATTACATTCAGCAAGAGACTCGGATATTACTGAGAAATTCCTTGCATTGTAATAAGCTTGCGAGAGGCCTCTATATACTATAGCTTCTTCTTGATTCTGATCATCTGAATTGTCATACATCTGGCAACCCATTAGCCTTCCAGCAATGTCCAACACACCTCCACGACAAGGAATTAAGGCCTTTGCAGGGGGCAAAAAACCTTCACCTCGGGCCACGCTTGGCCAGTCCCAGACAAACCTCCCTGCATTACATAACGCAGATGAAACACTCACCCTAGCAGGAATGACAAGAATCACATTGTATCCTCGTTGACCAAGAATGTGAAGTGCAGGTGCAAAATCAACATCACCCGAAATTAGCATAATGGAAGAGGGTGGAGGATTGTCGAGAGCAAAAAGAAACATGTCAACCAAGATTGCTTTATCAGCTGCATCCTTCCTTCCGTTAGGTACATCTATGAGTTTAACACCAGTCCTCTGGCAGCCATCTCTCAATCGCCTGGGGAAAGCATTAAAATCTCCATACGCAGAAAACACAGTTACCGCTCCCTTGATTACAGGATGGACCCGCAGTGCCATTCTGATATTGCTAGCCACATCCTCAGGGCGTACGTTACTAGGAACAGGGCAGTTCTCGATATCCCAGAGAATAGCCACATGTCCTTGCGTAGCATTTGGGCTTTGCAGGGAGAAGAGTGGTGTTTCTTTCATGTTTCTACTTTCCATAGGCTTCTCACTTTGTTCTGGCAACTCTGAGGACAAACCAGAAGATGATGTAGAAAGATGTGTCATCATTTTTTCATTAAAAGCATCCATGGTCCTTGGCTACCTGTAGATGGCCAAACAAATGAGTTCCAAGCAGCTATGTAAAACTTATTCCATGTTTTTCGCAGACAGTTGAATCAATACACATGAAGTCAACTAAAGCAGGAGTATTCTCAAACAGTTCCAGTAAAACCAATATATGCAGGCACAAGGGTTATCAATTCCCAAACAATTGTCATCGTTCTTTAGAGATGCTAATTTCTTAGAATTAGGAAATTATTAGTATGGCAAGAGCCTATTCCTTGCATATATAGTAGTAAAAGGTTTATAATCCCTACAATTGTATAAATAGGAATAAGACTTATTAGGAATTACTTTTCTTTCTGTTTTAGGATTACTTGCATAATTTCCTTATATGAAATCAACTGCTTAAGCGATTAATAAAGCAAGTCATTCCCAACATCGATTCATTTCTCATTCTTTACACTAACAAGCAGAGCACCCAATTCATCACTTTCCATCTTTCTGCGCGGATAAGAAGGTCAATTTTACATGGTGTGTAGCCTACAACCAATTTGGCAAGATAGCCTATCTTATTATGATTGAAAAGTCAGTGAAAAATGATTTCCAGTAGTCTTAATGAAAGAATAACTCTTTCATTTAGGGCATTTTGAGGCAGTAAGTATGAGAGAAAGACGAGATATACACGACAGCCCCATTGCAGAATCAATGGGATACTTGTCAGATAGGGATATGTAATGAAATGATCATCTCGTGAATCATGTATCGCCTGATAAATCGTGTTGTAAGATTCATGACAAAGGATTTAAAAATTCTTAGAAAGAAAACAAGCAACTAAAGAGGCTTTAATTTTCTTGGTATAAGTCACGAAGAGGCTTGTTTAACACAAAACAAATTATGACGCCACGCTTCTAGGGATAGATGCAACATGTGCACGAAAGCTCCAAAGATCCCTAATCATCTTTTTGTACATTGCATTAAAGCCTTGCATATAAAGGTATTATTCTTTAATCTCTTCGGGATGATCAATGCCAAACACATTGAAGAGAGTACACTAAGGAGTGAAAGCAATACCCATGTCCATCTTGTGGAGAGTACATAGGGGCCAATACCCATTTATGGCTACGGATTCAGCGTAACCTAGTAGTTTTGGCCCAGATTAGGTATGTATTAAGAAATCTACTAAATATACACCAATATTATGAACCCATTAACTCAAATGGTAAGTGGGTTTACTGGCATGAAACCATAAAGTTAAAATCGTGGATCTGTGAAGTACTGATTACAAGAGGAATTGTAAAGTTTTGAAAGAAAAGCAACAAAACTTTTTTTGCGTGAAATTAGATGTCTTCAATCCTTAAAGTTATGGTGTAACTTGAGAAATACATAGAATCGGACACTACGATGATCATATGGACTTGATCTATGCTTAGAGAGTCTAAAGATACATAAAATAAGATAAGAAAAGCAAAACAGGAAACAAATCACCAAACGCGTACTGAAAACATGCAGTAATAATTGTTTGAGCCCAATCATTCATAAGAAGCAACCACATCCCCCACCCACCCCACTTCTCTACTCATCTTGCCTTTCACGGTTTCACACTTCTATACATACTACTACTACAACAACAACAACAACAACAACAACAACATACCGGGTGAGATCCCACAAGTGGGGTCTGGGGTGGGTGAGGTGTGACCAAATCTTACCCTTATCTTCTGTGAGGTAGAGAGGTTGTTTCCAATAGTCTATCAGCTTAAAGGAAAACGTTTTGAAACCGGTTTGAAAAATACAAGAGTGAAAAGCTAAGATAAAAATACGGAAAAAAAAGGAAAGTATTGAAAACAAAATAGTAAAGATAACAAAAGTAAAAGAAACAACAAAAATAAAAATTAGAAGAATAAGATAATACTAGAATAATAACAATAATACCGATAATGAGAAAGGAAGCATACAAGGTACCTAAACACCCCGATCACTAGAAGACTCGATACTCTAATCCTAAGAACTAAGAATATCTTTCTAAAAACACGCTCTCCCACAGAAAAGAAAGAACTCGCTCGACTGTCTACTAACATTCTATCCTAATCCTCGACTTCCATGTTCTCCTATCTAGAGTCACGTCCTTGGTGAACTAGTATTATGATAATGCCAAAGGAAGCATATAAGGTACCTAAAAAATCCCTATCACTAGAAGACTTGATAGACTCTAATCTTAAGAACTAAGACTATCTTTCTAAAACCACGCTCTCCCACAGAAAAGAAAGAACTCGCTTGACTGTCTAACCTTCTATTCTAATACTCGACCTTCATACTCTCTTATCTACCGTTATATCCTCGGTGAACTGTAGAACAACTACGACCTCTAAATAACAGATTGCATCATTTTGTGCAGTATACGTAATTAAAGCAATTAAAATTGGTGATACTGAATTAAATAACAACATTAATAAGTGAAGGATTATAAATGCACAATATAGAAACTCTAAAAAAAACACCTATATCTCAATATATATAGAAAAGGGAAGTACCCAAAGAAGGAATTTTGGAACTGAGATGAGACGAGAATCTATAGAAATCTCTACAGTGATATTTTTGTTGTGAAGGGGAGTGAGTAGGATTTGAAAATAGAACTAAATACTCCCTCCGTCCCAATCTGTTTGTTGTACTTTCACTTTACACAAAATTTAATAAAGAAATTAACAGTTTTGAAACTTCTGGTCTAAAATAAGTCATGGATATTTGTGTGGCTATAAATAAAAAAAGTAAGTTTGAAGTCGAATTTGTTGCCAAATTTAGAAATATAACAATCTTTTTAGGACGGATAAATTAGAAAAATATGACAAACATAATGGGACGGAGGGAGTAGTTACTAAAAATTTTGTTTGAATTATAAAATAAAAATTTAAAATGTAGTTTCGGAAATAGATTTATTAGATATTTCAGTATACAAGTTTTGTATTTGCATTGGAAGCTCATAAAGATAGTAGGTAGCATAGAATGTTGACTTGTATTTCCGTGTTTTTATAACATTCATAATTACAATTTTTTGAGGAAATAACTTAGGAAACTTAAGCTTGCATGTAACAGTTTTGATATTCAGTAGGAATAATAGTAATAAAAAAAAAAAAAAAACTTGTTCAAAAGAAAAAAAGACGTGGGTGGCCGAGCCAATTATGCGGTAAAAATTTCGCCCAGAGGCTACTTTTAATACCGGTATTTAGTTTGAGGCCACTATTTTTATTGGTCTTATACTAGAGGCCATTTTTGGGCCTTTACTAAATAAACATTGACTTAAGTTCTGATCATTGACTGAAGTTCAGTCCATACGGCCCCAGGACTGAAGTTCCATCTTTAAGGACTGAACTTCAGTCCATATGGCCCTGGACTGAAGTTCCATCTTTAAGGACTGGACTGAACTTCAGTCAACATGGCCCTGGACTGAAGTTCCATCTTTAAGGACTGGACTAAACTTCAATCCAGGGCCCTGGACTGAAGTTCTATCTTTTAAACGAAAGTGGTCACAAACTAAATGTTTTGGTATTAGTGGCCTGTGCCCAAAGACCAGTGGCAAAAGTGGTATTTCGTGCACTTACCCCAATTATGCGTGGCGCTGAAGAGGAAGGGCCCAGAGTCGGATTCGGCCAAATAAACATTCCTGCATTATGGATATAAGCTTACATTCAGGCTCGAAAATCATATAATTTTTTTCAAAAATTTTATTATTATTATTATGAGAGTTAGTTTTATCTGTAAATTTTAATTCATGCATTGCGAATGCACATATTACTAATTCCACCTTCTAAATAACAAAATAACACGTAAATACCCGCATAGTATTATTTTTGTGCAAATGCAAAATGGAAACAAACTACACATCAAAAGAATTAAGAGTGCTAAAGATGGCCAAGCAAATGGAGTTGGCTAATATCTGATGGAAAATTGTGTGCTGCTTTTGATTCTGCTACATATGCCATACTTTCTTCAGATGAACAAGGTTAATTCTGACAGTTGTGTAATGTACACCTCAAAATATTTACACAAGTATCACGAAATCGGAAATCATTCTACATGACTTCAAATTAACAACACTGATATATCCATCGGAGAGGCAGGCGTCAACAACTTCCTGTCTCTGAAGAACATGGCCGAACGATGAATATCAGGCAACGATAGGACGAACTAAACATTATCTGGCCAAAATTCCCTAAAGAATGCTCGCTCAAATTCTTGCTCTTGCATGCGCTTCTCAAACTCCAATACTTTCTTCATCTTTTTAGAGATCCCCTTCTTTTTCTGTACGCCGCACTCCTGAACAAATTGTACCATTGTAATCAGTATAATAAGAAAGAAAAAAGTGGTGGTGAGGCAGGCAGGCAGCCAACATATACAAATAATTAAGCAAATTTAGTGCAAACGGTTGATACACCGATAGACCTAAGGAAAACATCAAACCCCCATGGTTACGATATAAAATCCTCTTTATTACAGTTCAATATTCGATACTGTATCACATTTGTATCTCATTCTATATTTATCGACTTAAAACACCGAAATCCCAGGCATTCAGCTATGAATAGTACTCACATCCAAACATATCCATCTTCATCCTCAAAATTATTCATGGCCAATAAAGACATACAATTGCTTGGAAAATAACTAATGTAAATTTCGATCTTTATTTCACCCGTATTGATGATACAGTTGGTCAAGTAAACAATTCGCACATCATCAACCTAAAATATGACAGGTTCAGATATATTGGAGGAAAAAGGAATGTCCCTTTTTGGCATTTGTGAAGTATCAGTGTTTTACATATTTCTATTGCATTGCCAGAAGCAACTTTTCGAGTTTTCCTTTGGCAACCTTAATTTACTAGATTTGGGAGCTTTACTTAACCTCAGATTTCCCCTCCCATACTCCACCTTATATAAGGAAGTCAAATTCAAATGGTTCAGTAATCCACAGATAAATCAGCACTCAACTTTCCCTCAACCCCAGTAACAGCACCTATTTGATCATAACCCCACTCTCCGTATGCACAAGGCATACTCCACTCACTGAAAAGACTATTTCTCGTACTCTTCTACAATGGGAATGTTAGGAAAAGGCATAAACACCCCCCAAACTATTGTGAAAATATTAGTTACACACTCCTCTTTTGGTAAGGTCCTATTACCTCCCCTATACATTTTTTAAAGGAACCCATTACCACCCTAGGAGAGAGCAACCAAACATTTAGCTTGTGGTGACATACACACGTTTAATTTTTGTTATTTTGTTCTTGAATTTTTTCCTTTTCTTTTTCATACTGTTTCATTATATTCCATATCTTCTTTTCCTTTTTTTTTTTTTCTAATACTCCTACTCCAAGTCTCGAATGAATGTTTGTCGGCGCTGGATTTCATCAGAAGCTACTCATGGCTTCATCTTCATATCTCTCTTTTTTTCCCCCAATTTTCCCATCTCCTTTCTTCTTCAACTATCCTTCACCAACCACCAGATAACACCCCCTTCTCACCATAAACTCCACCACCACCTTAAGCCGTCATTGGAGAGGATGATGGGAAGAATTGAGCTTTTTAATGTATCTTTGTGACTGCATTTGTTCAATTTGTACAAAAAATATTGAAACTAAGACCGAATGAATTGAGCAAAGTGCTGGGTCTTGTGAAAATCGATAGAGACCAGTGGTGTTATTGTTGTTTCTAGGTGTAATTAGGAGATAATTTTTCTTTGTTCTGAGAAGATTGTGACCAGTGGTCGACTGAATTTCTCAAAAAGGAAAAATGGAGGGGTGGCTGGCGAAGGAGCAGTGGCGGCTCCCGTCGGTCTCCGGTAGCTTCAACGGGGAGAAAACAGATGCCATTAATACAATGACTCTTGGAAAAATAAATTATTGTATTTAAAAAAGGTTATAACGTAATTAAAACAGTGCAATTAATCATAATATCCAATTACAAAATGACATGTCAATAACAGTCGGTAACTAATCATTGATTTTACCTCTTACGCACCACCTCCAAGAGAGTGAGCACACTCTTTGTGCCACATCATCGACTAAGGGTGTACTTATTCCAGAACCTGAAAGTCCAGGGGGGTGATAGGACCTCAGCAAAGATGGAGTGTGTAACTGGCATTTTCGCCATAGTTCAGGGGGGAGTATAGGCCTTTTCCCATATTGTTATGTAGCGAATTCACAATCCAATACTTCTTCAATGGAGATCACAGACAAAGGTTCAGGCAGATTCAATAGAAATTAACATTTTGAGGGACACATCTTAGAAGAACAGTCCAACAACAGAAGAAGAATAAGGATGCAGTATATATTATTTGTAGTCCTTGACTGCTGAATTCATATCTCATATCAAACTGGATTTAGGGATTGTGGAAGCTGCCTTATATATTACTACTTCTAGGTAAACTCGAAAAACTTAAAAACATTTGCCTTGCTAAGCTGTACAAATTAGTAAAATGATACCAGGTAACCACTTCTTTCGTAACAGTTGATTACAATAAGATTATATTAGCCTTTTCTAAAAACCTCCAACTACATGCTCTACAGAACCTATTATCTCACCAATTAAAAGATAAACTAGATGAAAGTGTATTTACTCATTATAGAATCTCATGTTAGATATTCCAAAATAGCCGTAGGTCGTCGTTTTATGCTTCTTTGAATGAACTATTTATTTGGTGCTTTACGGTGCCACAGCTTAAAGGGTTAGTACCAAGAAATCTAGGCAGGTTTTGTAGACTATTTTCTATTATCATCAACCTTATCGCAAACCTTAAGGGTCAGTATCAAGAAATCTAGGTCGGTTTTCTATACTATTATCTACGATCATCAACCTTATTGCAAACCCAGACACTAGATCAGCTCTACAACTGGTGAAGAACCTTCAATAGTTCCCTTGCCCTATTGTAGGCGAATAAACCCCTCGACTACATCGCTCCCTCCCATCAAAGCTCCGCTCATTGCTGCACTCAAAAACATCAAGAACATTTTTGTCGCATGCAGTGATGGCAACCTGTGTTCAGAACTTGTAAATGCATGCTATATTTTTACTTAAGCTTACAAACACAAATTACAGCAGCAAATAGCATTAAATAGAGAGAAAAAAAGTAGCATCAAATTGAAACAAATACCAGATTACGCATTCAGAGCAATGGGAACTTACTGTTTCTTTTTCCCCATCGTTTACAATCTTCTTGCCAGAAGAATGTCTGGAACTTTTTGGGTGCTCTACTGTCTTCTTTGACTTCTCTGCTCCCAACCCCCTCTTATTTTTCTTGATATAAGCTGGCACAGGTTCCAATCTGCCCTGTTAAGGCCACAAACAGATCAGGAATCTTCATGTAGCAATACAATACAACTACAGGTTCAGAAAAAGTAAAGATAGAGACAATGCCCACTAGAGGAATGAATTACCGTATTGTTGGTTTGGCTAGCATTATTTCAAAAGCTGTTAATGGCTTTCAGATTTCTCTTTTAGGGGGAGGAGGATGGGGAAGCAAGATGATGAGTGCATTGTAATGGTTAACTGCTGAGTTCAACTTAGGCCCACTATCAGGGACATGACAACTCTAACAGTAATCAAACTGAATGATGCGTAAAACATGAAAAAAATGGAGGAAGTAAAAAAGATTGTATGCTATCAATGGGAGCTCCAAGAATGGATATTACCAGTAAGCGTGTGCACAAAGAGGGGGGAAAAGGATAGGAAAACTGGATCTAAAAGGAGACTCAGAAGTTATACAACGGAATTAGGTAAAGGTCTCTTCTTTCCAATGAAACATGAAAACATTCCAAAATAAGAAGAAAAGTTTTGAGCTTTTTTGTTTTTCTTTCTATGAACAAGTACCTCAAATTTGGAGTTAGTTGACCATAACTATGAAAGCTGGCATGCGGTCGTGCAGAAGGAGATCACAATAAGTCAATAACTTATCATTGCGACACAAAAAGTACCAAAGTCTAATTGGACCAAAGATTTATAGCCACACAAATATTATGGATGTTTAAGACGACAAGTTTTAAAAGTCTTCCTCTCTTTCTTAAACTTCATGCCCAGTGAAATACGTTCACATCAATTGACACAGGGAAGTACTAAACAGACACCACACTTGTTCTTTCCCTTCCCTTTCTCAATGCAAAGAGTGTAAGGAATGAGATAATATCTCATTAGAGATTTTCCGTTCCCATTTTCCCCCTGTGAAGGAGGTGATTTTGACTTGTTGAGATATTAGACTCTCGGCCAAATTCAAGGACACACTTTGTTTTACCATAGCCCACCCAAGCTACAAAGGTCATGTTCTGAATAATGTAGACATGGTCAGAAAGGCATAAATCGTGCTTTTCCAGATCGACCAAGTGAGGCTAGCTTGCATCACTGTGGAAGAATGCCATTAACGAAAAGATTACAAGGTAGGCGACTACTTGGGTATGTACAACCTGCTCTCCGTGGTCCAGACTCCAAAGATGAAAATCATTTTATCCCCTTTCTTCTTTTTTTTTTAAAGGCAAGACTCCTATTCTTGCCTCCTATGTATCCTAACAACAACAACAACAACAACATACCAGTGTGATCGCATAAGTGGGGTCTGAGAAGGCTAGGGTAGCTGGTTAGGGTGTGCGCAAACCTTACCCCTACCTTGTGTGAGGTAGAAAGGCTGTTTCCAATAGACAGTCGGCTCAAAAGAAGCATTCTTGAGACGTCCTATCTATACTAACCCTTTAAAAGTATATATTATATCATATGAGAGTTGGAACAAAACGAATACAACTAATTTCCATTTTTAAATGACAAAGAAAAGTGCATTGCCCCAACATATGCTCAACCACCGAATCAGGTTCAGTCACAGGTGGAACTCAATCACAGTTGACAAACATATGGTAAATGCCAGAATAGACAATCTCACCAAACAATGGAATGAAAAAAAAAAGGGCTTGCAAAAGATTCGGAAATTAAAGAACAGATGAGTTCACCAATGCAGAAAAAACAAAATAAACAGTTCAAAGTTTAAACAGAAAAAGGGAAGCACGAGAATTGAAAAGGGAAAAAGAAAGCAAAGCAGTAGTACCTGTTGAGCAATGCCAAGTCCAGTACCTTCTGTCCAGCCGTGTTTTTTCAACAACTGACAAAACATTAGAACCTTAATTAATACTAAGTAGTTATGATTTGATAAAATGTCAATCCGAAACAGCCTCTCTACCTTACTCAACGTAAGGGTATAGTCTGCGTACACCTCACCCTCCCGGTTTGTTCTAGTTGTTTTCATGATTTGATAAAATTCTTTTTCAACATCAGCATAGGCTAGAGATTAATTGGTTATTGGAGAGGTCAAGTTGAACTCATCTCATAATTAACAGTTAGAACTATGTGCAGTTGCAAATCAAGAATCAACAAAGTTTGTAGCTGCTCACTAATACAACAACAACATACCCCGTGTAATTCCAAGAATGAGGTCTTGGGAGGGTGAGATGTATGCAGAACTTACTGTTTCCGCTAGACCCTCGGCTAGAAAAAATATTTTTAAAAACATTTAGAAAACAAACCAAAATACCTTAAAACCAATGTTGGAGGAATCAATGGCATAATTGGTAGACGTACCCAAAGTGGTATCTTCTACTCCACCCGATCCCATCATCATGTCTTCTATCAAAATTCAAGAAAGTCCTTATATGTGTTGTAACTTGTACAGCAACAATAGATAGAAGAAATTTGCCACCGCCTTCACCCACAAAATGTTTCTTTCTTTTTTTTGTTGGTAAATATTTTACTCCCTCGTCTGGTTTTATTTGTCGTCTCTAATATAAATAATTGTGTCAAATTATTTGTCAGCTTAAGAGTTTAAGGCAAACTTAATTATCTTTCTCCTATTTTGCCCATAATATTAATTGATATTGAAAGTAGAAACAAGAATTAACATTTATTGAAGAGAAAATAATATAATGGATAAAATAGTCAAAAATATTCCATCATTAATAATATTTTTTTAATGAACGTGTAAAAACAAATAAGACAAATAAAATGAGACGGAGGGAGTATCACGTGATATTTCACAACAAAAACAAAAAGAATAGACGTAGGAAAAAGTCAAAAACCTACACACCCGGTGGGACTCGAACCCACAATCGCCTGATTAGAAGTCAGATGCCTTATCCATTAGGCCACGGGTGCTTCTGTGCTGGTAGTATCCAATGTTAATTAATATTTAATTAAGAACTCTCATGTCAAATAGTATGTTCTAATAGTAATCCAACTTATCATCCATGTCGGTTAATGAATATAAATATGAAATCGATCGATATCATACTTAGATGTATAGGGTCTATGTCTCTGCTCGATTACTTTTGTAAGGGTCGATGTCTTAAGATTTACAATGATTCAATTTTATAGAATCTTAAAGTTGAACTCATCAAGTTTAAATCTTGTATCCATCTACATCGGCACAGTCCACAATTGATGTTCGATCCCGAAGAGAAGGAAAAGATCTTCAGAAAGTGGGCTTTTATGATCCGATAAAGAATCAAACTTATGTAAATGTTCCTGCTATTTTATATTTCCTTGAAAAAGGGGCTCAACCTACAGGAACTGTTCAGGATATTTTAAAGAAGGCGGTCAATTTCCGTTCTTCCTGTTCCCGCGGCCTTTCTGTGCAATGGGTGTCTTAACGTACTAACCATACATGAAAAAAATTAAAGATACCTTTCCTAGATTGATCTAAAAGGAAGTAGACATAAGAAGAAATGGAATAGCTTTTTCCTTAAACCTCAATCAAGAACCTTTTTCAACACCATTTTCAAGACCATTCATAAGCTTCTGATATAATGTTGTCACAACCTTCATATTTCAACAACCCCTCCACCAATTCAAGATGGAAAATGGCTTCATTCACCAACATTTGATTGAATCAGAGGAATCTGAAAATGACTTCTACTTTGCAGATTATGATGATCAAGAAGAGCTTGATTCCAACTTCATTTACATCATCAACACAATCCTAAGTGGCACGGCTCGCCTTAACGTCCTTTTACCCACTGCCACAATCCTTGCATTCACCATATTTGCACCTATCCTAACCAATGATGGCCAATGCAACAAGTCTGAGCAATGGATGACAGGACTTTTCTTGATAATATCAGCTGCTTCATGCGTGTTTTTCTCCTTCACTGATAGCTTTAAATCAGCTACAGGGAGGCTGCATTATGGGGTGGCAACTTACAGTGGCATTTGGACTTTCAATGGAAGAAACATAAAGCCTCGTGTGCCAAGAGACTTTAGACTTAGATGGTCTGATATCTTTCATGCATCACTTTCTTTGGTTGCTTTCCTTACATTTGCAGCATCACACAATGATGTGTTGCAGTGTTATCATTTTGTCGTTCCAAGAAAGGTCATCAATACTGTTCCATTGATGATTGGATTTGTTATTAGTCTTCTCTTTGTGATTTTCCCTTCTAGGAGAAGAGGCATTGGTTATCCCTTCTTGCTTCAAAGTGATGTATAATGCAGAAAAAGACATGTGATGCAGTGCTTTAAGTTTTTCCATTATTGCATGAGAAATCAGAAATATAGTAAGTAGAGTAATTTTTTCAATCCTTATTTTCTGAACTATATTTTGATAGATGTACACTTGAAATAGTAAAATGACACAACATCATAGTAGTTTAGTTGGAAAAATACATCCATATATTTCAATTACCTGGTTCATGTGATAATGTGACTACATCCCTTTAGTCCATGCAACAAACATGAATCAAACAAAGAGCATGCAAGGCAGAAACTTTATGCGAGATGCTCGTTTACATTATATATACAGTAGTAGATGCCACTCTTTCACTTATATACATAGACCTGAAACGGATCATAATGCACATATCACAACTCCTTCCACCCATCTAACTATTCTCTAAGTTTGCATTCTTGATTTGGCACCTCTGGAGGGTCTACCAAGGTCCTGTCAGCGTTCTTCTCAAGCATCTTAATTTATTTCCCCATGGCATATTCATCTTTTCCATTAACTGCAAAGTGATAAACCAGAAGCTTAAAATACAAGACAAGGACATCAACTAGGCAATGAATAACTAATCTCATCATTGATCTCTTCTCTCAAAAAACAAAATGTTCACTTCTGAAGTTCTCATACATTTACAGGAGATGTCATTTTAGCAGGAATATAAGTATGCCATCCTGTTGGGCAATCTAATGACAACCATGGGCAGGTACATGGAAGCCTCGATCTATCTGTTGATTATTAGGCTATGCACAATTCGACTTAATTCATTGCTTAAGCTATGGCTTATGCTCTTTAACATACCAGCCCTATATGTATCTAGCCAATACTTAAAGTAGGAAATGTTGTCAGTACTGAATCACAGCAACAAGCATTGGGCATTGTCTAAGAGGATTTTACCTGATTTTTATGCATCTCGATAAATTCAGCCTGCATGAAACATTCAAAAGCGAAAGTTAAGACACTAACACTTTTGAAGAAGAAGCACTATGCTTCACAACAATCGTCAATATACCTGTTTTTTCTGCAACTCTTCGTTAATTTCTTTAAGTTTCGCCACTTCAGCTTCCAACTCTAACGTATAGGCCTATCATATCCAGATAAAGTCCAACTAAGATGTCTATTAACTAAGATCTCTATCAACATTTCGTTACCAGGTCATTCACCCAGTTATATGAACGTGTTACAAACGAAAATTTTGAAGTAACTCATCAAGTAGAATTTCATAATAAGACTTCACCTGCTTCCGAGCCCTTGATCTTGCAGCGGATTCTCTGTTCTTAATCATCCTCTTACGCCTTCTTTCCACAACTTTTTCCAAGGAGGTGCATGATCTCCTCCCTCTTCCACCTTCAGTAAATGCATAAGGCGAAGGTGAGGGAGATGATGAATCCAGATCGCTCTTAACTATCATGTCTGGAGACAGTTGATCTCCAGGGGATCCCCGTTTTGCTGGTGTAAGTCCATTTCGCAATCCTGCCAGGCCTTTAACGCCACCGTGCATACCACCACCGCCTTGAACAATAGTAGTATTTATAGGAGGACTGGACATACTGACTATGGGAGCCCTTCCCCCTGGGCTAGCCAGTTGAGCAGTGTTCCCTAAATGTATATGTGATGTAAAGGCCACATTCATTTGCTTGGAGAAAAGAGGTTGCGGCTGCTGAGCCTGTGGTTGCGAAGATGTGGTACTAACCACATTTAACATGTTATTCTCTGCAAATTGATTACTCAACATTCCGGGGTTTTGAGTTGGTTGATGAAAAGCTATATTCAGACCATTGTTGTTAGTACTAGGTTGGCTTAAACCACCGGTAAATCTAACATCATTCGAGTTACCAGCTGGTTGCATATCTTCTCTCACCACCCCTGCTCTAACCAAAAACTCCTCCAATGTCATTTCACCCAAGGTAGATTGTCTCTGCACAAGATTTGACCTCCCTGTATCACTTCCATCTATTGAACTAACCGTCTCTTTCTGGAAATCTCTCCATACATCATCTACTGTTTTCTGACTAAGCGTTCGAGGAAGTGTCAAAGAACCTTGTCTCTGCAAATTTCCCCCAGCCATACTCCCATCTCCAACACCAACAGAAGATGCCAAGGCTTGAGACTCTTCAGCAGTCCAAATATTCTTCAAGAGGTCTTCCAGATTCATTGACCCGAGATCTTTTCCAAGACCACAGGTACTCTGGAACTCATCAAATGTCAAAGAATATATGGAAGATTGTCTAGCTAAAGGAAAATCATCACTTCCTAACTTCCCACCATTGCTCTCTGTCATCGGCGTGTCAGCAAGGTTCTTGAAGTTCATGTAAGATCCCATTGTTCAAGAACTCAAGGGAGATTAAATTCTGATCCAAAGATCAGCAGTCAGAAGTCAGAACTTTATTAAGAAACTACATTTAGTATCATACTATGTATCCGCAAATCCGAGAATACCAATTATAATTCTAAGCTTCTTATTAAAGGCCTTAGAAGTAACTCAAAATAGCAATTTCAATTACACAAATCTCCCAAAAGTATTGAGTCCTATGCTTCACTATAAATTCTTAATAATGAAGATATTGAGAATTAGACCAAGATCCACACACATAATTCATTGCCAAATTGAACATGAACCTTCCACATAAACAAAAGAAAAATGCAGATTTTTAGCTATGTTGCTCGGACTCTTCAGAAATATTGCCAGGTGCATGTTAGATCCTCCAAAAGTAGTGCATTTTTGGAGGATCCGACACGGGTGTGCAACATATTTGGAAAGTCCTGGCAACATAGCTTTTAAGATCTTACTTCACTATAGCTTTGAAAAACTGAAAAGCAGCAGTAGAGTTGACTCAAGAATCAACTTATTCAGGCATTCTATGAATGCATGTGGATCCAATTTTAACAACATCCTGAGAATCAACTTTAGTCTCAAACTCATTCATCCACAGCTATAACTAAAATATACTCCATAAAAAACCAAACATATATATAGCAGATCTTTCTATAACAGTCATCCTTTATAACTTACACCTCACTATATGTTCTCTATAACAGCACCTCACTATAACAGCTAAATTTTTTTTGGACAAACGACGCCATTATAGAGATGCTTGACTATATATGATCACAAGTCACAACCAAGAACCTCAATTTATTAGTTTCGTACAAGCTCATTTTGAATCCAAAGTTATAGCTTCAAGAAATGCCTCAGTAAAAATAAGAATACCAATTATTAATACAATATATTCTAATTCCCAAAACAAATCAAAACCAAAACATAATTGTGCTAAAGATTTGATTTTTATCTTTTTACAATAAGTAAAAATGTGCGATCTTTATTACTCTTATCAGAACCATGACAAAATATGAACACCCAATTATTACTACTATATTCTAAGTTAAAAAACAAATCAAAATCAGAACATAATTAAGCAAAATATTTGATCTTTATTAGGTTGTCCTAAGCAGAATTAAAAAAAAATATATGTAAAAAAGCTAGCTCATTTAAATCCTAAAAGAAAATGAACTTCAAGAAATGCCCAAGAAAAAATAAATAATACCCAATTACTGTAACAACATTATAATTTCACAAATTAATTAAAATCAGAAAATAATCAAGAAAATAATTTGATCATTAATTAGTTAGGTAGTTGTTTTTAGCAGAAGAAGACAAAATAAGATACTGTTAAAATAATTGAAAGTAACAGTTACAGCAAAAAGACAAATTTACCCTCTTGACAAAGTAGAGAGAGAAAGAGGAAGGCGTGTCGATCCCTTCTTGTTTGCTGAGTTTAAGGCTTTTGGTTGTATTGACAAGTGTCTATTGACTCTTTTAAACTGCAATTGCTCACATTTTTTATTATTTTTTTAATGGTGTATGATTCCTAGCCGAGGATCTATCGGAAACAGTATCTCCACTTTGATAGGGATAAGGTCTGCGTACATCTCATCGTCCTCAGACTCTACTTATGAGATATACTGGGTATATTGTTGTTGTATTTGTAATGGTGTATGATCAACACATCTTGTTTTTTTCAAAATATATTTTTGTAAATGTTTTGAGGGTCTATCGGGAACAGTTTCTCCATCTTAGTGATGATAAAGTCTGTGTATATCTCACCATCCCAAGATTCTACTTATAGGATATCACTGCTTATGTTAAAGATGGTGTTAAGGTCTGCATATATGTTACTCTTCCGATCTCACTTGTGCGATATCACCGGTATGTTGTTGTTGTCGTTGTTGGATGATCAACACGTGGGCCAATAAGAGTATGGCTTTTTCTTTAATGTGATTTGTAACCAATGAAAAAGGGTAACGTGGAAAAATATAGATGGCTAGTTTATTGTTCCCGACAAGGAAGTAGATGGTGGTTGTTGATTTGTTGTTTTTATATTTGTCTTAAAGAAAAGAGAGAAAGTAGGCAATTTTATATTCTTGTTATGTTAAATATCAGATGTTCAATTGCATTAGAAATGCAATTTTAAAGCCCATTTGTTCATACAAATATTTTCTTTCCATAATGTATGTTTAACTGAAAATGTATGTTTAAATACAACTTCAATATTTAAATATAATTTTTCTATTCAACTTTGTTGGCGCCGGAACGACCTACACAATGTTACAAAGTCGCAATCAAAGAAAAATTAATATGTTACAAATAATTACGATATATTGCAATGGTAAGTTTTGGTTCGCTTAATATATACGTAAACTAGATTGCACAACATAAGTCTTAAAGATATTGTTGAACTTTTACGATTCGCACATAAATTTAGAAAGAAGAAAAAAGAAAAAAAAAGATGTGATACTAGTTGTTAGTTTTATGTCTTTTACATCAATGTACACAAGTTGAAAAGATAGGAAAAAATAGGAGTGAGAAAAAAATTTAAAATTAAAACTGTAAATCAAACAGTAGTGGCTTTTTGATTAAACAATTGTTTATCATATCTTTTGCAAATAATAGTAGTAACATATTTAATTCCTAAACTGAGACTTCTGATTGGCAGTTGCTGTGTCACAAACCACAAACTACTGCGGATGTTTCCATGTGACTCTAGCATTAGTCATGTCAAATTTGTATAAGTTTGCTTATATTATTGGTTCCAAATCTGAATAAAGGGGAAGGATTTTATTGCAGTAGATTGACCGTCAACATAAAATTACTCGACATAAATCTGCTAAAAAGTATTGGAATAAGTTTATGAGGTAGTTTTTCATTAAGTTCATTTTTATCCAATTTGTATGGCCAAATTTTTGTACTCCACTTTTTAGGAGTGTTCATGGGATGGTACGGTTGGAGTTTGAACTTATCGATAACGGTATATCGGTTAACGGTATGTAATTATGTAAGTAAAACCAATATTGTACCAATAAGCTATCAGTTATCGATTTTTAACGGTTCGGGAGCTGGTACGCCGAAGTAATGCATGAATTCTCGATGGATGGTTGTCGTAGGTAAAAAAATTTCATTACTATGAACAACCACTAAAATAACAGACAAACCATCCAAACAAATTAACTAAACAAGAATAGATGACCCTTTGCTTAAGGGAGTGTAATAATGTAATCCGCGTTTATCTTAATGATGTTTTGGCTTGGCCAAAAAGTGGGCAATGCAAGAATTGATTTATTTGTCAATCTTTTCGGCAGCTAATTAATTATCCACTTTTAGTAAAAGTTTTGATTGTATACAAGCTACTTTGATTTTCAAATTCAGCATACCTATAAGTATAATAGCCAATAGGAGTATTATATTAATAGTTCATGCTGTATGGTTCAGGATTGCCTTTCGACTTTAAATTGTTTAAAATAATGAAATTCAAGGGGTACTCATTTGCTTTTGGAAACAAATTATACATAAATTAATAATGCATAAATTGCAATGCAAATACTATAATGCAACGATTATTTCTTATGTATGTAAATATTGTATAATTTAAAGTACGTCTTTGTAGTGGCGGATGTAGGATTTTCTTTAAGGAGACTCAAAAAATATAATTGTTATGCATGAGACTCAAACTAAGGACCTAAATCATAAGTTTGATATCCGTTCACTACTAAGCTAAAGTATCTTTTGTTGCTAAGGGGACTCAAAACAAGTATATATTTATATATAAAAATAATTTTTTACTTACATATACCGTATAATTTTTCGGCGAATACTCCTTAAGAGGCTCTAGGTCCGCCCACGCGTCTTTGTACAATACATAATTTAAAACACGTATTTATGTTTTAAACAATAGTTGGTTTAATTACTATCACGGTGGTTAGTTTAGTCATTTATTTTAGTTCATGTATTATTAGTCATACTTAACTTGCCTTGCCATATGATTGTTAAAGTGAGAAATCGTGTACTTGTTATCAAAACCTAATTAAGATGTGAGATTAACATAATTGGTTAGTCTTTGATGCAATCACACGAACATGTCGAGGCTGTAATTTGCTTAAGCCAGGGTAAACAATTTTGGGCATAATAAGTAAGATCTTGAACTGCTGTTTCAAAGTTCGTTGCATTGATCATACCATTTAGCAAATTAATGGTCCAACACCATCACTATAACACACGTGGCATGTCTTGTTAGTATCATAAGTCACTAACTTATAATTCTTGACAAACGAAATGAATATCTAACTATACGTAGCTTTTGATTGAGATGTAATTATTCCAAGCATACCAACAACAAAAGTGGAGCCTCACGTACACAGCATAAAAGGGAGAAACGAACCAATAAAATCACCGAGGATTGGGGTGGGATGAATATAATCCCTCCATCCTTAACCAGATGTCTTGTGTTCAAGCTCTGAAAATGAAAAATTTTGGTAGGGAGCACTTTTCCCAGAAATGAGCTTTATGTTGCACGAATCCTGTTGGAGTGTGGTGTAGTATGGGAATGTGCCCCACATCGGTGGAAAAGAGAGGGCAAGATGCTCATATAAGCTTTGGACAATCCTCCACCCTTTGAGCTAGCTTTTGGGGTGTGAGTTAGGTCCAAGCTTATGTGGGCGCCTGTGTGTGTGGGTGCCCGAGTTTATTGTGTCCGGATGTGTGTGCGCTCGGTGCACGATTTTATCATGGTATTAGAGTCTAGGGAAAGACCTGCGCTCGAAACAGAAAGACTGTCTCCGGTTGGAACCCTTTGAGCACGTCATAAGGGAGAACCTTAATTAGAAGATTCCATTTATTTTACTTCTTGGGACGTAGAATATATAATATTTTTGTAGTTTAGTAACATTCGATGATTTGTCTCGAAACCAAAAAAGAATATCCTACAGGACTGAATCAATAATGAATGAAGTAGTGAATAGCTCGTGGAATCGATAGTCTGATGGCTCGAGTTTATATATCCCTCATGTTAACATGAACTGATTAGAGGTAAATATTCGCCAATTTCTCTCTCTTTTAGACCCAAAAAAATGTAAAGGTATTATGAATCTTGAAGAATTCTTTGTGGAGTAGTCAAAAAGTTAATCTTTACAAAAAAAAGGTGCAAAATGTTGATATGATGGAAGGGATGACCTTATCTTATTGAAAGTAAGATAACATATGTCACAAAATCAAACCTTAGAAATTATGGCCGCCCACTTTTGCATGACATTAACCAGGAGCGGATTTATATAGGAGGTAGGGGGTGCCACGGCACCCGGTAGCTTCGGCGGTGGCTTTGTATATATAGGTATATTTACAGTCGAACTAATACAAATATTAAGAATGGCACCCACAGTTTCAAAGGGGGTTGTGGTGCCAGTGGTAATGGGCACCAAATTTCGTCCAACTCACCTAGGTTCGAATCCTACTGTTACCATTATTTAGTGTACTCGTTTTGTCCACCATCAAATGATGATGTCCCACCCACTAGGCTTTTCTTCCGTTTTTCCCCCTTAATTATGTATTAAATCTCCCCCTTTCTTTTTTTTTCTTTTTCTCCTCCTCCTTTTTTCTCTTTGTTGTTGTTCTGTTTATGTTGTTCATTATTATTTCATTGGCAATGTGTATTTGGTAAATAATTTAAGTTAATTTTAATTAATATAAAGTTAGTCTCTTTATGATAATGCAACATTAATTTATATATATTGAAGAATAATTTGAGAAATATTTATTACTTTTAAAACATTAAGTGGCTTTATTAATATATATCTTTAGTTAATTTTCATATATTAAAATTTTAATTTTTTTTTTAAAAAATGAAGAAATTAACTCCATACTATTGAAGGTAATCTAATTAAGTCAAACAAAAAATATATACTAGTAATTAAGTTGTTTTTAAGCAAATTTTGTTATTGGGGTGCTCTTTCATTAATTTTTTTTTGTTGCAATGTTCTTCCATATATAATTAAAATTTAAAGCAAGTGTAAAATAATAACTAAATAAATTTAATTTAATTTTTTTTAAATAAAAGGCTTAATCAATTTAGTTGAAGTAACAAAAATTTAACCGATCAAAATCGTATTTTTTTTGTCCTTGTGCCTAAGGATCGACAAAAAAAAAGGGTGGCACCCCCAACCCTCAAATCCTGGATCCGCCCCTGACATTAACATAGTGGCACTGTGAAAAAGATCAAGCCGATAATTGCCATATTTGTGGCTAGAAACAGCTTACGACGATAAGTGCAACCATGCTTTTATCTTTCTTGTAATTTACTATAATTTAATGTGGTTCAGGAACAGGTACAAACACAGGTTTAGGTAGCCAACTCCCTCCCTTTTCTTGTCTAACATATAACTTTATCATATACTCTCTCCGGTCCTTTTTAGTTGTTATGTTTGTTATTAATTTGCACGTCCGTTAAAGAAATTTTAAATAAATAGAATACTTTTATTAGCGTATTATGAAGAAGAAAAAGTAAATTTGATCTTGATATTATAAATTGACAAATATTTTGGTCCAACTATTTTTAGTAAATGTTACTCCTTCTGGTCCATAATTTGATTTTTACTGTTTTCACACGAATCAAGGAATCCACCTTTTAGCATTAATTAAATATCTCATTTACTAAATTAACCTCCTATCTCTTTCAAAATTTACTCATAGAAAATTGTGAGAGTTTTATGTGTTTAATTTATTAACAAGGATAATTTTGAAAAGTCAAAATATTTTATTTTTTGAAAAAATCAAATATTATGGACCTAAGAAAAAATACCAAAAAATCATATAAAATGGAGCGAAGGAAGTACAACTAAAAAGGAGCGGATGGAGTATTTGATTTTTCATTCAGGACCTTCCTTAAAGTTTAATTAATGAATGTAAAGTACTGGTTACCAAAAATTTATTCTTAATTTGAATTTGAAACTTCTAATAAAATAATGAAGGAGTAATTGTCAGTTATTACCAACCAGAACTTTGATGGTTAAATGACTCTATTAAATAGTTCTTGACTCAAGATATAATAAAAATCTTATCAACTTCGAAAGGGAGGAAATGCCACTTCAACTGTCCTTTCTGAGGCGCCCTTTTTGAAAAGAATTATTGTAGCTGTTGTCCTTTTGTGCTTCAAGAAAAAGAATATAATGGTGATTATTAGTGAAAAAGCAATAGAATGAAGTATCCGTTTGCGAATTAATTATATTAACTTGATACACTTGAACAAAGCACAGAATTAATCAACTAACTGTTAAGTTGACTCAACTAGTTAAATTAACTAACTTTTAACTCTCAAACTGTCAGTTGTACTGACTGCTAGAGCTAGTGATCTATTCAACATCTGTTCTCAAGCTGATGGTTTGAAGAGGTCGTTCGATCCAACTTGAACATCAAATGATAATATTGTGGCTTTCCAAGACTCTTAGGTCATCTACTTGCTCTTTGGTAGGAATGTGAAAAATTATGATCATCGATTACAAAATTAGAAGCACATGAAGTAAGAAAAATGTAAAATTATGTTGTTATTTTCTTAATCCAATTTTTACCACACAATGAAAACTTTTTTGAAGATGTAAATATCGGATCTGTGCTGCCATGAGGGACGTATATAATAAATTTAAAAATGATGAGAAATGAAAAACAACGAAAAAGGAAAGAAGAGTTCACTTGATGCAATTCCTATAGAGAAGCTAATAGAGTAAGTGATTAAATGGCAAAAATTGGTTGCATCTTAGATTTTTCTTTTAGGACTTAAGGACTTATCACAATCCTCTTGCTTATGGTATTTTTGTTTATGAATATGATAATCTATTTACCCCGTTGCTTAATTTAGTTCGTATTAGTAGTTTTTATCAAGTTTTTGAAATGACAATCTAGATAATACGTTGCCTAAGAGTGCTACCCGAACAATTTTCATTCTTTTCTCCCACTACGACAAAGTACTACTACTAAGTCACACTACCATGTTCTTGTGGTGAAACCACACAACAATTAGAGCCTTAAGTCTCAATATTCTTTTCTTACCTTTCGGTATAAGAATACTAACAACTTCATCTTGTAGTGTATATTAATGACTTTTCAAAAATTCACTCCCACTACTTTGGAGTAGTGGAATTTTCAAGCATCTTTTGTCTACTGACATTTCTCCCACTACTTAAATGCAATGGAACGTCAATTCCGACAAGTGGATTGAATTTCTTGAAGTTTTGGATTTTTTTTAGGTGATCCACTTGTTATTTCTTTGCATAGTTCCAGTAAATGAATTTACTTCTAGGAACGTTGTTTATTAAATAGTCATATTCTAGAAAACTAGTATTTATGCTAATAAATACATTCTTTTCATCATGACAAGAAAATAAACTTCTTTTCGTACCCTTTGGATAGCCAATAAACATATACACATTCATTCTCGATTCCAACTAATTAGTTTTCCCTTTAAAAGGTACTAACATAGAAGAACTATATTTAGAATGTAATTTTAAAGTTTCTAAGGCATATTTCCAAAACGAAAGAGAACAACAAGTTTGAACAACTTTACATTGATCTAACCATCTCCATAAGAGTCTTATTTCTTCTTTTTACTACACCACTTTGTTATAGCGTCCCAGGTGTAGACATAATTCCTTATTCTGGTAAGTATTTAGTGAACATTGCAAAGAGGTATCACCACCACGATCAGATCGCAATGACTTAATATATTTTCCATGATGCTTTTCTCTTTTAGTCTTAAAATCCTTGAATTTCTCAACGCATAAGACTTATGGTGCATCAAATAAATATATTGATATTTTGAGTAATCATTTATGAATGTCATAAAAATACTCAAAAACACCTCTTGTATATATGTTCATTAGACTACACCAATCAGAATGAATTAATGATAACTTATCACTAGCTTTATTACCTTTTCAAGGGAAGTATCACTTGGTCATATTTCCTTTTAACCAGAATTCACATGGTTGGTAGCGCCTCCACTTTCAATGAACCTCAAAGATCCATCCATAACCAACCATAATATTCGATTAAAATACACATGACCTTGATACAAGAGCAGCAGATAAGTATTATTCAATTTCAAAGAATATTTTCTCTTATGGGGCAAATCAATATTATTAAATTCGAAAGACATATCAAATGAAAAGGCCTTGTAACATTGTACTACAAGAGATAAATATTTATTAACCTCAATAACACCAGAGTCATTGATAAAATAAATTGAATATCTATCTCTTATGCATCCTTTAAATTAATGTCTTGTCATCACCAAAATAAATCTTAGATCAATTAGTTTTGTGAGAGGATAGCACTTTGGGAATTGAAATAAAGACATATCTAATTAGTGAGACAAAACAATTTAAATAGATCAACTCAGGTCATGTAACATTGAATAATCAAATTCAAAACACATCACATATATATTTTCATGCAGCTTGAATAGCCAAATTCGTTGGGAAAGTAACTATTTATGCACCATATACATGCAATGTTAGATTTCACTCATTAAATTAAATAATATCAAACTCAGTTGGAGAGTCTACTATCAATTTAATTCAAGTGAATATCAATTATAGAATAGCCCTAGTCTCATTGACTCAACATGCAATTCTCAGTTGGAGAGATATATACAAGTCATCAATAACTAGTGATTAAACCTAGTATACCAACAATACATTTATCCGTTAGGGAGGAAGACCTATTGTCAACACGTAAATATATCATTTACACTAGTATTCAATCATGGATACCATAGGGACTTTTAAGCCAAGTATACTCAACAATAAATTTATCCGTTATGGAGGAAGAACTACGTCAACACGTAAACTTATTGTTTATACTAGTATATGATCATGGAGACCATATAAAATAATCCCTATTACCACTGGGTGCCAACCATTAACTTTTCGAAGAAAAATAATTTCCAGAATATAAAAAAAAAACGCCAAAAACACCATCTTAACAGCCTCAAACTGCCGAAAAACGACATGGTTCACTGCACAGCAGTGAGTTTTTCTCATTGGGCCGTTTCCGATGAACCTACCAAATTTCAGGTCAATCGGAGTCCGTCAAATTATCTGATCTCCAAAACTATGACCAAATTCAGACAAAAATTGTTTTCACGTTTTTAGGATTTAAAATATATCTGTTGCTTGTTCAAATCATATATCAATAAGTAACCTTTTGATATCCATGAATCAAGATCAAACAACATATTTTAAAAATTTGTATTTCATTAAAACAGTGCAACTCTTACGTTTCTAAGAATATAAAATATGAACTATATTCTTATCATATATTAAATAATCATGCATTATCATGTCCCAAATTTAATATAAACCAAAATTGATATATAGAATGACTTTTCATATTTAATTCACGTTTAAATCCAGCACACTACCTAAAATTCCATCCAAACGACCTTCAAAAATGTCAAAAAACGACACCACTCATTGCAAAGCAGTGAAAATTTCTTACTGGATCGTTTCCGATGTCTCTTTCGAATTTCAGGTCAATCAGAGATCATGAATTCTTGATCGCAAAGCTATGACCAAATTTGAAAGATAACTTTTTAGGCGTTTTTGTGAATTAATGCAAACACGATGCTCGTTTACATTCTCTTTATAATTATCCCATGAGCACAAGGTATACATGTGTTACTTCTTTGACTAAGATACACAAAACCTCATCCTACGTCAAATTGTCCTCCTAATTAATACACGTGAGAATCCAAGCTATTATTTTCTCCTATTAGGTGAAAATTTCAATATCTTATCTCATAAATTAATTTAGCGTTTCTAGTATCACGAAATTAATCTTTCTTTTCAAGTAGATAAAATTTCACCACTAACATACACTTACCAAGAGACAATTTATACATGGTACATTGAGAAAAAAAAATACAATGACTCAAATTAATAGATCACTTTCGCAAATCCTATTTATTAATCATAACTCTCAATTCATCCATTGACATAATTTCACATGTATAAAGCTTTAAGAATTTTCAATCATTCTGAATAAATACTCCACTTTGGAGGTAACCATTTATTCATCATAAACTCCTGATCCATATACAATGTCAGATTTCACTTATTAAACTTAATAGATCTAACTCAGTTGGAGAGTCTACTATCAATTTAATTCAAGTGAATATCAATTATCTTGTAGCCCTAGTCTCATTGACACAACATGTAATTCTCAGTTGGAGAGATATATACAAGTCATCAAAAACTAGTGATTAAACCTAGTATACCAATAGTATATTTATCCGTTGGGGAGGAAGACCATATTGTCAACATGTAAATATATTATTTATACTAAAATTTAATCATAGGGAACTCAGGGATTGATCCCTAACACCATAGGATTATCACAGATACGTTTTCTCTTAAAATTAAATTTCAGAAAATAGAAAAACATCCAAAACACCATCTTAACGACCTCAAACGGCCAAAAACAGAACTTGTTCATTGCAAAGCAATGTGTATTGCTCAGAAGATCGTTTCCGATGGACCCACCAAATTTCAGGTCAATCAGAGTCTGAAAATTTTCAAACTCCAAATCTGTGACCAAATTGGTTAGGAAAAATCGTTTTTCATGTTTCAGGATTCAAAATATTTTTAGTTTATACTCTAATCATGCAGCAACATATTATAAACTGATATTCATGAATCAAGATCAACCACATATTTTGAAATTTCCGTTTTCACAAAAATACTGCTTTTTTTTTTTCAGAAAAACAAACAATACAAGTTCATGTTTTTCAAAAAAAAACTGCATGCATGCAAGTAATTATTTTTTATGAAACCCTAGCCATCTAGTTAGACGTGAGTAGGCTCTGATACCAATTGAAGGAATATAAACACAGCGGAAGCAATTCCAGGATCACGAACTCACATGTAATCTAGACAAACTAGCAGGCAATTTAGTTTTACGTAAATATCAAACGGAATACCTCTTGAAGCGTGACTTCCACCTTGAAACAATCTTCAATCACGAACAAGATCATCTACGGGGTCGTCTTCCAGTTCCATGATCTTCTGCCGTGTGCCCGAACAATACAAGACTAATAATATTTGGGTGGAACAAATATTTCAGAGAGAGAAAAACTATTAGGTTTTTCTTGTGTTTGTGTATTTTGTCCTTTTGGCCAAGAATCCCCTTTATATAGTTTTAAGAGTAAAACCCTTTTCCAAAACTGTATAGGATTCTTTTCCACCAAGAAACCTCTCTCCTAGTCCTAATTGGATTCGGTCACAACAAGGACCACAGAATTAATTAATGAGGCTTCCAATTATGGAATTAATTCTTTTTCTCTAGAATTAATCTTTCCATAATAAATTACAAATTATTTCCACTAGAAATTCGTAATTGCACTCCTCAGTTGAATTTCAAATTCTTCCATCAAATCTTATTTAACTCCCCACGTTAAGATTACAGACACCAATCAATAATATCAAATTACTGACAATTTAATATATTGACTAAATATACATATCCTTTAGAGTTCCGCTTAACTTATTCCATGTGCCGGATACAAAATCCACTGGCCAGATTTACACATAGAAACTTATAAGCGAAAATAAAGGGGTGTCATCAATCTCTATATCGAGACGTGGATTCTATCAACTAGCTATTACTTCGCAAATGCATATTATCATTATCCAACTTATCAGGAATTATTTGACCCAAATATCCTGGACCTCACCTATTGATAAATCAAGACAATGAATAATATACATCACTAATAATAACTATATCAAGATTGAGAGTATAAGTACATCTGATGAGCTAGAGAGTTTATTTTATATAGTCAGTATAAAAACACTTATCTCTACTTGGTCCGTTCAATGCACACAAAGCGCACTAGCACAAGAAGTTGGAACTATACAATTCCCATAATCAAGATAAATTATATATAATCTTGTACTACAATCATACCGATGGCTTTGTCCAATTTCCATCTTAGATTGTGAACATTACTTTATTATTTATAAGAACCGATGATTTAATCTTCCGTGTATAAGCTTGGCTCTACACACTAAATCAACTACTATATAAATAATAGGACACACATGACACAATTGATCTAAATAAATAATAATTCATTATCTTTAGTAAATGAATGACCAATTGTTAAACTGGGAATAATCTAACTAAAACAGCATGGTTATTAGTATATCCCAACAGTAACAACTAGTAATCAGAGCCTATTTGGCCAAGCTGTCAAAATTAACTTATTTTGAGAAGTATTTTTCAAATAAGTGCTTTGTGAGATAAGCAGTTGTTGTTTGGCCAAATTTTAGAGGAGTACTTTTGTTATTAATTTATGTTTGACCAATATTTAAAAAAACTATCAAATTACGAAAATGGATATATAATAATATTAATTTTATTAAATATGAAAGTTTTAAATGGTTATTCTTGTCCTAAATAATCAAAAACACTTATTTTTTCAAGAAGCTACTTTTTTTCAGCTTCTTCCCCACAGCAGAAAAACAGTTTCTGCTGCCACTCAAAAATACTTATTTTTTCCTAGAAGCTTGGCCAAACACTCCAAAATTTTAAAATAAGCACTTGTGGCTCCCCAAAAGCTTGACCAAACAGGCTCTCAATAAAAAGTTTGTCTATTACACAAAAAAAAAACATTCCGCTTTTGAGACGTATTATTATTTCACTAATAAATTCAGAGGTCATTTAGTATGAAGTATTAGGGAAAATAATTATGGTATAAGTTTTGGTTTTGTTTTATCCATTGTTTGGTTAAATTTTTGAATCATAGATAGCTAATGCTTGATTAATTTAACACATCAATTGGTATATTATTTTATACCACTAGTAACATGTAATAACTAATCTATGTATTCCGTATTACTTATACATGGATTAAAGATGAAAAGATTTTTTTGTCTTTTCCGATGATAGTCAAAGACTAATCGGTATAAGGGTTAAATCATTATTTTTAAGTTTAAAAACAAACATATATTTTATATGATATCTTGTATACCTAATATTTAGCTCAATACACCAGACGCCCAATAAAAAATAATCCTCGTATTACAATTTATGTATTACTAATTAATTTGCATTACGAATCCACATATACCCCTTATTGTAAGAGTGTTCATGATCTATGTATAAACACTTACGATTTATCTATGCGCTTGATAGCTCTAGTTTGGACATAGAATTAGAGCACTTTTTTTCAAATTAGATTTTGAAACCATGTTTATGTGTAGATTTTGGTCGGTTTTTTAAAAATTTGTGAAGATAAGTTTTCAAATAACAAAATTGGGTGGAATCAGTTTTTGGGTAAAACAAATTTCTCACTCACAAAATTTTAATTTTTTTCCAAATAAAATGCATTTCCAAACATAACTTCAAATTCCAAAAAATATTTTTCAGCTCAACATCATATATTCACTTTTTTCAAGTTTCAGCTACATCTATATCCAAACGCTAGCTAAGTGCAAGTGACAAACAACAACATACTCAGTATTATCTTATAAGTGGGGTCTAAGGAAGGGTAGGATATATGCAAATCTTACTTCTACAATAGGTGGAAAGGTTGTTTTGGATAAATCCTCGACTAAAAGATAAATAATTTAGAAAAACATGCTTGACGAAACAAAATTAAAGCAAAGTAAAGACTAATAAAATGGTTTGACCAATATTTTTATTATGTTATTTCTATTATTTATTAACAATACACGAAATATATCCTTCCCAAAGATAAATTTGTAATTTCTGCTCCATTCTATTTTGGTCACATTCATTTTCTAATATAAAAATACTTATAAATGCGCTTAAATTAATACAGTAGAAAGTTCCTTGGAAAAAATATCTGGCTAACATTGGCACAAAGATATTTTCACTTCTGCTGACGTGGAAAAGCGTCGCCACGTGGAATGATAGTGGGACCCACCACCCTAACTAAACGCCACCTTCATGTCCCCAGAGCACTTACCCCACCCCTCCCCCTTGCATTGTCGGAGTACAAACAATGGAGGGAAGTTACCGGAGGAACTCGCCGTCGCCGGAAAATCCAGTAGCATCGTCGGAGATTTGTACTGCTGAGTTGCTTCAGAATGGAAATGATATCGTGGTAATTATATTATTATCTTTTAAGTAATAGTCGCTCTAGTCACGATACATAAATTATAGTACACATATTATATCGTGAGTACATGAGTCATGACATATAGTACATAAATAGTCGCTCTAGTCACCATATATAGATTATATACATATTATAGTGAGTACATGACATACATAAGGATAGTCGGTCTAGTCAGATGCATAGATTATACATATATTATATGTGAGTACATGACATATACAAAAATAGGCAGTTCTAGTCACGATACATAAATTATACGCACATTATACATGAGTACATGACATATATAGGGATAGTCGTTCTAGTCAGATGCATAGATTATACACGTATTATATGTGAGTACATATAAAAATAGTCGTTCTAGTCACGATACAAAGATTATACACATATGACATATTATACGTGAGTATATGACATATACAGAAAGTTGCTACTTATTTTTCTGTTTAAGCAGTCCAGCTACTGTTCAAGCAATGTAAAAATCCCTTATATATAGTTTATACACTCATATAGCCATATAGGTATCTGGCTATTGGCTGATTCTAGTTTTTAACAAAATTTTCTGCAAACCACGTGGTTCATTAGATTTTACACATGTTATGTGTATATGGGTTTTGTGTAGCTTTTCTGTGATCAATGCGGAAGTTTTCGTGATGCAGATGTGATAGAATTTGCTGAAAATCACTTAGTTGATTAGATTATATTGTGTATTTGTGTACTCAAAGAGGCATTTGGTTAGATTTTTTTTAAATAAGTACTATATCGTGAACCTTATGTACTCGAGTAGGTAGTAGCGAGGACAATTTCGCCTCAGTTTTGAGGATTTTGTAATGCAGTTGTAACATAATTTGCTGAAAATCATGCAGTCGATTTGATTTTTCTTGCACTCGTATAAGGTTTTGCTTAAATGTTTTCTCAGTTTTGAAGATTTTCTGATGCAGTTGTAACACAATTTATGTACCAATATGGATATTGACATAGATTATTTTAAAGTACTGTAATTAATACATCTTATGTGTATCATTATGTACCCTTCGCATAGGGCTTTTCCTTTACTTAGATTTGAAGATTTTGTGATGCAGCCGTAACCTAAGTTGCTTGGACGGGGGGCGGGTATCCGATTCTACTGAGGATCTAGAGGATGGATCCTTCATGAGCTAAATTTTTAGTTTCTAGCAAGATAAAGTTAAGTTTTGGTCTAATTAAATGTGCAATTACATTATAAGTCTTTGCGTAATTCAAATTTCTCTGTAGTTTGTGATCAAAGTACCGAATGTTGATTGACCAAATCCATATGACCCAAACGCACACTAGTGTCGTTTGCGGCACCAAAAATGAAGATTCCAAGGAACGTAGGCTGGAGCACAATTTGCTGAAAATCACTTAGTTAATTAGGACTTTTCGTGTGTCTTTATGTACTCAGATAGCAAATCTTTCGGAGGTCTGTTTTGTCTCATTTTTTGACTCTGTAATGCAGCTGTAATACAATTTTCTGAAACCACATGGTTGATTTGATTTTCAATGTATCTCTATGTGCTTACATAGGTATTTCCTTAGATTTTTATTCAAGAAGTTTTATTATGTAGTATATCTTTATATACTCTGATTGGATTTACTTAGATTTCTTCATTAGTTACATTGTGTTTTTATGTACTACGATAGGATCTTCTTAGATTCTTTTTACCAGTAAAGAAATTTTCGTGTAGCTTTATGTACTCAAAGAGGATATTTCTTATATATTTCTCTTCAGTTTTGATCTCTTGACACTTCATTTTCCCCAGATCACTATCCTTATGTTTTATCTGTTACTTTGAGCAAGCGCTAGTTTTTTCTCCAGAGGCGTCTTTGTTGTTATGAGCTAGTATCTTCCATTTTAGCTTTGTATTTGACATTACTCATCCTAATTCCTAGCTAGTTTCAATCAATTATTACATAAATTCTCTCTATCCATCACTTTCACCCTTCTCAAGGTTGATACTTATATTTTTTATAAGTTCAAGATGTAACAATATCGTGTATTTTTACCCAAAAAGAAAAACATTGTGTATGGCTTTGGCTTAAACTGCATGTTGTTTCTCTCCTTCATGCTACATAGATTGTCAGGAAAAGAAAACATTACGAACGCAGTAACCTGTAACAGCATCAGAATGATTGTCGGAAGTAGTAGTTGAAAGGTACAAGGAAGGGGTTGCTGAAAGATAGAAATGCACAGTGGACTAGAGTTATATGTAGTGTTATGCCCATGTTAAAGATTCTTTTTGTTTATTTAACCTTTCTATTGAACCCTTATTCCTTACACATTTTACTCCAGATTTTGTTTTCTTCAAGCATTTAACGACCCCCACCGCAAGGAAGCAAAATGTTTTGTTTTTAGTTACAAGTGCCTTGCTGCTCCTGGTTTATGTGCATTTTATATGGCTGTTGAAGTGGGTTATTTTTTAATTAAGGTATAATCTTTGCTATGTTACCGTCTTAATGCATCATGAATCTGAGGATTATCAATGCTTACTGCGCCTAATTCACATATTAAGAGTGTCAGACGAATTTCATGTATCTGTGCTTCTATAATAGGCTGCATCACTGTGCCTAATTCACATATTGAGAGTGTCAGACAAATTTCATGTATCTGTGCTTCTATATAGTACTATAATAGGTGATGCCCTCAGCAACGTCTTTTGGTATGCTGCTTAAATTTTAATATATAAGTTCATGGAATGAAAGAGATAATGTCATTTGACTGTTATAGTTGTTGATTTTCTGCGCTTTGCTTCATCTTTGTCTAGTCATGTGCAACACAGTGGATTCATGTATGGTACAGTGCTAGGGTGGTCCATAGTGAACTTAACCAATAATGATCCCGGAACTTGGAGTTCATCCCCTCGTTGAAAATGAGCAATCGTTTAATGTTGTAACAGTTGAGATCAAATATAAAGGTGGACATACTTGATGATTGATTGTCAGTGTAATATTAACTTTTAGTATTTGATTTGGTTGTTATGAAATTCATCAGATTCTCCAACTGTACTGCAAATTACCCTTTTACAGTCTTGCCCCCTCTCTAGAGCATTTTGTTGTTTGGTATCCTCTGAAATGTGATTCTGCATGTTCCTGACTCTCTTATGTCCAACCAATTGCCAATTCTCTTTCACATTCCTATCATGGATATTGCCCATTCATTATTTACACCTGCATCTTTTCCCTGAAGTATGTCATCTTTACAAGGTGCTACATAGTTTAGACGTGGTTAGCTATGATGTCCTAGAATATTTCTTAACTGTTGACGGCATTCTTTAGTATCTCTTTGTCACCCGAACATGAGAAGCACTTAATTTTGTTATTATCACAAGTGTGGGAACTAATAAACTGATGTAAAGCTACAAATTAAAACTGCAATGCCTTCCTTTCAGTTGTCTGTTAAAACTTGGAATACTTACAGATTTGCATGTTTCACATTTTGACTTCAGGACAAGTGTGCAGGATGGACAAACAAGACGCACCATACATTTCTTGATTGTCTTGAAGCAGCATTTGTTGAGCAGTTGCACAGATCTATTGTCTTGCGTGCTGATTGTTTGGAACAGAACAAGAGTTGCATAAATTTGTCTCAAAAACTGTCTTCCGACAATGATAAAGCTTCTAAGCAGGTCAGAAACCAATGTACTTATTGTCCTCTGTTTGTGGAGCTATAAGATATACCATCATTTAGCTGCTACTCTTTAAGGAGACCCTGCCCGACCTTACATCCCTCCCAACTATCCCCAACAACAGAAGAAAAAAAATTCTTGCTTGAGAGTTTCTCTTCTCTCTTCCAGTTCACTGCTTCACACGATGGCTGCGGGAAGAAGATCAATAATGAGAGCAACCAACCTGTTCTGTTGGTCAGACATGGTAATGAGTACCATCATGTTATGGATCTCCAATTATGTGCTAGACTCTACAGCGAGGAAAATCAAAGAAAAGATAAGAGGACTTCATCTCACGAACTCAAAGAAAGATCAGATCTGCTCCTTCCAATCCCGGCTGAACTTCAGGAATCAGTTAGCAGAATTTCTGGTAAGCATTCTATAATGTCTATCTGCACAGTCTTCTTGCTACAGGAGTTCACGGTTTTAGTTATCTTAGCATATCATCTATGCAAAACAGGATAATTGTTTTCTCCTGTTGTACCTCTCTCTCAGTTTTGCTTGTTTTGTAGGACAGGTACTTTTCTGAAATTGAAGCACAAGTGTGCATTCAAGCATGCATAGTTTAGATGGTTTCACATTCTTTTAGTGATCTTTAGCATCTAGACTTGGTTCCTTATGTGCTCATGTTAGGTAACTGCATTAGTCATGTGATTTACAGGCATGTGGTCAAGATTGGTCGAGTTTGAAGATCATTAACCTGCTACTAAAACTGTAGAATATTTGGCAAGTCTCCTACAACTTTGGTTTTCAAGTTATTTTATTACTAAGATGACTAAGTAGACTACAGTTTCCTTTAGAAATAACTAACTAAGCTAATTCCATTTACATTAAGCTCTCCAATCAGTATTTTTTATTTGAGGAGTTTGAGTTATGGTGCCGAGTGGAAGTATGAATATATCACAGATGCTTTGGCTGCCTTTGGTGTCGTTTCTCCATGCTTTAGTGGATTAGACCTTTAAGCTTTTTCAGTCTTGGAATGTGGAGGCCCCGCAAATGCAAGGCTCTTCTGAATTGTCTTGTCTCCATCTTCCCAAGGACTAACGAGGGAGTACGTAGGATCCAATATTTGCAGCTTGCTAATTGGATTCAATCCTTGTAGTATCGGTCACCTTTCTTTCAACCTTGTAAAAGATTCTAGCTTAGATATTTGAATAATTGAATCCTCCTTTCTTTCTCTTTAGATGTTTTTGCTTCTGGGCTGGGAGAAATGGTTATAATTTCTTTTGTTTTCTTCTGGTAGAGGGGTGGTGGTGAGCATGGGTTCGTTCTTCGGTGAAGGATAGAATTTTGAAGTTTGTGTTTAATGCTTGGATTTCCTAGGTTCAGGAAAACCAGGGGAATGATTGTTTTAGCTTATACAATTATACTTCTGCTAGTTTCTTCGACACTGAAATATATTAAAATCCGCAGAAGGTTCTGGTCAAAACTTTGTGGATGAAGACATTGAAGAAAACATGAGCAACAAGAAGCTGAAGACAGTCATGACAAAGACTGCAGACGGTGAGCAAGTAATATGCATTTATCTCTTATCACGTCTAAAACATAAATAATGCTTTTAAGGTCCCATTTAGATTGTTCCAACTGGGACGTTTGAGAGTTCAGGAGTTGCAACTCCATGTTCCAGAGTAGCGATGAAATAATTCTTGAATGTTAGTGAAAGAACCACAACTATGTCTGCACCCAAGGTGATATGAAGTCTTTCTTGAACGGCAGCTAAGGCGCAGTGCAATATCGGAGAACACTGCTTTACATACACAAGCATGTCATCAAGCTGGTGTGTGTTTAAAGAAATGACCGGTGGCGGAGCTATGCATTGACATTGAACCCCTTTGTTGAAAAATTACACCGCATAAGTTAGTTGAAAATAAGTGATTTTGATCATATACATACTATATTGAACCCCCTTGACACAAGGGAATATACTAGTGGATAGGGGGTTCAAGAATTTCTCTAGGTCACAAGTTCAAATCTCAAGTACGACATTTTAATATTTTTTGAACCTCCTTTCGTTAATTTTTGGCTCCGTCCCTGGAAATGACATTTGACAAGTTTGAAGGTAGTAATTACTGAAGATAAGTTCTCTTTTGCTTTGGAAAGATGATCTTTTTGACCTAATAGTGTCACTAGGAGTATCTAGATTGCATCTGCATTGAGTTTCTTCAGTAAGTTAGATTTGTAAATGAGATATACACAATATCAACATGGATGCATTTTCTGAGCAAAAAAGTGTTTTATTTTACGCTATTTCCTTGTATAGTTCCTTCCTGTCCTTGTTCTTTGTTTGCAGAATGAAATCCTTTGACATGAAATGGAAATGATGAAAAGGAACAAAAGAGAAAACGTACAAGAAGAGACAAAGAGTTGTTCAAAATATGGTAGGGATGTGGGGCAGGGTGGGTGGAATCATAACCATTTATCAACCTACTTCAAAAACTAATACTAGTAATCTCTTTCTGGTGGTTGTTGTCTAATAGAATATGGTCAATGATTTAGTCGGAGTAACAACTTCCACATGACTTGATATTTAAAAGGAATTGGCTATTTGTTTGAAATAGACATGATCATGAAGAAGGTGCTCTTATAGTTATGCAACGATAGGCTGCCATCAGTCAGTCCAACTTAGTTAACTTTCCCATGTTAAATTTACTAAGTTCCAGCGTAATTAGCTTTCCATGTTAGTCAAAATCCAACTTAATTAACTCTACCACCTTGACAACAACGGCTAGAAAACTACTTAAATTTCAACTTGTGATACTGCTCTGGAATCTCGAGGAATAGGAATGGAGTGGGTATCTTAGTTGATAGGGCCTCCGCGATCAAGTGGTAGAGGTCCGGAGGGTGAATGATAGGTTGATGATTATCAAGCTTGTCATAGGAGGGCTCACCTTCAGCATAATTAGTGCTTACGCACCTCAAGCAGGCCTGGATGAGGAAGTTAAAAGGCGTTTTTGGGAGGATATGGACGAGGTAGCGCAGAGTGTCCCTGCCAATGAGAAGCTATTAATCGGATGAGATTTTAATGGCCATATCGGGGTTGCCTCGAGGGCCTATGATGGGGTGCATGGCGGTTTTGGTTTTGGAGATAGAAATGTAGGAGGAATCGCTCTTCTGGATATTGCTAAAGCTTTCGATCTGGCTATAGCTAACTCGTGTTTCCAGAAAAGAGATGAGCACTTAGTCACCTTTTGTAGTTCGAGGGCAAAGACTCAAATTGATTTCCTCCTTTTAAGGAAGAGTGATAGAGGAATCTGTAGGGACTACAAGGTTATCCCGAGCGAGAACCTTACTAACCCACATAGGCTCCTAGTGATGGAGCTTGATATTGTAATGCCAAGGAAGAAGAGGGTTGTGCCAGAGCATCCTAGAATTAAATGGGGGGCCTTGACCGTGAAGAAGATTAAGGAGTTGGGGAAGAGGCTGGATGCTATGGGTGCTTGGGAGAGTTGTCGGGACGCGAGTAGTATGTGGTCTAGTACATTAGAGTGCATTAGGGGGGCTGCTAGAGAGGTGCTAGGGGTTTCAAAGGGAAACTCCTATAGACATAAATGGGACTGGTGGTGGAATAAAGAGGTCCAAGAGAAAGTCGAAGCCAAAAAGGCTGCATAATTGAAGCTATTCGAGAGCAGTGATGAGGAAGAAAAGAGGAAGAATAAGGAAAGCTATAAAACTGCGAAGAAGGACGCAAAGTTAGCGGTTTCGATGGCTAAATCTACGGCGTTTGATCGCCTATACAAAGAGCTAGGTGAAAATGGGAGAGACCAGATGTTGTATAGGCTCGCGAAAGCAAGGAAGAAACGGTCTCGATATTTGGACCAAGTGAAGTGCATTAAGGATGGGGATGGTACTGTTCTGGTGGAGGAGGCCCATATTAGGCGAAGATGACAGACGTACTTCCATACACTCTTAAACTCAGAGGGCGACAGACAGATTGTGCTGGGTGAGTTAGCACATTCGGAGACTCGCCGAGATTATGGGTACTGTAGGCGTATAAGAGTTGAGGAGGTTAAGGGTGCAATCCAAAAGATGCGAGGGGGAAGAGCGACTGGGCCAGATAAGATTCCAGTTGAATTTTAGAAGAGTGCCGACCGAGCAGGTTTGGGGTGGCTGGCCAAGTTGTTCAATGTCATCTTTAGGACTATAAAAATGCCTGAAGAATGAAGATGAAGCTGCATGGTTCCTTTGTATAAGAACAAGGGTGATATTCAAAATTGCAACAACCATAGGGGAATCAAACTACTCAGTCACACCATGAAAGTTTGGGAAAGGGTGGTGAAGAAGAGGATGAGGAGGGATGCGTCTATTTCCGAGAATTAATTTGGATTCATGCCCAGAAGATCAACTGCAGAAGCGATTCATTTGTTGAGGAGGATGATTGAGCAATATAGGGACAAGAAAAAGGATCTGCATATGGTGTTCATAGACCTAGAAAAAACATATGACAAGGTCCATAGGGAGGTTTTGTGGAGATGCTTGGAATCGAAAGGTGTGCCGGTGGCATACATCAGGGTGATTAAGGACATGTATGAAGGTGCCAAGACCCGAGTGCGAACTGTGGAAGGAGGTTTAGAGCATTTTCCAGTCGAGATGGGGCTTCATCAGGTGTCAACACTTGGCCCATTTTTATTTGCGCTAGTGATGGATAAATTAACTCGGAGTATTCAGAGAGAGGTGTTGTGGTGTATGTTATTTGCAGATGATATAGTTTTGGTAGATGAGACTCGCAACGGTGTCAACGAGATGCTGGAGGTGTGGAGACAGACGCTAGAGTCTAAAGGCTTCAGGCTAAGCAGAACGAAAATAGAGTACATGGAATGCAAGTTTAGTGATACATCTGACGAGTCACATGTGGAAGTGAGGATTGACTCTCAAGTCATTCCCAAGAGAGAAAGCTTTAAATATCTTGGCTCGATCCTCCAAGCTAATGGAAAAATTGATGAGGATGTCACACACCGTATAGGAGTGGGTTGGATGAAATGGAGACTCGCTTCCGGTAACTATGCGACAAGAGAGTACCTCATAGCCTCAAAGAAAATTTTTACAGAGCGGTTGTTAGGTCAGCTATATTGTATGTGGCAGAGTGTTGGCCAAGTCAAGAACTCACACATCCAAAAGATAAGCGTGACAGAAATGAGAATGCTTAGATGGATGTGTGGTCACACCAGGATTGACAAGATTAAGAATGAAGTCATACGTGGAAAGGTGGGTGGGGCACCAGTGGCAGACAAGATGCGAGAAGCGAGGCTGAGATGGTTCAGTCATGTGAAGAGGAGAAGTACAGATGCCCTTGTTAGGAGGTGTGAGAGGTTGACAGTGTTAGGTCTACGGAGAGGTAGAGGTAGAGGTAGACCGAAGAAGAACTGGGCCGAGGTGATAAAACAGGACATGACCCAACACCAGATCATCGAGGACATGACCTTAGATATGAGGGCGTGAAGGTCGATGATTAGGGTAGTAGGTTAGATAATGGTTGGGTGTCTTGATATAATATGCTATATAGACTAGCTCCATCTTAGGCTCCATATTTGTATCTACTGTTTATCCTACTTATTTTGATTATGTGTTGGTTTCATTCTTCTCTTTAGCATGCTATTTTCATATTAATTTCAAACAACTTGTTTCCACACGTGTTTTCTAAAATATTTTTCTCTAGCCAAGGGTCTATCGGAAACATCTCCACTTTGGTGGGGGTAAGGTCTGCTTACATCTCACCCTCCCCAGATCCTACATGTGGAATTATATTGGGTATGTTGTTGTTGTTGTTGATACTGCGGTGTAAATTTACACTATTTTGAGTTTGACCTTTTATTGTCTACATCATTTATGCTATTTTGCTCCCCATAGTTTGCAGCACAGCAGCAGTTTACACTTCGAATCAGTTCTTCTATGAGGGGTTGTTGGCTTTAGATTAATACAAAGTCTACATCAGATTTCTTTAGGACGTCAGCACTGGATGCATATACATTAGTTAAAAGCCTTTCACTAAATTTAATTTTAAAGAAAGACCATAAAGACTTGGTGCAAGTTTCAATTTTTCAACTTACAAGAAAGAGCATAACCAAAAATTGAACAAGAAATTTAACACGTCTGCTAAACGATAAAAATACTAAACATGAAACTCTTTATGATTCGAAGGTTTGAAAGAAAACCTTACATGGTACAATTTCTTAGTTGGATAAATGTAAAATTTAACTAAATTTTTTCTATCATCGTTTGTCAACTACAAATGAGATGAATGTCGTTATGAATTTATCGAGGATAAATTAAGTAATGTGATAACTTCTTGAAATATAAAATACGAATAACTTTTCTTTGTCAAACAAATATGGAAATAAATTCAATCGAACTTAAACGACCTCATCTTTTGGTTAAAAGAAAGTTCATTATTTTTCTGGTCCAATCTTAGTTATTTGCTAAATTTATGCTTCAAATCTTCCATCTTAAGTCACAAAAGAGTGATACCGCAATCAGAATAGATGAAGAAAATTTCTTTGGAAAAATAAAGTAGAAATTAAATCAACTTCTGTTCAAGAAACTCGACATATAGAATAATCAATGGTCTAAGACAAGTGAGATCGATTTGCTTCGATGGTAAGCATCCTCCACTTACATCCAAGAGGTTATTGGTTTGGGTCACCATACGAACAAAAGGAGAGCCACTATTTGTTCCGAGAGAGGGAAAGAGATGGGGTTCTTTTTTTTTTTTAAAAAAAAAAATAAAAATAAAAAAGGTGGTTTTAAACAATGTCAACAAGTAGTAAATCATATTAAATTCATTTTTTGGTTTTGAAAAAAACATGACAAGGTATCAAATACATTTGAATTTCTTAGATTGGAAAAGATAGAATTGAAAAATAAATAGAAAACTTTGACAGAATATTTAACGGAAACATTCTCATTATAACTTTTACATTTTTGCATTACAAAATAAGTTTTACTAGTACAACAATTAGGAAAATTATTGACTTTAGTATCTTATTAATCATTGAATTACACTTCATACATTATAATTCATTTTTTTGAATCAACTTATCTAATTTTGTTCATTGGGTTGCTTGATTTGGGTCTCAATAATTATAATCGTCCACATAAAAAAAAAATATATGTATACAATGTTTGATAATCATTTTATTATTAATTCCTACATTATAATCCATCCACATTGTAACTCTTCTATATAAATATTTATTTGTAAACCAAACGAGTCGATAGACATAAAACTTTGGAATGTTATGGTGAGATCATAGTTGGATGAAATTTAATAATAAGAACAATATACCCAATATAATTTCACAAATAGCGTTTACAGAGAGTGACATGTACATGTACACTGACGGTATCTCACAAAAATGAAAAGAATGTCCTAGTTGACCCTCGGCTAGATGGATAAGATTCCCCGACCCTTAACAAACCAAAACAACACTTAAATGTCAACTGAGACACCAAAATAGACGAAATAAAACAAAAAGATTCACACCAATGGTGGCGGAGACCTACTGTATACATTGACCAACCAAAACTCTTCTCTGTCTTTGCTTTTCCTTTACTCCTAAACCCCTCTTTCCATAATCATCCCCACTCATTCTCAAACATGAACAATTCCAAATCCCTCTAAAAATAGCCAAATTTTGATACTCTCTTTAAATTATGGCCACTACAGTTGTTCCAATTCAAAGGTTACCAAGAATTGAAAATGGTGCAATACCCACTTCAGATATTGGGTCATCATCACCTACACATGCTCAAAACAAGAAATGGTCAAATTGGTTACCTTTATTAGTTGCCCTTGTGGTTGTAATTGAAATTGCGTTTCTTGGTAGACTTGATATGGCTGAAAATGCTAATTTGGTTAATTCTTGGGCTGATTCTTTTTATCAGTTCACGACGTCGTCGTCGTGGTCAATGGGTAGTAATTCTGGTGGTGGTGGTGATGAGGCTGGGATTGTTGTGTTGAGTGATGAGGTGGATATGAATTTTGTATCAGGGAGTTGTGAAGAGTGGTTGGAAAAAGAGGATTTTGTTGAGTATTCTAGAGACTTTGATAAAGATCCAATCTTTGTTCACGGTGGCGAAAAGGTTCGATCGTTAATATGAATGTTATTTATCTGATTTAGGTTATATATACTGATAGTGTAAAGATGCATGTTTACCTTATTAGTGAATTTTAACCTTTGATCGCATGTTAGTTACCATTTTTACGAGGTTTCTAGTTAATGTTTATGTTAGCTGATAAGAAGTAGCTGATATGCATCAAGTGCTGAAAGCAGTTTTGGGTAGAGTATTCTAGAGGCTTTGATAAAGATCCATTTTTTTCATGGTGGCGAAATGGTTCGATTGTTATTTTAGATATGCATCGAGTGCTGAAAAGTATTTGTAGGGGCTATAAGTAGTTATATGTTTGCATAGAAGTGTTGAAACTGATAATAAGTTATATTTATGGTTATTATAAATTTTATTTACCAGATTTAGGTTATGTACATTGACAATGTAAAGATTCTTTTTTACGTTACTAGTGAATTTTAGCCTTTGATTGCATGTTAGTTACCATTTTTGTGAGGTTACTAGGTAATGTTTATGTTAGTTGATAAAGAAGTAGCTGATATGCATCAAGTGCTGAAAAGCATTTTTAGGTAGAGTATTCTAGAGACTTTGAGAAAGATCTAATTTTTGTTCATGGTGGAGAAAAGGTTCGATAGTTATTTTGAGTCTGTTTGTGTTAGCTGATTAAAAGTAGCTAGTAGGGGCTATAAGCAGTTACATGTTTGGATAGAACTGATAATAACTTATATTTATGCTTATTATGAATATTCTTTACCGGAATTATGGTTATATACACTACTAGTGTAAAGATTCCTTTTTACTTCATTAGTCAATTATAACCTTTGATCGCGTGTTAGTTATCATTTTTATGAGGTTACTAGTTAATGTTTATGTTAGCTGATATGTATCAAGGTTTGAAAAACACTTTTAGGTGCTGAAACTGATTTGCGGAGGAGCAGTTACATGTTAGGGTAGAACTGTTGCAAGTGATAATATGTTATATTTATGCTTATTATGAATATTCTTTACCAGATTTAAGGTTATTATACACTAACAGTGTAAAAATTCCTTTTACACCTTAGTACTGAATTTTAAACCTTTGATTGCGTATTACTTACCATTTTTACAGGGTTACTAGTTAATATTTTATTTTAGCTGATTAGAAGTAGCTGATGTGCATCAAGTGCCGAAAAGCACTTTAGAGTGCTGCTGCTGATTTAATGAATAAACAGTTACTTATGTTTGGATAGGAGTGTTGCAACTGATAATAAGTTATTGCTTAGTATGAATATTATTTACCGGATTAAGTTATACTAGGAAATGTAAAGATTCTTTTTTTGTTCCTTTTCAAAAAAAAAAAGATTCTTTTTTTTGTTTTTAAACTTATTAGTGAATTTTAATCTGTGATCGCAGGTTCGTTACCATTTTTACGAGGTCAGCAATTACTAAAATATTTATCAAGAGTTAATCCTTAATTGCTTATGAGTTACTCGATTGAGTAAATATTATTTTTGCCTTATTAGTGAACTTAAGCTCTATTTACTAGCATTGGAATGAAATGGGCTGGAATTGAACAGAATGAATATAAAAGGATTTTATATATTTAAACCTGACTAGCCTGACTAATTTGTACGCAAAGTTGATGGAGCATATGTGTGTGTGTGTGTGTGTTTTCCAGAATTGTGGCTAGGGGTGGGCACTAAACCGAAAAAACCGAAATACCGAACCGAACTAATTCGATACTTCGGGTTCGGTACTTCGGTTTTTCGGTTCGGGTTTGGTCCAAGAAATTTTTAAACTTCGGTCTTCGGTTTGGTCTTTGGTTTCGGGCAACCCGGAACTTCAAGATCCGAAAAACCGAAAAAATCGAAGTTAAAAATTACATCAATCAAGCAGACACCGTTTTGAGTTGAGTTAAGTAAGAAACCAAATCCCCTTGTTCTTTTCCTAAGTCGTTTGAAATGGATTGTGATTTCAACTGTGAATACAAGACAGCAGTACTAATCAATGAACAAACTCAAGGTATTGAACACACCAAGCAGCTTAGAGCTTACTTGAGCTCTGTAGCTTCTACTTCTGAAAGTACTCCGGAGTTGCTTCTAGAAGATTATTTCTTCTTATGAGCAATCTCTTTTAATTCTCAAATGGAGTACTAGTGACTCAGCAACCCAACCCTCGCAGCCTCTACCACCAACAGGTAGGCCTTGATGTAATTTACTAGGCTATAAATTTTCTTGTTCGGCCTTTTTTTTTGGGCTATAAACTTTGGTTTAAACCGAACAACCGATGTACCGAACCGAATACCGAACTAAAAAACCGAACCTAACCGAAGTATAAAAATTACGGGTTTTTCTACACTACAAACCGAACCGAACACCGAACGCCCACCCCTACCTGTTGTGGCTTTGGTAGATGGAAGGATATAAATTAGTTTTTTTGAAATGTTTTGGCATTTTGATGCTTGTTAATACAAGATAGGTCTGCCAAGTTGATGGTTTCTGGTCTTTTTTTTTCCCTTTTGTTAAGTTTACAGTAAAATATCTAATAAAATACTGGCTGTTGACCTCACTCCAAAACCTCTCCTATATCGGTAAAAGTCTGATGGATTCTAGATACAAGTGCGAAACATGTCGAGGAGCCTGGAATATCTTCCTTTCTCTTACCTTTACTCCTTCAGAACATCAATACTTTATAAGAATTATTCGTAAAAATTTCCAGTAGTTGCTTAAGTTAATCATGACTAGTTTTGGTTCTCATGCTATTCACTGGCATGTAGGTGAGAGCAGGTAGTAGTTACCTGGTTACTGCCTTTCTTCTTGAATGTCCCTTTTGATTGTATCAACTCTGATGTCCTGATGATCATTATCTAGGATTGGAAGTCCTGTGCAGTGGGATGTAAGTTTGGAGCGGATTCTGATAAGAAGCCTGACGCGGCATTTGGGACACCACAACAGGCTGGCACAGCTAGTGTGCTTCGGTCAATGGAGTCAGCTCAATATTATCCTGAGAATAACATCGATATGGCACGACGGTGGGTAAGCACATCTTTAAAAAGACTTAAAGTGTCCCCGCCTATATGGGGCACCTAACAGAAATAGCATTTGCCACATCTGAAATTTTTTCTGAATCTTTATATCTTCCTCTCGAGAAATCATTAATCAACTTTATTATTCTTTCTCATATTTCAGAAGGGGATATGATATTGTAATGACAACAAGCCTCTCTTCGGATGTTCCTGTTGGCTACTTTTCTTGGGCTGAGTATGATATAATGGCTCCATTGCAACCAAAAACTGAAATTGCGCTAGCAGCTGCTTTTATTTCTAATTGCGGTGCTCGCAACTTCCGGTTGCAAGCTCTTGAAGTCCTTGAAAAGGAACTCAAAATTGCATCTTTTGGCAGTTGTCATCGTAACCGGGATGGAAATGGTCAGTGTATTTCCATAATTCCATTATATATGATAATAATTTGATGGTGTATTTTTTGAAATAGTTACTTTTAAGGAGCTAATTGTCGAAAATATTCCAAAATAATGAATTTGGTTTACACTTCACAAGTGTCATACATTCTTTGAAAGGCAATTTTACTGGCAATAAAAACATTGTATTTGTCTCCTAGTCCTTGCTAAATGTACACATACACATGTAACTTCTCTAAATAGTCAGATTTTATACTTGTCTAAAGTTTCATTTAGATTATTTTGCTGTTGTTCTAGTCACCTTTTTAGCACTTATTATCGCTAACCATCAGAATAGAGTTGAAAAGATGTCATTTTCTTCAAACTCATTGCGAAGCAGCTTGACCCTGAGTTATTAGAAAATAAAACTTTAAAAGAAATGGTAGCCTGGATAAAATCTTATATTTGAATGCAGAATGTAATTATGCATGCATGTGGTCTAACTAAATGTTATTATGTAAATTTGTTAAGAAAGGGTTGAAATACAGACCTTTTGGGTATTATGGAAGGAAAGAAATGCAAGGCGTTTTGAAGGAATAATTCAAAATGTACAGAAGATTAAATTCAGAATTTAATGGTTTTTAGCTTTTTTGTGCAATCTACAGGATGTTAGAGATGAGAATAGCTTGCTTGACTTCATAGATTCTCTGCAGGAATAGATGGTTTTTGCTTATGGAACTCTTTCTGTTCTGTTTCTGTACAGAAAGGTTTCAAACTATGTGACTTCCTGGCACCATCTTAGTGCCAGGTTATTTTTTTTCCTGGCACCATCTTAGTGCCTGGTTATTTTTTTTTAATACAATTATTACCTAGTCCCCCCCAAAAAAAAAGGGACCTTTTGTTTTCATAAATTAGTCCACATGCATGCATAAAAAGTGTCTGCTTCGCAAATCATGAGATAGAGTTGAAAAGCAGACATTCTTTTGTAAATTCATTGCTGAGATTTAGAATGTAATCCCTGATTTGTTGGAAAGAGAAATTAAGAGAATAGCAAGTCCGCATACCTTATATTGGAATGCAGAATATCTTTATGCATCCATGTAGTTTAATTATACTTTATATCCTCTTAACTGTCACTTGTCATCTTTGTTCTCAATTTCATTGCAGTTGACAAAGTGGAAACTCTCAGGCGCTTTAAATTTAGCTTCGCTTTTGAGAATTCTAATGAGGAGGATTATGTCACTGAAAAATTCTTCCAGTCTTTGGTAGCTGGTATTAACTTTTGTCTGAATTGTTATTCTGCTTTGTACACTTAGCTTCCGACGTATTATTTTCTCTAAGCCCCCACCCCTCTAGATTGATCCATTTTTTGTTAGTTTTTCTGCACTGCATTATTTTTCACAAAGGACCTTCAAGATATTTAGCTATGAAGTATGCCATTAAGAAAAGATATTGCAAAAAGCAAAAGCTTCTGAGTAGTTTTTGGTACTTCAACTATGTTGTGTATCCATTTTTGCATCTCCTGGTGCAGCACACAAATATGCTCAGTTCTATATTCATTTAAAAAGCTTTAGAAACTTTGTTGAAATGATTTTACATCAATTATCTTGGTTTAACCATTTTCTTTATGCTCCAGTCAATAAAGTTATACGAGAGTTATGCATAGAATCATGTATTTATGATTTTTTCACTAATTACTACTTCATAAGTAAGATTTGCCATTACACTTTAGGCAGGGTTATGCACAGAATTTTGTATTTATGATTTTTCTCAAATTACTACTTCAGAATTAAGATTTATGGTGTTCAATTCTGTTGTGCTGATTAAAGGAAGTTCATGTATCTTGCAGGATCAGTCCCTGTGGTGATTGGTGCTCCAAACATCCAGGACTTTGCTCCTTCTCCTAATTCACTTTTACACATTAAAGAGCTGAAAGATGCTGAATCAGTTGCCAAGACTATGAAGTACCTTGCAGAAAATCCTAGTGCATATAATGAGTCGTTAAGGTATGCATCAACGAGCGGTGTTTTTCTTACGTCAATTTTTTTTACTTGATAATTTGGTTTTGCTCTTCTTGATTATTATAACTTTCCTGTCCTAAATTAGTTGTTTTGGTTGTCCCTAAGATTTATCCGATCTCTCAAAGAAAAACCTTTTTCCATCATCCTTCTATACTTTTTCAGTCACTTATTCAGATTCAGTATCCTATTACTAAGAAAGTAACACAGGGCTGTTTCTATAGTTACAGAGCTTTACTTTATCCTGGTCCGTGACATACTGATTTAGTGTTGGTCTAATTAAAACTCTTGAATTAGGATGAAAGGAGTACTCTCTATCTTTCTCTCTTCGTTTTTGAGTTGCAATTGACCCTTTCGTTCCAAAATTTATTAAAGATTTCTTAAAATCCTGGGCCTGGCTAACGAGTGGCTTGTTTTCATTGTTTAGGTGGAAGTTTGAGGGGCCTTCTGATTCTTTCAAAGCCCTGGTTGACATGGCAGCAGTTCACTCTTCGTGTCGTTTGTGTATCTTCTTAGCAACACGTATTAGGGAGAAAGAAGAGCAGAGTCCAAAATTTACAAATCGTCCCTGCAAATGTACCAGAGGTTCAGAGACCGTCTATCATGTATATGTACGTGAAAGAGGGAGGTTTGATATGGAGTCCATTTTCTTAAGGTATTTTTGATCTGCCATATTCTTAACCACATTTTTCTGAATATGTTCCTGTGCAAAATTTTGGTCTCTTTCCCATCTATCCCATCTATTCTGCGATGATGGAAGGCAATAATTGAGAAACTTTCTCCAAAAGTATCTTATGTGTATACGCGAAAGCAGGAATATCTCATCTATTCTGAAAATCTTTTTTTTGCTCAAGGGGGAGGAGTTCTGTTTTCCTTCTGTACTGGTGGTGGGATTTTTTTTTTGGGGGGTGGGAGGGGGGGGGGGGAGGGGGATGGTTTTGTCTATACTAACACTTCTAAGACCAATAACTTATCCTTTTCCACGAAGATTGACGACTAAAGCTGCAGTTAAGCTGTTCTTATGTTTAATACGTAGGGTATAATCAAATTATTTACCAGTATTAGGATGAATTTATCCAAAAGGAGCGCAATGTATGCAGAGAAGTCAGATAACTTAGCACGACTAGTTTGGGCCCATAGTGATCAAACCATTTAGGGGTCGTTTGGTAGCCCATGGAGTTATCCCGGGATTATAATCCAGGGATTGTTAATCCCACCTCCCATGTGGGATAGTTAATCCCACATTTTGTGTGTAAAATTGGTACTAGTATTAACTAATACCTCAAACCAAACATGGGATAAGAATAGTCCCAAATTCTATCCCGGGATTATAATTCTTATCCCGGCTACCAAACGACCCCTTAGAGTTAACTATATACTGTGCTTTTGCTATGAATGTTTGGCTGAGAGGCCGTGGTCAATGAAGTTATAAAGTAGTTTTGGTAGTTGGATATTCTACGGAGTAAATTCCAACCTTCTAAAGTATTTCTTGATCGATTTGATAGACTGAAGCAGGGAAGTTCCAGGAAATATATTTGGTTTTCCTTGATCATGCTGTAAGCTGGAGTTTTAGTTGTTAAAAAAGGTTGGGGGATTTGACATAAAAATGAAGAATGGAAAGCTGATGTCACTATGTGAATTCTTTCCTGTTATGATTTCGTCTTGCTGAGCATATGTTACACGTCTCCTTGTCAGAGCTTTCCTAACTCTAATGTAGTTATTGAATGACCATCATTACTGGAAATTTGTAGGTCATCTAATTTGTCATTGGAGGCTTTTGAATCTGCAGTAGTGGCGAAGTTCAAATCTCTAAAGCATGTTCCAATTTGGAAAGAAGAAAGACCACAAATACTTCGTGGAGAGGATGAACTAAAACTCTACATATTATATCCTCTTGGCATGACACAACGACAGGCACTGTACAACTTCAGATTCAAAGGAGACGCTGATTTTAGAAATCACATCGAAAGCCACCCTTGTGCAAATTTTGAAGCCATATTTGTATAGATCAAGTGCAAAGATTGTGAGTCTCCAGTTCATAGTGTAGTGCTCATTCATCCCATGTGCCCAATAGTCATCTTGGTTGTGATTTTTGCAGTACAAACTGTTAAATGTTATCGTGTAGAGTAAAGATTTGATTATCACAAGGGGCCAGCCTAATTTGGGTGGAAACTCTCATCTTTTACATGTCCACAAAAAGAAGGGAACAAACTCTGAACCCTGAATGGACATGCCTAACCTCCCAAAGTAGTGCAGTTGGGAAATTGCAGTGACATACATACCTGGACTTGCTTTTTGCTAGCAGATGGTTCTAGCTGATCAGTTGTACTCTAGTTCAGAGAACACGTCCATCGTGTTACAAGTAATGACAAGTGCAGAAACTTTTTTGAGGGGTTTTAGTACTGTTTTTGTTTGAATGTTTGTCATTTCTTATATAAATCCATTTTGAAAGTCTTAGATAATAGTATTAAGAGTGCTCATGCACTGGCTCATGCTGCAACTGTTAATCTTTAGTTCATACTTCTACTTTTTGTTATGTTGACAGGGTTGTGGAATGGTGGAGCTATAATGAGGGGTTTAGAAGGGTTAGTGAGATGATCCTCAACGAAATTAAAAGTAAACCTGTATCAGTAATCTCAACGAAATTACATAATTCTTTATCATACACTTTATGCAATGTGAGAAGGCAACGTTCCCAGTATAAGGCTGTGAAAAGGCAAACTAATCGACCGAATTGATAATGGTATAATCAAGTTATAATGTGGTCAGAATCTGCATCCTACATGAAGCTCACTGTCAATGTCATAGGATTCTTCAGATATGGTAAAATCTTCATGAAAACTTCAAATTTGTGACATCACCCACTTAGTAACTATGTTTTAGACTTTTAGTTTAGAAATGCCTCCAACTATGATGCCTTTTGGTTTCACACCATCTCATTTCCCCTTCCCCCCTTTGCGTCTCCACCACCATCATCCATCATTATCCTTTAGGATTTCGGTCAAACTGTTACTATATTCCTGAGTTCATCTGTCAGGATACAACAAAGTAAAACACTAGCCAAACAGTTCCTTTCCTAGAATTCTACTTTATGCCTTATTTCAACATTCTTCAGACAATTGTTACTGCTCAAAAAGTTTGAATAGATTTTCTCATCACAATGGCCTCCGGGCTAGCTTGAGCACTGTAGGTAAATGCACCTATCACACCTTAGTCAAAAGGGAGAAAAAGTTACCTACTATTTTGCCTTCGGTGGTATTTGACCCTGGTCTCCCAAAATTATCACCCACTGCTTTCCTGCTAGGCCACACCTTTGGTGCTTGGATAATTCAAGAAGTCCAACCACAAAAGAAAAAGATAATTCAAGAAGAAAGAGTTTATAAAACAGTCAACCATGCTAAAAGTATGTTCAAAATCAGACTAGATTCCAGGTAGAAAGTACTGTTACAACTTCACAAGAGGATCCAATAAACTCAAGAACCATAACACCTGTAACCAGGAGACTCCGGCTTACATTACACCTTGCTATCTCCTAAAGATGTTTAATACTAGATTTTTTTCCACATTTAACATATATCTTAACATGTTGAGTGAAAGGCAGCTGAGGACCAGGCCAGTATTTCTAATGCACAAGCAGTGATAAGATGCACTTTTGTCAGACAAAACTTTGCCCTACATAAAACGTGCCTCTGTTTTAAACCGCCGCTCAGTGGTTTCTCTCACTTTAGAAACTCTATTAAATGATCTCCCCTATAAGTTTCTGAAGGGCTTCATTTGTAAGAGGAATTGGCAAGCAATCTTCACCATCAGAATTTCTTCTGGTTTTTATCAGCTCATGGTCCTTAAATTCTGTCAGATGTGAATTCAAAGTAACTTGACTACTCACCAGGAACTGTTCTCGGCATGTAGTATACAAATTATTGATTGGCATCCCTGAGAAGAACCATGTCCAACTTAAAGGCATGATTAAAAGCAAATAGATCTAATGCATTGGGCATAATAGAAAATTGAAACAGAAATGAGGAAAACAAAGTATGAAAGAACTTGCCTTCTTCGTCAGGATGGGCCAGTTGATGCTCAGCAAGAACTTTAAAAACATTTTGAGCATTTGGTGTCAGACTCTGTAAGACAATTGAAGCTGTCTTCACACTTTGAGCAGTGCCCCCATGAGCGAGAATGAAAGGGAAAAACGTTGCTTCAACCTTGTATGGGGCAAAAGTAGGAACATGGCACCAGTACCAGTTAAACTGTGTATGAACCATCTTCTTGTCCCACACTAGATGACATAGCCAAGTATTAAATATCAGACCTTATTTCAATGTGACATGCAAATAATAATGCTATAGTCTGAATACCAGGCATAAGAGACAATTAAGAAAAATGACCAGAATATGACAATTCAGCATCACAAGGTATAGTTAAGGTGCTATATATCTACAGTCAAGCAGAAATTAGCAAAAAGCAGAAATACCTACTTTTTAAAACAGGTAAAATTAGCAACACCACACTAATACATGCAAGGAATTCTTACAAAGAGGAGCGTTGACATGGTCAATGGAAGCAACAATACGAACATGAGAACAAGCAGCGATCTTGGCAAGACATTGTTGGCTGTCAGAATCACGCACCCCAGGACCATCAATGTTATGAAAAACAACGCAAACAAAACACTCCTCATTTTCTGGATCTGGTTTGTCTAGAAAAGCAAGAAGGTCATCAATGGATCTGGTATTAAATGGTTGTTGGCTTTTGGACAGACTTCCTGAGGTTGTCTTTCGTCGCAATTTTAATTGATCCCAGAGGAGCTCAGCTAGTGTTATCACCACCTGCAACAAAAAACAACAATAGCAGATAAGGAAAAGCTCTTGCCATGATGAGCACTCTTGTATCAGTCTGTCTAACCCTGAAATGTGCGGCCTACGACTTTGTTCTTCAGAAAATTTGCAAATACCGAAAATATTTTCTAAACAAAGGTACAAAGCAAGCAGCATATTTAAACAAGGATGAAAACAATAAACCAGATACCTGTTTAAGATTTATAGACTGGAGATATCCATTGACGACGACAACAGAATACTCAGTTAAAGATGTTGATGCAAAATCTTCAATTAAAGCCTTCTTTGATCCAAAGCCATACATCAACAGTGCAAAGCCACACCTATAATGATAAATTAATGAAAATTCCAGGTTTACATTCGATAGCAAATGAATAAAAGACAAATAAGAAACCTATCCAAAAAGATATAGAAGCATAGAGACCTATACATCAGGATACTGACCTTAGCGCGAAAAGCCATTCCGAATACAAATTTTTGTAGCTATTGATCAAATCATTAACTTCTTTCTCATGTTTGGGCTCAATATTAGCTGCTACCTCTCTTAATTCCTGTATGCACAAAAATGGACTTAAGTTTTCAACCTTGCTCGCGAGATGAAAAAATCTAAACAAATGAAAACGCAAACATAGACCTCTTCGTCGACAAGATGATCAATTTCAGAGAGCTTGCGAGCTGATTTTTTACTAGAAGAGACGACTTCTTTAGCAAGGAAATAATTTCTGGAGAAGCCAAATTCCTCTTCCTCAATCTCATCTGCATCCATTTTCTCCTACTCAAAACACACTAAGGGGTGCATCCAGTTACAAAGTACAATAGTCAGAGAAATGCCAAAGTTGCAGCAGTATTTTGTTGTTTTTCGAATTCCTCCGGTCCATTTTATTTGATCACTTTTCTTTTTTAAAAGTCAAATAATGTAAACTTTGACCAATATTTTGAGATATATTTCTTCACCATATTAATATGACAAGAATTGCAACTTGTAGTACTTGTAGTTTTTTAATATCTAAATTATAATTTTAAAATATTGACTAAATTTAGTTCAATTTGAATCCGAAAATTGGTCAACTTGACTCTCGAAAAGTGAAAAACATCAAATAAAGTGGACCGGAAGGAGTATGTAGAAACAAGAACCACACTCCCTAATCTAACATTAACTAACAAAAGTTGTATATCTTATTTCTTAATGGTAGTATTATATAGTAGTTCAAAAAAGAATTGAGTTCATTCTACCAATATAGTAGCCCCTTTTTTATTTCAAGCAATTCACTAAAATAGTAGTACCTGTGACTTGCGATTTTCCAGCAATTCAATTGTTGGGTGTTTTGTTATGTATATTCAAGATTGGGTAAAATGTTGAGCTAGGTTATAAGTTTTAATTGATGAATAGGGAGTATGTTTTAAGTGGGATGGGTCTCGGGTATGGGTAAATATCGGGGATGGGGTTATATGGGTTAGTTTTTAAGATTTATGTTTTTTTCAGGTCAAATTTGTAAGAACCATTCATTAGGTTAATTTTCTTCTCAGCTAAATTAATGGGGTTTGAGTTGTATATAGTTTGACCAGAAAATAGAAAACACTGTCAACATAAATATGCATTGTATCTAAAAAAGAAATAAAAAGAATAAAACTCTATCATATTATGGCTAGAAATTTTTATTTGGTTAAAATGAAGGGCTATTTACAAATATATACAACTCCAAAATACCAATATTTTTTTTTACACATTATATACAAAACCAACAAAACTAACAAATTAGGATTCCTCCTTCTTCATACTGCCTCCTCCCACTGGCTACCACCCCAAGGCGGCGGCGGCGCCTAGTCGCTGCCGGTAGCAGCCAATTTTTTTTTTTTTTTTTTTTTTTTGAATCTAAAAAATGAAATACACATAAAAACATTGATTTCTCTTTGAAAATACACTTGCGACATACATACAAACAAAAAATACATGTAAATACACAAAAATAATATATTTTTCATACACCAGACACACACATACATACAACGATCTATAGATCTACAAATTAAATACACAAATTTATGTATGTCACACATATACTTGACATATATACAAAAACACATAAAAAAATTACAAATGCATAATCAAATATACAAATTCATACAGTAATATATATGTTCATACACTTGCGTGCTTGAAATAAATACATGTATATACACGAACATACATATACATACACTTGTAGAAGAACTAACCATACACTTTCTTCCACCTTCAAACCACCATTAACAACCACTGTAATCACCAAAAATATGGAGATACATGAAAATACAAAGAGATATATGTATGTATGAGTTCTTTTAAAAAAAAAAAAGAAGAAGAAGAAGTTGAAGAAGCAAATTTGAACCATCAGCTTCAACGAGCTCAGATCTGTAGTAGCAGCGCCGCCGCCGTGGTTCACGGGCACTAGATCACCAGAAATAAGGTGGCGGCGGGTAGGGGTGGGTGGAAGGGTGGATGAAGGAGGGAGAGAGAGAGAGAGAGGGGGGAAGATAGGGTTTTGTTTTGGGAAGAATGGAAGTGAAAAATAGTATATATAGGGTAATAAATTGAAAAATATTGGTATATTTATAAATGTTTGAAAATGTCAGTATATTTTGTAATTTTAGGGTTGTTAAAACAAGCTAAGTGGCTTGTTTTCATTGTTTAGGTGGATGTTTGAGGGGCCCTCTGATTCTTTCAAAGCCCTGGTTGACATGGCAGCAGTTCACTCTTGTGTTGTTTGTGTATCTTCTTAGCAACACGTATCAGGGAGAAAGAAGAGCAGAGTCCAAAATTTACAAACCGTCCCTGTAAATGTACCAGAGGTTCAGAGACCGTCTATCATGTATATGTACGTGAAAGAGGGAGGTTTGATATGTAGTCCATTTTCTTAAGGTATTTTTGATCTTCCATATTCTTAACCACATTTTCTGAATATGTTCCTGTGTCAAATTTTGGTCTCTTTCCCATTTATCCCATCTATTCTGCGATGATGGAAAGCAATAATTGAGAAATTTTCTCCAAAAGTATCTTATGTGTATACGCGAAAGCAGGAATATCTCATCTATTCTGAAAATCTTTTTTTTGCTCAAGGGGGAGGAGTTCTGTTTTCCTTCTGTACTGGTGGTGGGATTTTTTTTTTTTTTTTGGGTGGGGAGGAGGGGGATGGTTTTGTCTATACTAACAATTCTAAGACCAATAACTTATCCTTTTCCATGAAGATTGATGACTAAAGTTACAGTTAAGCTGTTCTTATGTTTAATACGTAGAGTATAATCAAATTATTTACCAGTATTGGGATGAATTTTATCCAAAAGGAGTGCAATGTATAACTTAGCACAACTAGTTTGGGCCCATAGTGATCAAACCATTTGAGTTAACTATATACTGTGCTTTTACTATGAATGTTTGGCTGAGAGGCCGTGGTCAATGAAGTTATAAAGTAGTTTTTTTTTTTAATAATGGTAACATATTGTTGATAGTTATTATAGAATTATCCTTTTCCTTATTGTATTGTAATTAGTTAGATTTTCTTGTTTAGTCCTAGGACTCATTGTATAAATATACCTCATCATAGGTTGTAATATTCATTCAGAAATAATAGAAGAATTTTCCTTCTCTCTGAAAATCTTCATGGTATCAGAGCTCGCTACCTTTTGTAGCCTAGGGTTTCACGTGTCACTCTAAGAGGTCAAGTTTTTCTTCCTCCGGTGGCTGTCCGCTTAAAATTAAATTTTTCGTTGGTTTCTGAAAAAACTAAAAGTACCAAAACCTTCCCCTTCCACCGGCGACCAAACCCCAGAAAATCCCTGCCGGAAAATCCAACTCACGCGCTCTCACGCGCCACCGGAAAGTGCAGCACCGGCGACCACGCGCCGGCACGTGAGGGCAGCTTCGGCGAGTTTTTTCCAGTTTTTTTTTTGGGTTCAGATCGCGGGACTTTTCCGAGCCTACCCATCCAAGTTTATTAATTTTCCGGCGAGATTTTTCAGATCTGTCACTATTTTTCAGATTTGGTCACTGTTTTTCAGATTTGGTCACTGTTGTTTTCAGACCTGGTCACCTTTTTTCAGATCCGTTCATAGATAGTTTTTTTGTGCCAATTTTCTTGGTTGATAATTGACTTATGGGAGACGCAAAGATTGTAGACACAAAAATGGTAGACAATACCTCTATTTCACAAATAAGTGTAGTGAAATTGGACGGGGCTGCTACCTATCTTGCTTGGTCAAGATCTTGCTTGCTTTTTATTAAGTCTAGAAAGCTACTTGGTTATATTACTAGAGAAAAGAAAGCACCTGCTGTTACTAATGCTACCTATAGTCAGTGGGACTCTGATAATTCCTTGGTAATGACATGGCTTTTGAATACTATGAATCCCAGAATTTCCAAACAGTATTTATTACTTGATACTGCTGAAAAAATTTGGAATTCAACTAAGCGTACCTACTCTCGCAAGGGGAATGATGCACAGATTTTTGAAATCAGGAATAAAATTCATGCTACAAAGCAAGGTGAGTTGACTATCACTGATTATTATTCTGAGTTGAGTGGCCTATGGCAAGAGATCGACTACTATCAGGATATCCAAGCAAAGTGTACTGATGATGCAGTTCTATTCCGAAAATTGGTTGAAAAAGACAGGGTTTATGATTTCTTGGCTGGTTTGAATCAAGAATATGATCAGATCAGGGCTCAGGTTCTCAGCAGAGATCCTTTTCCTTCTCTTGAGGATGCATATTCTTATGTCCAACAGGAAGAGAGTCGGCGAGGGGTGATGCTTTATTCTGCACCAATCGAGAAGTCTGGGTTAGCTGTCTCTCAAGAGCAACCAAGGGCATCGACTTCTAATAAGGATCACCTGTATTGTGATCATTGTGGCATCTACAAGCATACTAGGGAGACGTGTTGGAAACTGAAACGTAAATCAGGTAGAGGTCGTGGAGGAAAACAAGCAGGTCCACCAAGGGGTCAAGCTAATGTTGCTGAAAATATGGAGACATCTAAGGATACGAGTTCTGGAGAATCATTGTCCTCGGCTGAAATTCTATACCTTCGTCGACTTCTATCCAAACTTGACTCTCCATCTGCGGCAACATCCAATCATGTGCAATCAGGTAATGCCTTTACTGCACATCTAAATTCTTGGATTATTGATTCTGATGCGAATAGACACATGACAGGCTCCTCTAAAAGCTTTCAAAGCTACTCTCCATGTCTCAAAAAGGATTATGTCAGAATAGCTAATGGGTCTTTAACTCCTATCTCTGGAACAGGTTCTATTGTCTGTACACCCAATATTACATTATCATCCGTTCTCCATGTACTTGAGTTTCCTGTCAATTTGTTATCTATTAGTTCCATCACCAAAGACCTAAACTGTAAAATCGAATTCTTCCCTGATCATTATATTTTTCAGGATCTTCAAACAGGGAAGAGGATTGGCAGTGGTAGATTGCATGATGGCTTATACATGATTGATGAAAGTAGAGACTCTGGTAAAGCATTTTTTGGAGGAAATAAGGCTGTCAACCAAGAAATAGTTCAGTGGCATAGGCGGTTGGGGCACCCATCTTTTTTTGTGTTAAAGAAGTTATATCCTAGTTTGTTTTCAAAGACTGAGTTTGAATCTTTGGTTTGTGATGCTTGTGAATTTGCCAAGCATACAAGAAACTCTTATCCTTTGAGTGATAATAAAAGTACAATTCCTTTTACGACTATTCATTCTGATGTATGGGGTCCTACTCAAACAACTTCTTTGTCTGGAAGTCGATGGTTTGTTACTTTTATTGATTGTTGTACTAGGATAACTTGGGTGTATTTATTAAAGGCCAAAAGTGAAGTATTTTCATGCTTTCAATTGTTTCATAAACTGATTTGTACTCAATTTGAGGGTAAGATAAAAATCTTGCGAACTGATAATGGCACAGAATATATGGACAAAAGGTTTGGGTCTTATTTAGAGTCTTATGGGATAATCCATCAAACTAGTTGTCCTTACACTAGTGCGCAAAATGGGGTTGCTGAAAGAAAGAATAGGCATTTGTTAGAAGTGGCACGATCTCTTATGTTCACAATGAATCTTCCAAAACCTTACTGGGGGGGATGCTGTACTTGTAGCTGCCTATCTTATCAATAGAATGCCACTTAAAACCCTGAATTTTCAAAGTCCTCTAGAAGCTCTAAAGGGAAAAATGAATATACTGTTTCTCCGAGGGTGTTTGGGTGTGTTTGTTTTGTTCACACTAGAAATTCTGGGAAACTTGATCCTAAAGCTCTTAAATGTGTGTTTATTGGGTATTCCCCAACCCAAAAAGGTACAAATGCTATCATCCTCCCACTAGGAGAACCTTTGTCAGTATGGATGTTACCTTTCGGGAATGGGAGCCCTATTTTAGTATTACACCATCACCTCTTCAGGGGGAGAGTAATAAGGAGGAAGAGATGATTCTTCCCAGCTATAGTATTGATCCTGTTGAGGTTGATACCACAGATAGAGTTCAGGGGGAGACTGTTGAGGGGGAGATAATTGATGGGGAGACTGTTGGGCGTTTACATGGGCTTTTGGATGTACCTGGTTTGAAAACTTACCCGAGGAAAAAGAAAGCAGCTGAAGAAGCAGAAGAAGCCATCATGCAATCTGCCGAAGCTGAATCATCTTCTACTGGTGAGTTACCTACTTTTCCTAATGAGTTAGATTTGCCTGTTGCTCACAGAAAAGGTGTCAGAACTTGCACTACCAAACATCCCTTATCTAATTTTGTCTCCTTTGATTCCTTATCTCCATCCTATAGAGCTTTTGTCTTGTCTATTTCTTCTGTGTCTATTCCCCAGAATTGGAGGAAAGCGTTTGCAGATCCTAAATGGAAGCAGGCTATGATTGAAGAAATGAAGGCTTTGTCAAAAAATAACACCTGGGAACTTGTCACTAAACCACCGGCCAAGACATTCATAAACGCTATTCAAACAAGGCTAACAAAGCCAAACAATAGAAAGGAGTCATTCAACATTCGTTCAAGTTTTACAATATTCAAACAAACTAAACAAACAGTTTAAAGTTCAACTTTCACTACTAATGGCTAGAAGCCGAACTAGACCCGTCATCAGACTGAGATGGTGAATGGTGGCGATGTCTGCTCTTGCTCTTTCCCTTTCCCGAGCTATCACGCTTTCCTTTGCCTTTTTTCTGGTTCCTGAGGAGCTCTTGCATCATTTCTTGCATTTCTCTCTGATGCGCCTCCTGTGATGCGCGCATCATTTCATGCACTTCTCTCTGATGAGCCTCCTGTGCTAAGCGCATAGCTTCATTTTGTCTTCTCAGTTCTTCGATCTCCGCTTGTATCCGAGTCATTTCTGGAGCGGGAGCAGAGCTTGGAGGAGCACTTGAACACGAGCCCAAATAGTTCGATTTATGCTTGGCAGATGAATACAGAGTTCCAATGCCATAAGCTGACCCCTTCTTCGCCCCTCCGACCTCTTCCAACCATAAGTTGGTTTCTTGCTCGAGCGTTAGTGGTACTGGGGTACTGCTTCCGCATTCAGATTGCTGAGACGCGGTCCAGTCCTCAAAGGCCTTTGTAGCTTTTTCCTGAAAAACATAAATATATCAACGGTACAACTATGAAGTTTTAAACTTGAAGGATTGACGCGACTTTAGTTTAAATTTAAGTACTTACCCAGGCCTCTTGTGCTCGGGGCTCGACCCATGTTTCTCCGCCCTTTTTATCTTTCTTTATATGGCGGATCTTGTGCATTTCGGAGAGTGGAATAGTCCGATTTTGTTGCTTTTCCTACAAATTAAAGAAGAGAACAAGTTAGATAGAAAATAAACTATTATAGTAATTCTTATAAATTAAATTACTTTACCAAGCGCATCTTCTGCGTCGCAGCGCTAACTGCGCCACCGGTATGCAGTGATCCACCCTTAGTAGATGCCCGAGCTTTCTTCCCTTGTTCGCTCTTGGCTTGAAATTCGGGAGTATCTCAATACTGCTGCAGCTCTCTCCATTGATGATCATAGAGGAAGCCGGGCATTGTCCCTCTTTTGCGCGCACCATACATTGCGTTCTTGTACAATTCCGCGCATTTCTTATGGAAGTTAGAACGGATTTTATAGTCCAGAGCCGGATGCCACTTACACTGAACCTGCAAGCCATTCATCAAAATATTTTATTTAAACATAATCATTAAGAAAACATGCTATCAATGGAAAACCGTATGCATATTTATCACCTCAAAAGCTTGCATTATCTGTTGCTTTACTTGAGGTGGCACAGCGCCCCAGGTTGGCCATGATTCCTTCCATTGAGATTTCATGCATTTCGTCAGTATAGGAGTAGCATCAGTGTTGGGGCAAAAGCTACGTAAAAAAACAGACGGGTTAATAGAAATACTAATATTTAAAAGCTTACTGCTAAATAGATAAGAACTTCATAAATGCTATACTTACCTCTTATCCCCCTCGGGATAAATAATCAAACGCCCGTCTTCCCAAGTGCCAGGCTCACCGATGTAATATGGCGATCTGGGATCATAGTAAGGAATCTCCTGCTGTACCGAAGGGCAGGTAGGGCTAGATGGGTCGGAAGGCGGCTGAGTCGACCCAGACGTACTAGTGGACTGTGTGGGATCGCCTAGTCCGGGGACGCCCTGGGATGGACCGTCCTGGCTCTCAGTCATGTCATAACTACTGAAGTGATGCCTCCAACCAGGATGGCTCTGAGGCATGCCAGGTGGCATGAAAAAACCGGGACTGTATCCGGCAGGTGCTCCTGTGGGAAGCGAATGCGGCACCCTGGACATGCCCGGCGGCCTGAAAAAATCCGGACTGTTTGCTGCTGGTGCTCCGGTGGGAAGGTGATGCGGCACCTGAGAGGTAGGAGTTTCCTGTGCCGGCTCACCTGAAGGCTCACCTACCTTTCCTTTCCCCTTCCTTCTTGCAAACACCCGAGGGGGAGGAGTCTCCTGCTGTGCCGGCTCACGTGAAGGCTCAGCTGCCTGTTTAGGCCCCTTCTTTCTTGAAAATACATTCTTCATTCCTGTTGACACATTCATTGCAAAAAAATTAGACGGGTTAAATAGATTAAATAAACACATTCATTGCACAAAAAAATAGGCGGGTTAAATAGATTAAATACACACATTCATTGAAAAAAAATAGTCCAGTTAAATAGATTAAATACACACATTCATCCTAAAAAAAAAATAAGAATACAAATATCTTCTTATGTTTATAATTATATAATTACATTAAACTAGCCTATTAAAAAAACAAAAGTTACTAATAACAAAGAAACAATATTATCTAATAACACCAAAGAAACAATATTATCTAATAACACCATATTAATTAATATTATCAAAGCAATTCAAACAAACAAAAGCTTATTCGTTTTAGGCATAACATGTTCATCTTCTCAACAATACCAAGGCAACAACACATTGCAAACAACACTACCAAACAATACCAACAAATACAACAACCCCAAACAACACAAACCTAACTTTGTAATAGCGAACAACACCAAACAAGTTGTTCAACATCAACAATTACTACAATAAGCTTTGCTAACTAATAATTAACTAAATATTCAACATTAAATATGCAAAGTTAAAAAATAATTAAAAAGTTAATTAAATTCGGAATAAATAAAAAAAAAATACCTAAACGTTGATTTATGCTCCTATAGCACCTACAATTGATTCCCCACTGGTTATATGCTTCAAAACTACAAAAAAATTGAGTTAAAAAGTTAGGGTTCAAGTTTTACAAAGTAATAAAAGTAACCCTAAAATTAAGAATTTACCTTGAATTTGTTGTTATGGGTAGTGATTAGGAGGGTAGATTGTGTTTAAGTGTTGATTTTGGGGGTGTGTTATGGTGGATTTCGTGTATGGGGGTTGGGGAGGGTTTAAAAGAGAGTGAAATGTTTTTGGGGAAGAAGAAGTGAGCTCTTGGAGGTGGTCTGCCCGACTTAATAACGGGCCGGTCGACCGCTTAGGCGACCGAAATTCGGTCGACCGGCCCAACTTTATGTTTAGCCTATCGACCGAAATTCGGTCGAACCACAATTTCGACCGAATTTCGGTCGAACACTTGTGATAGTCACAGGTGTTCGACCGAAATTCGGTCGAAATTGTGGTTCGACCGAATTTCGGTCGATATGTGGTAGTCGATTTTTCCCTGTTTTTTAGTAGTGAGGAGACATTTGCTCCAGTTGCAAAAATGAACACCATAAGAATCCTTTTGTCTTGTGCAGCTAATCTGGATTGGGACTTACAGCAGTTTGATGTAAAGAATGTATATCTTCATGGAGATTTAAAAGAAGAAGTGTATATGGAGATCCCTCCCGGATTTAATACTGAACAGAGTCGAGGAAAGGTGTGCAAACTGAAGAAAGCCTTGTACGGGTTGAAGCAATCGCCTAGAGCGTGGTTTGACAGATTCCGCAAAGCTATGATATCCTTTGGCTACAGACAAAGTAATGCTGATCATACCCTCTTCATAAGGCATAAAAAGGGTAAACTCACTCTTCTCATAGTTTATGTTGATGACATTGTAATGACAGGAGATGACAAAGAGGAGATGACCCGATTGAAGAAGCTGTTGGCAAAGGAATTTGAAATCAAGGATCTAGGAAAACTCCAATACTTCTTGGGAATCGAGGTGGCTAGATCAAATAAAGGGATCTTTATTTCTCAAAGGAAGTATATTATGGATCTCTTGAAAGAAACTGGTGTGCTAGGTTGTAAGCCAGCTGAATCGCCCATTGAATTAATCACAAGTTACAAGCAGGGATTGGAGAGTCAGTTGACAAAGGGAGATATCAGAGGTTGGTTGGAAGACTTATTTATCTCTCTCACACTAGATCAGACATAGCCTATCCAGTTAGTTTGGTTAGTCAGTATATGCATGATCCCCGAGATCCTCATATGCAAGTTGTCTTCCACATCTTACGATATCTGAAGTCTGCTCCAGGGAGAGGATTGCTTTTCTCTAAGCATGGTGACCTCCTAATAGAAGCCTTTACAGACGCAGATTGGGCTGGATCTTTAGATGATAGAAGATCTTCCACTGGCTACTGTACTTTTGTAAGAGGGAACTTAGTTACTTGGAGAAGTAAGAAGCAAAGTGTTGTTGCTAGATCCAGTGCTGAAGCTGAATATAGAGCTATGGCCCAAGGGGTTTGTGAACTTCTTTGGCTACGAAGGTTACTGAAGGAATTGAGAATGTTTGGAAAATGGAAACTTTCCTTGTATTGTGATAACAAGGCTGCAATCAGTATTGCCCAAAATCCTGTCCAGCATGATCGAACAAAGCATGTGGAGATTGATCGACACTTCATTAAAGAAAAGGTTGCTAATGGTACCTTGAATTTGTTGTATGTTCCATCAGAACAGCAACTGGCAGATGTGCTCACAAAAGGTCTCAGCAAAAAGGATTTTCATACTTTGGTTTGCAAGTTGGGCATGCGCAACATCTTTGCACCAACTTGAGGGGGAGTGTTGATAGTTATTATAGAATTATCCTTTTCCTTATTGTATTGTAATTAGTTATATTTTTTTGTTTAGTCCTATGACTAATTGTATAAATATACCTCCCCATAGGTTTTGCTAGCAGATTGTTTAGTCCTGGGAAATTGCAGTGACATACATACCTGGACTTGCTTTTTGCTAGCAGATGGTTCTAGCTCATCAATTGTAGTTTGCGCAAAAACTCTTTTGAGGGGATTTAGCACTGTTTTTGTTTGAATATTTGTCATTTCTTATATAAATCCATTTTGAATGTCTTAGATAATAGTATTAAGAGTGCTCATGCATTGGCTCATGCTGCAACTGTTAATCTTTGGTTCATACTTTTACTTTTTATTATGGTGAGACTTGAGAGGGCTGTGGAATGTAGTAAACCTTTTTCAGTCATCTCAACGAAATTAGATAAATTCTTATCATGGATTTTATGGTAATATCACAGTAGTGACTAAAATTTATTTTACATTATCAACTTTGTAGTTATACTGAGGGGATTAATGGGATTGTTAGTAAAATAATTACGACTGAAATTTAACAGCTCTCATGAAAAAAGTGTTTGTTTTCTATCAAAGAAGAATGTATTGATGGATTTTTAGCTGTTAAAAAAGGATCCTTTTTACGCTACATTTCCACTTCCAGTATAAAGCTGTCATTTAAAAGGGCAGCCCGGTGCACAAAACATCCTGTGCAAGGTTCGGGGAAAGACCGCACCCCAAAAGAGTGTAATGTACGCAGTCTAGTTTGATGCAAGTCATTTATCCAGACAACAAAGAAAAGGCAAACTAATCGACCGAAATGATGTGGTATAATCAAATTATAATGTGTTAACTTCAGTCAGGATCTGCTTCCTACATTTTGCTAATGGACTAACTGCCTATCTTTAGTACCTTCATATTCCAGTAAGTTATAGTCAGCTAGTGAGTGCCAAACTCTGGGTTAACTGGACACAAGAAAGTGAAATGTGGCTGGATTAGTAGGTTAAGATTGTCAAACAAGTACATATGATTACAGTGGAAGTACCCAAAGTTGAAAATATTTATACAAAACACAAACAAACACAGATATGTACATGGTCTAACTGTCCTCCTGGTGAATAGACGATCAAGAGATCAATTTTTTCCCAATCACTATTGACAAGAGAAACTCAAATTCACCAATAAAATAACATCCCAACAAGAAAATAAACAATCTTCCACCTTGGGTATCTCGAACAATTCCATTTTCAAGTCCTATCAGTTAGCTCCTGAAACATGAAAAACTAAAGCTGTAAGTTAACAAGTACTATAATTACTATAAATTTCACCAGTTCAAATGACTAGGATGAAAAGACTATATTTCATTAACATGAAGGTGCATATATATATATATATATATATATATATATATATATATATATAGCTTCCTTCAAAGTCACATACATTTACTCATAAAATATGTAAGTACCTCTAATATTGGCAAATACTTTGTCTTTGCAGAAATCAGATGTCTTTGTCTCATCTATTCTACATAAAGTTCCAACACATTTATCAACTTTGTGTGGCAAATTGTGAGATTTTTTCAAGCCTAAAAGCTCCTTCCAACGACTCATTCCCTTTCCCATTCTTGGAAAAATTTCATCATCAGCATCATCAACAAGGAGCTCATCTTTAAGTGTTGTAATCTTGTTGCAATTCTCCTTCAAGGGCAACAGTTTACCTTTGGAGAAAACTTCATCTGCAGATATCATGTTGTAGCCAGGGACTGAAAACTCGAAATCTGAGGACACTGGAGCTTCTTTGTAGCCATTGTCATGTCTCAAGGAGGGTTGTTGAGTGTCAACAAAATCATTAGAAAATGAGATTCTTGGACCCATTATTGTGTAGAGTCCTTGTTGATCATTGTTGTACATGTTTAGGCATGCCATGGGATAATCAAAGCAAATTTTCTCACCAAATTTTTAGCTTTCTCAGCCACTATATTTGACTTATGAGAACTCACATGCTGCTGGTCTTTATATAGATGGTCTCTTTTGTTCATCATGGTATCATAGACAAATTTACCCTATGGACAGTGGCGGACCCATGATTTTTATTAAAGGGTATCAAAATATAAGGGGACTCAACATATAGTATATATATACATTAATTTTTTTACCTATTTACGTGGTGTAACTTTCCCGCGAAGGAGTATCAGTTGGTACCCCTTTCCATAACCTAGGTCCACCCATGCCTATAGTGGTTGATGTTTGGCATTTTATGCCAATATTTCCTTAATATTTCCGCATGTTTGAGCTTGTTATTCGCTCATTTTGTAGTTTATGGATGTGGTTTTACACTAATTTTATGTCGTGTGTATGTAGGTTGTTACGCAGTGTAATTGGAGCTTTAAAGAGCATGATTGAGCAAGAAAAGATTGGATTTTGATTGGGGATTGGATCGAGCACACGAAGGCACGACACGAGCGAGCAAAGGAGCGAGAAAACACAAAAATTAGCCTGGCGCTGCAGGGGGCGCCCCGCGCCCCCCACCGCGCCCAGCCTCTTGCGCGTTTTTCCATGCGGCGCGGGCTTGTAGCGGCCAACTTTTGACGTCTTCTGTCCAACCTCACGCGTTCCGAGGCGCGGGGCGCCCGTTATAGCGCCCCTTGTGCGCGTTTTTATGTCCTATTTCGTCTAGGCTTGGGTCTAACTTATTACTAGGTGTTTGTAAACTCTATAAATAGTCTTTTACTTAGTTTTTCATGGGAGTTCAGACTTTGGAGCAAGTTTTGGAGGAGAGGGGAGGAGCCCTAGATGTCTTCTACACAAGTTCTTTCTCTCTTTCTCTTATTCTTCTCTTTAATTCTATAGTTTGTTCGTTCTAGGGTTAGAGTAAATACATGAAGGTTGATGTTTGAAAGTTGATTTCTTCCTATTGATTTACCATTATAGATTGTTTATTCTTTCTTGATCATAATTGTTTGATTATAACGGCCGTATAATTGAACACTATCTACGGTTCTTAGATTGAACTCGACAGAGGGAATTTATGAACGCAAATAAGAAAGAATAGAACTAGTTTGTGAACCCGGGCATCGGGGAACCAATTTGCGAGTAGGATAGACATATACTTGCTTGCCTAGTTTAACTCATTACAGGATCGTTAATGCGTGCACGTGATTTAACCCATAGACATATAGGGATTGGAGTAGCATGCATAGACCGTGAAGAATCGAAAGGTTTTCACGGGTACAATTAACCTGTTAGTTAGCAATCTAGGAAATCAAGAAGTAGAATCAACTGGAAAACTCAACTGGATTGTTTGTAACTCTGACCCTGGACCGTTTCTCCATTATTGATAACAACCCATAAATTGCTCTATTACTTGACTTCAGTTAATTGTTTTAATTATTGTTTTAGTTAGTAAAATCTCAACCATTGGAAAAGATCCCTGAATAGTTTTTAAGAAATTGTTTGCTAAGATTCAGTCTGAATAGTCCTCGTGGGAACGATACTCTACTTATCACTTTATTACTTGTCGACCACGTATACTTGCGTGTGCGTTTGGGAGCAACAAGTTTTTGGCGCCGTTGCCGGGGACTAAACAATTGACTGATTTCTTTTTGAACAATTACTTATTATCTATTCAGGTTTAATTTAGTTTAGTTTATTAGTGTTACTTGTCATCATGGCATCTTTTAATGAAAATTGGTCGAATGATGGTTGCTCAAATTTTGATGATTCTTGTCTGCTTTGCGGAGGAACCCACTTGTGGGAAAATTGTCCAACTCTTTCAACCCTGCGGGACTGGTTATGTGAATTTTCTACCACCTTTGATTGGAATTTTTGTAAATTGTGTGGTGGTCGGTGGAATGATTGTCCTAAGTGTCATGCTCCTTCCCCCAATAATTTTTGTGATGATTCTAATGATGTTTGTGAGTTTGACAGGAGCGATAAAGTGCAGGTTGTTAGCGAAACTTGGCTAATGGAGCAAGCCAAACTCTTAGAGGCTTATGGGGATTTTAGGAGTGAACTTACAAATATGACGAGGCAATTTATGGAAGAAAGGGTTGTGCTCAGGCAAGAGATTGACGAATTTGGCTTGACTATTCACGACTTGGAGGAGAATTTGAGTGATATGGTTGAGGTGTCTGAAGCTCAATTATCAGTTGTCGTGCTTAGTAGATTTGAGATAGAAGAGCTTAGAAGCCAATTTGAGGAGCAAAAAGTGGAATTACTACCACTCGACCAAATATTAGTTGATGATGCCAAGGTTGAAAAAATTACATTAGAGTTAAGTGAGGAAAAAGAAAACATCATATTTGCGGACTCTATTGTTTGTGCAAGTGAGGGTGTCAAAAGTAATGCAATTTTAGAATTGAAGCGCATTGGACCTCATTCCAATCATTTTTCAACATTGTGTTTGGATGGTGACATGAAAATTGAGCCACCCGAGCCTATGAAGAAACCAAAGGAGGAGGAACAAGGTGCTTATATTTTAAAGTTTGTGATGCCGAGGAGACAAAATGACATCCCTCATTTAAAGGCCAAGAAGTGCAAAATGCGACAATGGTTACTTGGTCCTTTTGTATTTTTGCCACCACCCCAATACCATAGTTGTAAACTTGAGGCAAAGTTGGGGATTCAATTCATAAGTTCAAGGTGGAGGAAAAAGTGATGAAGTTGTCTTCGTCGTGCCGCGACATTAAATCAAGCGCTTCTTGGGAGGCAACCCAATTTGTTTGCTTTACTTTTATTTATTTTTAGTATTATTTTTATGGTTGTATATTACTTTGGGTGATTCCTTGGATTGCAGGTTCATGTAATGTCGAGGCTAAGTGTGGGGTGTCCTCACCCCTGCCTAATATTGATGACCTGATGAGGGAAGTCTGAGTACCTCATACTATTTGGAAGCTTGGAGGATGCTAGCACCAAGGACTAGATCTTCAGGGAAGTTTTCTTTACCTTGCACTTTCTTATTTTTAGCACTGAGGACATTGCTTAATTTAAGTGTGGGGTGGGGAACTACCCTTTATCTATTTTTGAGGTTAAGGATGCATGTACCTTAGGATTTTTTTTTCTTTTGTCACTTGACTTTGTTTTTAGTTGTTTCTTGCTTTAATATATGAAAAAATTAAAAAAAATTATTAGAAAACCAATGAAAAAAAATTCCAAAAAGATTTTCTTTTTAGTCTTTGTTAGTGGTACATGTCATCCACCCCGTGGTTTTTCTTATGACCTCGGTTCTTTTCCACGGGGAGGCCTTTGAACCGGGTAGTTTTTTATTTTTAGGATTAGGATAGTTAGTTGTAGATGGCCTTAGACGAAAGAATAGGTGAAATGCTAGGTGCCTTTGATTTGTTTGATACCGGTGGACTTGGACTTGATTGCATGTGCTATTTGTGGTGTCCTTGGGTTTTAATTGAGATGCATGCCTAGAAAAAATGGAACAACCCCCTTGAGATGCTTGAGTCCACTTGCTTGACTTTGTTGTGAACTTTTGTGCATTAGTGCTTAATTTTCCACAAGTTGCACTCTAGATGCTTGATTGAGAGTTGTTGATGGAACCTTTTTGTGTGGACCATGTGCAATGTGGATATGAGGCATGTTCTTGTTTGCTCCTTGTTTGCATATTAATGTCTAGAACTTGCCCCGTGTGTGTGCAAAGCGAAATCCTAGGTTTGCTCTAGTCGGGAAATGATACAAGGCCTTCTCTTGATTTGCCTACCCTTACATATACTCCTTGGACTTGATTGTTGTGATTTCTTTGACCCTTTTTGTTGGCACCCACACCCCGAGCCTACCCATTTGTTCTAAATTGTCTCTTTTGGCCCTTTACTCCTTAAGCACTTTAGTTAATATTGTGTTGTTACTTTGGAGTTGTGGTTGGAATTTGGGAGGTTCTTGAGTGGAGCTAATGAAGGGGAATAATTGTGAAAATTGTGAAGTAGTGAAAAGCATTGGCAAGGTTGGAAGTTAATGAAATTGAAAAAAATGAAATGAAAAGAAAAGAAAAAAAATAGCAAAGCTGAAAAGAAAAAATTGTGGAAAAGAAAAAAAAAGAGAAAAGAATATCCATCCTTGCTAGTGTGTGCTTAAAAGAAAAAATTGCTACTTGTTGAGAAGGTGTGTGTGTGAAAGTTGTTGATTGGGTGGCTTGTTGAGAATTGTGATGAATTAATTGTGATGTATTAAAGTGCTTAGGGAGGTAGTCACTATTACCATATGTATCCTACCCGCCCCGTAGCCTACATTACGACCTTAAAGTCCTAGTTAATCCCGATTGGAGTGAGCCTACATTAGTGGAGTCCTACACTACGGGCAAGCCTATGGTACGTTGTGTGTGACATGTGAGCCTTTCATGAGGGTGAGTGAATTCTTTCTATGCTAGTGTCCCCGTTCTATTCTTGATATTCATTGTTGTGTGTGATACTTGGGGGAAACTCTCTCTTGCTTCATTTTGGTGAGGGCACATGGGTTGCATGAAATAGGTGAAGTTGATGGCTTCTTGGTTGAGTAGATAGGTGTGATTTTGTGGGAGCATGGTTGCAATAAGTTGAGTTTGTGCATTTGAGCTATTTTGGGGTGGTTGTTCTTGTATTTTTGGTTTTGGTAAAATTTGTGGCATGTTGTGGATCCATAGTAGTCATGTGTGCATTGGTTCAATGGTCGGTATCAACCATAGTCATAGGCAGACCTGTTTTACCTAGGTTGGGGAGTTAGTTGTGACTTGCTCGAGGGCGAGCAAAGGTTCAAGTGTGGGGTGGTGATGTTTGGCATTTTATGCCAATATTTCCTTAATATTTCCGCATGTTTGAGCTTGTTATTCGCTCATTTTGTAGTTTATGGATGTGGTTTTACACTAATTTTATGTCGTGTGTATGTAGGTTGTTACGCAGTGTAATTGGAGCTTTAAAGAGCATGATTGAGCAAGAAAAGATTGGATTTTGATTGGGGATTGGATCGAGCACACGAAGGCACGACACGAGCGAGCAAAGGAGCGAGAAAACACAAAAATTAGCCTGGCGCTGCAGGGGGCGCCCCGCGCCCCCCACCGCGCCCAGCCTCTTGCGCGTTTTTCCATGCGGCGCGGGCTTGTAGCGGCCAACTTTTGACGTCTTCTGTCCAACCTCACGCGTTCCGAGGCGCGGGGCGCCCGTTATAGCGCCCCTTGTGCGCGTTTTTATGTCCTATTTCGTCTAGGCTTGGGTCTAACTTATTACTAGGTGTTTGTAAACTCTATAAATAGTCTTTTACTTAGTTTTTCATGGGAGTTCAGACTTTGGAGCAAGTTTTGGAGGAGAGGGGAGGAGCCCTAGATGTCTTCTACACAAGTTCTTTCTCTCTTTCTCTTATTCTTCTCTTTAATTCTATAGTTTGTTCGTTCTAGGGTTAGAGTAAATACATGAAGGTTGATGTTTGAAAGTTGATTTCTTCCTATTGATTTACCATTATAGATTGTTTATTCTTTCTTGATCATAATTGTTTGATTATAACGGCCGTATAATTGAACACTATCTACGGTTCTTAGATTGAACTCGACAGAGGGAATTTATGAACGCAAATAAGAAAGAATAGAACTAGTTTGTGAACCCGGGCATCGGGGAACCAATTTGCGAGTAGGATAGACATATACTTGCTTGCCTAGTTTAACTCATTACAGGATCGTTAATGCGTGCACGTGATTTAACCCATAGACATATAGGGATTGGAGTAGCATGCATAGACCGTGAAGAATCGAAAGGTTTTCACGGGTACAATTAACCTGTTAGTTAGCAATCTAGGAAATCAAGAAGTAGAATCAACTGGAAAACTCAACTGGATTGTTTGTAACTCTGACCCTGGACCGTTTCTCCATTATTGATAACAACCCATAAATTGCTCTATTACTTGACTTCAGTTAATTGTTTTAATTATTGTTTTAGTTAGTAAAATCTCAACCATTGGAAAAGATCCCTGAATAGTTTTTAAGAAATTGTTTGCTAAGATTCAGTCTGAATAGTCCTCGTGGGAACGATACTCTACTTATCACTTTATTACTTGTCGACCACGTATACTTGCGTGTGCGTTTGGGAGCAACAGTGGTACTGTTTTTAAACGTTGGACGCTTATGTTATATTATTCACGTTCGAATTATAAAAATCTAGACGTGCGAAAAGTGTTAGTGTTACATTAGTTGAGGATCAATTGTTGACTATCTCATAAATTAGCTTTTGAAATTGAGTTCGACTCAATGTCCCTTTTGTTATTAAGTTATACGCGTGATTTCACCATTAACGAATTTTTGAAAACAAAGTGTTATGTTAAAGGACAACGACCACATTACTGCATGGATAATATTGACAAGAATAAAAAGCTAATCAGATTTGTTGATATGTCACACAGGATATAAAATAATATTGTATTAATTTTTCTCTTTTTGCTTTACGAGTTGTTCAAACAACTAATTTAGCTTTAACTTAATCACACTGTAGCATGTGAGTACATTAAAATAAACCACATTGCATGTGTTATCTCCTCTGTCATAAGATAGCCCTCTATCTGCCACCATTCAATTATGAATGAAGAGATACGAATTTGTCACTTTATATATTAATATGACAGATATTGCATTGGATAAGACCAGCTAGTTCTCTATATAACCTACCCCTCCCTTTCACTTTACTTGTCATTTAACTCGATACAAATTAATTTCAAGAAATAAATAAAAAAATTTGAAACTCGTAAGCTAAAATAAGTTGTAAATAATTGTATAGCTATCTTTCTATATTTAGAAATGCGTTTTTAATAAGGCCATAAAAAATTGTACTCCATCCGATCCTTTTTAGTTGTAAGATTTTGCATTTATATATGGTTCAAAATATTTGTCAATTTAGAATATCAAGATAAAATTTATCATTTCTTTCCAATAATACCCCTATTATTAATTGTTCTTGAAAAATATATGTCATTAATAGGAAAATATTTATAAAATAGATAAAAGAGTAAATTAATAAAAATATTATGCTTATTTATGATTTCTTAAAGGGTGTAAAAAGTTAAATCTTATAACTAAAAAGGATCAGAAGGAGTATTACTCTTTTTAGAACAGATGAATTATTATTTTGTTGAATCTGCCATTGTTGTGGATCTAAGCTCAGTCTAGTTGAGCAGTAACTTGAAGAGGAAGGAATTTGGAGATGATTTGTAGAGAGAGAAATATTGGAAGTAGCTGTTCTCATTAACTGAATTAACAAACTCACTGTACAGATATATAAATTTCTAGTTTAGGTAGTTAGTAAGATTAAAGTATGGCTAACTACATCCTAAGCTTTGTCTATTTACATTTTGCGCCCTAACTACTTTAAGTGACTTCTTCAATACTCCCCCTCAAGCTGGAGGACATGAATATATTCTTTACTCCCAGCTTGGATAATAAGAACTCATGCTGCGTTCTTGGCAGTGCTTTAGTAAGTATATCTGCTGGCTGTTCCTTGGTTGAAATGTAGTTAGTCTGTATCATCCCCAACTGAATCTTCTCTCGTATAAAGTGACAATCAATTTCCACATGCTTAGTTCTTTCATGGAAGACAGGATTTGCAGCTATTTGCAGAGCTGACTTACTGTCACAGAACACATCAACTGGTGTATCAAATCTTATCCCAAGTTCTCTGTAGAGACCAAGTATCCATACCACTTCAGCAACAGCACTAGCCATGCTTCTGTATTCAGATTCAGCTGAGCTTCTAGCAACTGTTGTTTGCTTCTTAGCTTTCCAAGAAATTAGTGAACTTCCTGCCATTATCATAAAACCAGTCACAGATCTTCTGGAATTGGGGCATGCTGCCCAATCTGCATCACAGTACACTGTAAGCTTCTTTGACTTGTGGCTTGATAGCAACAGTCCCAAACCTGCTTGTCTCTTCACATATTTCACAACCTTTAGTGCAGCATCCATATGTGATTTCTTAGGCTGATACATGAATTGACTGAGGGTCCGCACTGCAAAAGAAATGTCAGGCCTGGTTACTGCTAAGTAGAGCAGCTTTCCAATTAATCTTCTATATTTTCCTGCATCCTCAAGTAACACATCCTCACTCTGACATCCAGCAACATCATCATACTCTTTTGTAGTCAACTTGACATTAGTGTCTAGAGGTGTGGTAGCAGGTTGTGCTGCACTCAGTCCTACTTCAGAGATAATCTCCAAGGCATACTTCCTCTGGTGCATGAGAATACCTTGTTTAGATCTTGCAAATTCTATGCCCAAGAAGAACTTTAATTCACCTAAGTCCTTGATCTTGAATGTGTTGTGTAGAGCTGCTTTAGTGCTTTCAATGAGAGCTAGATCACTCCCAGTAATTAAAAGATCATCTACATACACTAAGACAATCACTTGATGATGACCAACTCTTTTTGTGAATAAGGAGTAGTCTAGGTAGCTTTGTCTGAAACCAGATTTGATGAGAGCTTCTGTAAGCTTCACATTCCACTGTCTAGGAGCCTGTTTAAGGCCATATAGGGATTTAATAAGCCTACAAACTGGCTTCTCCCCCTGCTTAGGAAATCCCTGTGGCACAGAGAACCCCTGAGGTAAGGTCATATACACCTCCTCATATAAATCACCCTGAAGGAAGGCATTGTACACGTCCATTTGATGAACATGCCAATTTTCAGCAACTGCTAAAGCCAGAACAGCTCGCACTGTGACCATTTTAACCACAGGAGAGAAGGTTTCTTGATAATCCAGGCCTTCTTTCTGATTGTAGCCTTTGGCTACAAGTCTGGCTTTGAACCTCTCAACTGAGCCATCTGACTTGTACTTGATTCTGAATACCCATTTACAACCAATAGCAGCCTTTCCTTTAGGTAATGAAACAACTTCCCATGTGTGATTGCTTTCCAGAGCATCAATTTCCAATTGCATGGCTTGCACCCACCTAGGGTCCTGCTTAGCTTCCTCAAATGAATGTGGTTCAGTTTCAAGAGATGCAGAGGCTATGAATTGCTGATAGGAAGGTGAAAGTGCCTCATAAGAGACATACTGATCAATAGAGTATAGAGGCTTAGAGGCTGCAGATGCATTCACAGCTGTGCTGACATAGTCCTTCAGCCAGATTGGAGCATTGCAGGTTCTAGAAGATTTTCTCAATGGTGGAGCTGAGTCAAGAGCATCATCAGGAACAGGAGCTGTAAGGGAAGCATCAGCTGATGCAGGGTCTGAAGGAAGAGGAGCATCAAAGGTCAGCATATCATCAGGAGCAATAGGTGAGCCTGGAATGTCAAAATCAGTGATATGGGGATCTAAGTCATCTGGAATGGCAGTGTCCAGGTGCAGATCACTAGGAGAGAATAATGTCCACTTCTTTGGTGGAGAATCCTTGAAAGGAAAGCAAGTTTCCTTGAAGCAAACATCTCTGCTGACAAGAAATTGATTATCTTGAAGTGAGAAAATGACATAACCCTTTTGATGTTGAGCATAGCCCATATGAACACCAGGAATGGATCTAGGCTGAAATTTATCACCCTTTGGCAGCATTTTTGCATAACACAAGCACCCTATAACCTTGAGATGAGTAAGAGAGGGCTGTTTCTTGTGAAACAATTCATATGGAGAGCAACCTTTGAGCACAGAAGAAGGCATCCTGTTGATGAGGTATGCTACACTAAGAATGCAATGACCCCAAAATTTTAAGGGTATACCAGCCTGAAATCTAATGGCCCTTGCAACTTCAAGAATGTGCCTGTGTTTTCTCTCAGCAACTCCATTTTGCTGTGGAGGGTAAACACAGGTTGTTTGATGGACAATTCCCAGAGTATTACACAGATTTGCACAGACACTGTTTAGAAATTCTGTACCATTATCAGTTCTAATTATTTTAACAGTAGTAGTGAACTGATTTTGTATTAGAGTAAAGAATTGTTTTAGGACAACTGGCACATCACTTTTCAATCTTAACAAGAAAACCCATAACATCCTAGAATGATCATCTACAACAGTGAGGAATGATCTATTTCCATCATATGTAGGGCACTTGTAGGGACCCCAAACATCAATATGTAGCAATTGAAATGGCTTATCTGATCTAGAAGTACTAATAGGAAAGGGGTTTCTAACTTGTTTAGCTAAAGGACAGACTGAACATGTGTGCAGTTCTTGCTGACAAGTAACAGTAGAAGTTCCTAATATTTCAGATAGAACTTTGGTTGAAGCATGGCCTAATCTCCTGTGCCATAATATCACCTCATCAGCAGCCTTATTCTGAGCAATCAATGAATGTATTCCACTGGTGGTGTTGCCTGTCTGCATATCACTTGAACTAGCTTTATTGAATGCAGTTGTGTTACCTCTACTCTGTGTTTGGATAGGAAGAAGATAGAGTCCATTGTGTTCTCTACCAATCTTCTTCACCTTCCCACTGTAGAGGTCCTGAAACACACAAAAGTTAGGAAAGAATGTCACTGAGCACTGCAGATCTTTGGTTATTTTGGATACTGACATTAGGTTGTACTTAAAGTCAGGTATGAGAAGCACATTTTTCAGTTCAGCTCCTTTTGACATGGTGCATGTACCAGTGTGCGTGACTGATGTAGTTTTACCATTGGGCAAGTGCACCATTCTATGACTAGGTGATGTAATGCCGGTCACATTTGTTAACATTTCAGGGTTTGGAGTCATATGATTTGTTGCTCCAGTATCTATTATCCACTCTTTCTTATTAGAATCAACAAGAAGAGCAGTGATAGTACCTGCTGCATTTACTGAGACACCATGTGACTTTTCCTGGTTGAGGAGATTCATTATTTGATTATACTGATCCTTTGTGAACCAAGTTCCCTTTTCTTGCATTTTTAAGCCTCTGTCATAGCCTGATCCTGCACTTGCACCTTCAGGTTCCACTTGATCTTCAACTGAGCCAAAGAGATTTGTACTGCCACAGTTTGCTGCTTGATAGCTTCCCTTTCTTTTAGGTTTGTAACCGCTGGGATAGCCTTTTACTGTGTAGCAATTTTCTGACAGGTGATTCTTTAGGCCACAGTATGAGCAGGGATTTGGAAAGAGTTTCTTTTGCCTCTGATAGGTGTTCTTCCTAGCAGTAAACATAGCTGTAGGGTCCAGTGCTTCAGGTATCATATTTGAAGTATTTCTTTGACTTTCAACTTGCATTACCATGGCATAGGCTTGGTTAATTGTAGGTACTGGTATAGTAATCAGTATTTGACTCCTAACTTGGTCATAGGTATCGTTCAGGCCCATTAGAAATTGCAGAAACTTTAACCCTTGGAGATGTTTAACAAATTCCTTAGATTTTGAGCATGAACAACTAGGAGGGGGTACTAGTGAATCAAATTCATCCCATAATTCTCTCAGCTTTGAGTAATATGTTGAAACAGAGTTAGTACCTTGTGTAAGGGTTGAAATCTGCTTGTGTACCTGGTAGATCCTTGAGATGTTGACTTTGTCAAATCTCTCTCTGAGGTCTTCCCAAACTACCCTAGCACTTGATGCATAGATGATTCCACTCAGCAGCTCTTTAGACACTGAACTCATGATCCATGACAGTACCACAGCATTGCATTTATCCCATTGGTGCGAGTACTTCTCAGCAAATTTCTCCTTGCTATAGGTACCATCCACAAACCCTAGCTTATCTTTTCCAAGTAGTGAAACGCGCATTGCCTTACTCCAAAGAGCATAGTTTTCTTCTCCAGTGAGCTGAACAGATATAAGTACAGATCCAGGAGTATCTGAAGCTCCTAAGTAAAGAGGATGATTGTGCGAGAGCTTGAGTGTATCTTCACCAAATTCATCAGTTGAGTTACTTGTTGTCATAGCTGAATTCATCAGTAGATTTGAAAATTTTATGTTGATTTAGGAGCTGGAAACCCTAGAATTTGCTTGATTTGCTTCAGAACTGAAATCCCCAATTTCTTCTTAATCTTCAAAAATTAACTTCTCTGTTTACACTGAGCTAATCATCCATGGCTCTGATACCATGTTGAATCTGCCATTGTTGTGGATCTAAGCTCAGTCTAGTTGAGCAGTAACTTGAAGAGGAAGGAATTTGGAGATGATTTGTAGAGAGAGAAATATTGGAAGTAGCTGTTCTCATTAACTGAATTAACAAACTCACTGTACAGATATATAAATTTCTAGTTTAGGTAGTTAGTAAGATTAAAGTATGGCTAACTACATCCTAAGCTTTGTCTATTTACATTTTGCGCCCTAACTACTTTAAGTGACTTCTTCAATATATTTAAACTCTGTAAATTCTTAATTGTCTTTTTTTTTTTGTTGACTATTTCCCATCCCAAAGATGAAGGTGGAGGAAACAAGGGAATATAATATGGATCTGTGTGGACTTTGAACAAATCACTTTTCCTCAACATTTCATGTACTTTTCTTTGTACAACATTTCATGTACTTGCTCCTACCAACAGTCCATAATAACTGTCAATGATAAATTCAAAGTTTGAAAGGCCTTATCCTTCCAAAAGATGAAAAATAAAATTAATTATGTAGCAGAACAATGTCTCATGTAGTTGGACAACTAAATACTAAGTTGTTTGCATTTAGTACACCAAGGCCTGTCTAGTGACAGCCAATGTTTCACTGCTGATTATTTTAAGCAGGGGCAGAAGTACTCCAAATATATACTATCAAAATATTTGATATTTAAAGAAGCAAATAGTTTTACTACTTCTCTTAAAACAATTTGCTCTTATTGTTTCAATTAGTGGAATGGTAATTAACTGAGATGCTTAAGGAAAAATAAAAGGTAATTTCTTAGATAAATATATTATGATTAAGGCTATTAAATGTATTCTTCTGGGATGTATAAATATATTAAAAGATAGATAACATGAATCAGAGAAATAAAGAGAACTTTCTAAACTAGGGGCGTAGCAAATGGTTTTAGTTTTCTTATTTTTTAAGGTTTTTCAATACTAATGTTTCTTTGATGTAGACAACTGCGGTAGCTGCTCAGTTCTGTTGGAAAATTGGATAAACCTGAGAATTAAATAACTTCACTACACAACAATATATAGTTTACATTTTTGTACCATAGTTTGGTTTATTTTGCAAGAAGGTATAAAAATTTGTACTAATAATACATCATTTGGTTTGAATTTAGAAACCTGCACTAATAATACCCGCATAAATTAATAAGAAAATCTATATATTATTTTGTACGGGATAGTTATGCAGGTATTAGCTATGCAGAAACTATTAAGGTGTTCTTTGATCACCTATATGAATTGAAAAAGGTCATAGTACTAATAAGATGAATTTGTGTTATAAAAAGTAGTTTTAACTAAATATAAAAAAGAAATTGCCCTCGTTGTAAACATTTACCATATTTTGCATCAATGATAATGTTGTTGATGAGATTGCAAACTTGAAAGCTCACCATAAAAGCTAATTGGTCTAAAGCATCATTCACTAATGAACATACTGATTACTGAGTGTCACTACTTCGTTATATCTTGCTCCAAAATCATCAAATTGCTAAGAATAGTGTGAAAAAGTGGTCAAAACAAGATGCAGAACATGGGAATTAAGCACAACGAAACACTGCCTTCAAAAAAAATTGGCAAGTTTAAGAACAAAGTCTTGATAAACTTTTCCTCTTATATGGCACAACACATGCTCTTGAAACTTGTTTAGATACTGAATTTCTCTTTAGTTAATGGTACTTGGAAAAGTTTCGGACAAATTAGATTATTATAGTTTAATGGATCTTTTCTATAAGGTCATTAGCTTATAATAACAATTTCCCATAGCTCATCAAACTGGAGTATTTATCTCTAGGCTTAACTGGCAACTTCCAAAGCACATGTGCTCATGATTCTTTCTTGTTTCAATTCTAACTGACCTACAAAAGAGGGAGACTGGTCAAAGTATTTGTCCCAAATTAGTTGACGCTTTAGCAATAACTATTTGTCCTAAATTAGTTGATACTTTAGGATTTCAAGACAAAAATTGTTAGTCTTTTCCAACTATACCCTTAATAATTAAAAGAATTCTTAACAAAATTTAATAGGCAAACATTAAATAGGGGCAACATAGTAAAATATACGCTCTATTTAATGGTTTTCTTAATGGACGTGAAAAAGCTAAAGGCGACAATTAATTTGGGACGGAGGGAGTATATAAGTATGTATAATAAAAGGTGAAAAAGATCCCAACTTCATGGCATATTTGACCACAATATCATGCTTGATTGAGTGCCCAAAAGGTGACTGATTCTTTTAGATACAATAAAGTGAGGGAAGTTTATGGAAACAACTCAAGAATATTTAAATTAGTAGTAGTTGGGCATTGAACTACGGGAACGTGTCTATCATCGTCTCCCATCTGGTGAACAAACTTTATCTTGTTACTTCTAATTAAACAAATTAAAGTTCAATCTTGCTATGAGTTAACTGTTCTTCAGCACGTTATGCAAAGTCAGATCAAATAAACAAAGTGGCAGATGACTTAGGCAGCTGAAATATGCCACGTCTATGCAACAACAACATACATAGTGTATCTCATAAGTGGAGTCCGGGGAGGGTGAGATCGATGTACGCAGACCTTATCGCTACCAAGATGGAGAAGTTGTTTCCGATAGACCTCGGTTAGGAAAGAAAACATATTAGAAAAATATGCCACGTCTATAGGGGAAGTAAATAGAGAGACAGATAACCTTTAAAATATGGATGGGAAATTGCAACACTTATTAGAAGAGTCACGTTTTGTCACAACTTTAATGATTAAATAACACATTAATATGGTTTACTCCTAGGCGAATTAATAATAATTGTGATTAGACTCTATTTATCTATCAATCTCGTTTATGAATACTATAATAGATAACATATATTCATTTTGCGAAGTCAGCTAAGCTACACAATATCCTAATCCCACTAGAAATTGCTTTACTTCATCCTTTTTAATGTAGAGTATAACTCTTCAAGCAGCTTAGGTTGCCATTTAGAAATTTAAATAAGTCCTGGGATGAAATGAGCTTGAATAAAGTGGTATTATAAAGATTCATGTGGTGCATCCAAACTATAATTTACAACTGAGACTTAGTTGATCAGTTGAAGATACACATACTTAGTTAAGACTTTGTTAGTAACACACTATTTGTTAGTACTGTATAAAACTACCAAACTGTGGTATTACGAATGTAGTATGGGATCTCCTTTTTATTTCCTTATGGGATTACACGGTATATGTTGTTGTTGTTGTATTATATTAGCTTATCAGCTAACACTACAGAAAAATAGGCAGTTCGCAGTGGTTTATTAGCAGCGGTTTTGACAACCGCTGCTAGACACCCCGTTTTGCAGCAGTTTTTATAATCGCACCTAATAGAACCAATAGCTACGGTTCCGGAAATTTTTTTGCAGCTGTTAAAGTGTAGTGACATTTAATGTTCATTTAGTGGTTATGAATGCGTTTTGCTGCACTTTGCTGAATCTCTTCTTTTTTGAAAACTTGACTTTAATACTAAAAAGAATCTTTTAAAATAAACTGTGAAATACTTTTTCATAAAAACGTTTATACCAAAATAATAAAAAATTTAAGAAAAATAGTTTTACATTGAAACAATTTTTCAATTTTAAAATTAAAAAATTTCTATATTTGTATTAAGAATAATTTTATATTTTAAAATTACCATTTTTTGCAAATTCAATATTTTTTGCGTTTCAATGGAAATGAGTTGGGTCATGAAAGGAATTATTATTTATTTCGTCATTGCAAGATAGGTTTACATTATTAAAGAGAGCAAAAGAAAACAAAGAAATGGAGAAAGAGTCAAAGCCAAAGAGTAGCGTCAGCTGAAGCATTTAACTTCATCCCACACCGGTTGCTAAGAGCAAGATTATGCACTTTATAATGAATTGTTGTACAGCAAACGTCAAATATCACATTAGGTCGCGAGAAGACTACACGTGTGCGAGGGCTACACGTGTAACTAATCGTGCATAGTTGGGCCTGGAGCACAAGTTACTGTCTTTCGATGCCTGGGTCTCTGTGAGATCTCTGTGTTGTCCTTTGCCAGCACGAAAGCCCAGTAATGTTCTGTTCCAGGCGAGAATATGTAAATTTTATTTTATTAAATTAAATAGCACTATTTAACAGATTAGCACCGGTATAAGCCGCAACTGTCGGCATTAAAAGCACCTACCGACGGTTGTGCCAGCGGTCCGCCGAAACCGGCCCTAAAGGGTTTTAGTACAGCTCATCCAGCTGCAGTTTTGAAACCGCTGGAAGTATTATTTACCAGCGTCTAAAACCGCTGAGAAACCCCATTTTGAACCGCTGGGATTAGCTATTTTTTTTGTAGTGTTAGTAACTCTCTTTTTTACGTGACTAACACCTTTCCCATACATTCTTGATTTTTCTGTTACTCTGTTTCTCCAACTGACCATTCCTAGAGGAGTGAAAATGGAAGTAGTAGTAGGATTTATTATTGGCAACATTCGAAAGAAATGAGAAGTGTTTCATATAAAGACAGTGGAGAATTGTATCTTGTTTGATAAAAATAGCTTATCGGAAAAAATTGAATTACCGGTATTTTCAAATGTTAGTTGAAACCGTGCAACACTGTTGAAAATATAAATTGTTGTTTCTGAACAAGTAGTTATGCGTGTAGATAGAGGGTTGTGATCGAGTGGTAATTACTTTTTAATTCTTAATTAGATGTATCAGGTTCGCGCTTTTGAAATTACATTGCCTTTAATAGAGAATACTTTACTCCCCATTCGGAATTTTTCGGCATAATCCGGATTGATTCGACTCCAATATGAATATCAGATACCGAATGACAACAAAAAAAAGTTATTTGTAGATTATAATAGAAGAATTAAATGATAATGAGATTATTTAGTGAATATATTTTATTGGTGTATGAATGATCATTGCACTAAAATAGATTGATCAAATACATAGAACACCTAAATATGTGATTAAAGAGTTCTTGCTAAATAAGAAGATTTGGATCGGCAAGAACTTTCTTATGAGGTTCGATTCTTTCTTATGGGATCAAATTTGTAAGACAATTTTTTACGAGGATAAAATATGTGATAGTGGGGCTAGAAGTATCCTATTTCAGTAAATCATAGGTGTATTCAATTTCGTGTTGGCCCAAGTAGTCAGATTGTCCCTAGCAAAGTGCACAAATAGCTACTTTTTTCAGTAGTTTTGTGTTTGAGGCTACTTTTTTTAGTGGTTTTACATGAGATATCACTTTTTGGAACTTCAATTCTTGTGGGCTTAAATTCAAGCCTTATGGGCTGAAGTTCAATTTCTTTGGGCTGAACTTCATTCCTAAAGTACAAAGGGCTCTTTACATATATATCCGCCCATCCAGAAATAATTACTTTTAGGTGTCCATAACTTTTTGTATCAAAATAATTTAATACATATTAAATATATTCCTTAATATTAATATCAATATTTATATATTATGAAGCCTCAAAAAATAGGTAAACTTCTATATCTAATAGTATGATATTTAACTCCCTTAGTTAAAGGAAACAATCAATGGTAAAAAATAGATTACCAGTAAATATGGTAGGTGCACGATTTTAGACTTAATGATAGAGTCCTATCAACATAATAATATTAAATATATATTTAAAATATTAAATATATATTTAAAATATTAAGTATATATCAATAATATTTAAAATATTAAATATATTAAATATATATTTCAAATATTAAATATCAATAATATTAAATATATATCAATAATATTTAAAATATATTTAAAAAGGGTAAAATGTATATGAAAAGAAAGAAACAAGAAAAGGTGTACAGAAAAAGTAATTATTCTTGGTCAACATTCACATGGCGTAAATTTTCCAAGTATAAAGTTCAATTAATCCGCAAGAGCTGAACTTTTAGGCGTATATGCGTTACTTCAACCATTGTGGACTGCAGTTGAACTTCAACCCCTATGATATTAAGTTCAGCCCACAAAAATTGAAGTTCCAAAAAGTGATCTCTCATACAAAACTAATAAAAAAAGTCGCCTCAAAGCAGAGATCAGTGGCAGCGAAATTTTTACAATTGTCCAACATGAAGTATGTTTCTGTACAAAATATAGACTAATCTGGTGCCGCTATTACATTTTTGATCTCTGTAGGAATATCATTACGAAAATGACCACAAAGATCGCCATAGGGAAGCTCATGGCAATCTTTAGGTTTTTACTAATAGACATATTTGGAAATCACCATGAACTTTCTTACATAGACTAAATTTGTAAGACTTTTATTAGCAGAACTTACCGGAACTACTATGAGACAAGGCACCAAAAGTATAATATTTATGTAAATCACCCAACATAAAGAAGTGAAATTTTGATGCGTAGCCATTTTTGGACGTGCTAAATGAGTTTTATCCACCGTTTCAAAATTAATTGAGGAATAGTCAAAAATTCACGCGTACACAACATTACGCTCCATTAGCATTGCCAAACACCCCAAACTAGTCTCAGTATTTTATACTGGGACTTTAAACTAAATGTTCAAAGTCCCATTATTTTATACTAGGATTCATGTTTATAGTTCCTGAAGCTTTATATATAAAGTCTCAGAATAAATACTGGAGCCAGTATTTTATACTGAGACTAGTGTTTAAGTATTCTCATTCTTTTATACTGGGATTTTGAACTACGTTAGTTCAAAGTTCCAGTATAAAATAATGGAACTTGTCCGAAAATGGCAATTTTTCAACAAATTTATATACAGTGGCTATAGATTAATTAGCGCATGCCGAATAGGCTCCCACGCGAGGCCCATTTATGCATACCCCACAAAACATATGATTTTAGGTAAAATATTGATTTTTCAAAGGTAAGAGATTTTGAACATTATGAATTTTGAGGTATAATCAACCAAAAATGAAAGAAACTATTTCCTCCTTAAATTAATCGTCGGCGACGATTCGTCGCATTTGTTCAAGTACACGCTTAAATAATTTCCTATTTTAATGTTCCCTCAGCTTGATTATTTCGTAACATTCACCTCTTGAATGATTTTAGGTTTTTAGCCAAACGAGGTGACTCACCATCGCTGCCACAAAGATTTTTTTTGTCATAATTTTTTATAAATAAAATATACTCCTATCTTATTAGCCCTTTTTAAGTTCATAGTTTTTTAGATTTTGTTTTTTCATGTCAAATTTGTAAGAACCATTTATTAGGTTAATTTTCTTCTAAGTTAAAATTAATGGAGTTTGAGCTTTATAATTTTCTTTGATTCTAGTATGCTTCATTTCGTGCCCTCCATGTATGGAATACTAGTGTTACTATGACAGCGGCTACAACAACAACAATAACAACAACAACATAATCAATATTATTTCTCAAGTGGGGAATGACTACTTTTAAAATATTTTTATAAATCTTTGTTCATCCAGATACTTTAATTTGGCAAACAAGTTAATAAATACAAGAAATGTATCTTTCACACATACAACCATAATGGTTAACAATAATGGTTAAGTGTAATATATTCTTGTTATGAAATTATAGTAATTAACTAGGATTATAAAAGATAATAATAACTAAATAGATGAGAGAAGAGGGAGAGTAATTCTTATTGCTCTATATTGAAGTGTTTCAATCATATTTACAATGCCTTATTTATAGGCATAATATTACATGAATAGTAATAGAAATAGTAGTACTATATTAATTAGTTTGGAGTATGGCCACTTCCATAAAACATGGGTAGACTCCACTTCCATAAAACATGGGTAGACAATTGCTTTAATGTCAAATATAACACAAATATTAGTTAGTGGAGAGTAGTGGTCATCCACATTAACACAAATATATGGATTTACAACACTCCCCCTTGGATGACCATTTTGAAGGTAATGTGCCTCGTTAAAACCTTACTAGGAAAAACCCGGTGGGAAAAAGCCCAGTGAAGGAAAAAGAGTACACATTTCCTGTAATACGCCTTTAGAGCTGCCTCATTAAAAACCTTACCAGGAAAACCCGTTGGGACAAAACCTTGGTTAAGGGAAAAAGAGTACAGGGCGCATTTTACTCCCCCTGATGACGACATCATTTAATATCCCGAAGACGACGCATTCCAATCCTGTATACAAGCTTCTCGAATGTTGAGGTTGGCAATGACTTTGTGAACAGATCAGCCAAGCTGTCACTTGAACGAATTTGTTGAACCTTTATTTCACCATTCTTTTGAAGATCATGAGTGAAAAAGAACTTTGGTGAGATATGTTTCGTTCTGTCTCCTTTAATATATCCTTCTTTCAATTGTTCTATGCATGCAGTATTATCTTCAAACAATATTGTCGGAATCTCCTTTTTCAAAAATCCACACATTTCCTGAATGTGTTGAGTAATTAACCTCAGCCAAACACATTCCCGACTTGCTTCATGAATAGCTATTATTTCTGCGTGATTTGAGGAAGTAGCAACTAAAGTCTGTTTTGTTGAGCGCCACGATATAGCTGTACCTCCACAAGTAAATAAATAGCCTGTTTGGGATTGACCTTTATGTGGATCTGATAAATATCCTGCATCTGCATAACCAATTAGTGGCAAGTTGGATTCACTTGAATAAAACAAACCCTTGTCGATTGTTCCTCGGAGGTATCTGAATAAATGTTTGATACCATTCCAGTGTCTTTGTGTCGGGGAAGAGCTAAATCTTGCTAATAAGTTTACAGAAAAAGCAATGTCTGGTCGGGTATTATTAGCAAGATACATTAATGCCCCAATTGCACTAAGATATGGTGTTTCAGTACCAAGAATCTTTTCATCACTTTCATGGGGGCGAAATGGATCTTTATTTATGTCAAGCGATCTCACGACCATCGGAGTACTCAATGGATGAGATTTATCCATGTAAAATCGCTTTAAAATCTTTTCAGTGTATGTTGATTGATGGATAAAAATTCCATCTGTCAAATGCTCAATTTGAAGACCAAGACAAAAATTTGTCTTTCCAAGATCTTTCATTTCAAATTCTTTCTTCAAATAGTCTACTGCCTTTGGAATCTCTGTGGCAGTTCCAATAATATTCAAGTCATCAACATACACAGCAATTATAACAAACTCAGATCCAGACCCTTTTATAAAGACACAACGACAAACTGGATCATTTCTATACCCTTCTTTCAGTAGGTACTCGCTAAGGCCGTTGTACCACATACGACCCGATTGTTTCAACCCGTATAAAGATTTTTGAAGCTTTATTGAACAAGTTTCTCGGGAACCTTTAAATGCTTCAGGCATTTTGAATCCTTCGGGGATTTTCATAAATATTTCATTGTCCAATGAGCCATATAAATAGGCTGTGACAACATCCATCAGACGCATATCAAGTTTTTCACGCACTGCCAGACTTATAAGATATCTGAAGGTTACTGCATCCACCACGGGAGAGTATGTCTCCATATAATCAATTCCAGGTCTTTGCGAAAATCCTTGTGCCACGAGTCGTGCTTTGTATCTTGCGACTTCATTTTTCTCATTTCGTTTTCGCACAAAAACCCATTTATATCCAACTGGCTTTACACCTTCAGGTGTTCGGACTATAGGTCCAAAAACTTGACGTTTCTCAAGTGAAGCTAATTCTGCTTGAATTGCGTCTTTCCATTTTGGCCAATCATTTCTTTGTCTATATTCACCGACAGATTTTGGTTCAAGATCCTCATCTTGTTGCATTACCTCAACAGCAACATTATATGCAAAAGCATTATTTACAACAATATTATTTCGGTTCCACCTTTTTCTTGTCAAGACATAATTTATTGAGATCTCTCGATTTTCATCATTTTCAGGTACCTGAACCTCCTCTGAGGTATTATCAGTTGTTATGTCTTGGGATGCTTCTTGAGCAACCACCTCCATGTCATGACCAACTTTTTCATTTGCTCCTTTTCTTTTTCGAGGATTTTTATCTTTGGAACCGAGGGGTCTACCACGCTTCAGGCGTGCCTTAGACTCATTTGCACAAGTAGATTGTCCTACTGTAACATCAACTCGAATTGGAGCATTTGCAGCTGGTATATGAGATTTAGTAATCCTTGGTAGGTCAGTGAATGCATCAGGCAGTTGATTTGCAAGATTTTGCAAATAGATTATCTTTTGAACTTCTAGTTCACATTGATTTGTACGAGGATCCAAATGAGATAATGATAATGCATTCCAATCTATCTCATTTTCCAACTGCTTTTTCTCCCCCCCTAATGTTGGGAAAACTGATTCATCAAAATGACAATCTGCAAATCTTGCAGTAAACAAATCTCCCGTCATGGGTTCAAGATACTTAATGATAGAAGGAGATTCATAGCCAATATATATTCCCAACCTTCCTTGAGGACCCATCTTTGTGCGTTGTGGTGGAGCAATTGGAACATATACCGCACATCCAAAAATTCTAAGATGGGAAATATTTGGCTCCTGACCAAAAGCCAATTGCAATGGGGAGGTTTTATGATAACTTGTTGGCCTGATGCGCACAAGTGCTGCTGCATGCAAAATAGCATGTCCCCATACTGAAATGGGAAGTTTTGTTCTCATAAGTAATGGTCTAGCTATTAATTGGAGACGTTTGATAAATGATTCTGCTAGACCATTTTGTGTATGAACATGATCAACAGGATATTCCACTGTTATTCCAGTTGACATACAGTAGTCATCAAAGGCTTGAGATGTGAACTCACCAGCATTATCAAGACGAATTGTCTTAATTGCATAATCTGGAAACTGTGCTCTTAATCTTATTATTTGAGCAAGCAATCTCGCAAATGCCAAGTTGCGAGTTGATAATAAACATACATGTGACCACCTTGTTGATGCATCTATTAAAACCATATAATATCTAAATGGTCCACATGGTGGGTGAATAGGCCCACATATATCACCTTGTATACGTTCCAGAAATGCAGGGGATTCAATCCCTACTTTAGTTGTTGATGGTCTAGTAATTAATTTGCCTTGAGAACATGCAGCACAAGAGAATTCCTTAAATTGAAGAATCTTCTGGTTCTTCAATGAATGTCCATGTGAACTCTCAATTATTTTGCGCATCATATTAGAACGGGGATGGCCCAACCGGTCATGCCAAATATTAAAATCATTTGGATTAGTAAACTTCTTGTTTACAATCGCATGTGATTCAGCCATGCTAATACTTGTGTAGTACAAGCCGGAGGAAAATGAAGATAACTTTTCATGTACATATTTCTTACCCAATTTTATTGTAGTAATATAAAGATATTCAATCTTTCCATCATTTGTAGTCTCAATATGATAACCATTTTGGCGAATGTCTTTGAAACTTAGTAAGTTTCTTTGAGACCTACTACAATATAAGGCTTTATCAATAGCCAAATGTGTTCCTCCGGGTAGTAATAAATTGGCTTTTCCTGAGCCTTCAATTAATTTTGTACTACCAGATATTGTATTAACATTGGCTTCTTTCATTATCAAATAAGAGAAATATCTTTTATCTCTTAAAATTGTGTGTGTTGTGGCACTATCCAGAAGACATATATCATCTTTATTGATCTTGGATCCAACTGAAGACTGGGAATTTTCCATTATTCTTCATAAAGAAATAAAAGGTACATTATAAGAAATACGAAAGATTAACAACATAATAAGAAACTAAGCTAGAAATGTAGAAATTAACAATACATGATTATTTATGAAAATTAAACACATGAAGATTAAACTAGGTGAAAACATAAAATAACATAATTGCATCCTCAGTAAGATGATCATTCTTCAGTTATTATCCTCAAAGAAGTCTTCAGCTTCTAAATGAGTCAAATTTTCAAGGCCTTCAAAACCATCATTTATATAGGCATCTGCCTCATTACCAGCAAGGTTATTCGCAAGATCCGTTTCATTATCATTATTCTGAAAAGTCAAGTTCGCCTCTACATCATTTTGTTTCCTTTTAATGGTGGATTGATAAAGCTTGACAAAATGTTCAGGCGTACGGCAAACACGTGCCCAATGACCTTTCATGCCACATCTGTGACAAATATTATCTTTAGCCTTTGAAGGATAATTCTGAAAACCCCTGTTGTTCTCGTGTATTTTTATTCCAGGGTGACGATAATATTTTCGTCCCCTACCACGTCCACGTCCGCGACCATGGCCACGACCACGGTAATTGTTTAGTCTTTTTTTAGACTTATCATATGCTGCTACTACATTCACTTCAGGGAATGGAGCAGATCCAGTGGGACGAGATTCATGATTTTTTATCAACATGGTATTATTCTGCTCAGCCACAAGTAGGCATGTTATTAGTTCAGAATACTTCTTAAAACCCCTTTCACGGTATTGTTGTTGCAACACCATATTTGAGGCATGAAAAGTGGAGAGAGTCTTTTCTAATATATTATCGTCACTAATAGGTTCTCCACACAATTTTAATTGAGAAGTTATTCTGAAAACAGCAGAATTATAGTCACTTACGGTTTTAAAATCCTAAAACCGTAAATGCATCCATTCATGTCGAGCTTTCGGCAGTACGGTAAGTTTCAAGTGGTCATACCGTTCCTTCAAATTATTCCACAATTCAAGTGGATCTTTTACGGTTAAATATTCTGTTTTTAACCCTTCATGAAGATGATGACGAAGGAATATCATGGCCTTCGCTTTATCTTGATTAGATGATTCTTTGCCTTCTATGATAGTATTTCCAAGACCTTTTGCATCTAAATGGATTTCAGCGTCAAGTACCCATGACATATAATTATTTCCGCTGATGTCCAGTGCCACAAATTCAAGCTTGGATAAATTTGACATGATGAAAACTATCAATAAATTTAATAGGTTAGTGATAATGACAATTATATTTGTTAACACCAAATAACTTACAAGAAATAAACTATGCACAAACTATTATAAATCTCTAGCTCATAAGTTACTTACTAAAAAGTAAATTGGATTACATGATAGTAGCTTAAAGTATTAAACTTACTAGAAGGAAACAATATTAATGCTAATCAATCTTAGCGACTTATTTTGTTATATATTAAACAACCATCATCTAATTCCAACACAATAAATGTAGATAGATGGTAATATCTCCTCTTGTTTAGAAATTTTAGTTCTCTGAAAGTTTGGATTTAATGGCTATGGTCTTTAATTAAAAATTTATGTCCACTGTCTTTATTCAAGTAAGTTGAATGGAATGTAGCAGAACAAAAATAAGCTCAACTAGGCCATGTCAATGTCCAACATTTTCAATAACTTTTCTCTTTTCAATTTTCGGGAATTTAGTGGCTCTGTTAGACTAAACCCATGAAGCACAAACATTTTATTCCACTTTTTAGAAAAAGTTAGTATAAAAATAAACAACCGATTCTACCTTCAAAATTATGAACTTATAATAATAGTGCAAAGAAAGCTTAAAAGAAATGTACCGGCAAGCAAAGTGTTGGGGTGAAAATCGAGCTCGTGCTGATAACGTGTTATGAAATTATAGTAATTAACTAGGATTATAAAAGATAATAATAACTAAATAGATGAGAGAAGAGGGAGAGTAATTCTTATTGCTCTATATTGAAGTGTTTCAATCATATTTACAATGCCTTATTTATAGGCATAATATTACATGAATAGTAATAGAAATAGTAGTACTATATTAATTAGTTTGGAGTATGGCCACTTCCATAAAACATGGGTAGACTCCACTTCCATAAAACATGGGTAGACAATTGCTTTAATGTCAAATATAACACAAATATTAGTTAGTGGTGAGTAGTGGTCATCCACATTAACACAAATATATGGATTTACAACAATTCTCACTTTATTTTTAACAACTCAGTTTTTGGTTAGTATAAATACTAGATGGGGTAAGAGAAATTGGACAAATTAGGTTTCAGTATGCTTTTAGATTAGGAATGCATGATGTGAGTGTATCCTATGAACTTTCCAATCTTAGGTTTCCCCTACGCATCTGCTAGATATTGTGGATGATGATTCCTTCGTCTTTTTAATCTTCTTTAGTCTCTTTTTTTGTTGTATAAATTGATTATCATTAGTAAAAGTTGGCAGACGTGGGATCCATTATTCGTAACCTCCTTTTAAAAACCAACTTATTTTGTAGGGAAAAGCAAAATCTAGTGTTGGCCAATCTTTTAGTACTATATAAGTAAAGTACATGTATCCATATTATATGAAGTATTCGTGTAAGACCCCTTAATTAAATTTAAGTTGTTTGTGACATATCGTTAAATTAGCTACATATCATATTACAATTATTGGAGACTAACGAAATAAATCACTTTTTTATTGTTTAGTTTGGGAGCATAAAGTTGTTAAAGTGTAAAGAATCACAAGATGATCCACAACAAAGGTGACAACTCTTGAACATATAAATGAAAAACATTTTTTTTTTTATAACAAAAGAATTAAGAAGAGCTGAGCGAGTAACAATCACTTTGTAGTGAATTCCTCCCCTAAAATTGGAAACTAATTCAACTCTAGCTACCTTATGAGGTTTAATTGTTCAAAGATTAATTTTAATTCCTCTAATAATCGATTTTTCGGTCTATCCACAGCTTTAATTTCTTCTCAACCAGTGGTGAAAATAACTCTTAACTTCAGAACATGGTAATCTAGCTAGCTAGACAACTATAACTTCCACACTATCTGATACTCCATCCGGTCCATTTTATTTGATAGGTTTCACTTTTCGAAAAACAAATTAACCAATTTTCGGAGTTAAATTGAACTAAATTTAGTTAATATTTTAAGATTATAATTTAGATATTAAAAAATTACACGAAAATACTACAAGTTGCAATTCTTGTCATATTAATATGGTGAAGAAATATATCTCAAAATATTGATCAAAGTTTACGTTGTTTGACTTTTAAAAAAGGAAAGCGATCAATTATTTTGGACCGGAGGGAGTAGTATTCTTTGGCCTATCATTACATTTCATGTTTAATACTACTAAATGTTAAGATTTACAATCAGCAGGTTTGAAATGAGTAGATTATATACATACAATAAACTAGTGGGAAAAGATTATTTTCCACACTTAGTAATGGAGATATTTTATTGTCCTCAATTATAGTGGGAATTGTCATTTCCATGTATAATTTCAAGGAGACGTGTTTTCTTGCTTCATGTAACTAAAGGCTTACTTCCATGCACAATTTTTTCAGAAAGCTACTCATTAGGAATAACTTTGTCCTTTTTCGTCAATAATTGAATTGCACTTTAGTGTAACGGTAAGAGTAATCTCTATGTGATTAAGAGATGCAAGTTCATGTTGTGGAAACAACCTCCTGCAGAAATACAAGTTAAGGTTATGAACAGTTCTATATTAAATGTAGTCCTGCTCTTTTGTGGACCCGTGCATAGCGAGAGCCTAGTACACCAAATTAAAATTATCTTTTTCTTGGTATAATAATTGTTGTCACATTCTCATGTCGCCACGCCACCTGAAATGTTTGCCGTCCTTTAACTCTTAATCATCCTAAAGGGTTGTCCAGTAATGGAATTCACTTTTGATCTTTTGTATTGCTGGTGGAAAATACATGCATAATGCACCAGATTGACAACCAGTAGTATTTTCCTCCTATGAGAACATGCAAGTATAAAGTATTTAACCACTACTCTAAAGTACTAGTTATTCATACCACACTTAGATTCTAGATTCTGCAACATAAACTTTCATGGGGACATTTACTGGACATCTAGTACCTGGTTTGGCCTTAGCCCTTCTTGGTTTTTGGCATACTATTAACACCATTAGAGCCAACTATCAAAATGGATCTACAAAATTCAGATCAAGATTTTGGTACCCTTTCAAGAATAGTCTCCTTCCTACACTACAACATCTTGATCTCATTCTTGTCTTGTCTTTCTCCATCTTTTGCATAGTAATCCAATTTGTAGACTTCCCTTCTCTTCATTTATCTTTCAAGCTTCACAACATTGAACATGCAACCATGTTCCTAAACTTGTCCGTATTCGCAGGTTTTACTCTTCTAGCTGAGTTGAGTAACTTGCCTGAAATCCTACATGGGGTATTAGGCATACTTGCAACATCTATTTTTGGTCAGGAGCTATTCTTGCTTCATTTTCATTCAACTGATCATGTAGGACTTGAAGGACATTACCACTGGCTTTTGCAGATTGTTGTGTCAATTTCACTTATGTCAGCTGTTGTTGTTTCTTGCTTCCCTGCTTGTTTTCCTGCAGCACTTGTTCTTTCGATTTCGGTTATGTTCCAAGGTTGTTGGTTCATGAACATGGGATTCAACTTATGGTTTCCAATGTTTGTTCCACAAGGATGTGTTATGCAATCAAGTGAAGGTCAAGAAAACCTTGTGCATGGAGCAATCATGTGTCAAACACATGAAGCTGATTTAAGGGCCAGGGCAATGGCGAACTTGCAATTTAGCTGGGTAGTTGCAGCTATCTTGATCCTTGTGTCTGGTATTTCCCTTGTATTCGCCAGAAATCGAGCAGATAGGACCCTATTGTCTAAGTATGAGCAGCTACAGAGTAGGGGTAGAGACGTACCTGTAACAGTTAATTGCTTGAAGTAAACTCATAAATAAGAGATGTACATAGGTGATCTTCAGAATGCTAAGTTAAATAAACTTGTATGGATGTGTCCAAGGACAATTTGTGGGGTGTTTTCTTGCCTATATATGCTCATCCTAGTGTATGTGGTACTAGTTCAGTGTATTGCAGTCACTAGCTAGACTTCCTAATCAATCGAACTTAAGTGTACTAAGTTTGATCCCAGATCCCACTTGTGGTAACATATCGGGTATGTTGTCGTACGAAGTTTGATGTTTGCATTCCCCCCACGATCCACTTGATTGACATAATTAACCTATTATAATAGGTATTACCGATTGACGTTTATCGTAGAAATTTACATGAAATTATCTTATAAGTGACCTTTATAATAGCGATGCATAGAACTTAAACTCCTTTTCCATTACAAGTGTGTGTACTTTTTTTAGGCATTAGTATTTTGTATAGGCCATCTTCTCTCTAGCAGAATACAATAGCAAGTTGTTTTGATTTGGCCCTTTATATAATAATCCCTTTTTGAACTAATAGCTTCAAGTTTCACTCAGTTTGATGTTGAACAAATACTCAAAATTTAAACTAAAATTTAAAACAACTAAATGGACAAACTCAAATTCAACGAAATGCTGTAGACAGGGCAAGAACAGAGCAGAAACAACAGAATCTGAATTGAAGTTACATATATAGTGGTCGAGGAAAAGTTGTGCAGTTATATATACTCCCTCCTTCCCACTTTGTTTGTCATAGTTCGGATTTCGAGAGTTAAACAAGTTTATTTTTGACCGTAATCTTTATATATATATTTTAAATATTTTGAGTTGTAATTTATTGTGAATTATAGTATTTTTTATGTAGTTTTCAAATATGTAAATTTTATCTTAAAAAAATTAAAGATTTTATATTTTAATATACGGTCAAATTTAAGGAGTTTGACTCTCGAAACAGTAACTATGACAAACAAAATGAGACAGCGGGAATAGTACATAATTTCGTACTGTGTAAAAATATAAAGTAAATAAAAATGGGGAGAGTCAAAAAAATTATTATATGAAGAAGTATTATATGATCTTTGCACAAAGAGTGGTGAATGATCGGCTAATAAGCATAACAAATAGACTTGGAAAAAGAATTGCATAAGTAAACTTTTCGTTGATAAGTAAAATATATAAACAGTATTACATATAATTAGCTTAAAGTATTTGTTTATACATAGAAAATGACACTTCCTTTAAAAGAATAACCTCTTCTTAAATATGGGGAGATGAAACGTTTTTTACTTTTTATTAATAATTTTAATACACGTTAATCACATTCATTATGGAAGAAGGGGAAGATAACTAAATACATAAGTGCTTTTGAGTTTGTATGGAAAGATATTGCAAAAATTTGAGACAAAAAAATAAATAGGATTCTTGGCAAGTATTGTACTATTGTTATTTTCCTTATGTTATCTTTAAAAAAATTTTAAAATATTTTTTCTTTCTTCAAAGATTTTCTTCTTAGCTTCTTAGAGTAATATTTTTCTTGAGTCAGGAGTCTATCAAAAATAAATTCTCCACTTTTCGTGGGATAGAGGTAAGATATATTTCTTCCTCCCAGACTCACTTGTGAGAACTCACTGAATATATTGTTGTTGTATATTCTATTGAAATATGTTAGATACTTTCTCTCATCTTCTTTGACATTAAAATACTCAATTTAAAAAGCTAAAAACACCATAAAGTATACTCATCTAAACCAAAAGTAAGAACAATATACATGCTCTTATATCTGGGTAGAGAGCGCTTCTCCCAGAAATGAGCCTTACACGGCGTAAATCCGGATTAGTCGGGGTTCCAATGAGGATACTGTACGCCGAATAGAAAGCAAAAAAAAAAAGTTTGAAATTGAGGATAATTGATCGTTGATTTCTGATGAGTGTATATATAAACAAACTAATGTTAAACTATTTTGCGTGATCGGTATGGTTTGATATTTTATGCTAGGGTGGGTGTTCAATAGTTAAAATTAGAAACGAAAATCTCAATTTGAGTCCGATTTATGAATCTAAAATGTTTCAAAATCAAAATCAAACAAGTACGATTGGTTTAGAAAAATTTCGATTTTGGATTACTCAATGCGTTACCTTGTCTCGTGTTTGTCTTATTTCAAGGAAGCCATGAAAAACAGTAAGTTCAGTACTCTACATATTGGTGTTCTTAAGTGTAGTGGATAAAGCTTCTCAGATATCATACGTTGAAATACTTTACAGATGGCTAGATTTAAATCTGTAGCACATTGGATACAAGTTAAGTAAATATTCAAGTGTATGACACGTTAAGAGTTCATTTATGAGGAGTCAAGATGGATCAAGACACAATTTGAAAGACAAAGGTGATAGGAGTAGAATATAGGTGCTTTGACATTTATTATGTAACATTTACAGGCTTAATAGAATCAATGTGGAAACTAAGAAAGTGTTTAACATCTAGATTAATGACAATAAAAAATAGGTCTAATATTTCACGAGGATGGATTCACCATCGTCAAAGGGTGGAGCTAAAATATCTCAAAAGTGGTCAACAGTCAATCTTGTTGAAAAATTATATTGTGTATATTGATCAAATATATTTATATAATGATATATTAAAGTTTGAATTATGTACAACCATTTTACATGTTTTTATATATTAAGTTTTGAATATCTATACGAAATAAAAAATATTAGCATAGTTGTTAGGGGCATTCAAATTTTGCTTAATATTGCAAAATTTTAAGTTGTATTTGATCGGACTGCTGTGATTGTTATATGTGTACCCATTAGGTTTTCTGGGCGAGTGAATAAATCTAAACAACCTGTAATATTTTTTTAATTTCAATGCAAATCGCTCTCGCATAACTGCCTTTCAAATTTGGCGCTCTGAACTTTTTATCTTCTTCACTTCATATTCAAACACTTCTCGCTTTGAAAAAATGGATATTGGAATGTTACCTTTGCAAGCAGTTATTCTGCTGAAGAGGTCTACTTCCCTATCGAAAAATATTTAATGAATAAGATGAATGAGATGGATTTTTTATATTGGTAAAAGAGTGTAATCATACAAATATACTACATAAACATCTTGGGTTAAGATGTTCCCGCCCAAATAATTTCAGAGAGTTTCTCTTGCATACTGCTCAACTTTCTCTCTTCTTCCCTTCAAGTTCTCTTTGAAAAAATGGCTGAAGAGATCGTGTTCTCTGTTAATAAAGCTATGAAGCTTGTTAACCAAAGATATTTACGGGACGAGATGGATTATTTTTTCAGAGTTTATTGGAATTGATTATCCACCCCTTCTCCAATTGCGAGAGAGGCTTGAGGTTGTTGAAGCACACCTTAAGGTGCTCAAATTTTTTACTTACGGACTAGGGAGAATTTATGGGAATTTAAAGAGAGAAAAGAGAGATTGAACGTTCAATATATCTTAATTTGATGGTGATGGCTAGAGATGATCCGTTGAGTATTTTAGGTAAACTACTTGCTTAGTTGCTTTAATCAATTTTTCTCAAGTGTTTAATCATTTTTTTTAAAGTATAATATTTTGTTTTTAATTTGTAATTTTGTACAGCTATCGACAAGCTTTCTGATACAATATTCTCTGACTTAAATGATGAAAATTCTCATCACTATGCCGCTGGTAATTCGAATTATATTTTAGGATTTTTTATGCTCATGTTTAATGATTATCTTTAGTCTAATTTTTAATATTTGGTACTTGATAGTTCATGGCGATGCTGGTTCTGCTTTGTCTGATGTGCTTGATCTGGACATTACTCCTGAGACTGATTGTTATGGTAGTTTACTTTGACTAATAAAATATTTTAACTTCAATTTATCTTATTTATGACTCGTGACTTATTAATCTAATTTATGATTCATTACTTGAAATAGCTATGCTACGTGCTTTGGTTTGATTGGAGATGTTGAGCGAAATCCCGTAGTTTCTTAGGTAATTCGTTTCGGATATTTTTTTGTTTACCTCAATGTAATTACTTAATTGTTCTAATGTTATTCCCTACTTTGTGCAGCTTGTAGATGAAGAGGAGTATGTAGGAATTTAGACAAATTAAGGGCCTTTCAACTCTATTGATTCTGTTAGTGTGATGTCCTATCGAGCTATTTTAAACAGTGAAAGGGAGCCCCTGTTACATTATCGTCAATAAGTTTATTGTTACTTCTCTTGTAATTGAGTTTATTAGGTTTGTGTCTATGTTATGAGCATCGTTGTGGCAGAATTTTGAGGAAGAGGATTATATAGAATGATGTCAATAGTTTTCGTAAAAAGCAGTTGCTGATTAGAATTCTCAAGTTTATTCAACTGTCTTTTTTGTTAAGAAAAATTTCATTCTCTATTCGATAATGTTTAACCTACCAGCTTTACATCAAATTCAAAATGCTCAACTCTGTAACTACTAAATTTATTTGGGTAAACTAATAGTGGATACGCTTGAAAAGAAACTACAGTGTTCAATCCCCTCTTGATCGTAGTATTTGTCTTTCTCTATTGAAGCCCCTTATGCACCTGGCTTCCCTACCTACTTACTGTCTGATATCTATTAGCATGCTTCCTCCTAGAGTGAGCTATGTGTGAATACTGCCAAAGTATTTCAAGAGAAAGATGAGCTACCTTTGTGTTAAAATCACACGTTAATTTTTTATTGTGAAGAAATTCTGTATAATTTGATGGTTGGATGTTTTTTCTCCAAAGACAATTTTAACACAACTTGAAAAATAGTTCTGTAACTTTTTTTGGGGTCAAAGTGAAGGGAAAAAGAAGTATCATTGGAGCTTTTGGGGGTAAACTATGTTATCCTACCGATGAAGGTGGAGCTAATTTAAAAAAACTAGAGGATTTATGCTAGACCCTTAGTGCGAAAATTCACTACTAAAAATACTGCCTTTTTCGACTTCCATCTATCAACCGAAAATCGGTCGAACCCCTATTTTGACCGACTTTCGGTCGAACAGTTAACATAGTCGAACAAAATTTTTTTTTGTACCTTTCGACCGAATTTCGGTCGAAGGTTCGGTCGACCTGCACGTTTTAAGTTTCAGCAGAACACTTCTTCCCTCATTTCTATCTTCTTCCCCAAATACTAAAATTCTCTCTAAACACCCCCCAAACCTCTATACCCGAAAACCACCATAACCCACCCCCAAAATAAAAAATCAAACACATTCTACCCTCCTAAACACTACATATAACAAGAAATTCAAGGTAAATTCTTAATTTTAGGGTTATTTTAATTACTTTCTAAAACTTAAACCCTAACTTTTTAACTCAATTTTTTTTGTAGTTCTTAAGCATATAACTAGTAGGGAATCATCAGTAGGTGCTATTGGAGCACAAATCAACCTCGAGGTAAGTTTTTTGTTTTATTTTTTTATTAAATCCGAATTTAATTATTTTTTAATTATTTTTTAATTTTATAAAGAAATTGCAGTTGTACAAAGCATACAAGAAAGTTGCATATGATAATATCAGTGAATGGTGATAACTATTCTAAAAGTAACATATTTTAATAATTAGTGAAAGGAAGCATTCCTCATACCTTTCAAGAAAGAAAGCAATTGGGGCTAAAAATATGGTTGAAATGGACTGTCGATAAGTAATGAAAACCAAATGGTTCATTCCATCCATGACAATCTTCTTGAGAAGTATATTACTAATGGAAAAAGCAAAATCAATAGCCACCATTAAAATGATTGGGTACCATTCCACATATCTCTTCATCTTAGTTTAGTGTTATGTGCTTCTGCCTTTATGAATTACCTTGTGTTTTTAAGATGAAGCTGAGGCAGAAGCAGACATTTAAAGTCTGTTAGAACTCTTGTTCCACTAAGGAGTGTGAAGAAAAGATGGATTAAATTCCGGCAATCACATCAATGCTTTTAATCTTCAACAGATTTTTATATTTGTTTAACATATATATACTCTTTACTTTAACTTTCTTTTTGGTTGAAAGTTATGAACTATTTCCCTTTTCCTTACTTTTGGTTGATCCTTTACAGCAGATATTAACTGTATGAGAATCTTTTACCGCACGAACATGTTCATCAACATACAATATATATGATACTGATAAGCTGAGGCTTGCTTACAAAAGGAATGTGTTTATTTAATTTATTTAACCCGGCTAATTTTTGTGCAAGGAATGTGCTAATATGTTACATATTTACTTGTTCCTTCCTAAAGTAATGTGAATGTTTCAACAGGTATGAAGAAAGTGTTTACAAGAAGGATGGGGACTAAAAAGGTAGGTGAGACATCAGGTGAGCCGGCACAGGACACTCCTACCTCTCAGGTGTCGCATTCGCTTCCTACAGGAGCACCTGCAGGATACAGTCCAGATTTTTTCAGGCCTCCTGGCATGTCTCAGGTGCGTCCTGGTTGGCAGCATGACATCAGTAGTTATGACATGACTGAGACCCAGGCCGGTCCATCCCAGGGCGTTCCCGCACTGGGCGATCCCACACAGTCCACTACTTTGTCTGGGTCGACTCAGCCGCCTTCCGACCCATCTAGCTCTACCGGCCCTTCGGTACAGCAGGAGATTCCTTACTATGATCCGAGATCGCCCTATTACATCGGTGAGCCTGGCACATGGGAAGAAGGGCGGTTGATTATTTATCCCGAGGGAGATAACAGGTAAGTATCTTATTTTTGAAGTTCTTATATATTTAGTAATTAGTTTTTAATTGTTAGTATTTCTATTAATGCTTCTGTTTTTTATGTAGCTTTTGCCCCAACACTGATGCTACTCCTTTACTGACGAGATGCATGAGATCTCAGTGGAAAGAATCGTGGCCATCCTGAGGCGTTGTGCCCCCTCAAGTAAAGCAGCGGATAATGCAGGCTTTTGAGGTGATAAATATGCATACAGTTTATCACTAATTGCAGGTTTTTCTAATGATTATGTTTAAATAAAATATTTTGATGAATATTGCCAGGTTGAGTGTAAGTGGCATCCGGCTCTGGACTATAAAGTCCGATCTAACTTCCCAAAGAAATGCGGGGAGTTATTCAAGAACGCAATGTATAATGCGCGCAAAAAAGGAAAAATGCCTGGCTTCCTCTATGATCATCAATAGAGAGAGCTGCAGCAATATTGGGAGACTCCCGAATTTAAGAAGAAGAGCGAAGAAGGGAAGAAAGCGCGAGCATCAAGTAAGGATGGATCGCTCCATACCGGTGGCTCAGTTAGCGCTGCGACGCAGAAGATGCGCTTGGTAAAGTAATTTAATTTATATGAATTACTATAATCGTTTATTTTTTATCTAACTTGTTCTCTTCTTCAATTTGTAGGAAAAGAAAGAAAATCGGACAATTTCAATCTCTGAAATGCACAAGATCCGACATATCAAGAGTGATAAAAAGGGCGGAGAAGTCTGGGTCGAGCCCCGCGCACAAGAGACATGGGTAAGTAATTAAATTCAAACTTTTTTCGCGCCAATCCTTCAACTTTTATACTTCATATTTGTACCGTTGATATATTTCTGTTTTTCAGGAAAGAGCTACAAAGGCCGTTGAAGACTGAACCGCGACTCAACAATCTGAATGCGGAAGCAGTACCCCAGCACTGTTAACGCTCGAGCAAGAAATCAATATATGGTTGGAAGCGGTCAGAGGGGTGAAGAAGGGGTCCGCGTATGGCCTTGCAACTCTGTATTCATCTGGCAAGCATAAATCGAACTATTTGGGCTCGTGTTCTACTGCTTCTTCAAGCTCTGCTACACCTGAAAAAATGACTCGGATGCAAGAGGAGATCGAAGAGCTGAAAAGACAAAATGAAGTTATGCGCTTAGCACATGAGGCTCATCAAAGAGAAATGCGTGAAATGATGCAAGAAATCCTCATTAACCAAAAAAAAAGGCAAAGGAAAGCGTGATACTTCGGGAAAGCAGAAGAGCAGACGTCGACACCGTTCGTCGTCTGAGTCTAGTTCGGGTTCTAGCCAGTAGCTTGAAGGACCTTAAACTGTTTGTTAAGTTTGAACCTTAAACTGTTTGTTAAGTTTGTTTGATAATTGTAACACTAGAACTAATGTTGAAAGACTTCTTTCTATTGTTTAGCTTTGTTAGTCATGTTGAATGTCGTTTATGAATGTGTTTTGTTTGGATTTTCTGCGTGTTGCTGAATTTACAGGTGGTGTAGGGCTAATTTCAGATTTTATGTTGCAAGTTTTTACAGGTTTTCGACCGACTTTCGGTCAAAATATTGGTCAAAACTACTTACCAACCTTCGATCGAAAGGCCCTTCATTTCGGTCGATAGCCCTTCGACCGATATTCGGTCGAACGTCGACCGAAATTCGGTCGAAGAACATGTCACTTTAAAATATATGGTCGATGTTCTTCGACCGAAAGTCGGTCGAACGTCGGTCGATGTTCTACCGAATTTCGGTCGAAAGGCTATTTTCGACCTACTTTGGGTCGACCACCTCAATCGGTCGAAGATCGGTCGAAATGTCGACCGTTCTTCGACCGATTTGGCGGTCAAAAATCCTTATTTTTTTAGTAGTGAAAGGTGGTGGAGGTTTAGAGTGGAGGTCAGCTTATGGTCTGAATTTATAAAAGCTAAGTACTGTCAAAGGAGCCATCCAGTTTCTAGAATGGAACCGGGGAATCAATCAACCTCCAGGAAAGATCTATGAAAATTAGGAAGCTCATTGAACCTCAAATCTTGTGGAAAATAAATGACGCCAAAGTTTCTTTTTGGTGGTATAATTGGACAGAACTTGGTCTCTTGCTTACCAGATCAACATGAATTGGCAAAGAATTTGTAAGGGATTGGAGAACTACAGGGATAAGATCAACTCTACTCTCTTCACTTGGGAGAAGACACCTCAGAACTGGATTAAAATCAATGCCGATGGTAGTAGTTGTAGCTATCTAAAAAGGGCTGTAATGAGAGGGGTTGGTAGGAATAGAAATGGGGGACTAACAATTGTGCAGAGGTTGTAGCAGCTTCACATGCTATTGATTGGTGTTTGGAGAATAAAGTGCAGCATGCTATCATTGAGTTAGATTCACAAACTGTGGTTAACGTGTTAAAGAACCTGACAGATGAAATTAAAAAAATGAAAAGGGTGATTGACAGTCAGCATATCTTAATTCAATATTGCTTCAGGTTAGCAAATCAAGCCGCAGCTGCGTTCACAAAATTTAGAGCTTTACTTCAAACACTCGAAGTCGACTGTCACTTTGTTCGGAATGAAATTATCGGAGGAATCATTCGTCCCAACTATGTGCCTACGACCACACAACTTGCTGATATTTTTACGAAGGCGCTGGGACGTGCCCAGTTCGAGTACTTCCTTAACAAGTTGGGCATAAGGAACCTCAGGTTAGATATGTAAATAGGTTAGTTTTATGTAAATTGTATATATTGGGCCAAGCCCGTTAAGTTTATTTGGTCTCTAAGTTAGGTTTACTAGGGTTTCTCTTGTATAAATAGGGGTTTTCTCTTGTATAAATAGGGGACTCCCTTCATCAATGAAACCAAGAGTTTTCACCCAAATCTTATTCTTCTCTTGTGTGAATGTGTTCGGTCTCTTGGTGTGTTCGGTTTACAAAATCCAAAATATGTTATCCATTGTGGAACGAAGAGAGTAACATTTATTAGCTTGTAACTCTAGGACTCGTAACGGTAACAATATAACATAGACTAATCTATACTCAAAAGGATTGTGCCATAGCGCCTACAGCTTATGTATAGAAGACTTTGCTGCCATTCTCTAAATGAAAAAAATATAACTCTCCAACAGCCATTTATTTAATTTAACTCTCAAAAGAATAACCTCTTCTTAAACATGGGGAGATGAAACGTTTTTTACTTTTTCTTAATAATTTTAATACACGTTAATCACATTCATTATGGAAGAAGGGGAAGATAACTAAATTCATAAGTGCTTTTGAGTTTGTATGGAAAGATATTGCAAAAATTTGAGACAAAAAAAATAAATAGGATTCTTGGCAAGTATTGTTATTTTCCTTATGTTATCTTTAAAATTTTTAAAAAATATTTTTTCTTTCTTCAAAGATTTTCTTCTTAGCTTCTTAGAGTAATATTTTTCTTGAGTCAGGAGTCTATCAAAAATAAATTCTCCACTTTTCGTGGGATAGAGGTAAGATATATTTCTTCCTCCCCCACTCACTTGTGGGAACTCACTGAATATATTATTGTTGTATATTCTCTTGAAATATGTTAGATACTTTCTCTCATCTTCTTTGACATTAAAATACTCAATTTAAAAAGCTAAAAACACCATAAAGTATACTCATCTAAACCAAAAGTAAGAACAATATACATGCTCTTATATCTGGGTAGAGAGCGCTTCTCCCAGAAATGAGCCTTACGCGGCGTAAATCCGGATTAGTCGGGGTTCCAATGAGGATACTGTACGCCGGATAGAAAGCAAAAAAAAATGTTTGAAATTGAGGATAATTGATCGTTGATTTCTGATGAGTGTATATATAAACAAACTAATGTTAAACTATTTTGCGTGATCGGTATGGTTTGATATTTTATGCTAGGGTGGGTGTTCAATAGTTAAAATTAGAAACGAAAATCTCAATTTGAGTCCGATTTATGAATCTAAAATGTTTCAAAATCAAAATCAAACAAGTATCGATTGATTTAGAAAAATTTCGATTTTGGATTACTCAATGCGTTACCTTGTCTCGTGTTTGTCTTATTTCAAGGAAGCCATGAAAAACAGTAAGTTCAGTACTCTATATATTGGTGTTCTTAAGTGTAGTGGATAAAGCTTCTCAGATATCATACGTTGAAATACTTTACAGATGTCTAGATTTAAATCTGTAGCACATTGGATACAAGTTAAGTAAATATTCAAGTGTATGACACGTTAAGAGTTCATTTATGAGGAGTCAAGATGGATCAAGACACAATTTGAAAGACAAAGGTGATAGGAGTAGAATATAGGTGCTTTGACATTTATTATGTAACATTTACAGACTTAATAGAATCAATGTGGAAACTAAGAAAGTGTTTAACATCTAGATTAATGACGATAAAAAATAGGTCTAATATTTCACGAGGATGGATTCACCATCGTCAAAGGGTGGAGCTAAAATATCTCAAAAGTGGTCAATAGTCAATCTTGTTGAAAAATTATATTGTGTATATTGAGCAAATATATTTATATAATGATATATTAACGTTTGAATTATGTACGACCACTTTACATGTTTATATATATTAAGTTTTGAATATCTATACGAAATAAAAAATATTAGCATAGTTGTTAGGGGCATTCAAATTTTGCTTAATATTGCAAAATTTTAAGTTGTATTTGATCGGACGGCTAAGATTGTTATATGTGTACCCATTAGGTTTCCTGGGCGAGTGTATAAATCTAAACAACCTGTAATTTTTTTTATTTCAATGCAAATCGCTCTCGCATAACTGCCTTTTAAATTTGGCGCTCTGAACTTTTTATCTTCTTCACTTCATATTCAAACACTTTTCTCTTTGAAAAAATGGATATTGAAATGTTACCTTTGCAAGCAGTTATTCTGCCGGAGAGGTCTACTTCTCTATCGAAAAATATTTAATGAAGTGTAATCATATAAATATACTACATAAACATCTTGGGTTAAGATGTTGAACAAAAACGCCTGAACGCGTCCAATTGCTTTTTTTTTTCCTTCCATTAGGTGGGTACACGTGTAATGGTAAAATTCTCCTAAAATTTCCCACCCAAATAATTTCAAAAAATTTTAAACACAAATTGCTCTTGCATACTACCTCAACTTTCTCTCTTCTTCCCTTCAAGTTCTCTTTGAAAAAATGGCTGAAGAGATCGTGTTCTCTGTTAATAAAGCTATGAAGCTTGTTAACAAAAAATATTTACGGGATGAGATGGATTATTTTTTTGAGTTCATTGGAATTGATTATCCACCCCTTCTCCAATTGCGAGAGAGGCTTGAGGTTGTTGCCAAGGATTTATGGGCATTTAAAGAGAGAAAAGAGAGATTGAACGTTCAATATATCTTAATCTGATGGTGATGGCTAGAGATGATCCGTTGAGTATTTTAGGTAAACTATTTGGTTAGTTGTTTTAATCAATTTTTCTCAAGTGTTTAATCATTTTTTAAAAAATATAATGTTTTGTTTTTAATTTGTAATTTTGTACCGCTATCGACAAGCTTTCTGATACAATTTTCTGATACAATATTCTCTGACTTGAATGATGAAACTTCTCATCACTATGCCGCTGGTAATTCGAATTATATTTTAGGATTTTTTATGCTCATGTTTAATGATCTATTTGTTATTAGAATATTTTAACTTCAAGTTGATTATCGTTAGTCTAATTTTTAATATTTGCTACTTGATAGTTCATGGCGATGCTGGTTCTGCTTTGTCTGATGTTGTGCTTGATCTGGACATTACTCCTGAGACTGGTTGTTATGGTAGTTTACTTTGACTAATAAAATATTTTAACTTCAATTTATCTTATTTATGATTCGTGACTTATGAATCTAATTTATGATTCATTACTTGATATAGCTATGCTACGTGCTTTGGTTTGATTGGAGATGTTGAGCGAAATCCCGTAATTTTGTAGGTAATTCGTTTCAGATATTTTTTTTGTTTACCTCAATTAGTTAATTAATTGTTCTAATGTTATTCCCTACTTTGTGCAGCTTTTAGATGAAGATGAGTATATGGGTGTCAAACGGGTAGGGGTCTACCCGTCAAAACCCGGACCCGGACTCATTAAAATTCGACCCCATCCGAACCAGTAAAAATCCGTACCCGGACCCGTAAACCCCCTAAAATACTCCTACCCGAACGGATTTTTTTTTCCTTAATGAATACCCGTATCCGTTAAGACCCGTCAGAAATTTAGGTATTAATGGATATACCTGTACCCGTACCTGTTAAAATAAACTGGAGTAATAAAACTTGTACATGGAGAGAAATGTATACACAAGTTTTTCACTCATGGTTTAATTCATTATTTGTCCATATTGTTACTAGTGAAATATGTTCAAGAGAAACAAGTTTATTTATTTAACTTAAAAAAACTTGATATTCCATAACAAATCAACAATTTGAATATATATTACTCAAATATGGTATAGAACTTCAACTATTAACTTTGATACATACCTCAGAAAATAAGCTTCTTGGAGTCTGGCAAATAGATGTTGCACTTTTTAAATTTGGAAATTTAATGTTCAAGTATCTTAAATAAAATAAGTCTTTGAGTTTTTCCTATCATTCATCCTTTTTTTAATTCGTTTTAAATATTTAAAATAAAATTAAACCCGGACCCAAATCCAATTTGTTAAGACCCGAACCCGTACGGGTTTTTTTTCCTACTTGAAACCCGGACCCGTTAAAAACCCGTAATTTAAACCTGTACCCCTAACCCACGGTGTTGCAATTTTACAACCCGAACCCGGACCCGTATACCCGTTTGACACCCATAGGAGTATATAGGAATTTAGACAACTTAAGGGCCTTTCAACTCTATTAATTCTGTTAGTGTGATGTCCTGTCGAGCTATTTAAACAGTGAAAGGGAGGCCCCTGTTACATTATCGACAATAAGTTTATTGTTACTTCTCTTGTAATTGAGTTTATTAGGTTTGCGTCTATGTTATGAGCATCACTGTGGCAGAATTCAGTTTATTAGGTTTGCGTCTATGTTATGAGCATCATTGTGGCAGAATTCTGAGGAAGAGGATTATATAGGAATGATGTCAAAAAAATCAGTTGCTGATTAGCATTCTCAAGTTTATTCAACTGTCTTTTTTGTTAAGAAAAATTTCATTCTCTATTCAATAATGTTTAACCTACCAGCTTTACATAAAATTCAAAATGCTCAACTCTGTAACTACTAAATTTATTTGGGTAAACTAATAGTGTATACGCTTGAAAAGAAACTACAGTGTTCAATCCCCTCTTGATCGTAGTATTTGTCTTTCTCTAGTGAAGCCCCTTATGCACCTGGCTTCCCTACCTACTTACTGTCTGATATCTATCAGCATGCTTCCTCCTAGAGTGAGCTGTGAACGAATACTGCCAAAGTATTTCCAGAGAAAGATGAGCTACCTTTGTGTTAAAATCGCATGTTAATTTTTGATTGTGAAGAAATTCTGTATAATTTGATGGTTGGATGTTTTTTCTCCAAAGACAATTTTAACACAACTTGAAAATAGGTTAGTTTTATGTAAACTGTATATATTGGGCCAAGCCCGTTAAGTTTACTTGGTCTCTAAGTTAGGTTTACTAGGTTTTCTCTTGTATAAATAGGGGACTCCCTTCATCAATGAAAGCAAGAGTTTTCACCCAAATCTTATTCTTCTCTTGTGTGAGTGTGTTCGGTCTCTTGGTGTGTTCGGTTTTACATGGTATCAGAGCCATCGTGAAACTCTTCAAGTAGAAAAGTAATGGAGGCTCCAAAAGGTGATGCTGCAGTCGTACGGAAGACAATCTCTCCGTACAATATCACCTCGAATGATAATCCTGGTTTGATTATCACACAGGTTCAGTTGACCAGTGAAAACTATGAGGAATGGGCGCGGTCGATTAGAACGGCGCTGCGTGCAAGGAAGAAGTTTGGTTTTGTTGACGGATCGATCAAGATGCCCGACGAAAAGTCGATCGATTATGAGGACTGGTGGACTATCAATTCTCTTCTGGTGTCGTGGATTAGGAATTCGATCGAGCCTACTCTTCGGACCACCATATCGCACATGGAAGTGGCGAAAGATCTGTGGGAGAGTATTCGAGAACGTTTCTCCGTGGGAAACGGACCTTGGATTCAGGAATTGAAGGCGGCTTTGGCCGGTTGTAAGCAAAAGGGATTAACTATTGCTGCTTACTATGGAAAACTGGCTATGTTGTGGGAAGAACTAGGAAATTGTGATAAGTTTCCAACTTGTTCGTGTGGAAACTGCACTTGCAATCTAACGGTTGCACTAGAGAAGAAAAGGGAAGATCGTAGGGTTCACTTATTTCTTATGGGTCTGTATGAAAGTCTTTATGGAACCATCCGTTCCAATCTCTTGGCTCAGGATCCATTGCCATCGATGAATCAATCTACCAAAAGGTAATCCAAGATGAACGGGTCAAAGGGATGGCACGAACTCAGGAAGAACGAGGGGAAGTGACAGCGTTTGCTGCACAACGATCACAGCCACCGAAGACATGCTATAAGGAGTGTCATTTGTGTGATCGAGGAGGACATCCTCCGGAACGCTGCTATGAAGTTATTGGTTATATGGAGGGGTGGGTACATTATCCGAAGCAAGGTTCTTCGAATGGAGGACGTGGCAGAGGAAGAGCTGAAGGTAACACAGGTGGAAGAGGTCGTGGACATCAACATGTTGGTTCGAATGCTGGTCGAGGACGTGGTAATAATCGAGCAAATGTTGCTCAAGCTGAGTTCGGAAATGGAGAAAACGGACACATGAGTGTGCCCGGACAAACTAACTTGTCCAGAATAACAGGTGATCAGTTGCAGATGATGTTCGATTTGCTGAAAAAGGAGAAGGCAAGCACAAGTGAACCATCGATCGGTAAGAAAATTCATCTTTCATGGATTATTGACACGGGGGCGTCAAATCACATGACCGGTCAGATGAGTGCTTTGGAGAATTTGCGAACAATACCAAAGTTTCCGGTAGGTTTACCGAACGGAAGCAGTACAATGGCGACTTAGGAAGGATCAATCAGATTTAACGAAGACATGGTTCTTCACGGTGTGTTATATGTGCCCGAGATGACTTGCAATTTGATTTCTGTGTCCCAATTAATTAATCAAGTTGGTTGCAATGTAAATTTCACTAATGATTTGTGTATTATGCAGGACCGGGCTACGGGGAAGTTGATTAGAGTGGGTGAACAAAAGAACGGACTCTAGGATTATATAGGAATGATGTCAAAAAAATCAGTTGCTGATTAGCATTCTCAAGTTTATTCAACTGTCTTTTTTGTTAAGAAAAATTTCATTCTCTATTCAATAATGTTTAACCTACCAGCTTTACATAAAATTCAAAATGCTCAACTCTGTAACTACTAAATTTATTTGGGTAAACTAATAGTGTATACGCTTGAAAAGAAACTACAGTGTTCAATCCCCTCTTGATCGTAGTATTTGTCTTTCTCTATTGAAGCCCCTTATGCACCTGGCTTCCCTACCTACTTACTGTCTGATATCTATCAGCATGCTTCCTCCTAGAGTGAGCTGTGAATGAATACTGCCAAAGTATTTCCAGAGAAAGATGAGCTACCTTTGTGTTAAAATCGCATGTTAATTTTTGATTGTGAAGAAATTCTGTATAATTTGATGGTTGGATGTTTTTTCTCCAAAGACAATTTTAACACAACTTGAAAATAGGTTAGTTTTATGTAAACTGTATATATTGGGCCAAGCCCGTTAAGTTTACTTGGTCTCTAAGTTAGGTTTACTAGGTTTTCTCTTGTATAAATAGGGGACTCCCTTCATCAATGAAAGCAAGAGTTTTCACCCAAATCTTATTCTTCTCTTGTGTGAGTGTGTTCGGTCTCTTGGTGTGTTCAGTTTTACATGGTATCAGAGCCATCGTGAAACTCTTCAAGTAGAAAAGTAATGGAGGCTCCAAAAGGTGATGCTGCAGTCGTACGGAAGACAATCTCTCCGTACAATATCACCTCGAATGATAATCCTGGTTTGATTATCACACAGGTTCAGTTGACCAGTGAAAACTATGAGGAATGGGCGCGGTCGATTAGAACGGCGCTGCGTGCAAGGAAGAAGTTTGGTTTTGTTGACGGATCGATCAAGATGCCCGACGAAAAGTCGATCGATTATGAGGACTGGTGGACTATCAATTCTCTTCTGGTGTCGTGGATTAGGAATTCGATCGAGCCTACTCTTCGGACCACCATATCGCACATGGAAGTGGCGAAAGATCTGTGGGAGAGTATTCGAGAACGTTTCTCCGTGGGAAACGGACCTTGGATTCAGGAATTGAAGGCGGCTTTGGCCGGTTGTAAGCAAAAGGGATTAACTATTGCTGCTTACTATGGAAAACTGGCTATGTTGTGGGAAGAACTAGGAAATTGTGATAAGTTTCCAACTTGTTCGTGTGGAAACTGCACTTGCAATCTAACGGTTGCACTAGAGAAGAAAAGGGAAGATCGTAGGGTTCACTTATTTCTTATGGGTCTGTATGAAAGTCTTTATGGAACCATCCGTTCCAATCTCTTGGCTCAGGATCCATTGCCATCGATGAATCAATCTACCAAAAGGTAATCCAAGATGAACGGGTCAAAGGGATGGCACGAACTCAGGAAGAACGAGGGGAAGTGACAGCATTTGCTGCACAACGATCACAGCCACCGAAGACATGCTATAAGGAGTGTCATTTGTGTGATCGAGGAGGACATCCTCCGGAACGCTGCTATGAAGTTATTGGTTATATGGAGGGGTGGGTACATTATCCGAAGCAAGGTTCTTCGAATGGAGGACGTGGCAGAGGAAGAGCTGAAGGTAACACAGGTGGAAGAGGTCGTGGACATCAACATGTTGGTTCGAATGCTGGTCGAGGACGTGGTAATAATCGAGCAAATGTTGCTCAAGCTGAGTTCGGAAATGGAGAAAACGGACACATGAGTGTGCCCGGACAAACTAACTTGTCCAGAATAACAGGTGATCAGTTGCAGATGATGTTCGATTTGCTGAAAAAGGAGAAGGCAAGCACAAGTGAACCATCGATCGGTAAGAAAATTCATCTTTCATGGATTATTGACACGGGGGCGTCAAATCACATGACCGGTCAGATGAGTGCTTTGGAGAATTTGCGAACAATACCAAAGTTTCCGGTAGGTTTACCGAACGGAAGCAGTACAATGGCGACTTAGGAAGGATCAATCAGATTTAACGAAGACATGGTTCTTCACGGAGTGTTATATGTGCCCGAGATGACTTGCAATTTGATTTCTGTGTCCCAATTAATTAATCAAGTTGGTTGCAATGTAAATTTCACTAATGATTTGTGTATTATGCAGGACCGGGCTACGGGGAAGTTGATTAGAGTGGGTGAACAAAAGAACGGACTCTAGGATTATATAGGAATGATGTCAAAAAAATCAGTTGCTGATTAGCATTCTCAAGTTTATTCAACTGTCTTTTTTGTTAAGAAAAATTTCATTCTCTATTCAATAATGTTTAACCTACCAGCTTTACATAAAATTCAAAATGCTCAACTCTGTAACTACTAAATTTATTTGGGTAAACTAATAGTGTATACGCTTGAAAAGAAACTACAGTGTTCAATCCCCTCTTGATCGTAGTATTTGTCTTTCTCTATTGAAGCCCCTTATGCACCTGGCTTCCCTACCTACTTACTGTCTGATATCTATCAGCATGCTTCCTCCTAGAGTGAGCTGTGAATGAATACTGCCAAAGTATTTCCAGAGAAAGATGAGCTACCTTTGTGTTAAAATCGCATGTTAATTTTTGATTGTGAAGAAATTCTGTATAATTTGATGGTTGGATGTTTTTTCTCCAAAGACAATTTTAACACAACTTGAAAATAGGTTAGTTTTATGTAAACTGTATATATTGGGCCAAGCCCGTTAAGTTTACTTGGTCTCTAAGTTAGGTTTACTAGGTTTTCTCTTGTATAAATAGGGGACTCCCTTCATCAATGAAAGCAAGAGTTTTCACCCAAATCTTATTCTTCTCTTGTGTGAGTGTGTTCGGTCTCTTGGTGTGTTCGGTTTTACATGGTATCAGAGCCATCGTGAAACTCTTCAAGTAGAAAAGTAATGGAGGCTCCAAAAGGTGATGCTGCAGTCGTACGGAAGACAATCTCTCCGTACAATATCACCTCGAATGATAATCCTGGTTTGATTATCACACAGGTTCAGTTGACCAGTGAAAACTATGAGGAATGGGCGCGGTCGATTAGAACGGCGCTGCGTGCAAGGAAGAAGTTTGGTTTTGTTGACGGATCGATCAAGATGCCCGACGAAAAGTCGATCGATTATGAGGACTGGTGGACTATCAATTCTCTTCTGGTGTCGTGGATTAGGAATTCGATCGAGCCTACTCTTCGGACCACCATATCGCACATGGAAGTGGCGAAAGATCTGTGGGAGAGTATTCGAGAACGTTTCTCCGTGGGAAACGGACCTTGGATTCAGGAATTGAAGGCGGCTTTGGCCGGTTGTAAGCAAAAGGGATTAACTATTGCTGCTTACTATGGAAAACTGGCTATGTTGTGGGAAGAACTAGGAAATTGTGATAAGTTTCCAACTTGTTCGTGTGGAAACTGCACTTGCAATCTAACGGTTGCACTAGAGAAGAAAAGGGAAGATCGTAGGGTTCACTTATTTCTTATGGGTCTGTATGAAAGTCTTTATGGAACCATCCGTTCCAATCTCTTGGCTCAGGATCCATTGCCATCGATGAATCAATCTACCAAAAGGTAATCCAAGATGAACGGGTCAAAGGGATGGCACGAACTCAGGAAGAACGAGGGGAAGTGACAGCGTTTGCTGCACAACGATCACAGCCACCGAAGACATGCTATAAGGAGTGTCATTTGTGTGATCGAGGAGGACATCCTCCGGAACGCTGCTATGAAGTTATTGGTTATATGGAGGGGTGGGTACATTATCCGAAGCAAGGTTCTTCGAATGGAGGACGTGGCAGAGGAAGAGCTGAAGGTAACACAGGTGGAAGAGGTCGTGGACATCAACATGTTGGTTCGAATGCTGGTCGAGGACGTGGTAATAATCGAGCAAATGTTGCTCAAGCTGAGTTCGGAAATGGAGAAAACGGACACATGAGTGTGCCCGGACAAACTAACTTGTCCAGAATAACAGGTGATCAGTTGCAGATGATGTTCGATTTGCTGAAAAAGGAGAAGGCAAGCACAAGTGAACCATCGATCGGTAAGAAAATTCATCTTTCATGGATTATTGACACGGGGGCGTCAAATCACATGACCGGTCAGATGAGTGCTTTGGAGAATTTGCGAACAATACCAAAGTTTCCGGTAGGTTTACCGAACGGAAGCAGTACAATGGCGACTTAGGAAGGATCAATCAGATTTAACGAAGACATGGTTCTTCACGGAGTGTTATATGTGCCCGAGATGACTTGCAATTTGATTTCTGTGTCCCAATTAATTAATCAAGTTGGTTGCAATGTAAATTTCACTAATGATTTGTGTATTATGCAGGACCGGGCTACGGGGAAGTTGATTAGAGTGGGTGAACAAAAGAACGGACTCTAGGATTATATAGGAATGATGTCAAAAAAATCAGTTGCTGATTAGCATTCTCAAGTTTATTCAACTGTCTTTTTTGTTAAGAAAAATTTCATTCTCTATTCAATAATGTTTAACCTACCAGCTTTACATAAAATTCAAAATGCTCAACTCTGTAACTACTAAATTTATTTGGGTAAACTAATAGTGTATACGCTTGAAAAGAAACTACAGTGTTCAATCCCCTCTTGATCGTAGTATTTGTCTTTCTCTATTGAAGCCCCTTATGCACCTGGCTTCCCTACCTACTTACTGTCTGATATCTATCAGCATGCTTCCTCCTAGAGTGAGCTGTGAATGAATACTGCCAAAGTATTTCCAGAGAAAGATGAGCTACCTTCGTGTGGTGCATCATATTTTTTGACTGTTGTTGATGATTGTTCACGAGGAGCATGGGTGTTCTTGTTAGTTGATAAGAGAGAGGTCGGACAAAAATTGAAAGGTTTCTTTGCAATGGTAGAAAGACAATTCAATAAACGGGTTAAGTGCGTTTGGAGTGATAATGGAACCGAATTTGTAAGTCTGAGAGGGTATTTTCTCGAACAAGGGATATTGTTCCAAACTTCTTTTGTAGGGACACCCCAGCAAAACGGTAGAGTTGAACGGAAACATAGATATATCTTAAACGTGGCACGGGCGCTACGTTTTCAAGCCAATTTACCAATTGACTTCGGGGGAGAGTGTGTGATGATGGCATGTTATTTGATTAACCGGACACCCACTAAGTTGTTGAATGGGAAGACACCTTACGATATCTTGATGGGTGTGATACCGAATTATGATCATTTGAGGGTGTTCGGTTGCTTATGTTATGCTCGCAATCAAGGACGAACAAGTGACAAGTTTGAAAGTAGGAGCCGTCGATGCGTGTTTTTGGGTTATCCAAATGGGAAGAAAGCGTGGAAAGTGTATGATTTGGAGGCAAAGGAGTTTTTGTTCTCGAGGGATGTGGTGTTTTACGAGAGGAAATTTCCGTTCGCATCCAAGGAGACTGAGGACGAAAAACGGAGACAAGATACGGTCCCTGTCACCGAAGTATTGGAGGAGGAAAAGGAGAGTGTGCGATGAAAGGGGGTGTTGAGCCCGAAGTCATGACTCCGGAAATTGTACCCGAAGTGATGACTCCAGAAGCTGAACCTGAAGTTGTTCCCGAAGTTGAACCCAAAGAGTTGGGTCGTGGAAAACGAACTAAGAACGAGAATATCTTGCTGAGAGACTTTGTTACTAATACGGTCCAAAAGATGAGTCACCGGGTATCGTCCTGTGTTCGAAAGTCTGATTGTTCATCCGTCCCTCAACAACCCTCTGGTAAACCCTATCCTCTAGTACACTATGTCAATTGTGATAATTTCTCTTCGAAACATGTGAGCTTTCTTGCAGCTATAACGCAAGGACATGAGCCTACCTCCTATTCGGAGGCGGTGAAAAATGAAAAATGGAGAACAACCACGGGGGAAGAATTAAAGGCATTAGAAGCGAACAAAACTTGGGAGATCGTTCGCTTACCTATGGGGAAGAAGGCCCTCGGATGCCGATGGGTATATAAGATAAAGTACAACTCGGATGGAACTATTGAAAGGTACAAAGCAAGACTGGTGATTTTTGGGAATCATCAAATCGAAGGAGTTGATTACACGGAGACATTTGCACCGGTTGCAAAGATGGTGACTGTCCGAGTTTTTCTGGCCGTAGCAGCTGCCAAAAATTGGGAATTGCATCAGATGGATGTAAACAATGCATTTTTGCATGGTGATCTTCACGAAGAAGTATATATGAAATTGCCTCTGGGACACCGCATGACTGGTAGAGGAACTGTGTGTCGCTTTCGAAAATCATTGTATGGTTTAAAACAAGCTCTCAGGTGTTGGTTTGCGAAGTTGTCTGCTGCTCTTAAGAAATATGGGTTTCGACAATCATATTCGGATTACTCATTATTTACGATGAAGAAGGGAAATGTGCATTTGAATGTGCTTGTTTATGTGGATGATCTAATCATATCTGGTAATGATTCGAAGGCAATTCGAATTTTTAAGTTATATCTCTCGAAATGTTTCCATATGAAGGATTTAGGTGCCTTGAAATACTTCTTGGGAGTTGAAATGGCAAGGGCTCCGAAGGGAATCTTCTTGTGTCGGAGGAAGTATGGATTGGATATCATATCGGAAGCAGGCTTGTTGGGGGCAAAACCGGTTGGTACACCGATAGAACAAAACCATCGCTTGGTACTTGCGACTGGTCGTTTTATCAAAGATCCTGAATGCTATCGGCGACTGGTTGGAAGATTGATTTACTTGTGTTTTACACGACCGGATTTGTCCTATAGTGTGCATGTGTTGTCGCAATTCATGCAGAGTCCCCGTATTGAGTATATGGAAGCGGCACTTAGGGTTGTTCGATATTTGAAAGGCTGTCCGGGACAAGGCATCGTATTTAATTCTCAGTGTGATCTGAGATTGCACGGGTGGTGTGACTCCGATTGGGCAGGTTGTCCGTTGACACGTCGCTCGTTGACAGGTTGGTATGTATCGTTAGGGGACTCACCGATATCTTGGCGAACGAAGAAGCAACAGATCGTGTCGAGGTCCTCCGCCGAGGCAGAATACGGATCGATGGCGATGACTGTGTGTGAATTGAAGTGGTTGAAAGGGATATTATGGAACCTTGGAATCGATCACAATTCTCCGATGAATTTGAAGTGTGACAGTCAAGCAGCGTTACATATTGCTCGGACTCCTGTCTTTCACGAACGCACTAAACACATCGAAGTCGACTGTCACTTTGTTCGAAATGAAATTATCGAATGAATCATTCATCCCAACTATGTGCCTACGACCACACAACTTGCTGATATTTTTACGAAGGCGCTGGGACGTGCCCAGTTCGAGTACTTCCTTAACAAGTTAGGCATAAGGAACCCTCACGCTCCAACTTGAGGGGGGTAATAAAGGTTAGATATGTAAATAGGTTAGTTTTATGTAAATTGTATATATTGGGCCAAGCCCGTTAAGTTTACTTGGTCTCTAAGTTAGGTTTACTAGGTTTTCTCTTGTATAAATAGGGGACCCCCTTCATCAATGAAAGCAATAGTTTTCACTCAAATCTTATTCTTCTCTTGTGTGAGTGTGTTCGGTCTCTTGGTGTGTTCGGTTTACAAAATCCAAAACATGTTATCCATTGTGGAACAAAGAGAGTAACATTTATTAGCTTGTAACTCTAGGACTCGTAACGATAACAATATAACATAGACTAATCTATACTCAAAAGGATTGTGCCATGGCGCCTACAGCTTATGTATAGAAGACTTTGCTGCCATTCTCTAAATGAAAAAAATATAACTCTCCAACAGCCATTTATTTAATTTAACTCTCAAAAGAATAACCTCTTCTTAAACATGGGGAGATGAAACGTTTTTTTACTTTTTCTTAATAATTTTAATACACGTTAATCACATTCATTATGGAAGAAGGGGACGATAACTAAATTCATAAGGGCTTTTGAGTTTTATGGAAAGATATTGCAAAAATTTGAGACAAAAAATTAAATAGGATTCTTGGCAAGTATTGTTATTTTCCTTATGTTACTTTTACATTTTTTTTAAATATTTTTTCTTTCTTCAAAGATTTTCTTCTTAGCTTATTAGAGTAATATTTTTCTTGAGTCAGGGGTCTATCAAAAATAACTTCTCCACTTTTCGTGGGATAGAGGTAAGATCTGCATATATTTCTTCCTCCCAGACTCACTTGTGGAAACTCACTGAATATATTGTTGTTGTATATTCTCTTGAAATATGTTAGATACTTTCTTTCATCTTCTTTGACATTAAAATACTCAATTTAAAAAGCTAAAAACACCGTAAATTATACTCATCTAAACCAAAATAAAGAACAATATACATGCTCTTATATCTTGGTAGAAAGCGCTTCTCCCAGAAATGAGCCTTACGCGGTGTAAATCCGGATTAGTCGGGGCTCCACTAAGGATACCGTACACCGGATAGAAAACAAAAAAAAATAGTTTTTCTTTATTAAAACAAAAGGTGTTAAGTAGTTTGAAGAATTGGGTGTCGTTAGTCATATATTAGGCATCTTATTATACCACAAGTGTTATAGCGTGATAATGGAGTCGTGTGAATTATATTTGACTCGCGATAATAGTATAATACTTGTTCTAATACTTGACATTTTCTCTATTGTTTTATTTTTAAGTTAAATAATAATGTTGATTGGGTGTTAAAAATTTACTAGTAGGTTTTAAATAGTTTGAGATGGGGTGAATGCTGAAAGTATCAATTTGAAATTGAGGATAATTTATCGTTGATTTCTGATGAGTGTATATATAAACGAAAATCTCAATTTGAGTCCGATTTACGAATTTAAAAAGTTTCCCAAATCAAAATCAAACAAGTATCGATTGGTTTAGAAAAAAATTCGATTTTGGATTACTCAATGCGTTACCTTGTCTATTTCAAGGAAGTCATGAAGAACAGTAAGCTCAGTACTCTACATATTGGTGTGCTTATGTGTAGTGGATAAAGCTTCTCAAATGTCATACGTTGAAATACTTTACAGATGGCTAGATTTAAATCTGTAGCATATTGGCTACAAGTTAAGTAAATATTCAAGTGTATGACACGTTAAGAGTTCATTTATGAGGAGTCAAGAAGGATCAAGACACAATTTGAAAGACAAAGGTGATAGGAGTAGAATATAGGTGCTTTGACATTTATTATGTAGCATTTACAGACTTAATAGAATCAATGTGGAAACTAAGAAAGTGTTTAACATCTTGATTAATGACAATAAAAAATGGGTCTAATATTTCAAGAGGATGGATTCATCATGTTAAAGGGTGGAGCTAAAATATCTCAAGAGTGGTACTTGAATTAGTTTCCAATTTTAGGGGAGGAATTCACTACAAAGTGATTGTTACTCGTTCAGCTCTTCTTAATTCTTTTGTTATAAACAAAAAAATGTTTTTCATTTCATATGTTCAAGAGTTGTCACCTTTGTTGTGAATCATCTTGTGATTCTTTACAGTTAACAACTTTATGCTCCCAAATTAAACAATAAAAAAGAGTGATTCATTTCGTTAAATTTAACGAAATTTAAAGTTAGTCTCCAATAATTTTAATATGATATGTAGCTAATTTAACGATATGTCACAAATAACTTAAATTTAATTAAGGGGTCTTACACGAATACTTCATATAATATGGATACATGTACTTTACTTATATAGTACTAACAGATTGGCCAACACTAGATTTTGCTTTTCCCTAGAAAATAAGTTGGTTTTTAAAAGGAGGTTACGAATAATGGATCCCACGTCTGCCAACTTTTACTAGTAATAATCAATTTAAAAAAAAAAAAAAAAAAAAAAGAGATTAAAAAGACGAAGGAATCATCATCCACAATATCTAGCAGATGCGTAGGGGAAACCTAAGATTGGAAAGTTCATAGGATACACTCACATCATGCATTCCTAATCTTAAAGCATACTGAAACCTAATTTGTCCATTTCCTCTTACTCCCATCTAGTATTTATACTAACCAAAAACTGAGTTGTTAAAAATAAAGTGAGAATATATTACACTTAATCATCATAAGATTGTATAGATGAAAGACATGTTTCTTGTATTCATTAGCTTGTTTATCAAAGTGTCTGGATGAACAAAGATTTTATAAAAATATTTTAAAAGTAGTCATTCTCCAGTCTTCGATTGGTCCAGTAAAGAAGGAAGATAGGAAGGCATCTGTGTATCTATGTTGTTATTGTTGCTATGGAGGGCTATGTGACATAATCAAAATTGAGTGTAAATATAGGACAATCTTGTTGAAAAATTATATTGTGTATATTGATCAAATATATTTATATAATGATATATTAACGTTTGAATTATGTACAACCACTTTACATGTTTTTATATATTAAGTTTAGAATATTTATATGAAATAAAAAATATTAGCATAGTTGTTAGGGGCATTCAAATTTTGCTTAATATTGCAGAATTTTAAGTTGTATTTGATCGGACGGCTGCGATTGTTATATGTGTACCCATTAGGTTTTCTGGGCGAGTGTATAAATCTAAACAATCTGTAATATTTTTTTTTATTTCAATGCAAATCGCTCTCGCATAACTGCTTTTCAAATTTGGCGCTCTAAACTTTTTATCTTCTTCACTTCATATTCAAACACTTCTCTCTTTGAAAAAATGGATCTTTGAAAAAATGGATATTGGAATGTTCTCTTGCAAGCAGTTCTTCTGCTGAAGAGGTCTACTTCCCTTTAAATAAAGCTATGAAACTTGTTAATAAAAAATATTTAATGAATGAGATAATTTTTTCTTTGAGACTATTGGAATTGATTATCGATACATTCTCGCATTGCAAAATGAGCTTTAGAATGTTGAAGCATACTTTAAGGAGCAGATTTATTAATGGAAAATTTAAGAGAGATAAGAGAGATTGAAGGTACAATATATGAGTGCTTTAATCAATTTAACGTATAATGATTTCTAACTTTCTATCGCTATCGACCGGCTATCTGACACTGTTATTTCTGACGTTAATGATAAGAACTCTCATCATTACGCCGCTGATAATCTCTGACCTTGATCAGTTATCGTGAGTTATGAGTCATGAATTATTATGCTGCTGGTAATCTCTGACCTTGATCAATTATCGTGAGTTATGATTCGTAAGTTATTATGCTGCTGGTAATCTCTTATCTTATTTATTAATCTAATTTTAGGTAAGTTTATTTTGTCACTAAATTTAGTGTTAGTTATTAGGTTGTTGTCTATGTTATGAGTATCGCTGTGGGTTAGGATGTCAATGTTTATCGACAAGATCAGTTGCTGATTAGCATTCTCAAGTTTATTCAACTGTATTTTTTTGTTAAGAAAAATTTCATTCTCTATTCAATAATATTTTACAATCTTTACATCAAATTCAAAATGCTCAACTCTGTAACTACTAAATTTATTTGACTAAACTAATAGTAGATACGCTTGAAAAGAAACTACAGTGTTCAATCCCCTCTTGATCGTAGTATTTGTCTTTCTCTATTGAAGCCCCTTATGCACCTGGCTTCCCTACCTACTTAGTGTCTGATACTCCCTCCGTTCCATTTTAGATGAACCCATTTGACTTTGCACGGAGTTTAATAAAGAGAGAAGACCTTTGAAACTTGTGGTCTAAAATACGTTATAGATATTTGTGTGGCTACAAATCATCTAGGGATGAGTAAAAGTGAATATTTCTTTCCAAATTTAGAAAGAGGTCATTTTTTTTGAAACAGACTAAAAAGGAAATAGGTTCATCCTTTTTGAAACGGAGGGAGTATCTATCAGCATGCTTCCTCCTACAGTGAGTTGTGGGTGAATACTGCCAAAGTATTTCCAGAGAAAGATGAGCTACCTTTGTGTTAAAATCGCACGTTAATTTTTGATTGTGAAGAATTCTGTATAATTTGATAGTTGGATGTTTTTTCTCCAAAGACAATTTTAATACAACTTGAAAAATACTTCTTTAACTTTTTTTGGGGTCAAAAAAGAAGTATCGTTGGAGCTCTTGGGGTAAACTATGTTATCCTACTGATGAAGGTGGAGCTAATTTAAACCTATATAAATAAGTTTATGTATATTTTCTTCCTAAAAACTTGTTGAGGCTATCGTGCCTAGTTTATTGGAGAGAGGAAATCGTGCCTAAATTATAGAAAGATGATTATCTTCCTGAAATATATGGATAACTATCACTGATTTCCCCAACTTTCACACGTCATTCATCTACCATGTACTGCATATTCATTATTTTAAAATATATAATATTATGTATAAAATATTCTATTGATATGAGTGTGATATATTCTACATATTTATGATATTTATTTAAATATATAATATATTGATATTATTATACATAAAATATTTTGTTGATACAAGTGCAATATATTCTGCATATTTATGAGATATTATTTCAATAGATAATATATTGGTAATATTATACTTAAGATATTTTATTAATACGAGTGAAAATGTATTTTTCATATTCTACATATTCTGCATATTCTATTGATATGAGTGTGATATATTCTGCATATTTATGATATTTATGTTGAAGAAATAAAGCTTCCACTGAAAATTTGCCTTTGTTCCCCTAAATCAAATAGGGAGATATTCATGTATATGTATTTAATTAGAAAATGTTATAATTAAGTAGAAATAGATAAAAGCATGTAAAAGGAAGTTACTGAAAGCTTTTAATTAGATGAATACAATAAAGATAGTTAGTTAACACGAATTCCCAACAAAATAGGCATTAATGAGAGAAATTGATCAGTTTTTTAAAAAATGGCTATAAAAGTGGAATACCAAGGGGTAAAGGTCTATAAACCATAAATTTCAATAAATGTGTCTATTTTATTTAAATAACACTAATAAATGTCTATACACTGTAAAATTTTCAAAGAAAACATTTTGATGCCTATTGACTGATATGGACGGATATACTACACTGTTTGCGGGCCTATGAAAACAATTTACTTGAGGCCTAAACACTGATTTGAACATGATACTACACGTGGCCGATGACATTTTGAAGGCCAAAGCAATCCCGTCCGTTACATACGCATTGTCCCTTGTCCCTACGAATAAATAGGCGATGATGAGTGTATGCATTTAACGCAAAGCAAACCGCCATACAAGCCTGAGCCTAAATTTTACAAAATAAAACCACATTATTATTATTATTGTTATTATTATTGTTATTATTATTATTATTATTTTATTTTATTTTATTTTCATTAATTATTTCGCTTTATTATCGTACTAACTCATTTTCATTTTTTTTTTGTTTTGCGAGGTACATTTGATTGAATGATCTTCGCTTTCGGGTTCTAATTTTTCAACTCATCTTTTGTATTGAAATTCATTGTTTAAGATTGAATTGAATTATGTAATATTCGTATTCGGATTAAATGATTGTTTGAATGATTGCTTTCCTTTATGTTCTTGACCTTTAATTTTGGAATTGTTATTTTATTTATTGCAAACTGGGACTATCTAGCAAATACGTGCAAATTAAAGTACTTTAGCAAATAAGTTAATTTATTTTAATCATTATTATTATTATTATTAGATATTTATTTAAAAGCTTATTTGCAAATTAATTTAGAAACCTGTCGGATTAACCGTTTTTTAACGGAATTTCGAAAGTGCCTTAAAGCCCTTCTTTCGAAATTAATAAAACCTCTTACTTTAGAATCTCTTAAAGAAAGACAAATTTTTTTCTAAAACGGAGTTTTTGCACGCATTTATTAGTTTGGTTCCCTGTTTTCCTTAAATAGGGTGGCGACTCCAAAAACTCCCAAAAGAGTTAGTCCATCCCGTTGATATTCCTAAATTTATCTTTTCGAAGGTAATTTTTGGAGTAACAGCATGGCGACTCCGCGGGGGGAATTTAAAGGTTTTGACCATAAAGGTTTCCAATTGTTTGCAACTAGCATTCCTAATTTAATTGCTTTATTATATATTTTCTTTATTATATTTGTGTGTTTGGTTTGCTATATTGATCATATATTTACTTGTGCATAAAGTCCGTATTCCGTTCATATTTCCTCCCTTATGGAGCATGTCAATTCTTCTCACCTCCTCGATTTCATCACGGGGCGCCCGCTTGACGGGCAGTTATGCAGGAAGGGCACTCTTTGAATTTCTTTCGTGTCACCAAATTAGTTGGGATATGGTTTGCCTAGTTTTGTCATTGCCGGTTTTACTAGTTTATGAGGCCAGGTTTATCCCGCATAGGTGGAATCAGCTTCAACCGTTAGTCCACTCTTAGAAGGAGATTCGAACTTGCATTCATTTACGCCTTTTTTGTCGACTGGTCACTGAAAATCCAACGGTGCTGTATATTATGTGATCGTGTGGATGTTATAACGAATCCCAAGTCATTTTTCATGTCAAATTTGAGAAGTTGGCAATATATATGGCAGTTTATGGTATATCTAAATTTTTGTATTGACAAATATTTTGTGTCGGTATAATATCCACATGTGCATGAAACTTGACGTTTAGGCTTACCTCTGGCACAAAAGAGGCACCTTACAGGGTAGGATGCGCTTGCATATTTGTTTACACTCGATTACTTGTGATTGTGACATGTTGATTGCTTGCCTTGCTTTATTTGTACAAAATGTGTTACCTACTTTTTCTTATGTCCTTGTTTGCAATCTTACTTATGAACGCACAAACTAACATAGTTACCCTTTGAGGTTTCTTTTGTTTTGTCTGTCTCCCTAGCAGAAGTTTGCATTTGTGAAGTGACTGTCATTCACATTATACAAGATCGGATTGATGATAGACGCTTCAGTTTGTAAACGATGCAGCACCTGAATGAAGCTTAGCAGCATTTGAAAAGAACTTAGCAATTGAACTTAGTAGCATAGTTTTCAATTGTGATTCAGATTGAGGCCCTAAAATTGCATGGTATTTTGAAACCTATGTCAATAACACTTTTTATAGCCTGCATGTATATTATGAAAATTGAAATAAAATATGCATAGCATTTCTTCTTTCGCAATATTTCTGTTTTGAAATTTGGAATAATGAACCCTCCAAAACTTTGCTTGTGACATATAATGAAGCAACTGAACAATTTGAGAATGTCGCATTGAAAAGGTGTAGTTTGTATTCTGTGGATATTGAAAGCAAGTTGAGAGGTGGAAGTTGATAACTGGGGAATATTTGCAAAACAAGGTAGAGGTGCGAAAGTTGATAACTGGGCAATTTTGCAAAATGAGTTGGAGATGCAAAAGATAATAACTAGGGCAGAATTTTGCAAGAAGCAGTGTTGGTTATTAAAGACGAATGGGCAAGATCCCGAGAATTGGCTAAGCGAATAGCGCAAAGTCTAAGACAAAGAACATTCAGTTTGTTTTAAGATATGATATAAGTTTAAGTCAAGGCAAATTTTCAAAATGCATCTTTGACGTCATTTGCATGCTTGCTTCACTTGCTATATTGCATTAAATTAGTTTATATTGCCTTTATTTTTCAAAAATCTATGCTATTTGAGTTCATGAGCCAAGTTTTTGAACGCAATTCATAAATCCGAGTCCAAGGAAGACGAGGAAGCAACGGAAGCAGCCTGATCAAGATGAAGGACATTAAGACCTGCATCAGAAGATAAAGCACCTTAGCAAGTCAATTTTCAGGATTCTCATTGCTTGGATTGCAATGATATTTAGGATGAAACTTGATGCTATCCCACTTTACCGAAAGGCTGCATTTCTATTCCCCATACTTTTGCAATTTGTTGTATTTGTTTTATTTCTCTTTCAATGTATTAGAACGCTTACTAAAATTCTATTTTTATGATTTACAGATATCACCGATGCTAAGGGAATCACGTTGCTTTATAGCCAAGACCATTCCTTTGGAGAAGAATTCAGGGAGATAAGTCTTTATATTTCACTCTTTCGGCAAGCGTCATTATGTGTTCACGCTTTCGATAAGCGTCTTTATGTGTTCATGCTTCCGGTAAGCGTATTTATGTGCGATTGTTTCTAATTGGGAACTCAAAAGGTGGAGGGTTTGGCCCAATAAATTTCCCAACTTTTTAGCCCAATCCTCAATAGTAAAGCTTCCCTAAATTGCTGCCCAAATAATTTTCCTAAATTACCGCCCAAATAATTTCATTGCCGCCAGTATAAATCTAAACACAAATCTAATTTTATTTATTTCTAACACAAATCACTTCTCTTTGAAAATGATGTTCCAATGGTTCTTTTTCCCTACTAATAATACTATGAGACTTGTTAACGATAAATATATGACTGATGATTTGGATTACTTTTTCTACTTTATAGGTATTGATCATGTTCCCCTTCTCCAATTGCGACACAGTATTAAGGTTGCTAACGCACATATTGCGGTGCTCCAATCGTCGCTTCGTTAGTCACTAGGGAGAGACAAATATTTGTTCTATTTAAGAAGGATAACAGACCTTGAACGTTCCATATATCTTACACTGATGGAGGTAGCTGAGCATGATCCCTTGAGCGTCACAGGTAAATATAGCTAGCTTTATTCAATTTTCTTCAATTGTTTAATCATGTATAGGGGTGTCAAAATTGACCCATGAAATCTTGACCCGGCCGACCCGCCTAAGTTTGGGCGGGTCATAACTCGCCCATTTATTGACTTAGCCAATTTTGACCTGCCCAATTTAACCCATTTGAATGGTGGATTGATTTGGGACAAAAATTGACCCGCTAGAGAAAATTGTCAAAATATTTATAAATTTTTTTTTTCTTTGTTTGATATATCAAATATAGATATAATAAAGAGAAAAAAAATATTCTTACTTTTTTTAGATAATTAAGCAAATTTTAAAAATAAAAATACATAAAATATAGCTTGATAAGTGTTGGGCAGGTTGGGTTTTGACCCGTTGTTTACCCCATTTTGACCCAACCGATCTCAATCTAAATAACATTTGGGTGGGTTATTTTAATCACTCAACCCATCTTGACCAGGCCCATTTCAACCCAACCGGCCCTTTTGACACCCCTAATCATGTCTAAACGATTTCTAACTTTCTACAGCTATCGACCGGCTATCTGACACTATTTTCTCTGACATTAATGATAAGAACTCTCATCATTACGCCTTTGGTAATATCTGAGCTAGATCAGTTATCGTGAGTTATGATTAGTAAATTATTATGCTGCTGGCAATCTCTTATCTTATTTATTAATCTAATTCTAGTTAAGCGTCTGTATGTGCGATTGTTTCTAATTGGGAACTCAAAAGGTGGAAAGTTTGGCCCAATAAATTTCCCAACCTTTTAGCCCAATCCTCATTAGTAAAATTTCCCTAAATTGCCGCCCAAATAATTTCATTGCCGCCAGTATAAATCTAAACACAAATCTAATTTTATTTATTTCTAACACAAATCGCTTCTCTTTGAAAATGATGTTCCAATGGTTCTTGTTCCCTACTAATAATGCTATGAGATTTGTTAACGATAAATATATTACTGGTGGTTTGGATTACTTTTTCGACTTTATAGGTGTTGATCATGTTCCCCTTCTCCAATTGCGACACAGTATTAAGGTTGCTGACTTGCGGTGCTCAAATCGCCGCTTCGTTACTCACTAGGGAGAGACGAATATTTGTTCTATTTAAGAAGGATAGCAGACCTTGAACGTTCCATATATCTTACACTGATGGAGGTCGTTGAGCATGATCCCTTGAGCGTCACAGGTAAATATAGTTAGTTTTATTTAATTTTCTTCAATTGTTTAATCATGTATAAGGGTGTCAAAATTGATCTATGAAAGTTTGACCCGCCCAACCCACCCAAGTTTGGGCGGGTCATAACTCTCCCATTTATTGACTTAGCCAATTTTCACCCGCCCAATTTAACCCATTTGAATGGTGGATTGATTTGGGACAAAAATTGACCCGCTAGATATTATTGTCAAAATATTTATAATTTTTTTCTTTGTTTGATATATCAAATATAGATATAATAAAGAGAAACAAAAATATTCTTACTTTTTTTTGGATAATTAAGCAAATTTTAAAAATAAAAATATATAAAATATAGCTTGATAAGTGTTAGGCAGGTTGCATTTTGAACCCGTTGTTTACCCCCATTTTGACCTAACCCATCTCAATCTAAATAATATTTGGGCGGGTTATTTTAATCACTCAACTCATCTTGACCAGGCTCATTTCAACCCAACCCGCCCATTTGACACCCCTAATCATGTATAACGATTTCTAACTTTCTACAGCTATCGACCGGCTATCTGACACTATTTTTTCTGACATTAATGATGAGAACTCTCATCATTTCGCCTTTGGTAATATCTGAGCTAGATCAGTTATCGTGAGTTATGATTAGTAAATTATTATGCTGCTGGCAATCTCTTATCTTATTTATTAATCTAATTCTAGTTAAGCATCTGTATGTGCGATTGTTTCTAATTGGGAACTCAAAAGGTGGAAAGTTTGGCCCAATAAATTTCCCAACCTTTTAGCCCAATCCTCATTAGTAAAATTTCCCTAAATTGCCGCCCAAATAATTTCATTGCCGCCAGTATAAATCTAAACACAAATCTAATTTTATTTATTTCTAACACAAATTGCTTCTCTTTGAAAATGATGTTCCAATGGTTCTTGTTCCCTACTAATAATGCTATGAGATTTGTTAACGATAAATATATTACTGGTGATTTGGATTACTTTTTCGACTTTATAGGTGTTGATCATGTTCCCGTCTCCAATTGCGACACAGTATTAAGGTTGCTGACTTGCGGTGCTCAAATCGCCGCTTCGTTACTCATTAGGGAGAGACGAATATTTGTTCTATTTAAGAAGGATAGCAGACCTTGAACGTTCCATATATCTTACACTGATGGAGGTCGTTGAGCATGATCCCTTGAGCGTCACAGGTAAATATAGTTAGTTTTATTTAATTTTCTTCAATTGTTTAATCATGTATAGGGGTGTCAAAATTGATCTATGAAAGCTTGACCCGCCCAACCCACCCAAGTTTGGGCGGGTCATAACTCGCCCATTTATTGACTTAGCCAATTTTCACCCTCCTAATTTAACCCATTTGAATGGTGGATTGATTTGGGCCAAAAATTGACCCGCTAGATATTATTGTCAAAATATTTATAATTTTTTTTCTTTGTTTGATATATCAAATATAGATATAATAAAGAGAAACAAAAATATTATTACTTTTTTTTTTGGATAATTAAGCAAATTTTAAAAATAAAAATTCATAAAATATAGCTTGATAAGTGTTGGGCGGGTTGGGTTTTGACCCGTTGTTTACCCCATTTTGACCAAACCTATCTCAATCCAAATAATATTTGGTCGGGTTATTTTAATCACTCAACCCATTTTGACCCGGCCCATTTCAACCCAACCCTCCCATTTGACACCCCTAATCATGTATAACGATTTCTAACTTTCTACAGCTATCGACCGGCTATTTGACACTATTTTCTCTGACATTAATGATGAGAACTCTCATCATTACGCCGCTGGTAATCTCTGAGCTAGATCAGTTATCGTGAGTTATGATTCGTAAATTATTATGCTGCTGGTAATCTCTTATCTTATTTATTAATCTAATTTTAGGTAAGCTTCTTTATGTGCGATTATTTCAAATTGGGAACTCAAAAGGTGGAGGGTTTGGCCCAATTAATTTTCCAACCTTTTAGCCAAATCCCCATTAGTAAAATTTCCCTAAATTCCCGCCCAAATAATTTCCCTCGATTCCCGCCTAAATAATTTCATTGCCGCCAGTATAAATCTAAACACAAATCTAATTTTATTTATTTCTAACACAAATCCCTTTTCTTTAAAAATGATGTTTCAATGGTTCTTGTTCCCTACTAATAATGCTATGAGACTTGTTAACAATAAATATATGACTGATGATTTGGATTACTTTTTCTATTTTATAGGTATTGATCATGTTCCCTTTCTCCAATTGCGACACAGTATTAAGGTTGTTGACGCACACATAGCGGTGCTCCAATCGCCGCTTCGTTACTCACTAGGGAGAGATGAATATTTGTTCTATTTAATAAGGATAGCAGACCTTGAATGTTTCATATATTTTACACTGATGGAGGTAGCTGAGCATGATCCCTTGAGCGTCACAGGTAAATATAGTTAGCTTTATTCAATTTTCTTCAATTGTTTAATCATGTTATGTATAACGATTTCTAACTTTCTACAGCTATCGACCGGCTATCTGACACTATTTTCTCTGACATTAATGATGAGAACTCTCATCATTATGCCGCTGGTAATCTCTGAGCTAGATCAGTTATCGTGAGTTATGATTCGTAAATTATTATGCTGTTGGTAATCTCTTATCTTATTTATTAATCTAATTTTAGGTAAGTTTATTTTGTCAGTAAGTTTAGTGTTAGTTATTAGGTTGTTGTCTATGTTATGAGTATCGCTGTGGGTTAGGATGTCAATCTTTATCGAAAAGATCAGTTGTTGATTAGCATTGATTAGCATTCTTAAGTTTATTCAACTGTATTTTTTTGTTAAGAAAAATTTCATTCTCTATTCAATAATGTTTAACCTACCAGCTTTACATCGAATTCAAAATGTTCAACTCTTTAACTACTAAATTTATTTGACTAAACTAATAGTGGATACGTTTGAACAGAAACTACAGTGTTCAATCCCCTCTTGATCGTAGTATTTGTCTTTCTCTATTGAAGCCCCTTATTCACCTGGGTTCCCTACCTACTTACGGTTTGATATCTATCAGCATGCTTCCTCCTAGAGTGAGCTGTGAGTGAATACTGCCAAAGTATTTCCAGAGAAAGATGAGCTACCTTTGTGTTAAAATCGCACGTTAATTTTTTATTGTGAAAAAATTCTGTATAATTTGATGGTTGGATGTTTTTTCTCCAAAGACAATTTTAACACAACTTGAAAAATACTTCTGTAACTTTTTTTGGGGTCAAAGTGAAGGAAAAAAGAAGTATCATTGGAGCTCTTGGGGGTAAACTATGTTATCCTACCGATGAAGGTGGAGCTAATTTAAATAAAACTAGAGGATTTATGCTAGACCTTTAGTGCGAAAAGGTGGTGGAGGTTTAGAGTGGAGGACAGCTTATGGCCAGAATTTCTAAAAGCTAAGTACTGTCAAAGGAGTCATCCAGTTTCTAGAATGGAACATGGGAATCAATCAGCCGCCTGGAAAGATCTAATGAAAATTAGGAAGCTCATTGAACCTCAAATCTTGTGGAAAATAAATGACGCCAAAGTTTCTTTTTGGTTGGATAATTGGACAGAACTTGGTCCTCTTCCTTACCAGATCAACATGAAAGGTAATCCAGTTAATCTTATGGTGGAAAACTGTATTAACGACGACACTTGGGATAAAGAATTCATAGAAAAGTTGGTGCCAGAAGCCGTTCTTCGCAAGATCTCAAAATTCAAATAGGTGACAACAAAAAAAGATGCTCCAATCTGGAAACTGACACTGGAGTATTTACTTGTTCATCGGCCTCGAATATAGTGAGGCAAAGGAAGGAGCCAGTCCCAGTATGGAGTGATATATGGACAAAGGAGTCCTTTTAAGATGTCCTTTACCATGTGGAGAGTTGTCAAGAGGAAGGTGTAACCATCGTCATGAAATCCGAAAGAAATAAGTAAAAGAAATAGTAGCTTACATAGGTTCTTATATACTAACATCCCAAAGACTTAAATGAAAAAATTAATATAAACTAAGGACTAAATTGTAAACATAAAAACTACTACTTTAAGAACTCATAACCTTTCAACTTAAATGTACTACTCTTTTAGCCCATGGTACCACCATTTCGTAACAATCCATCCCCCTTAAACAACCTTGTCCTCAAGGTTGGAATTTGACTTGTGAACATGAAGGAAAATAACATCCAGTAGCCAAAGAACAAACTTTTCACTTGTAGTTGCAAGCAGACCAATATCCTGAACTTGAGTGAGTTCATGTTCCAGCGGTAGTATGTCCACTTGCATACCCAACAGAAACCAGTAGTACCACACTCCAAAACAACACCAGATTTTGCAGTTAAGTACACAGGAGCAAAGGTAAAAGCTATACCAATTTCTGTACCACATAGGGCTGTCCAAGTAAGAAGTAAAAGGATTCTTGAAGAGCTGCTCCGGGGTCGAAGATGAAAGTGTCACTGTTACATACAGTCTTGCCTTCTCCAGTGGTAAATGCAGCAAATGAGGCCAACCCATTTAGAAAGAAAACTAAGCAAGTTAACCCATAATCCACCACCATTACATATTTTTGTTGTTGTTCACATTTATTTTGCTCTATTATCAAGCTAACAACAACACCAATTATATTGCAACCACCAGCTGAAGTGCAATGTAGGTTGCAATAATCATCAAGAGATGACCACCCTTTATCTGAAGCCTTAACACTTCCTTTAGCAAGCATTGGTTCTTTAAATTTATCAAACACGATCAGCTTCTCCAACACGTGAAATATATCCAAAAAAGTGACACAAACTTTTTCATTCATATGTTCAAAGACTGCAATTTGTGGATGATTGTCACGTGCTTGAATTGCAAGAGCAATAGAGATCATTTGCTTTATATTTTCACTGTTTCTCTTAATGCCCTCAACCCAAAGTTTTGAGCCAAGAATTTCAGGACCTTAGAAGGCCTCCAAGTCACTTGATGCCCAATGAAATTGGTCAGTTCCATGTCTCAATAACATCATAATAAGAGAACTTGTTTTTGTAACCATTAATACTACTTCCACCACATTGGTTTGCACTCTTGAATATGTTAACTGAACATCAAAATCACTCCATTGGATGCTTCCAACACAGTATTCATCTACGAGACTCTTGAGTAGCTTTGATTCAATCAACCAAACACTTTTATGTTCATAACTCCCCACAACTCTAAGAGTATCGACTACTCGAGGAAGCTTAACTACATAGAAGAGCCAGCAAGGTGAATTTTCTCTACTGGTCTTAGTGCCAATCAAGTAAACAGAGAACATAATTGATCCTTGAATTTAAAAGGTGGAGCTAATTTAAAAAAGAAGTATCATTGGAGCTCTTGGGGGTAAACTATGTTATCCTACTGATGAAGGTGAAGCTAATTTAAAAAAAAAAACTAGATGATTTATGCTAGACCTTTAGTGCGAAAAGGTGGTGAAGGTTTAGAGTGGAGTTCAGCTTATGGTCTGAATTTCTAAAAGCTAAGTACTGTCAAAGGAGTCATCCAGTTTCTAGAATGGAACAGGGAATCAATCAGCCGCCTGGAAAGATCTAATGAAAATTAGGAAGCTCATTGAACCTCAAATCTTGTGGAAAATAAATGACGCCAAAGTTTCTTTTTGGTTGGATAATTGGACAGAACTTGGTCTCTTGCTTACCAGATTAACATGAATTGGCAAAGAATTTGTAAGGGATTGGAGAACTACAGGGATAAGATCAACTCTACTCTCTTCACTTGGGAGAAGCCACCTCAGAACTGGATTAAAATCAATACCGATGGTAGTAGTTGTAGCTATCTAAAAAGGGCTGGAATGAGAGGGGTTGGTAGGAACAGAAATGGGGGACTTGATTTGTGCTTTTCCTCGAGCACTCCAGTTCTGCACTAACAATTGTGCAGAGGTTGTAGCAGCTTCATATGCTATTGATTGGTGTTTGGAGAATAAAGTGCAGCATGCTATCATTGAGTTAGATTCACAAACTGTGGTTAACGTGTTAAAGAACCTGACAGATGAAATTAAAAAAAATGAAAAGGGTGATTGACAGTCAGCATATCTTAGTTCAATATTGCTTCAGGGAAGCAAATCAAGCCGCAGCTGCGTTCACAAAATTTAGAGCTTTACTACAAACACTCAGACTTCACAGCTTTGTACCGTAATATGCAAGATGTTCCTGTTCATGCAAGGGAACCTTTGAGAATGGATCAATTGGAAATGCCAACTTTCGGAGTTAGGCAAACAAAGAAGGCTGAATTTTTTTGGAGGAAGAGGGATAAGCCAGTTTAAATATCTTTTCACCTGAAAAACATAATTAACCTATTATAACAAGTATTACCGATTGATGTTTATCGTAGAAATTTACATGAAATTACCTTATAAAAGACCTCTATAATATCGATGCATAGAACTTAAACTCCTTTTCCATTACAAGTGTGTGTACTTTTGTTAGGCATTAGTATTTTGCGTAGAACTTATAACATTATATGATCTTTGCATAAAGAGTTGTGAATGATCGGCTAATAAGCATAACAGATAGACTTGGAAAAAGAACTACATAAGTAAAGTTTTCGTTGATAAGTAAAATATATACACATTATTACGTATAATTAGCTTAAAGTATTTGTTTATACAGAGAAAATGACACTTCCTTTAAAACAAAATTAAGATGTTAATTACTACAATAAGCATGGAAATTACCTGAAATTAAAATAATGATCGTCAGTTATTACCGGGCCAAAATATTATGTAAACCTCATCAGTAAATTAAACAAAGAGGACAATGATGCAAATTAAAGAACAAAATCTTTTATTCCGGAGCTTCCTTTGCCAATCAATGGTGCTCTATCGAAAACAAGATTCAATTATGTTAAGTTAATTTAGAATGCATTTTGATTATGACAAAAAGAATGTGATACCTAAATCAGTCTATGTGCTTCTCGCAGGTTTCGGACCCTATTGCTTGAGAATTGATTCTGTGGATCGTAAATTGATTCTCTTTCGGAGTCAGCTATGGAAAGTTTGATTGACAGCGCTCTTCCCGTAAGGTTGGTTTTGCTCTTGCCTTATTCTCTGGGGATATTTATATCTCTAAGAGAATCAAATCTCTTGGGTCAAATCTCTCTATCATCAGGATCCCGTCAATCTCTCCTATCACATCTCATCCAAGATTCTGCCCTGATCTCCCGCAACGGTCTCCCTGCCTTGTTACTATTTATTCAAGAGTTTCTGAAGATCTCCTTATGCTACTGATTACCATCTACAATCTTTGAGTCTTTTACTTACAAACTGTATTCCTGAGAGTCTACTAGTGTTTTACAAGAAAAGAAAGAGAGATTGTGTAGTGAGGTAATAGTTGTGTCACTGAAGTTTGGTCTGGTTATCTATAAATCAGACACTGTCGTTAGTGGTGAGCGAAGGATTAAAAACCACCAGTGAGAAGACGTTTGTGGTTAACGATAAACCATACTTGTATTTTGTTTACTAAAGAGCTTCAAGAGAGATCACTCCCTTGTGACCCAAGGGGACTGGATTAGAAACCAATTGGATCTGAACCAGTATAAATACTCTGTGTCGTTCCTTGTTTACAGCTTTCCTTTCTGCATTATTTACTGTTTACATCTTACAGTCAACTTACGAATTGATCAGTCGACTAAAAATTAATAAGTTTTAACAATTCACCCCCCCTCTTGTATTCATCAATTGGTATCAGAGCTTGGTCTCACATTTTGTTTGTTTTGCCTTACAGCAAGTGAGTAAAGATCATGTCTACACACGTTGTCAATGGTGCACTATTGCAAGAGGGAACTTCTGCCACCCGGCCTCCCTACTTCAATGGGAAACATTACAGCCACTGGAAAATCCGCATGGAAACCTATGTCAAGTCAGTCGACTTGAAGGTCTGGCGTGTAATCAAGAAAGGTCCTTATACCATTCCAACTGGTGCCACTACTAAGACGGAAGATGACACGGCTAAAACCTCAGATTCCCTTGACTTGGATGACTACACTGATGAGCAAAGGGAAGTAATTCAATTGAACTACAAAGCTGTGAATATTCTCTACAATGCTATAAGCGGTGAGGAATGGGAGAAGATTTCCAGCTGTGATACTGCAAAAGAAATATGGGATAAGCTGGAGGTTACGTATGAAGGTACCAGTAAAGTGAAGGAAACCAGAATCAATCTTCTAGTGTATGAGTATGAACTATTTCAAATGAAAGATGGAGAATCTGCTGAAGACATGTTTGCTAGATTCAGCAAAATTATTGGGGAACTCAAAGCTCTGGGAAAAATCTACTCCAGTGGTGAGCAGATAAGGAAGATTCTGAGAAGCCTGCCTACTGCCTGGCAACCCAAAGTTATTAACATTGAAAGCAGAGATCTTAACAAAATATCATATGACGAACTCAGAGGAGATCTGATTGCCTTTGAGAAAACACACTTGAAACGAAATGCGCTGGAAGAGAAAAAGAAAACTGTAGCCTTCAATACTACAGTAGAAGAAGTTGACTATGATCAGGATGTTGAAGAAGACGATATCCAAGAACAACTTGCTATGATGTCTAGGAACCTGAATGGTCTAGTGAATCGCAGACGCCAATTCAGGAAAGGAAAGGCTCTATTCAAGAAAGATCAAACCACCTACAGGAATGAAGGTCGATGCTTTGAATGCGGCAAACAAGGACACATTGCAACAAACTGTCCCGACGCCAAAAGAAAAGGTAAGAATAGATCTTATGCAGCATGGAGTGATGAAGATACAGCCGATGCTGAGCAAGACGAAGCAGCCAACATTTGCTTCATGGCCTCAGACAATTCTACCAGCAGTGGGATCCAATCAAACGATTCAAGTGAGGTACATTGCGAACTCTGTATTGAAAATTCCAGAAACCTTGATGAAGTTCTAGATGAGCTAGAAAAGGCACTTAGAAAAATAAAGAAGCTAAGTAAAGAAAAGGAAGAATGGGAAATGAAACTAGAAATAGTCGAGACAGAAAATGAATTTCTGAAAGAAGAGATGAATCAACTCAAACTTAAGCTTAACAGTTATAGAAAATCCACCAGTCAAAGCTCGGTAGGATCAAATAGCTTCTATAAGTCTGCTAGATCCTCTATGTCTCCAAGAGAAATCAAAACTATGCCCGTATGTTATCATTGTGGTGAGATTGGCCATGTATCTAGAAGATGTCAGAAGAGAAATCCTGGAAAATGGATTTGGAGACCAAAAGTCAAAACTGAAGCTAGCACCTCTAAGACTAACCCCCAAGGACCCAAGCAAGCTTGGGTACCTAAGCATGCTTAAATACTTTGTTTTGCAGGGACACCACAACAGATCAACAAAGATGAGAAAGTGGTTTCTTGATAGTAGTTGCTCCCGACACATGACTGGAGATAAACAACTGTTCAAATCCATAACCAAAATCGATGGAGGCTCTGTTAAATTTGGAGGAGATGCCAAAGGAAAGATCGTTGGTATTGGGATTATTTCCTTAAGTCCCACCTGTGATATCAAGGAAGCATTTCTTGTTGATGGACTCAAACACAACCTCCTAAGTATCAACCAACTTTGTGATGGAGGATACAAGGTAAAATTTGAATCCAGCAGATGCATTATTCATGACACCAAAGGTAAGGTAGTTCTCTCCGGTTCCAGAGAAAACAATATCTACGTTCTCAACAATGGTAAGCCGTCTACAGGTAAACAGTTATGTCTTGCTTCCATTACCAATGACCCCTGGATATGGCATAGGAAATTAGGTCATGCCGGTATGTCCTTAATTGAGAAACTGTCTAAACAGGAATTAGTAATTGGACTACCAAAGCTTAACTTTTCAAAAGATCATATCTGCGATGCATGTCAGCTTGGTAAGCAAACTAGAACCTCTTTTAAAGGAAAAGACATTGTCTCTACCTCTAACCCCTTAGAACTATTACATATGGACCTGTTTGGTCCAACTAGAACTGCTAGTATCGGAGGAAAAAGATATGCTTTTGTGATTGTTGATGACTACTCTCGTTTTACTTGGGTTATATTTTTATCTCATAAAGATGATGCATTTAAAAGTTTTGAAGTTTTCTGCAAGAAAGTTCAAAGAGAGAAAGGCTACTACATATCCACTATCAGAAGTGATCATGGAGGGGAATTCGAAAGCAAAGTCTTTGAAGAATTCTGTAATTCTCATGGATTCACTCACAATTTCTCCTCTCCTCGAACTCCTCAACAAAATGGTGTTGTAGAAAGGAAGAATCGCACTCTACAAGACATGGCCAGAACTATGTTAGTTGAACACTCTCTTCCAAATCACTTTTGGGCTGAAGCTGTAAGTACTGCATGTCATATTTTAAATAGATGTCTCATTCGACCTATCCTTCATAAAACTCCCTACGAACTTTGGAAAGGCAAGAGACCAAATATTAGTTATTTTCATCCTTTTGGTTGCAAATGCTTTATTCATAACAATGGTAAAGATAATCTTGGTAAGTTTGATCCTTGTAGTGATGAAGGTATTTTCTTAGGATACTCTAACACTAGCAGATCATATAGAGTATTTAATAAGAGAACCTTAACAGTTGAAGAATCCATGCATGTTGTATTTGATGACTCCTTGATCCATGTCGAGAAAGGTAATGATGCAGATGACGACGAAGTTGGACCAACTCTTTCCAGTCCCTCAGAGACTACAGTGACAACCCTTGAGTCTCCTAATCCTCAAATCCAGGAGGCTGAGGATTCAGACTCTACTCCAGAACAGACTAAGTCGACTTCACAGCTCAAAGAACTGGAAGTGGTCGTGCCAAATGAATGGAGAAGTGATCCTGACTATCCACAGAAGTATATTATTGGGGATCCACGAGAAGGTATGAAAACGAGAAACTCACTTAAATCTAATCTGGCTTTCATCTCACAGATAGAACCAAAGAAGATAGATGAAGCTCTTCAAGATGATTCTTGTGTTCTTGCCATGAAAGAAGTGCTCGATCAATTTGAGAGAAACCAGGTGTGGGAGCTCGTTCCTAGACCTAAAGGCAAATCTGTTATTGGTACCAAATGGGTGTTCAGAAACAAACTCAATGAAGAAGGTAAGGTGGTAAGAAACAAGGCTCGTCTAGTGGCTCAAGGCTACTCTCAGACAGAGGGAGTCGACTACGACGAGACATTTGCTCCTGTTGCTAGACTTGAATCTATTCGCATGCTTCTAGCTTTCGCCTCTTTCAAACAATTTAAACTCTTTCAAATGGATGTGAAAAGTGCTTTCCTAAATGGGTTTATTAAAGAAGAAGTTTTTGTCAAACAACCTCCAGGTTTTGAAAATCCTAAATTCCCTCATCATGTGTTCGAGCTTTCCAAAGCCCTTTATGGTCTTAAACAAGCACCTCGTGCTTGGTACGAAAGACTAAGCTCATTTTTACTATCACACGGATTTTTTAGAGGAAAAAGTGATAAAACCCTTTTTATACAAAAAACCTCCTCTGACATTCTTATTTTTCAAATTTACGTTGATGATATCATTTTTGGTAGCACTAATCCAAAATTATGCAAGGAATTTGAAGTACTTATGCAGGGGGAGTTTGAAATGAGCTTGATGGGAGAACTTACGTTCTTTCTCGGACTCCAGATCAAACAATATGAAAATGGCATCTTTATTTGTCAATCTAAATATACCAAAGAACTTATTGTTAAGTTTGGAATGAATGATGCAAATCCTGCTAAAACTCCCATGAGCCCAGCTACACATCTGGTAAGTGACTCAAAAGGTAAAAGTATCAATGCTTCGCTTTATCGAGGTATGATCGGCTCATTACTCTACTTAACTGCCAGTCGACCAGACATAATGCTTTCTGTATGTAAATGTGCTCGCTTTCAGTCAGCTCCCAAAGTATCTCATCTTACTGCAGTTAAAAGAATCCTTCGTTATCTTGTTGGCACAGTTAACTATGGCTTATGGTATCCTCGAACACATTTCTTTGATCTTATTGGTTTTTCAGACGCTGTCTATGCAGGTGACAGGGTTGACAGAAAAAGCACCAGTGGTGCAAGTTTCTTTCTTGGGAAATCTCTTGTTTCTTGGCACAGCAAGAAACAGGACTGTACTGCTCTTTCTACAGCTGAATCTGAATATGTTGCTCTAGGACATTGTTGCACCCAACTCCTTTGGATGGGCAAACAGCTCTCTGATTATAACTTATTTTTTAAACCCATTCCCATGCTATGTGATAATACTAGTGCAATTGAACTCTCTTACAATCTAGTTGATCATCGTAGGACTAAGCATATTGATGTTCGTTATCACTTTATTAAGGATCATGTTCAAGATGGTGATGTTGATATTGCCTTTGTTAGCACTGATTTTCAATTAGCTGATATTTTCACAAAACCACTTTAGAGGAACGATTTTGTGCTCTACGTGACTTACTTGGAATTTTGCCTGATCCCTCTTAATTTCCCTCAGTTTATTACCTTAAGTATTTTTGTACTTTTCTTATCAGACACTCTTAATTTTTAAATGCCTATTTTACTATGTAATTATTACCTTTTGCTCTTTTACTTGTCATTATTACTGCCTTTAGTTGAAAAGCTGTCAGGCGGCGTGGAAAGCGGTTCCCAAGAGTCTGCATCCTGTCCCTTCCTCTCCATCAGCCATCACGTCTCTTCAGTTCATCTACCACTCACACGACACCCCTTTCCCATTCCTTTTAACCTCTCCACTCCCACAAATTCACTCCATCTCCTTCCCTCTCCTCAAACTACCTCCATTACAATGGTTCGCAAAACATCATTCTCTGCACGCCGAAGCCAGTGCACTAAATCAAAACCACCCACCACATCTACCACTCCGGTTCCGGTAGAATCAGACCACTCTGAAAACACCATATCCACTTATCAAAGCCCAAACTGAAACCCTATTTCTTCTAAGAAAGCCGGTAAAAGACCCATGCAATCCCCTGATGATGAATGTGTTAAGAGGCCCAAGAAAGAATTCTCTCTTGCCGACCTGGATGAAACCCTAGATTTCTGGGATGCCTCTGCGTGTGAAAAGCTTGTCACTCTTAAGGACAAACCTCTGGCTCATGGTAGACTTGTGGACTTGGAGGCCATGGATTCTCTCAATTGCTCCCTGACTCCATGGTTTGCTGCTCAAGACTGGTCAAGTTTCTTCTCTACCGAACCTGTTGAAATCCCTGAGGATCTGGTAAGGCTCTTTTATGCTAATCTCCGTCCCTGTTCTTCTGGTGGGTTTGAAACAATGGTGTTGAACACTCGCATTGTCATTACTAAAGCTATTCTTTGCCGCATTCTGGGCTGTAAGTCTTCTGGTTACTCTGACTTTTTTAAAATCTCCTGGCCTGCTGATTTTGAGGTCTCGTTTGACCAGGCCAAAAACTTTCTCTCTGATAAGACTGATGTTCCTGAAGGGCAACTAGGCCCCCTTGACCTATCTTTTGAAATGCGTGTACTTGCCCATATTGTTGGCACTACCTTGCTTCCGCGGACTGGATCTCTTAGTTCTCTGTCTCAACGTGACACCCTGATTGTCTATTGTCTGGTCACTAAGAAGAAATTTGATTTAGCTACCTGGATTATTGAATACATGCTTGAAAGTACTGCTGAATGTGCATCCCTTCCATATGGCATCCTCATCACTCGTATCCTGCATTTTTATAAAGTGAATGTCTCTGAGTGGAAAACCTTCTCTTTAACTGCTTGTTACAATTCCCGTACTTTTGCTTCAATGGGGTATGTTCATCTTAATGACTCTTGGGTTCGTAAGGAACTAAAATCCCCCAAGCCTGCTGATGATTTTGCTGGTCCCTCTAAGGTATCTGCTCCAGTTGAAACTGAGCCTGCAGGTAAGTTTAAAGATGCTCTGGCTGATGTAAATGACCTGGTGCTGAGTTTGCACTACAAAAGTGAAAAGGCCTTTGAGGATATTGCTGAACTTAAGTTGGATGTAGGTAGATTCTCTCTTAAACTTGATAGTGCTGTTACAGACTCTGCTGCTGCCTTAAGACAGGTTCATGAACGTATTGATGCTGTCTCCACAGACGTTCAAGCCAGAATCACTGCCATGTCCACTGATGTTCAGACTAAGCTGGACCGTATGACTGACAATGTCGTGAACACTCTTACTTATTTTCTTGCTCCTCGCTAAATTTAACTCCTTGGGTCTGTAATATTCAGGATAACTTAGCACTGATGTGCTTATTTTGCTAGCTCCTTTTTGGTTGATGCCAAGGGGGAGAACAGACTTAGCTCAATTATGTGAATATTGAATTATCCGTTTTATGCTTTTTGTCTCCTGTTTAAAGGGTAACTCACTCAGGGGGAGTCAACTAACCTCCCTACCTGTTGCCTATCAAAACTGAGCTAACACTCAGGGGGAGCTATCACATTCAGGGAGAGTCAGCTCTCAGCATCGAACAGTCGACTTCAGAAACAAAGGGAAGTATACTAGCACATTCTCTCTCTCACTTTTTGTCATCACCAAAAAGGGGGAGATTGTTAAGTTAATTTAGAATGCATTTTGATTATGACAAAAAGAATGTGATACCTAAATCAGTCTATGTGCTTCTCGCAGGTTTCGGACCCTATTGCTTGAGAATTGATTCTGTGGATCGTAAATTGATTCTCTTTCGGAGTCAGCTATGGAAAGTTTGATTGACAGCGCTCTTCCCGTAGGGTTGGTTTTGCTCTTGCCTTATTGTCTGGGGATATTTATATCTCTAAGAGAATCAAATCTCTTGGGTCAAATCTCTCTATCATCAGGATCCCGTCAATCTCTCCTATCACATCTCATCCAAGATTCTGCCCTGATCTCCCGCAACGGATGAGGTCGAGCCAGAGCTACCTCTTGCTAAGACCCCCCGCCATGAACTAGAACTTGTTGATGAAGAAGCAATGGCTTGGTACAAAAGGTTTCGTCCTAAGCCGTACATTCCAGAAAAAGCAATTAAAGTTGACGCTTGCCAAGCCAAACACCCTGAAATCTTGGAAGCTATACAAGCTAGGAAGTGGGACAAGTTGTTAAAAGCACCCGGGAAGGCCAATATGACCATGATTCAGGAACTGTATGCAAATTGAAACCCGGCAACTAAAGGTCACTTAGTCTGGATTCGGGGTGTGATTGTTGACATATCCCCTGCTGCTTTGTGTGACTATCTGGGGGTCGACAACCATCCTAAGGAGCCGTTTCAGACGTTTGTGCTACGGCCTAACTATGAGGACATTCGCATGGAACTATGTGGAGGAAATAAGCTAGCTAAGTGGAAAGCGTCTACTCTGAGGAGGCATAACTGGTTACCTAAACGATTCTTCGTGAAGAGCGCAAAGGTTTGGCATCTCTTTCTCACTACAAGGTTGATGCCTTGCACTCACTTGTCTGATGTGACCCGAGAGCGGGTATGTCTTCTATATTTTCTGATGAAAGGTGAACCTATTAATGTTGGTGAGATTATGATTGGGGAAATGCGAAGAACCCGTCTCATGACTCATAGGAGGTTGTTCTTTGCGAACACATTGACCAAATATCTGTATGCTAAAGGTGTGCCAGAGTATGATGGGGATCACATAGAGAGAGCTTCTTTTACTAAATTTGACATCACTAATGTCAAGATCCAGGAGAATGCGAAGCCCTTTAAGGTACCTACTGCTGATAAGGATGCGCTGATGGTTCGACTGCTAGCTCGTACCCATATGATGCAAGAGAAGTGTTGCAAGGCCTTGAACATAGATTTCAAGGATTGTTTTGAGAAGTACCCGATGTCTGGGCTGGAAAAGGTGCTTTTGGGGCATGAATCTGGTAGTGAGGTGCACTCTTCTGAGGATGAGAACACTGATGCCGAGCTTCCACAGACGTTGGACATTGTTCATGATTCAGAGGATGACTCTGACTATGTGCCAGGGGAGCAGCCCGATCCCTCAGAGTCTGGTGAGGACGATCTATCTGACTTTACTGTAGCTGATGATGATGTTGGAGCAGACGCAGATGATGAGTCTGACAGAGACGCTGCTTTGGATGAGACCGGCACTACTGATGGTGTCGATGATGAGCTGGAGGCTTGACAGGGAGTCTTCTCACCCCCTTGTTTTTATATTTTCTTTTCTTGAGCATTGAGGACAATGCACAGTCTTGAGTGTGGGGTGGGAGTATATTTTTGGATGATTGTATATATATGCTACTGATTTAGTTTGTTTGTTTGCTTTTAGTCACTTGACTACTTTTTATTTGTTTCCTGCTTTCTATTTTTGAGGTCTATAATATTCCGAATATTAATGGCCTGTAATAGAGTAGTATTTTTAATATTCAGTAGTTCATTATAGCTTAGTTAATTTCTAGCATATCAATAATCTCTTTGGGTTTTCTTAGCCTTGGTTCTTTCCCATTGAGTTATTTTTGCTGAACCAGGCATTGTGTAGGTTAGATTAAAACAATTAATAATAATAAAAAATTTGAAAGAGAAGAAAGAATAAATTGCCTAGTTGGATTCATTATGTCGGAAGCCTGATGACACATTGTACGATGGAAAAAAAACGAACCATTATGAGAGTAGAGAAGGGCCTGATTCCTAGCATTAACTCAAGCGCACTTGACTAAGTTTAGGGTGTTCACTATGGAATTATTGAGCACTTTGTTTTCCCCTATGTATGTTGGTAGTGTAAACATGACCTTTGATTAGCAAAGATGAAGAGAGTGAGCTTAAGAAAAAAAATCTGAGAGGTAAGTGAGCTAAAATGATTTAAAACAACCATTTGAGAGCCTATGAAAGGGTATGAAGCAAGGGGGTAGATGAAAAAGAAAGAAAAAAAAAAGAAAAAAAAAATTTTAGAAAGAAATTGTGCAGAGAAAGAAAAAGTAGAGATGAACAAAGGATGGGGGCAATGTTCCTATGCTCGGTTAAGGGTGAATACAAAAGCCTCGAGTATGAACACGCCAAAGGCACCCTAGTGAGGTTGAATTTCTAGGGCCCCAATCATCCAAATATTGTGAAATGTATGAATAATACCCCATTGTTGACCCTTGAGGCGTGAGATGGAAGTTGTAATTTGAGCGTGTGATTATGAGTAAAAATATGTTGAATTGAGCGAACTCTCTATACACTTGCCGCTTAGGTCCGCTGTTTTATTATTGAAATTGTAGGAGGGAACGAGCACACACACACTGTGGACCCTTGAATGTATGGTACTTGCGCAAGAGTTAAGCTAGTGCATCAATCTTGTTCTCGAATGTGCTTGATGGTTTGTAATCTTGATATTGCTGAGGGCTTTAGCATTTTGAGTTAGACTAAGGTATGTGAAAGAAGAACTTTTGTGTATTGAGCATGAATGAAGCCTGGTGTGTGGTAATATCCTTTGGAGTCTTGTATTAGTGGTTGATTTGTCCAAGTGGGTTGTGAGTTAGATTGCTCGAGGACGAGCAAAAATCTTAAGTGTGGGGTGGTGATGTTAGGCTAAAAATGCATATATTTTAGTATTAGTTACATCATATTTTGGTGCTTTTGTGGATTATTTTAGCGTGAACAATAGTATTTTGTTCTTATATTGGGTGTTTGAATGTGTAGGAATCAAATGGTATGAAAAAGTGTTAAAGTTTGATGATTTGGAGCAAAATTGAAGTTAATTTACAGCGTTGTAAGGTGCCAAGGCCGTGGGTTAGCCATGAAAGGAATTTGAAGACGAAATGTCACGGCCCAGCCATCGTAAAGCCATGATTCAGCCATGATGTTGAAAGCAGAATTTCGCAAGTGCATGGCCCAGGCATCGTAAGGCCATGATCCAGCCATGAGGCAAATTTTCTGGCGAAAAATGGCGAGGGGCAAACTTGTCCACGAGTTTCACACGAGGTATAAAAGGTTTTCTAACCTATTTTCAGCCCACATCTTGACTTGGGAGAGCAAGACCACCATTGTTGAAGCACTTTGGAGCTTGGAAACGCATCAAAACCATTGGAACTGAAGAATCAAAGAGTTTTTCTCAACTTTTCTTATTCTCTTTCCTATGGGTGTTGTTTTAACTATGAATTCATTATTGTTTAATACAATTATGAGTGGCTAATTCACCCATTCTAGGGTTGATTGAACCACTCCAATACTTATGTGCTATGAATATTTGTTTTGATGAACTAAACTTGAGAATTCTTCCTATCTAAGTGTTTATGTTTTGATTGCTATTGATTGGAAAGGCCGCCAATTGATTGTTCCCATTATTCATGTGTGTCTAGGGATAGATTCATAGGTTTGGGTTAAACACTTAGCAATATTTCAATCTAAAACCAAGGTATTACTTAGATTGTCAATAAGATGATATGTGACCATTGACCCTGATTGTGAACAATACTTGTAGTCCTATCTATCTTCATTAGTTAATTGGAAAATTAGTTAGTGAAAGTTACAGTTATTACACGGAAGTGAATAATTGTGAATTTGGAGCAAGTGTTCAATAGGAAGAACCAAGTTGAATTCATTAAATCATTATTCTAATACATAGGTAGGAGTTGGGTAGATCAATCCTAGGCTTTACATCTCTGAATCAGTTTTATTCTCTATTAATTGCTGTTTACTCTATTATTAATTTTTATTACTTAGCTATTACTACACAATCAACCTTAAATCAAACACCCTTAGAAGTTAGTTGATAGGTAAATTAGTTAGAATAACAACTAGATTTCGAGTGTTCTCTGTGGAATTCGACCTCGGGACTTTAAGTACCGAGCTATATTTGCTGCGACCGCTTAGTCCCTTTTATAGGGCGTAGTTGGGCGTGATCAGAAAGACAAACAACAGTCCTACTAAAGAAGAAAGGGAAGCAATAAACTGGTCATTAGAAAACAAATAAACTTCTTATTAGAAATTTATTCGCACTTTGAAATAACTCACTTCCTAAATTTTAATACAACTTCCGCGATAATTTCTGATGGAAGAAGCTATATAAATATGCACAAATCTTTTAAAAAGTAAAGGATCCAACATTGAGTATCTAAGAAGAACAAATAGACGTACTTCACTTTTCCTCCTTAGTCATTTTAGAAGATTTAGCTCTTTTAAAACTGAAGAATTATTTATCTTAAACTAATACAATATTGTTCATAACTTCAATAAACATATGCATTATATCAATATGATATAAACAAACAAGTATTGATGTGTTACCCTAAGCCAAATAGAAGCGGAAGTAATGTTTCCTTCCTTCCTATTTTTCCTTTCTCCATCTTATTTTACTCTTTACCATGTAAACTTATAAATAAATTAGAATATTTCAAAATTAGTTGATTTGTGTTGCAATACCCGTACCTGTACTCTAGCAAACTTCATAGTCGACTAATCATGTTTCCGTCTTCACCTTACCATCAGTTCAAGACACATTTTGTACCTGTTCAGCAAAATAAACTCGTTTTTCCTTCTCAGCTAAATAAGGACCATGAGAAATAGAATGTAATTTGCAGTAATTACTGTCATGTTATTTTAGAACTAAAAATAAGTGGATGTCAAACAGTAACACTTATTTAATAATTAGTACTCCCTCCGTTCCAAAATAGATGGCACTATTTTCTTTTTAGTCCGTTCCAAAAAAAAAAAGACACAATTCTAAATTTGAAAATATTTTTGAGTTGAAACTACTACTTTACCCTTAATGAAATGATTTATAGTCACATATTTATATATGGCTTATTTTGGATCACAAGTTTTAAAAGTCTTACCACATTTCTTGAACTCTGCTCCAAGTCAAACTATAACAACTATTTTGGAACGGATGGAGTAGTATAATAGGACAACATTACCCATTGCAAAGCTTAAATCATTAATTGTCACATGTGTGGCTCGATATTCCAATAAAACATGAAGGTTTCCTCCCTTACTCCTTCCATTGTCAGTGCATTTCAGGCACTAATAGAACTCTTTCATGCAACCATAAAAAGAGTGTATCATCAATCTGACATGGAATATGGAGCAAAATATGAACAAGTATCACATTCAGTTTTATGTACAACACCTATTCATACTGAAATAGAAGTGGAAGTCCTTTATGTGAATCTCACATTACACAAAGTACTCGAGAAATTCTAGAATCAAATAAGAAAATCAGAACTTGGAATGTGGAATAAACCTCTGCCACCTTTAGCACGGCCTCCTATGCTTAGATCAAATTAATCAAAATCTAAGAGCATTCCGAGCACCTTCATAAGCTTTCAAGAAAAACATTACTAAGATGTCAAGGCAATACCATGTACCTTCTTTTGGCACCGCAGGTGTGGGACCTTCCCGTATTGGGTCATAGCTTTTCCACTCCCTGAAGTCGTGTATATACCTTACTCATCACTCCAGCATATGAAAATATAGAACGCCATTAATTTAAGTCGAATGTTGGAATGCAAAAATGGAAAAGAAAAAAAAAAGGATCTCACCTAATAATTTAGTTGTGTCAGGCATATCATCAAGGACCTTAGAATATCTCAAGAGTCTATTATATGCAATAAAGAATGAAACAACTGGAAGAACAAAGTAAAAAAACGAACAAATAACCATTAGGATGATATATTATATATCACTAACTATAAAGTATACTCCCTCCGTCCCAATTTATGTGACACCATTTCCTTTTTGTTTGTCCCAAAATAGTGGCACCTTTCCTTATTTGACAACTATTTAATACATCATCTCTATTTTACCCTTGTTGGGCCCTACATACTTTTAAACCTACGAACAACTTTTTTATTACTCAAATCTTCTCTCTCTTACTTTTTCAAGGATAAAATTGATACTTAACAAGGTCAACCTCTATTTTCTTAAACTCCGTGCCCGGTGCCCGGTCAAATGGTGCCACATAAATTGTGAGACGGAGAGAGTATGTTTTACAGAATATTTCTATAAGTAGCAAAAACCAATTCTTTCAAACATGCATGTCCAAATCGTATAGCCTTACTGTCATGATGAATGTAAAAAATCTAGCAAGAAGTTAAGTAGAAACATTGAAGGAAAAATGGGTAAACTTTCAAAAGAAAAAAAATCTAGAAATTATGGGCATAAATTGGAGCAAGGAAGAAAAAATAGGGGAAGACTTACCAAAATGGAAGAACAATGCTACAGGAATGAAGGAGCATAAAGTTTCAAACTCCGAAAGAATGCGCAAGAAAAATGTAGGAAAAATTGAAAAACTCACCAAAAAATACTTGAAAGAAGAAATCTTCTCCATTCTATACTTGAACAATAGAATGCCACGCCAGAAATTAGGGCCAAGGTTGTCTTAGTAGTATATCTTTTGTATCTAAATTGCTACGTGGATCGATTGGATGAATTGCATGACACACGTGTTCCTTTTGAAAAGGCATGCGAACAAAACTGACTAACTTAAAACTTAAATTGAATTTTCTATTCTTACTTATTCTGAGTCTTTGCTAAATACTTCAACTATTGAAATCAAGAAGTTACAATTGGTCAAATGATATGAAAGGGATTAATTACTAGTCTCCTTTGAAATAGGCCTATTTTTTCTCCAAGTTTGACCGGTCAATCGGACGGGGATTTATCCTTATGCATGAAGATAATCAATTCGGTCGTTGTGGTCGGACTCTATTATGGATTTCTGACCACATTCTCCATAGGGCCCTCTTATCTCTTCCTTCTCCGAGCTCTGGTTATGGAAGAAGGAACCGAGAAGAGGGTATCAGCAACAACTGGTTTTATTACGGGACAGCTCATGATGTTCATATCGATCTATTATCCGCCTCTGCATCTAGCATTGGGTAGACCTCATACAATAACTGTCCTAGCTCTACCATATCTTTTGTTTCATTTCTTCTGGAACAATCACAAACACTTTTTTGATTATGGATCTACTACCAGAAATTCAATGCGTAATCTCAGCATTCAATGTGTATTCCTGAATAATCTCATTTTTCAATTATTCAACCATTTCATTTTACCAAGTTCAATGTTAGCCAGATTAGTCAACATTTATCTCTTTCGATGCAACAACAAGATCTTATTTGTAACAAGTGGTTTTGTTGGTTGGTTAATTGGTCACATTTTATTCATGAAATGGCTTGGATTGGTATTAGTCTGGATACGGCAAAATCATTCTATTAGATCGAATAAGTACATTCGATCTAATAAGTACCTTGTGTTAGAATTGAGAAATTCTATGGCTCGGATCTTTAGTATTCTCTTATTTATTACCTGTGTCTACTATTTAGGCAGAATACCCTCACCCATTCTTACTAAGAAACTGAAAGAAGCCTCAAAAACAGAAGAAAGGGTGGAAAGTGAGGAAGAAAGAGATGTCGAAATAGAAACTGCTTCCGAAATGAAGGGGACTAAACAGGAACAAGAGGGATCCACTGAAGAAGATCCTTATCCTTCTCCTTCCCTTTTTTCGGAAGAAAGGTGGGATCCGGACAAAATCGATGAAACGGAAGAAATCCGAGTGAATGGAAAGGACAAAATAAAGGATAAATTCCACTCTCACCTTACAGAGACAGGCTATAACAATATTAATACTCGTAATTTTAATATTAGTAATAGTCCAATTTTAGATTATGAGGATTCTTATCTGAATAATAAGAAGGGGAATCCAGAAAATTATAAATTGCAACTGCTTGATATTGATCAAAAAAATGAAAATAAAGACCTGCTCCGGTTTCAAAAACCTCTTGTGAGTCTTCTTTTCGATTATAATCGATGGAATCGACCATTTCGTTACATAAAGAATAATCGATTTGAACAGGCTGTAAGAACTGAGATGTCACAATATTTTTTTGACACATGTAAAAGTGATGGAAAACAAAGAATATCTTTTACAAACCCGCCAAGTTTAGCAACTTTTTGGAAAATGATAAAAAGAAGGATACCCCTATTGTCGCTCCAAAAAACGCTCCCTAATGAACTGGACAACCTGTGGGTTTCTACCAACAAAGAAAAAAGCAAAAATCTGAATAAGGAATTTTTAAATCGACTTGAAGTGCTAGACAAAGAATCCCTTTCTCTGGATATACTCGAAACAAGGACTAGATTGTGTAATGATGATATTCAAAAGAATACGTGCCTAAAATGTATGATCCTTTGTTAAATGGACCATATCGAGGAACAATCAAAAAAGGGTTTTCACCTTCAATTATAAACAACACTTCGCTAGAAAATCTTAAAGAGAGAGTTAGAATAAATAGGATTATCTTCGATATTAATTGAACAAAAAGTGAATATGGTTGATAAAAAACCATTAGCAAGAGAAATTGACGAGTTCTTAACTTTAATCAATGAATTTGATAACGACCCAAAATCGAGTTTAAATTTTAAAGACCCTTCCTTATTTTCCGACCAAGAACAGGAAAGAGGAGATTCAGAAAAAAGAACTAAATTTGTAAAATTTGTATTCAATGCAATTGATCCTAATGGAACAAAATCTGGAAAAAAATCGATTGGAATAAAAGAAATCAGTAAAAAAATACCGCGCTGGTCACATAAATTAATCACCGAATTGGACCAACAATCAGGTGAATATCAGGAGGGCGTACCACTAGATCACCAAATTCGTTCAAGAAAAGCCAAACGTGTAGTAATTTTTACTGCCACCAACCAAAATAACGATCCTGATACCAAAGATAAGATACTGATGATCAAACAAAGGAAGTGGCTTTAATAAGCTATTCGCAACAATCAGATTTTCGGCGAGGTATAATCAAAGGCTCTATGCGGGCTCAAAGGCGTAAAACAGTTATTTGGAAACTATTTCAAGCAAATGCGCATTCCCCTCTTTTTCTCGACAGAATAACGCCTCCCCTTCTTTTTTCTTTTGATATCTCTGGACTGATTAAACCAATTTTTCGAAATTGGGCAGGTAAAGGCGTAGAATTCAACATTCTAGAGTCTAGAGAAGAACAAACAAAAAGAGAAGAGAAAAACGAAAAGTACAAAAAAGAGGAGAACAACAAAAGAAAGGAAAAAGCACGGATAGAGATGGCAGAAGCCTGGGATAGCATTCCTTTAGCGCAAATAATTAGAGGTTCCATGTTAATAACTCAATCAATTCTTCGAAAATATATTATATTACCTTCATTGATAATAGCGAAAAATCTCGGGCGTATGTTATTATTGCAACTTCCTGAATGGTCTGAAGATTTCCAAGAATGGAATAGAGAAATGCATATCAAATGTACTTATAATGGTGTTCAATTATCAGAAACAGAATTTCCAAAAAATTGGTTGAAAGATGGAATTCAGATCAAAATTTTATTTCCTTTTTGTCTGAAACCTTGGCATAGATCTAAACTGTACCCCTCCCGTGGAGAGCTACTGAAAGAGAAAAAACAAAAAGATGATTTTTGTTTTTTAACAGTTTGGGGAATGGAAGCCGAACTTCCCTTTGGTTCTCCCCGAAAACGCCCTTCCTTTTTTGAGCCCGTTTTTGAGGAACTCGAAAAAAAAATTGGAAAATTCAAAAATAAATATTTTAGAACTCTAAAAGTTTTAAAAAGAAAGACTAAATTATTTCGAAGAGTTTCAAAAGAAACCAAAAAGTGGCTTATCAAAAATATTCTATTTCTAAAAAAATAATAAAAGAACTTTCAAAAATAAATCCAATTGTATTATTTAGATTCAACGAAATAGATGAATCGAATGAAACGAAACAAGAAAAAGATTCTCTAAATTCTCTAATTAGTAATGAGATAATTAACTGACACGACCCGGAATCCGGCTAGGCCGTGCGGGCACCCGACATCTTCCCTTAGACCCGTCGGGCGAACCCTTACCAATTAAATTAGGAAAATAAATATAATCCAATTCATAAATAAAAACAAGAGTTAGAAAAAAGCACAGACATACTGATACCTCTAAACTGTACAAAAGAAATTACAACTGACTACCCAACATACTAGGTTTAGGGCTATCCAGACTAGACATCTAAGAGTACAAAAGAAGACAGATACCTCCTGAAGGGAGCAAAATGCAACTGAAATAATAACCAATATACTGGTGGCCATCCGGAATAAAAGCTGGCTCACCCTGACAGCTGAAGTCGTCTTCGCTCCTACACAACATGGTGAACTCAATCCTGGAGCGAACCTGCCGAAACGAAATAGATAGACAAGAAACAAAAAACAAACAAGGGTGAGTCAAAAGGACTCAATAAGTGGGGCAGACTAGCCACCTCAAAGAATAGGATAGCTAGCCAGGGAGAAAAGAAATAAACAAACCAGATTCCTCTTATTTAAATTATGAAAAGGCAGAGCCAGATAATAACTAGAAACACGTATGGAATCGCAAACTCATCAACAACCAGGAACGTAAGATAGCCAAAACATATAGGTATCCCGAACTCGTCAACAATCATAAATCCATCCTGTTGCGGCGTGCAACCTGATCCATATAATTATCCTGTTGCGGCGTGCAACCCGATCCATATATTCATACCGTTGCGGCGTGCAAACCCAATCTCCGCAACCCAGAATACGAGCAAAAAATATATAGGCAAACTGAGATACGTTCACAACATGGTATACCTACCGCATATATAAAACACAACACAATACACACAATAGTCAGTATGCGGTGCAATGAGATGGGATGAATGCGGTATGATGCAATGCAGTCACATATGTCTGATACCTATCTCCGGCGCGGGACTCTCATCGTCTACCAGGAGATATATGCAATAATGACCCTTCACCGGCTCGGGACTCTCATCGATTACCGGGAAGTATATGTAATGATGACCCTTCACCGGTGCGGGACTCTCATCGCCAACCGGGAAGTATATGCAATAATGACCCTTCGCCGGTGCGGGACTCTCATCGCCAACCGGGAAGTATATGCAATAATGACCCTTCGCCGGTGCGGGACTCTCATCGCCAACCGGGAAGTATATGCAATGCTCAAAACCAAAGTGCAATGCTCATATGTTCAATGCAATACCAACTACAGGGCATAACATATAATATACAATGTAAATTCAAAGCTAAGGCGTAATGAGTACGCCTATCGGCAGCTACACGCGTAAGGAAACACGTGGTAGAAAATCCACGAGGCCAAGGGCCTCCAAAGAAATGGATATAAACACTTACCTTGTTACAAAGTTAGTACATCCACTCAATAACCGCTTGTCCTTTGGTTTCATTGCCAAACGATCCCACTCTATTCAATAAGCAGAAAAATATATCAAATTAGGCTAAAGGCTTCATTCCTCACATCTTAGGGCAATCCAGGTAGGAACCTGATACCCTATTTGCATACGCAATACACAGGCCAGGCCTATATACAGGGTTTAAGGCCACATAACCAAATCCCAAATAAATTACATTTATAAGTTGCCCATAACTCACTGAGCACGAATACATAATCAATTTCATTATCGGGGTCCATTTGACCCTTTAAACTATCAATTTACGTCATTAGGGCGATGTCTAATATTCCTATTTTTACCGTAAAAATATATTCAAACATACGTAATAAACTCAAATACTATATTAGGATCATTACCTGAATATTTCAGGGTGAAAATTCTACTTTTCTCCGGCCTCTTTTCTTATTTTCTGGCATTTTTCTTCCTCTACCGCGCCCTTCTTTTTCCTTTGATAATATTTCGTTTCTGTATATGCCACTTTGAATGCCTGTGGCTATAAGATACTAGCCACCGCCCAATTTTCCTTTTTCTTTTTTTTAAATTTTCTTTTCGCGACGAAAATTAAAACGGAACCCTACGATATTCGAAATAATTCCAACTTTTGCATACAAGTTATACAAAATATATGTAACATACTCGCGAAGGCGGATCTCAAATCAGACTCCCGAAACTCAGGATACGAATTTAAATGAAAAGAAGTCAAATTATTTAACTTTCGGCATTTTAGCGGAAACTTGCCGAACAACATCGAAATTCATTTTCGAAAGTTTACAAAAATCACAAATAATCATACGAACCTAACAGCGCTTTCGGATTTCGAATCGGAGCTCATTCGGCAAAAACCGAGCTCGAAAATTTCTTTTTAATATTTATCGCCAATAAAAACGGAAACCTTCTTCCGATGCCTACCAAACGAGGTCTGATTTAGCTCAAATTTTACAGACAGGTTCTAATGGACATTACGAATATTTTAAAATTATCGGCACACCAATCGGAGTCCTAACTTCCGAAACGACTGACCGAGGTCGTTTCATTAACGAATCGTTTAGTCAAATTGAATCTGTAAATTGGCCAAATTCTTTACTGATAGAAAACAAAATGAAGGATTTTACTGATAGAACAAGTACAATCAAAAATCAAATAGAAAGAATCACAAAAGAGAAAAAGAAAGTAACTCCAGAAATCGATATTAGTCCTAATAAAACAAATAATATTAAAAAATTCGAATCGCCAAAAAATATTTTACAAATATTAAAAAGAAGAAATACTCGATTAATATGGAAATTCCATTATTTTCTAAAATTATTCATTCAAAGATTATACATCGATCTATTTTTATCTATCATTAATATTCCCAGAATTAATACACAACTCTTTCTTGAATCAACAAACAAATTGATTGATAAATACATTTCCAATAATGAAATAAATCAAGAAAAAATTAATAATAATAATCAAATTCACTTTATTTCGACTATAAAAAAGGCACTTTATAATATTAGTAAGAAAAATTCACATATTTTTTTTGATTTATCCTACTTGTCACAAGCATATGTATTTTACAAATTATCACAAACTCAAGTTATTAATTTGTCTAAATTAAGATCTGTTCTTCAATATAACAGAACGTCTTTTTTCCTTAAGACTAAAATAAAGGACTATTTTAGAACACTAGGAATATTTCATTCTGAATTAAGACATAAGAAACTCCAGAGTTCTAGAATCAATCAATGGAAAAACTGGTTAAGAAGGCATTATCAATACAATTTATCTCAGATTAGATGGTGTAGATTAATGCCACAAAAATAGAGAAATAGGGTTAATCAAAGTTGTATGGCTCAAACTCGAAATTTAAACAAATGGAATTCATATGAAAAAGACCAATTTCATTACAAAAATGAAAATCATTCTGAACTCTATTCATTATCAAATCAAAAAGAAAATTTTAAAAAATGTTATAGATATGATCTTTTATCATATAAATCGATTAATTATGAAAATAAAAGTGACCCATTTATTTCTAGAAATTTACCTTCAAAACAACATCTTAACCCAAAAAAAAAAAAAAATAGAAAAATAAAATGACCAAACATATATGTGCAAGTGATATACAAAACTACATGCATGCACAAATTCGAGCAAGAAACTATCCGAAGAACACCAAAAAATACTAACATATAACCACCAAGTCCTATTACCCAAAAGTGGAGTTCGACCAAATTCGTGGAACCCCAATATA